>CM055118.1:558952065-560152065 GCA_029206835.1 Rana muscosa | reverse complement strand
GGAAGTCAGAGTGAAGACACACTTGCCCCCTGTGTTGCAATGGCTTCCGCGACAGCCGTGGACTTTTTTTTCTAAGTCTGCAGACTGCTGCTGGCCTGGGGGCTGGGGCTGCTCTCAGTCTTTTCCGACTATCCATCCCTCCCTCCTCATCCCCGGCCCTAGCATCGGATTGGCTCTGCCGCTCAGGCCTCTGCTTAACATCACCGTGACCCTGACCCAGCTGTTCCGTGATTGGCTGCTGCCTCAGACTGCCTGTGTGAGTGTGCCTATGCCGATCCGGCCAGCGCGGCGCCGGCTCCTCCCACAGGTGCGTGGCGTGCAGTGGCCGAGACAAGAGACTGAATATGCTGCCAGTGCCTGCTCTATCACTGAAGAACTACAGGTAACAGCAGTGCCTGTGCCACGACACCACTGTGTACATCTTTTTGTATTGCAATACATCTGTGGTGTAGGCGGCCATATTTTGATCTTGATGAAAACAACCTATACATACAGTATAGGCTGTTTTCATCAAGATCAAAATATGGCCACAACAAATGTATTGCAATACATTGCAATATAAAAAGATGTACATTCTCTAGGCTATATTTATATGGGCATTGAGTGAAGCGGAATTATCCTCAAGAATGATGCCCCCCCCCCTGAAAAAATTCAGCGGACGCCCATGGTGAAGCGGGTATGGGATCAGGGGGGATGGATGGAGCCGGGATGGGATTGGGGGGATGGATAGAGACGGAATGGGATTGGGGGGATGGATAGAGACAGGATCAGGATCAGGGGGTATGGATATAGCCGGGATGGGATCAGGGGGTTGGATGGAGCGAGGATAGGATCAGGGGGGATGGATAGAGTGGGTGGGGGATGGATGGAGCCGGTATGGGATCAGGGGGGATGGATGAAGCTGGAATGGGATCAGGGGAATGGATGGAGATGGGATGGGATCAGGGGGATAGATGAGCGGGTATGGGATCAGGGGGGTGGATGGAGCTGGTATGGGATCAGGGAGGAGGGATGGAGCCAGGATGGGATCAGGGGGATGGATGGAGCGGGGATGGGGGGGTGGGTGGAGCTGGATGGAGCCAGGATGGGATCTTTGATTTGGGGGGGTTAAAGGATATGTGCTAGGGGGTGCTTTGGGAGGGGAGAGCATCTGCGCTGGGGGGAGGGGGTCAAACTTCAAATCTGCCCCCCTTCTACTTCTGGTACAAGTTCTCTCTAACCCAAAACAAAGAGCACCCCCTAGCACCTATTCTCTTCCCCCTAAAATCACTCCTGGCAGCATAATTGTTACCTGCAAATGTCTGCCCCCCAACCCTCCAACCACTATGTCCCCCTCCTCTGCAATACAGTACTCCTGTAGCATACCTCCGGAAAGGTGCTGACTGTAGCGTGGATGGTGTCCGTCCTCCTTGGCTCTTCCTCCCGGCCTGCGTACACGTCCGAGCTGAGGAGGAAGCAGCAGTGAGTGCAGCCGGTGGGGACAGAGATCTGATTGTGGCCGCGCACAATAGCAACGCCAGTGGTTGGGAGAAAAAAGTAGGATTTTTAAAACAGCTTACCTGTAAAATCCTTTTCTTGGAGTACATCACGGGACACAGAGCAGCATAGTCATTACTATGTGGGTTATATAGAATTACCTTCAGGTGCTGGCACTGGCAACTTCCAAAACAGGAAGTACCCTCCCCTATATAAGCCCCTCCCATCCGGGAGTACCTCAGTTTTGTAGCAAAGCAATACGTGTCCCCAAAAGAGGGGTGGGAGCTCTGTGTCCCGTGATGTACTCCAAGAAAAGGATTTTACAGGTAAGCTGTTTTAAAAATCCTACTTTCTTGTTCATACATCACGGGACACAGAGCAGCATAGTCATTACTATGTGGGACGTCCCAAAGCAATGCCACATGAGGGGGGGGATACACCATACATAAGCTGGGCGCCATCAGGCATGAGGATCTTTTGCGGCCTGCAACACACTGCGCCCAAAGGCGACATCCTCCTGACTTCTAACGTCCACCTGGTAGAACCTAGTAAACGTGTGTACTGAAGACCATGTTGCGGCCTTACAAATTTGCGCCAGGGAGGCCTGGTGATGCACTGCCCATGAAGTTCCAACTGCTCTCGTGGAGTGCGCCCTAACTTTGAACGGAGGCGGTCTACTTCTCAAGCCATAGGCTTGTATTATGACCTGTCGAATCCACTTGGCTAAAGTAGATTTTGATGCTGCCTGACCCTTTCTGGGGCCTTCCGGCAGAACAAACAAAGAATCCGTTCTACGAATCTGAGCAGTGGCTTTTAGATAAGCTTTAACTGCTCTTACTACATCCAAAGAATGCAATAACTTTTCCTCTACCGAGCTTGGTTTGGGGAAAAAAGAAGGAAGAACCACATCCTGGTTCAAGTGAAACCTCGATACCACCTTAGGAAGAAAGGCTGGGTGAGGACGTAATACTACTCTGTCCTTATGGATAACCAGATATGGCTCTTTACAGGACATGGCGGCTAATTCCGACACTCTTCTAGCCGAGCATATGGCTACTAAAAATATCAATTTCCTGGTGAGTAGAACCAAGGAAATGTGCCGCAAAGGTTCAAATGGCTGCTTCTGCAGAACCGACAGAACCAAATTTAGATCCCATGGGCATATGGGAGCCTTAATCGGTGGAATAATACGAGTCACACCTTGCATAAAGGATTTGACAAGTGAATGCATAGCCAGGGGCCTTTGAAATAGTATTGACAAGGCCGAAACCTGGCCCTTGATAGTACTTAAGGCAAAGTTCCTGTCTACAGCCCACTGCAGGAAGTCCAGAATTCTGCCTATAACGTACTTACGTGGATGCCATTTTCTGGCCTCGCACCAAGTGATGTACGCCTTCCAAACTCTATAGTAGATCTGCCTGGACACAGGCTTCCTGGCATTGATTATAGTTGATACCACAGAGTTAGAGAGACCTCTCTTCTTTAGGATGTGGGATTCAATAGCCAGGCCGTTAAACTTAGAGTTAGTAAGGAAGGGTGGTATATCGGTCCTTGCGAAAGCAGGTCCGGACGACGTGGAAGGGTCCAAGGACTCCCCACAGACATTTTGATGATCTCCGCGTACCAGGCCCTTCGGGGCCACGCTGGAGCCACCAGGATCACCGGCTTCTTCTCCAACCTGACTCTGCGAAGGAGTCGAGGCAACAATTGTAGCGGAGGGAATGCATATATCAGTCTGAACTGATCCCAAGGGAACACCAGAGCATCCGAGCCGCAAGCGAGGGGATCCCTTGTCCGGGAGACAAATCTGTCAACCTTTGCGTTGAATCTGGATGCTAGCAGATCTACATCCGGTGTTCCCCACCGCTGACATATTGCTCGGAAGACCTCGGGATGAAGGGACCATTCCCCTGGGCATAACTGTTGGCGACTCAGAAAGTCCGCCTTCCAATTCTCCACCCCTGGAATGAAGACAGCTGATATACATGGGACATGCTTTTCTGCCCATTCCAGGATGTGACTTACTTCCCTCTGGGCTGCACGACTCCTGGTGCCTCCCTGATGATTGATATATGCCACTGCTGTGGCATTGTCTGATTGAATTCTGACAGGGGACCCTTGGAGTCTGGATGTCCAGGCTACTAGGGCGTACCGGGCTGCTCGTATCTCTAAGAGATTGATGGGCAGGGTTTTTACTACATTTGACCATCTGCCCTGGAGAGACCATTGCTCCAGTACTGCCCCCCAGCCTATAAGGCTGGCATCTGTAGTGACCACCTTCCAAGATATCGGGCTGAAGGGTTTTCCCTTCTGGAGATTCTGGGGGATCAACCACCAGCAGAGACTCTTCCGAACGGAAGGGGACAAAACCATCGGGAAGTCTAGAGCCTGAACTTTTCCGTTCCAGGCTGACAATATGGCCCTTTGTAAATTCCTTGAGTGGAATTGGGCGTATGGCACAGCTTCGAATGATGCTACCATCTTTCCTAGCAGCCTCATGCACAGGCGTATGGACGGCTGTCTTTTTGCACAAAGCAGACGGACCAAGGCCCTCAAAGAGGATACCTTGTCTAGAGGTAAGAAAATCTTCCTCTGGTCTGAATCCAGCCGTAGCCCTAGATATACCAGGTTTTTCACTGGCTGTAGGGCTGACTTGTCCAGGTTGATGACCCAACCGTGAGACTCTAGATACTTGATTGTATCGACAATTACCACTTCTAGCTTGGCAACTGAGTGGTCCATCAACAACAGGTCATCTAGGTATGCCATTATCGTTACACCCCGTGTTCTTAGATCGGCCAACAGTGGGGCCAGAATTTTTGTGAACACTCGTGGTGCTGTGGCCAGACCGAATGGTAAGGCTCTGAACTGAAAATGGCGCCCTTCTACTGCAAAGCGTAGGAATTTTTGATGACCTGGAAAGATGGGAACATGCAAGTAAGCATCTTTGATGTCGATCGAGGCTAACCATTCCTCCCCTTGTAGGGCAGCGGTGACCGATCGGATCGACTCCATCCGGAAAGACCGGACGTTTAGAAATGTGTTTAGACTCTTTAGGTCCAATATGGGTCTTATGTCCCCGTTTGGCTTCGGGACTGTGAAAAGGTTTGAGTAGAAACCCAACCCCCACTCTTCCATAGGAACCTCCATAATTACTCCTTGGAGCAATAGTTGTTCTAACGCCAATAGGAGAGACCCTCTTTTCAGAGGGTCTCTTGGCATGCCTGACCACATAAAATGGGACGGAGGAGACTCTTTTAACTCCAACTTGTATCCCAGAGTTACTGCGGAGAGCACCCATCTGTCTTTGATCGTCTCCCGCCAGGTCTCTGCGAACAACTGAAGTCTTCCCCCCACCCGTTTGAGTGGGGGCAGCCCTTCATAGGCTTGACTTGGAGGCTGGTTTAGTACCTCTTCGGATCCAGGGCTTTTTATTACCCTGTGGCTGTCCCTGATTTTTACCTCCTGAGTTTGACCGAGGAGGCCGTCGGAACTGCTTAGTAGCAGACGTCGCAGGGATAGGAGAGGTAGTCCTCTTAAAAGATGGACCCCTAGACCTCTTTTTACTCGGTAAGAGAGTACTTTTACCACTGGAAATCTTCTGGATATACTTATCCAGGTCTTCGCTAAAAAGGCGTTCCCCATGAAATGGGAAGCTAACTAAGAGCTTCTTACAGGGAGCTTCAGCAGACCAGTTTTTGAGCCACAGAAGCCTACGCATATGTACCAAAGACAGCGTGAGGCGGGAGGCCTGATGGATAGAATCCTTGATGGCGTCAACCGCAAAGCATAATGCTCTAGGCAGATCAGCCAGAGCCTGGGCCTGCTGGTCTGGCAAATCCCTCAGGACCATTTTCATTTGATCCTTTAAAGCTTGGCAGACCCCAATAGCTGCCACTGCTGGCTGTGTAACAGCCCCTGCTGTGGAAAAAGCAGATTTTAATAAAGATTCCAATTTTTTATCCACTGGATCTTTGAACATTTGAACATTATCTACTGGACATGTCAGTGATTTGTTCACAGAAGAGATGGCTGCATCCACCGTAGGAACATTCCATCTCTGGGTGAAATTTTCCTCCATGGGATAGATCACCGGAAACCTTTTAGGCGGAACAAATAGTTTATCAGGATGTTCCCAGTCCTGGTATATAAGTCCTTCCAATAATGGATGTATTGGAAAGGAGCAATTAACCTGGGGAGCTTTTAGCGACCCCAATGAGGAGACAGCAGTAGTTGATGGTTCAACAAGAGGCATTTTAAATGCAGATCGAACCATGTCAGTTAGGGTCTGGACACACAATCTTTCAGTCTGTGATGCTGAAAATGGTTCATCTACTGTCGATTCCTCAAAAACAGAGCTAACCTCCTCCTGATCCCCTTCAGGTAGGTCGGTCCCTTCCTGGGACTGTTGCTCTGCCAACAGGCACTCTAATGGAGGTGATGGAGATCTGGCGCGCTTTCTTTCCTGTAGAGAAGAAGCGATCAATGCAGCCAATCTCTGCTCCAATCCCTCCAGAGTTGAGGCAAAAACCTCCTCTGTTATATATGCAGGAGCAGGTGGACTGAGGACAGCCGCAGTACCTGGCACTCCCGGGGGTTCCTTATGGGTATTAACCTCTGATTTCTCAGGGGAGGAGGGTGCAGATGACTGCTCCAGATCCTCAGAGCCCGATGGAGACCCCCTACACTTCCTGAGAGGTATATCTCGGAGTTTTTTAGGCGGCATATTCCTTAGTTCAAAGCTGAGGTATTCCAGCCGCAATACACCCCTCCTGAAATAGTCTAATGCAATTTGCTGCTATGTACATCAGTGGGTGTCTACTAATGCGTCTTTCTGGGGATGCCTGTATCAACCGCCCGCTGTAAGCCCCTATACCATGCTACCAGCTCCTTTTCATGCTCTGTGTCCATAGCAAGCAGCGTGGACTGAGTCCTTTTATCTTGCTGGGACGCCCGCACATGCGCAGAAGCGCTGGGCGCACAGAGCGCGTCATCCGCCAGGCTCCGCCCCCTTTTTTGAAGCTAAACCTTATAAAAGGAAAGCATGTGTGCGCGCGCGCGCGTGCACGTGTGCGCTCTTGGCGCCATGTAGGGAGAGGAGCCAGGGTCCCTGTTTCACCAGGACTCGGGGATGGAAGGAAACTACTTGGCAGCATGACAGAGGAATGCAGCTTCCCTGATAGAGAGCTCACTCATCTGCCTGGACTTTCACCATGGAAGGAATAGTCCCAAGAAAAAAGACGTTCCACAGCGGCCTCTAGTGGACAAACACAGGTACCGCACTTTTGTATTTTTTTTTTTTAAAACCTCCTTTATGAAAAAACATTTCCAGGTTTACAGTTTTTTTAAAACTTCCCTTATGAAAAAACATTTCTAGGATTTCTTAGGCATATACAGCTATTAGCGGGAATACCCTTTAGGTAACAGGCAGAAAGACATATTAGGCTTGGGGGTCCCCTCAATAGAACCAAGTTCCTGAGGGGCCCCCACTTACCTTTTCCCCGCCGCAGGACTTTGTTTGGTCCACAGAAGCCCAAACTTCACCTCTCACGGCAGGCATTGTACTAGACCTTCAGGGACCGGGTTCCCAAGGATTCCACTCCCCTGGACCTGTATAGCACCCTGCACAGATAGCCTCTTGGTTTTGGGTATGACCAGAGCTCTGGATCCCAGGGTCCAGCCCTCCTAAGAGAGGCATTACAGGCAAAACCCTGCTCTTCTCTGCAAGGCCCGGGTACCGACCGTTTAGCTATGAAGCTTTTTTGGTCGGATCCGGAATAGCTTGCTAAGGCCCAGAGAACCTGTACACAAGCCCAGATGAATACATGTTAACCTTGGCCAACACCTTAGACACTGGCAAAAAACTGAGGTACTCCCGGATGGGAGGGGCTTATATAGGGGAGGGTACTTCCTGTTTTGGAAGTTGCCAGTGCCAGCACCTGAAGGTAATTCTATATAACCCACATAGTAATGACTATGCTGCTCTGTGTCCCGTGATGTATGAACAAGAAAGCAGTGCTTTCCTTCCCAGATGTTCCCCTTTTGCGTCATGTTTGTGTTAAAACTGGTGCACTTCTGATGGCTAAACACCAGATCATTTTTAGGCAATTTAAATTGCATTCAGCCAGCATTTAATTGCAAACAACCAAACAGATTAATACAATCTCACTACTTTTGACCGATTTGGTCACACTTCTGAAATCACTGAAAAAAAAACATTGTTTAAATATGTCTAGAGGAAAGTGCATTGTCCTACGGATCAAGAGAAATAGTCACTATGTGCTTTTAGCTTCAAATCTGTAAAATTCAACTTCTGAAGAATGGATCCCATTACATGCTCTTAGAACAAAGCAATTGGACTGCAAGTATAAAGCCAAAACAACCTCTTATAATGTCAAGCCCCAAATTCTGCATTCCTGATAGATCTGCTATATTTCCAAGCGGAAGCTGACATTTAGCTCAGAGTATTTTTAAGGTATATCTGACAAATAGATGACACTATCAACAGGATGAGAAGATTTGAAGGATTTCAGAATGCACCCTTGAAATGTGAATTTATTTTAATGGTTTTCTGCGAGAGGTAAGAGGGAAAGTTGCAGGAAGTCCTTGGTTACTCTGACCTCTGTGAATCTAGAAAGGAATGATGCATTTCAGATTTAGTCTTTGTTTGTTGAACTACTTTACTGAAGCAATGAATTCATTTTTTTAAAGCTTTTCAATTTTACTGATGGGCAGCAAGGTCAGCAGCCTGATATCTCTACTTTGCTAACACGTTCCTCCTTCCTCACAAGCCTCATACACATTGATATCCATAATGGAACTACATGGTTCAAACACAATCTCTCCTAGAACACTTTGTTCTAATTTACAGATACAGTATAGGAGAGGATATACACTTGTATCCTCTAAGATTTTGAAATTATAGAAATGTTCTAAAATAGGCCAATGGATCTTAAATAAGTTTCATGAACAGAATCAAGAGTTTTCTGGTGAATTCGTAAGTAAATTAAATGTAACTGCAGATCAGTTGTTCTGCATCTTATGGACTTTAATAGCACAGGTTGTGATATACTGTATGTACTCCATAGAGTTCATTTATGGCAGCAATTTAGTGTGGTTAAACTGATAACATTTTGGTTGCTATGGATTTTTGTCAAGGGTGTAGCAGGCATTTCTGCTTGTGGGAAGAAAATCTGACCCATGTGACAGGATTCAAAGTTGTCAGATTTCTGAACGGTTTTCAAAAAGGCGCATATACACTGTATCTTTTTTTTTTTTTCAAATATTTTAATTACTTGTGTATATATATGTATGTGTGTGTGTGTGTTTATATATATATATATATATATATATATATATATATATATATATATATACACACTGTGTGTGTGTATATACATCTTAGGCAGGTGTAGAGAAATGCTGTAATGGAAGAATGCTTTCCAAAAAGTATGGTATATTTTAATTGTTTGCTTTTATCAAGTTACAAAATTCCAAGTGAGCAAACAGAAGAAAAATCTAAATCAAATAATCTTTGGTGTGACTATCATTTGGCCTAAAACCAGCATCAATTATTTGAGGTGCACGCCGTGCTTGTGCACACAGTTTTTGAAGGAACTCGGCAGGTAAGTTGTTCCAAACATCTTAAGGAACTAACCACAGATCTTATGTGAATCAATTAATGAATGAAAAAATGGTAAACAAACAGAAGGGAAATCCAAATCAAATTGATATTTGGTGTGACTAACATCTGCCTTCAAAACATCAATTCTTCTAGGTCCACTTGCACACAGTTTTTGAAGAATCTCAGCAGGTCGGTTGTTCCAAACATCTAGGAGAACTAATCACAGATCTTCTGTGGATGTAGGGTGCCTCAGATCCTTCTCTCTTCATGTAATCTTAGGCAGACTCAATGATGTTTAGATCAGGGCTCTGTGGGAGCCAAACCATCACTAACAGGACTCCTTGTTCTCCTTTATGTTGAAGATACTGCTTCATGACGGTATAGTATCATGGATAAGTTCCACCCACAACCGTAATATTTTGGTGCTGCTGGGTTAATTAGAGCCCCTGCCACTAAACCTGTCACAAGAACTGATAATTATGCCCACCCTCTCCTACACCCCCCCCCGCTCCAGTCATTAAATCTGTACCTTCCCACAATGAAATGCACAATGCACTTAATGAATGGAAGAGGCAGGCCTTTCATTCATCCACCTGTGTTTCATTCATAGTGCGGCTTTTATGAATGGAGTGGGGGGTGGCAGAAAGAGTGAGCATAGTCCTCACTCTTGATGAGTCCCTGTGACAGGTTTAGCGACTCATATCAATGAAGATTTAAGCGAACAGCACAAGGATCACTTTTTATTCTGGTTCTGATTAAAAAAAAAAAAAAACGTAATAGATACGTTTAGGCATGCAGAAAAATAAAAAAATCATACTCCTCTAGATGGCTGCAGCACCATTCCCAGCTGTGGCTGTCCCCGGAATTGAGCAATGAAACACAGCTGATTGCTTAGTTCTCCCTTCTACTCTGAGCAGAGGGCGCTGACTGTAGATTACCAGCTCCCTGCTCTGCCCCTCCAGCACTCTCTGGAGTGCTGGGCTGTGAAGGGGATGGGAGTTGCTGGTTCAGGCTCTCAGTTGCATGCTGGGCACACCTGGCTGCTGCAGCGTTGGGAACCCTAAAATCGGATGTAACATGTTCCCAAAGGTGAAATTATATTTAATTACCGTATATGCATGCTTGTGTTTAGATTGAGGATGCCTGAACTGCCTTTTCAAGGGAGGCATCTACAGACTAAGCAAAGGTATGCCGAAATAGAATATTCTGACCTAGGAATACTCATCATATTGCCTGGTCTGTTTTCACTTCTTTAATAAGAGCCTTTATAGCATACCTTTTTCAATGTGTTGCTTGAACCAAAAGGAGCTAGGCATGCACAGTACATCTTTCAAGCTCTATAGATATAGATGCCAAGTACAAAAAACGTTCACCTTGTTTTGCTGATTTTCTAATGACACCTTGCCAAAATCTCTGCAAGGAAGAAACGTAGACATGACATTTCTGCAAATTTGAAACTACAATTACAAGGCTTTAGATGTATTAAAAGATTGCAGCTTTTGCACAGGGATTTAAACATTCATTTACATGGCACTTCTGCAGATGCCTTAATTTAGGTTTTCATGATTAAAATGACGGGAAATATGTTACATATTGTATTTCTCAGTTTAGAAAAAAACAACATACGTTTGTATGTATTGTGCGACACGTGCTGGCAGTTTAATGGATGCTGTATCTGTGTTACCAAGGTTTCTCACCTGCACATAAGGGGCTCCAGGATTTGTGTCTGTTAATGGAGAAAACAAATGTTTAGTTTTCTCATATCTTAAAGTGATTGTAAAGGTAAAATGCACTAAGGTAAAGAAAAAACTTCTGACTGTAACTGCCCTAACAGACCCCCCCACCCTCCCCCCCACTTACCTGAGCCCATTCTTGATCCAGCACTGTTAACAAGAGCAGCAGCTCTCTCCCTTCTCACAGGACAGACCAGATTGATAGCAGTGGGACCCATTGGCTCCTGCTGCTGTCAATCAAATCCGTGAAGAGTAAAATAATATACTGTATTTATTGGCGTATAACACTCACTTTTTTACCCTGAAAATAGAGGGTAAACTGTGCCTGCGTGTTATACGCAGGGGCTGTGGAAAGTTTTTTTCCTGAAACTTCCCTCTTAAAGTTAGGGTGCGTGTTATATGCCTGTGCGTGTTATACGCCGATAAATACGGTAATTAATAGTAAAATAGTTTAAATAAAATAAGGCTCTATATCAACTAAATTAAATAAAAACAACATTTATTTATATTATAAAATAAAACAAAAACATTATAAAAAATGGTTGTATATTAACAGTGCCAATACTCTGTCCAAAAAGGTCAACCATGTGCTCAGGTGGAACTATGGTATTTGTATTGCATTTTAGTCAGAGTATACAGGTCCTTCTCAAAAAATTAGCATATTGTGATAAAGTTCATTATTTTCTGTAATGTACTGGTAAACATTAGACTTTCATATATTTTAGATTCATTACACACAACTGAAGTAGTTCAAGCCTTTTCTTGTTTTAATATTGATGATTTTGGCATACAGCTCATGAAAACCCAAAAATCCTATCTCAAAAAATTAGCATATCATGAAAAGGTTCTCTAAACGAGCTAATAACCTAATCATCTGAATCAACTAATTAACTCTAAACACCTGCAAAAGATTCCTGAGGCTTTTAAAAACTCCCAGCCTGGTTCATTACTCAAAACCGCAATCATGGGTAAGACTGCCGACCTGACTGCTGTCCAGAAGGCCATCATTGGCACCCTCAAGCAAGAGGGTAAGACACAGAAAGAAATTTCTGAACGAATAGGCTGTTCCCAGAGTGCTGTATCAAGGCACTTCAGTGGGAAGTCTGTGGGAAGGAAAAAGTGTGGCAGAAAACGCTGCACAACGAGAAGAGGTGACCGAACCCTGAAGAAGATTGTGGAGAAGGACCGATTCCAGACCTTGGAGGACCTGCGGAAGCAGTGGACTGAGTCTGGAGTAGAAACATCCAGAGCCACCGTGAACAGGCGTGTGCAGGAAATGGACTACAGGTGCCGCATTCCCCAGGTCAAGCCACTTTTGAACCAGAAACAGCGGCAGAAGCGCCTGACCTGGGCTACAGAGAAGCAGCACTGGACTGTTGCTCAGTGGTCCAAAGTACTTTTTTCGGATGAAAGCAAATTTTGCATGTCATTCGGAAATCAAGGTGCCAGAGTCTGGAGGAAGACTGGGGAGAGGGAAATGCCAAAATGCCTGAAGTCCAGTGTCAAGTACCCACAGTCAGTGATGGTCTGGGGTGCCATGTCAGCTGCTGGTGTTGGTCCACTGTGTTTTATCAAGGGCAGGGTCAATGCAGCTAGCTATCAGGAGATTTTGGAGCACTTCATGCTTCCATCTGCTGAAAAGCTTTATGGAGATGAAGATTTCATTTTTCAGCACGACCTGGCACCTGCTCACAGTGCCAAAACCACTGGTAAATGGTTTACTGACCATGGTATTACTGTGCTCAATTAGCCTGCCAACTCTCCTGACCTGAACCCCATAGAGAATCTGTGGGATATTGGGAAGAGAAAGTTGAGAGACGTAAGACCCAACACTCTGGATGAGCTTAAGGCCGCCATCGAAGCATCCTGGGCCTCCATAACACCTCAGCAGTGCCACAGGCTGGTTGCCTCCATGCCACGCCGCATTGAAGCAGTCATTTCTGCAAAAGGATTCCCGACCAAGTATTGAGTGCATAACTGAACATAATTATTTGAAGGTTGACTTTTTTTGTATTAAAAACACTTTTCTTTTATTGGTCGGATGAAATATGCTAATTTTTTGAGATAGGATTTTTGGGTTTTCATGAGCTGTATGCCAAAATCATCAATATTAAAACAAGAAAAGGCTTGAACTACTTCAGTTGTGTGTAATGAATCTAAAATATATGAAAGTCTAATGTTTATCAGTACATTACAGAAAATAATGAACTTTATCACAATATGCAAATTTTTTGAGAAGGACCTGTATACAATTGGCACCAAAGACTGCCCTGTAAAGCAGCGGTCTCCAAACTTTCCAAATAAAGGAGCAGTTTGCTTTAGGGGGGCTGCACTTTGGCCAGTGGGAGAAGAAAACATCCTGGTGTCAGTGGGAGTAAACAATGCTCCATGATTGGCATTGGGTGGGAATAATAGTGTCCTATTGTTGGTATTCATCGGTGCAATAGTGCTCCATAATTTGTCAATGGAAGAAATAGTGCCTAATCATTGGTGTCAATGGAAGAAATAGTGCTCCATCATTGGTGTCAATTGGACAAATGGTGCCCCATCATTGGTGTCAATGAGAGGATTAGTGCCCCATCATTGGTGTTAGTGAGAGGAATAGTGCCCCATTGTTTGTGTCAGTGGCAGGAACTATGTCAGCAACAGTGGGGGGGGGAATAATGCCCCAAGGGCTGGATAAAACCAAAGGGCCGTATCCAGCCCCCCAGGCTGCAGTTTGGAGACCACTGCTGTAAAGAAATCATGCAAGTCTTTAGTAATGATTACCCTATTTAGTATTTTTATTAGCATTTGTATGTTACTAGTAGGGCTTACTGCTCACATATATGCACTGACTTCTGCTGCTGTGTGTGTATATATATATATACACGCTACTATATTACCAAAAGTATTGGGACACCTGCCTTTACATGAACTTTAATGACATCCCGGTCTTCGTCCATAGGGTTCAATATTGAGTTAGCCCACCCTTTGCAACTATAACAGCTTCAACTCTTCTGGGAATGTTTGACCATTCTTCCAGAAGTGCATTTGTGAGGTCAGGCACTGATGTAGACGAGAAGGCCTGGCTCGCAGTCTCCGCTCTAATTCATCCCAAAGGTGTTCTATCGGGTTGAGGTCAGGATTCTGTTTAGGCCAGTCAAGTTCCCCCCCAAACTTCACTCATCTATGTCTTTATGGACCTTGCTTCGTGCACTTGTCCAAATCATTTGGTGGAGGGGGGATTATGGTGTGGGGTTGTTTTTCAGGGGTTGGGCTTGGCTCCTTAGTTCCAGTGAAAGGAACGCTTAAGGCATCAACATACCAAGACATTTTGAACAATTTCATGCTCCCAACTTTGTGGGAACATTTTGGGGATGGCCCCTTCCTGTTCCAACATGACTGCGCAACAGTGCATAAAGCAAGGTCCGTAAAAACACGGACAAAGTTTGGGGTGGAGGAATTTTACTGGCCTGCACATAGTCCTGACTGCAACCTGATAGAACACCTTTGTGATGAATTACAGCGGAGACTGCCAGTCAGGCCTTCTTGTCCAACATCAGTGCCTCACCTCACAAATGCGCTTCTGGAAGAATGGTCAAACATTCCAATAGACACACTCCTAAACCTTGTGGACAGCCTTCCCAGAAGAGTTGAAGCTGTTATAGCTGCAAAGGATGGGCCAACTCAATATTAAACCCTACGGACTAATACAGGGATGCCATTAAAGGTCATGTGTATGTAAAGGCAGGTGTCCCAATACTTTTGGTAATATAGTGTATATATAAGGAATACGATAAAGTTTGGAATTTATTGCAAACGTTTAGCAAACATTAAATACCCCTTAATATCTTTTAAACCCTCAGACTTTTTTCTGATATGCAATAAATTGCACTATTTATCTTGTTTCTCATGATTAGCCCTGATGTGTGCTAGAACCCCTACATGAGTTTTTGAATATGTGTGTGTGATATATATATACATAAAATTAAAAATGGCAACCCTCAAAGCCTTAAATGTTTTCAGCACAGCACTCATCTGCCTATATTTCATATGGCTATATTTTTACAGAAACAGATGGTGTGAAATTTTTGATGTATGTTTTCTGTTTGTTAACATATTGTAGAGATAACTGAACAACCAAAACATCAACAAATAATTCCACTTCAGATTGGGAAAAAGTTACATTTACTAAACATTCATTGTCTGGCTCTTGGCTTAATTTAACAGCAAATTTTCATCTATTTCTAATCACCAAAAAATCAGAGCAGAACAGAGCGTTTTGATAATGGAATTCAACATCAGATGTTCCAGTTTCTGCACGCTGATTTTCCTTGAAGGATTGTAATACAAAATAAAGAAAAATAATTTTATAGCAAAGCAACAGATAAAATTGAAATTATTTGGAACAAAATGTCAGGAACCACTCTATATTTATGTAGACATTCAACAAGAAAATCAAATTATTATTTCTTTCATTCACTGGAGGACACAGCTTTGCTTTAGATCATCACCTGAGTAAAATACCATTTGCAGGAGTACCCATGCTCTTGGGCAAAAAGCCCAGTATTGTGGAACAAACTTCGTTATTAGATTAGCACCTAGAAGTTAGGACAGAAGTTTCCTCTTTCCTCAAAGCTTCCTTGTTTTTTTTTTCAAGAAATTTGCTGATTGTGTAACTGCCCAAATAATATAGGTCCTGATAATCTCCTAAATTTTAGCCATGGGGTGTATGAAGTTCCTTGCTCTGTGTGGGTTTGGCTGCGACAAGCCAGGTTAGAGCAACCTGTGGAGATTTACACATGACCAGTCAACCTCAGACTGTGCTATCACCGCATTACCCTCAGGCGAGCAGCACTCCTTCAAACAGTATCAAAGTTCTGAATGTTAGTCCAAACCCTATTGAAGTCAATAGGAGCCAAAACTTTGAAATCAGTTCTAATCATTTTTCAGGCCAATAGGCAAGGGATTGTCAAACAAAGAGCATGGAGAGCAGGGTATTGCCCTGGGGGACATGTCCCAATGCAATAAAGTTTAATTTAAATTCTGTTTTGTACGGAGCAGCAATTTTATTAATGCTTAAAGTAAAACATTAAAAATGCATAATACCTTTTGATAACATGCTTGGGGGGATGCCTTTAACCTTCCAAGGCCATATTTGGTCAGCGCTGTCAACTACTATCTCTGCCCATTTGTTTGCATTCATCTGTCAGCCACAAACCCCCATATGACAGATGAATAGGTCTTCGGCTTCCTTAAGCCCTGTACACACAATCGGATTTCCTATGGATTCTAATCCGATGGATTTTTCCATCGGAAATCCGATGAAGCTGACTTCCATCCGTCTTGCCCACACACCATCAGTCAAAAATCTGACCGTCCCAAACGCTGCGACGTAAAACACTCCGACAAGCCAAGAAAAAATAAGTTCAAGGCTTCTGAGCATGCGTCAACTTGATTCTGAGCATGCGTGGGTTTTTTTGTCCGATGGAGTTCCACACAGACGATCGGAATTTGCTATAGTTTTTTTCCCATCTGATAAATTTAAAACATGTTCTATTTTTTCTCACCGATGGAAAAAGGACCGATGGGGCCCACACACGATCGGTTTGTCCGATGAGAAAAGTCCATCGGACTGTTTTCATCGGTAAAACCGATCGTGTGTACACGGCATAACAACTATCCCGAGCAGAAAATAGTCATGTTTAGCAGTGGTAGTAATACTGCTGCTAAATTCATCACTTCTTGCTTCAGTGGAGGTTCAGAGGTGGGCAAACACTCCATTTAGTTTGTCTATTCACAAAACATGCAAAGCTTTGAGAAAATTCAGGTTCAATCCAACCTAAAGCTTCATCCCTGCTCCCATTGGAGCCTCGTGATCCTGACTTGGGCAGCAGTATGTTAAATGAAGGGTCTTCCTCCATTTTATTCCCTCTTTGTCTACTGTTGTCTGGTGTGGGGTGCTTCTTCTGGGGGCGCAATATGGGGGCTATGCTTAAAATCCGTGTCTCTCAGAAGATGTTTTGTCTGCTACTACTACCCTTATGGGGACTGAGGAAGAGCTATGACTGTATGGAGACAGTAGAGTATGTAAAGTGCTTTAGCAGTCTCACGGCTCAGGAAACATCTGGAAGCACTTTCTTTATTAAGAAGTATCTACCTGGGCTTTAGCAGCTTACTGCTGTATGAGCAGTGGCTGCAGAGGCAGGGGCCAGCTTTTATTTTAGGTCCTGGCTTCAGTTGCAGCCTAGGCCAGAAACTGTTGTGGCCACACATAGTAATGGCAAATTTCCCTATTGGGAGAAAGAGGCCTTCCCTTGCAAGTGCACTTGTTGGGAATAGAGCAAGTATTGAAGGACCGTAAGCCTGAAAGATATTTGGGCCCACTGCTGGGAATGGGACATGTTGGTCAGTCACCCCAGACTGTTGCAGACTCAACAGATGGTTGCCGGGGACAACATGTGAGAAAGGGGGGATTAGGCCTCCACGGAAGGCCCACAGGACAGGAATGTCTTCCTCTGCCCTTTTGGTATGACAATGCACTGTGGGAGATCCATTTTGTAATGCTTGCAAACCACCACCAGTAACCACCCTCTTATTTTGTGGTTCCCCAATGCCAGCTTCCAGTATTCCAGAGTCATTCTCTTCCCTGGACTCCCTGTCGTCCATTTTGGAAGGTTTTGTGTCAGGGAATGTGCTTTTTTCGCCATGAGTGAAAAATAAATAACCCTGCACTGTACCCTCAAAGGATTCCAGAGGCAGTGTTCTCAGTCTCGGCACTTAATGAGGAGTCAGATGCAGGTTTAGCCTCCCCTGGGAGCAGCGACACGGTGTTCTCATCTACTTTACCCCAGGAGAAGGAACTGGTGTTGGCATAGATTAAAATGACCAAGCCTCACAAATCATCGGCCCTCTAATCATTCACCATCCATCCATCACTCTGTCAGAACCAAAGACCCCCTAAGAAGATAAAAACAAAAAGATATCTAATTGTTTTTCAAACCCCACAACTACCAAATGAGACATTTCTGAATTTCACCAGTTCAGAAATATGTTTTACACCTTTAAAAAGCCATCACATGTTCACATACAGTTTATCAAACCAGAGGCCTACAGTGGAAATAACTAAAACTCTTTCCAACCCCAAAAAGTGCAAAACCTATAGAAACTTTAAAAAAGAAAACATAAAGGCAGGTCCAGAAATAAGAAAAAAAAGGGCAAGATAAAAACAATTAGTATCTTCAGTCTGTTCCCATTCCAATTAACTGTAGATGAAGAAAAACTCCTAAAGAAAGGCTTCTTCTCCTGCCCAGAAGCAAAACCCAACATGTTCAAATTATTTGCAGATCTCAATCAATACGTCAGAAATTTTACTCTAAAAGGGCATTTTGCTATTAAGGAAATTGAAAAAAAAAAGACCTTCAAGATAAAAGGCCACGACTATATTTACAAATGACATTGACTTGACATATTAGTCTCTTGTAGATAATAACCCTCAAAAAGAGGAATTTCATAACAAAATCACCTTCGCAGCTCTAAAAAATAAGTTCATATCATAGAATATTTTAACACATTTATGAAAGACACATCTACACAATTGCCTACAATCTTCCAACCAGAGAATGTGTAAATTTCTTCAATAAAACCCAGACATAATCATGAACAGTACTGAAAAGGAAGAGGCATTGTTCTACAAAACAGAGATGAATATTTAAAAGAAGTCCATAAAGTATTAATTGATCCCACCTACCATCAAAAACTACTGAATAATCTGCTAAAAGACCATCAAAGTTAATACAAATCCCTCAACTAAGATTTTTGTAAAAACCTCATCACCAAAACAGAGAAATATAAACAACAAACAAGTGCTAGAGTTCAGGATACAGGTTTAAAAGGCAACCAAAACAGGGCAAAATGGTGAATATTAGAAAAGTCCAGGGGTAAGGATTAAAATATCCAAGGATAATGAGATGATGTTTCTTTAAGGGTAATGATGATGATATTGACTCTTGGGAGTGAAACACGCACTAAGGGCATGGCTTTTCTCAGGAGTGAAGCCAACTCTGGATATCAACATAAAACAAAACAGAAATGCGCCTCTGTGTGCAATGTTGAATGTACAGTAGTATAAAATATCCAACACTTACATAAAAGTAAGGAATGATGTGTTCATAGGGAATCAAATCTCCCGGGATAATCTCTAGCGTGTTCTGTGTGAGCAGAGAGTCCAGCTGCGGGAACCGCTGTGACCCAGGAAGGAGACCGACTAATCCTGTGGATGGCTGGAGGAAGTGGATGTGTTCGGCTCTGGGCGTGTGACATCACCAGGGTGTAGGGAAACCACAATGCTTTTCAGAGCATGCGTGTAGCTCATACGGAGCATGCACATTCCTTTCTCAAGTGTACAGGAAAAGGGAAGGGGCGAGATTTAAATGCTCTGCGCAAAGAGGGAATGGATTGGCCAAATAACATCTTTGAACTACTGAGCTACCAATAAGATAATTGGACTGTGCAATGAAAGGACTGACATATAAAACATAAACAGATAAAGATAATATAATTAACGGTTATAGAAATGGATAATGATAAAAGTTAATGATTAAAATGAAGATTCATTAATTATATAGTTAAACATTTATAAAATTAGTAAGCATAATTGAGGCCCGTTCACACCTATGCGAATTGGTTGCGTCTTAAACCGCATCCAATTTGCATAACATTTTAAACATTTAAAAATATATAGATTTCAATGAGGCTGGTTCACATATGTGCGATGCATTTGCACTGCGCATTGCCCAAAAAACGTGTGCATTTTGTAGGCATTGCGGTGCGAATTGTCTGCCCATTATGTTCTATGGGAACGCATCTGATTTGCAGATGTGTTGCGTTCTGAACACAGTACGTATGAATCATTAGGGGGAACTCCACGCCAAATTTTAAATAAAAAACCGGCATGGGTTCCCCTCCAGGAGCATACCAGGCCCTTAGGTCTGGTATGGATTTTAAGCAAAACCCAATCCATACCAGACCCTTATCCCTTATCCGAGCATGCAGCCTGGCCGGTCAGGAAAGGGGGTAGGGACGAGCGAGCGCCCCCCATCTGAACCGTACCAGTACCTCAACATGGGGGGCTGGGTGTTTTGGGGCAGGGGGGCGCCCTGTGACCCCCGCCCCCATATGACGTCACAGTCCCATCATTCCCCGGGACTGTGACGTCATACGGGGCGGGGTCACCGGGTGGCATCACCCAGTGACCACGCCCCATGCCTATATAAATCGTTGCGCACCACGTACCCGGCATTACAGCGGGAGGCAGCGTCGTGTCAACATCGAAGAAGAGAAGAGGGACGAATATTACGGAGAAGACCAGGCCGCCGCTAGCAAAAGAGCTGGAAGAAGATAGCGGAGGCGCCTGGCAGAGGGAAGAAGGCACCGGAGAGCGGGAGAAGAACCAGAGAGCGCGGAGATGACACCGGAGAGCAGAAGAAGAGACCCCCAAAGTCGGAAGAAGACCCCTGGAGCTGCCTAATAAATTACTGTGTAGTGTGTTTTTTTATTGATTTTTTTTTCCACCAGGTGAATGGGTAGGGGTAAAATGTACCCCACACTCATTCACATAGGGTGGGGGGCCGGGATCTGGGGGCCCCCTTATTAAAGGGGGCTCCTGGATTCTGATAAGCCCCCCGCCCGCAGACCCCGACAACCAACGACCAGGGTTGTTGGGTAGAGGCCCTTGTCCTCATCAACATGGGGGCAAGGTGCTTTTGGGTGGGGGGGCCGCAAGGCGCCCCCCTGCCCCAAAGCACCCACCCCCCATGTTGAGGGCATGCGGCCTGGTATGGTTTAGGAGGGGGGCGGTCGCCCGTCCCCACCCCCTTTCCTGACCGGCCGGGCTGCGTGCTCGGATAAGGGCCTGGTATGGATTTTGGGAGGACCCCCCACGCCGTTTTTTCGGCATAGGGGTTCTGCTTAAAATCCATACCAGACCTAAGGGCCTGGTATGCTCCTGGAGGGGAACCCATCCCGGTTTTTATTTAAAATTTGGCGTGGAGTTCCCCCCTCATGATAACAGCGGCTTTCCCCCCCTCCCCTCTCCTCTCCCAGGTCAGCAAATCTGCAGCTAGAACACAGACGAAACGCTGAACCACTGATTGATATCTTGCCAAAGACTCCGGAGCTCAAAAAGGCAACGCACAAGTGTGAATCCAGCCTGATATGGGTTGGTGGTTAAATTCGTAAACCTATTTGTGTGTTAATGGGACAAACGGCAAGTTATATATGTCGATAGCTTACATATGTACACATTGGATTCAATTAATGATTGATATACGAAAGGTGAGTATAAATTGTTATATTAAATTTTATTAATGGATGGTATAATGTTAGCTGATGTAAGAGATAGTATGGTGAATTAATATGATGATAAGGGGAAAACCTTACAATATATTATTATATTATAAAAGTTACTACACAGCCATAGTTAAAGTTTAGAGTATATATCGGAGGAATAATGGGAGATGGTTGGAAAATAATAATATTAGTTTAAAATAATAATATTACGTTTTTCCCCTTATCATCATATTAATTCTCCTTACTATCTCTTACATCAGCTAACATTATACCATCCATTAACCAACTTTAATATAACCTAACAATTTATACTCACCTTTCGTATATCGATCATTAATTGAATCCAATGTGTACATATGTAAGCTATTGTCATATATCATTTGCTATTTGCATCATTAACACACAAATAGGTTTACGAATTTAACCAGCAACCCATATCAATTATACTTACTAATTTTATCATGGTTAATTATATTATCCTTGTCTGTTTATGTTTTATATGTCAGTCCTTTCATTGCTCAGTCCAATTGGACTACATTTTTGGGTACAAGTTTGCTAGGAGTATTTTGATCATTAGTGGCACACTGGTCCTTTGAATTTGAACCTCTATCCTCCACCACTATTTTATATGTATCTATGATGTGAAATGATTTGTTTTACTCTAGTGCACAATTGGTGTCACATAGCATGTCGAATTATATTTAATTTCTGATTCACCCCTATGGGTTAATCATGAGACACACCTCTGGGGGTGGAGTTTGTAGGGGCGGGGCCTATTGGGGTGGGGACGATGGGTCGGGGCCTCCTTGGTGGACATGAGTGTGTGTATATCTATATGTGTGGGGTTATCCATGAGAATAGGATACCACAAGCTGTGTAGGCTCTGAAGAAAGGGGTGCGCCCCGGAAACGCGTCAGCCGTCCAGCACATTTGAGGTACCATCTATCTCCCTGGTCATCGAGTTTTAACTTCAGTCGTCCTATGATTCAGGCTGGTCACTAGAAAAAGCTCATTTTAACGCTCTGCTTGTGAGTAGGACCATTGCTGTTTTTATACATTTTAATAAAGATTTTATCTGGTAATACACTAGGTCGGTGCGCCCTCCTGTTTTTTGTTTTTTTACAGTTGTATGAACACCCATAGTTCTGAGGAAGGCTGCAAGATTCCTAAAGTGTTGCCTGTTTACTGAGGAATGATCGACACGCCCCGCATACACCAAGACATCAGAGCGCAGGAGTATTGTTTTGTTGTACTTTTTTCTTGATTTGGGGACTCCTGCTGCTAGGTGTAGTAGTGTGCGGTGTGGCAAGCAGCAAATATTACTGAATAATGGTATTGTCCATAGAAGAAAGGCAGCTAAGAAGGGCTTCATTGGCAAAAGGCTTCCTGAATAGTGTTGATAATTACGAACAGCAACTGGAAGGACTAGACGTCACCAGCGATGAGAATACTCTACAGAGTAGAGAGGAGAAGATGGTATCAGCATTCTACAAACTAAAACATCTTTTGGAGAATGAAATGACTCAGTGGTGGGACATTGTGTTATTGCAAAAATACCTAGAGGTTAATAGGATACCTAGAGGTCTAAGGTTGAATAAGTTATGTAACTTTTTAGATGTAGATATTGGCCAAGAATGGGTTAAAGAAATGAGGCTGTTTAATAGGACTTGGTTAGTAATGATCATTAGGCAAAGAGAGCGGAATTTGTCGAATATTAAAATTGATATCACTAATATACAAGAAGAACTCTTGACCTATATGGATTTAGAAGCATTCTCAGTATGGGATAATAAGATAAACAAACAACAGATTATGAGGCAGAATTGATAGTCCGCAAATCAGGTAAATTCGAGAGAGACAGGCTAGATTATACTTCTGGACGGGAGTTCAATTGGAGGAGGGACAAGAATGCATTACCCCCTGGAGAGGAAGAAGATGGGCCAATGGGGAGGGAGCGAGAGCATTCTGGGCAAGAATATAGGCCGGAAGTGAGAGAGAGGGAGTCCAGGAACCAGAATCATTATCACGATAGAACCAATGCTCACTTCAAGGAAAGAAATAAGAGTCATGAGAACGTAAATAGAAATGGGAATGGACGTTGGTATAAGAATAGGAATAGAAACAATACAAATAAAAATAAAAATAAAAACAGAAATATATATAAGAACATAAACAATACAAGGAAAACTAAGGATCACTCACCCAATACACCAACTTGGTCTAGTGTACATGAGGATTTCCCTCCTCCGTTGAAGCAAAGGAGTCCCTTGTTGGAACAAAATAAGATCCCTGTACAGGCGAAAGAGGGACAAGGAACTGATGGTCTTCAGATACGGAATGATGACCCGTCCAAGAATCAAATATCGGTCAGGGAATGTTCATTACGGGTCGAAACAACGGTTCCCCTAACGGAAGAGTATTCAATTCCTGGTGGTGCAGGGAAACAACAGGAGCACGACATTAATCTAGGGCCCAAGAACACAATGCAATCAGGAGATAAAAGTATGGGAAATGGAAACGTGGAACCTAATAAAGATGACTTTTCTTTTTTTGGGAAAGGAGCTGCGGGGACAACAAAACCCGCAGCGCCGAAAACTTTAACAACCAGATCTTTAACCCCCCCGAACACCAGAAGACTAAGAAACCAACAAGGAGAGGCCAGAGAGGTGGCAAGAAATCAAAGAAGAGAACAGAGATGATAGAAAATCATTCTACAGGGGCGTGGCCTGGACGTGAACGGCAGCGGACGCTTTCTGGAGGAGCTCCGGGTATTCCAGGCACAATCCGCCACCATCTGTGGATTTAACTAAGAATCCTCAACCCAAAACCTCCCTGCATGGTCAGCACAGTCCCCTGCAATATCCATCGCAACTATTCCGGGGAAATTCGGCCAGAGGACACTGGAATTGCATCTCCTGGAGACCCGGAGGCCGCAGCCATCTTGTAGGCCAGAGGCCCTCCTGAGGAACCAGTCTCCAGCAGTCAAAAAAGGTACAGAGACCAACACCTGTCCCTCCCTGCCACCCATCCACCCATCTAGGGGGGTCCGGAGCTCGTTCTTAGTCTCGGGGACATCCGCGGCAGGTGCGGCCTAGTGAGGCCTCAGGATCCCCGGACTTTCCTAAAACTGCGCCCCGCCGGAGCGCACCGCGGCCGGTCCGCTTCCGCCCCAGAGGTGCAAGCCCCCCCACAGCACTCATCCAGACACCCCCCCTTGGCCCATCCACAACTGAGGGTGCCAGAAAGCACTACCTACCTACATGATCTTTAAAAGTCTGTAAGGCAGACATACGGCGGCCATCTTGGTACACCTTTGCAGACTCCCCGGGCCTTCAAACCACCTGTAGCCTGACACTGATCTAATCCCTCCACCGAAGCATCTGATCTGGTCAATACGGCGCCCTGGTGGAAGTTTGTGGCGGGTTTCATCCATTAAAGCAGATAGCAACTGCAGCCAGGACCCCAAAGCTCTGCTGGGCGGACATCTTGCTACACCCGGCCACAAGTTCACAAAGGTCTCCCTTACCCATTTGCAGTAGATCTCTTCCCTGTAACCAGATAAAAGTGACCAGGCCTGAAAGACTATAAACAGAAGTCACCAGCAAAAAAGGGAGAGGGGAAGAGTAAAAGGAGGGGGAAGTTGAAAGAGAAGAGGGGAGAAAAGAGAAGGAAAAAAAAGTAAGGAGAGAAGAAGCAACTCTAACCACCCATTCCTCTCTATAGGGAACAGAGAACAGCGCTAATATTTTCCTCTCCCCAAGGCCATCGCAGAGATCCCTTCCTCAATAGGCTGCGCATCACAGCCATTAAACAACGGACAGTTTACTGCACCCAGAAGCGCCATCATGGCCTCCTTGTCTCCTCTCTATTAGAGCTACATATCCCCCCCCCCCCCCCATCTAACCACCATGGTAAATATGTGATAAAACCCTGAGCAGAGGGGACGCATGCACGACGCGATGCGAGTAGGACGTGAGTGACCAGAGCTCCGTTATACCCGTTCAAAGCAGGCGAGATACCCACGGCTATATCGCTTGAATATCAGCACAATCTCTCGGACCCCCCGTGGGAACAATCAGTATATGCCAGAAGGGAGAAACAGGCGTTCTCGCCGCTCCACCCACAACCTAACTAACTTTCTCCTAGAATCTGAATCCACGCAGCACAAGATGTCTCAGGGCGGCACGAAGGCCAGCACACACGCGGTCACGGGGAAGAACCTACAAGATCATCCCCCCTCAGAACCAAACTGTGAGTACACTATACCATTATCTAAAGCTGACTTAGATGCAAGCTTAACATCCATATTTGATAAATTAGTAGACAAAATAGAAACAGAAGTACACAAATCCACAACCGCCCTATCTCAGGAGATTGCAAGCATAGGAAATAGAACCGATCTATTAGAAGCAAAGCACGATGAACTTTCACTGGCCCATAATGATTTGAGAAAAGACTATGAAACTTTGGCGGATAGCTTTGCGTTTATGCAGGCACAGGTTGAAGACCTAGATAATAGAAACCGCAGACAGAACATCAGAGTACGCGGGGTTCCGGAATCGATCACCGATCTCATGCCAACTGTATCAAAAATTTTTCATAATCTCCTTCCTGATAAACCAAAGTCAGCTTTCACCTGTGATAGAATCCACAGGGCCCTCCGCCCTAAACCCACACCTGATAAACCGCCTAGGGATATCATCATGTGCTTGAAGGATTTCCTGGTCAAAGAGGATATAATGCGGGCAGCTAGGAACTCTTCTGACATAAATTTGGACGGCAAAAGAATTCAAATATACCCTGACATCTCCCCAGCCACATTAGACAGGAGACGTAGGATGAAGGAAGTCACTAATGTTCTACAAACAGCAAGGATAAGATACAGATGGGGCTTTCCTTTCAAGCTCACCGTCCCACACAATGGTTCTACATATACGGTCTATAATGTGATTGAGGGTAAAGAACTGTTGGTGAAACTGGGCTTGCTGGATCCGGAGCCTCCTAGCCGCCCGCCATCAACCCCCAGATCTTCCCCGATATGGTCAACACCTTCCTCACACCGCAACCAAAAAGACCAAAGAGATCAGAGACGCTGGAGACAATCATTTCAGGACCAGAATCCCTGATCAATGCTTCTACTCCAGAAAGCCTGGAAATATAATCTTAAATAAGAGGCTGCTTTTATCATATAATGCCGGAGTTTCAAATGTTTGAGGAGACTGCAGTATGCCTGAGTAACACCGTCCCATATTCCTCAGAAATTACTATTACTGTTATCATTCGGTTTGACTCCCACTGCAGAAAGAGCTTTTTAGACATGGGAAAGTGGACTCTAAATTTCTTACCTACTTTTTCATAGGCTACCTGAAGTCCTGTCTCATAGACTGACGTAGAAACTCGGCAGAACTCCTGAATATTATCACCTTATTTTCATTTCAATCCCCTCAGAAATGACTCTCCTCAATGTTGATTATTTTATATGTTTCCCTTACATAGCGATCTTTATACCTGACAGCAATGCCTCTCTACCCTCTAGTGATAGTTACACATATCACATGTTTTTCTAAGATGCCTGCTACATCCGTCGTAGTTAGTTTGTCCCCCGGTCCTGCTCTCCGGGATGGAGCCACAGCTCTCGCTTTTAGAGATGCGGTGCCCTTCCAGGTTTGCAGGAATTGGACTTATTTGTCCTCTTGTTGCTTACGTAAGTTTTTTTGACAGGTTATATCTTGTCCCCATCTTAGTTCTGTTCATGTCTCTCATTTTTGAAATTTTAGCCCATAAGGCTTATAATGTTTTCACTTTAAAAAAAGGAAGTCCTGTTATCTACGTACGGGTATTGATGCTAGACATAGATTTCATAACTCTAGACTACTTTGGTAATCACATAAGGTATAATGTACATTACTCTGCTAGTATATCAACCCTTTTTCTTACAATACCTCCGGTCACAATCACAACTTTAGCTTTAGACTTAGTCACTATCTATATCCAGAATTTACATTACACATATAACCCAAGCCTGTTATCTCTCCATCACGGAATCATAAAGCCTCACACCCTTAACCGTTTCAATGGGTTTTAAAATAATATCGCACAATGTGCAAGGTTTCAATTCCCCCCACAAACGAAAAAAGGCTTTTCAGCATTATAAAAGAATAGGAGCAGACGTCATACTCATTCAAGAATCCCACTTTTGCACGACCAATCACCCGAAATACTTTGATAAAGCATACAACCAAGTATACTATACAACATTCCACAATAAGACTAGAGGAGTTGCAATCTTCATACGCAACTCGATTATATTTGATATTCACAGCATATTCAGAGATATGGATAGTCGTTACATTATCTTAAAAGGTACTATTGATAATAGGGCCGTAACAATAGCATCAGTATATGCTCCCAATGATTCACATTCCTCATTCTTCACAAACTTTTTTGAAACTCTAGACCGCTATACCTCCCCCCACATCATTTTGGGTGGGGACTTTAATCTAACCTCACATCCGGCCCTAGACAGGAGTAGAGTCGCACCCTCATCTAAGGCATTTCCAAAGTCACTGAACCGCTCTCTCAGTAATTTTCAACTTATAGACTCATGGAGAGCTCACAATGTCGGCATCAAGGCATACACTTACTATTCACATCCCCATAATGTATATGCCAGATTGGATTACATATACTGCACCCCTATCCTGCTAGCAAACTCTTCTAAAGCTGTCATTCACCCCTGCCCGTGGTCGGATCATGATATTACCTATCTTGAAACCACTTATATTGGTCTTAAACCATCCCCTTTCAACTGGCGTCTAAATGACTCCTTGCTATCTGATCCTACAATAGCGCAATCTGTCTCTACACATATAGAGAATTATTTCACTGAGAACATTAATGACGAAACACCTCCCTCCTCTATCTGGGTAGCTCACAAGGCAGTCCTACGAGGTCAATTAATCAGTCTCGCTGCCAAAAAAAATAAAGAAAGGCTCTCAGACATTAGATGTCTTACTAAAGAACTCAATAACTTATACAACAAATTACAACACACCCCCTCCCAGGATCTTACAGATCAGATCAAATCCAAACGCCTTGCCTTAGACCAAATTTTATCTGCTAACACTGAAAAATCTCTCAGATTTTCTAAGGCTAAATTCTTTCTCCATAGCAACTCCTCCTCCACTATGTTCGCCAGAAAACTTAATCAAGCCAACAATCCACCTCATGTCTATAAGCTTAGAGATAACGCGGGTAACATCGTTACTCACCCACAAGAGGTGCTGAATATCTTCTCCTCTTTTTACAAAGACCTCCTTTCAGGTCCACAATCCCAACCTAAGCAGTCCTCCAAAATTTGGTTAGATGATATCCCTTTACCCACCCTCAACACCCAACAGATTGAATCTCTCAGTGCACCATGTACAGACTTAGAAATAATAAATATAATTAAATCCCTTAAGACTTCTACAGCCCCAGGCCCGGATGGCTTCTCCTCCACATATTATAAAAAATTTGCATCTCTTTTAGCCCCCAACTTATCCAAACTCTTCAATCACGTGCTAGACGGACATCAATTCCCAAAAGAAATGCTCTTGGCGAACTTATCTTTAATACCCAAGCCGCTTAAAGACCATTCTCTCCCGCAAAATTTCCGCCCCATCTCAGTTCTCAACAATGACTTAAAAATCTTTGGGAGACTTCTTGCAGATAGATTGGCAGCAGTAATCACTAGCTTAGTACACATAGACCAAACAGGATTCATTCCTGGACGCCAAATAACGGACAATATTAGGTTGGTGACCAACATCATACAAGATGCCAACATATACTCCAAAGAGCTATGCCTCCTCAGCCTAGACATCCACAAGGCCTTCGACAGCGTATCTTGGTCGTACCTTAATCATATCTTGCCCAAATTTGGTATCCCGGATAAGTTCCTCTATGGCTTTAATGCACTATATCACTCCCCCCAGACCCGTATAAAGATCCCAGGACATAACTCAGAATTCTTTCCTCTTAGTAGGGGAACTAGACAGGGATGCCCTCTATCCCCACTCCTGTTCGCACTAGCAATGGAACCCCTGGCCCACAAAATTAGAAACAGCCCTGATATAAAAGGAGTTGTCAAGGGTGAAGACGAGTACAAAATTAGCCTTTATGCGGACGATGCATTAATCTTCCTTACTGAACCTCACATATCTATTCCCTCCCTTCTTAAAGAGTTGAAATCATTTCATAACATATCGGGTTTAAAAATTAACATGAATAAATGCTCTGCCCTTCCCATCAATCTCTCGGAACACTCAAAGACCATGCTGACGAAAAATTTCCCTTTCATATGGTGCCCTCACTCGTTGAAATATCTTGGTGTCTCTATCACCTCCTCACACAGCCTACTATTTAAAACCAATTATATCCCTCTATTCAATAATATATCTATACTCCTCAAGACCTGGTCAACCCTTCATATCTCATTTCTAGGCAGAATTTGTGCCATTAAAATGACAATTCTTCCCAAACTACTATACTACTTCCGATCCCTTCCCATTAACATCCCTAAAACTAAACTTGCTTCTCTCCAAAAAGAAATCAATAAATTCATATGGTCAAACAAGAAACCTAGATGCAGCCACGCACACATGCACAGACCTCAAACTATGGGCGGGATGGGTCTCCCGAACCTGTGGCATTATTTTCTTGCCGCCAAACTTTCTCAGTTAGCACAATGGTTCTCGCCCATTCAATGTATCCCTTGGAAAAAGTTTGAATCATCCTCAATCTCCCCCTGGTATTTACAGGGAATCCTTTGGTCCAGAACAACCTCATACAGCAAACTATTCAAATACAATGTAATTGTAGCTCACTACTACCAATTGTGGCTCAAAGCCCAACATACCTTTGAATTATCTTCACTCACCCCCCCCCTGGCTTCCTTCCTAGGTGACCCGAGATTTACCCATGCCTATGGAAACTGTCAATCGTTTGCCTATTGGATCAATAACAATCTTACTACACTCAAATCTTTACAATCTAAATGGGAATTCTCCTCATTCACCGCTTTGCAAGATAAATATGGCACTCCCCTATCCGAATTCCAACACTACAACCAAATCAAAGCTTTCTATGCAGAATATTACTCTCTCTCCACCCTTCCCGCTGTAACAACCTTTGAACGGATTTGCATATCTTCATCTAGAGATAAGGGCATCATATCCTGCCTATACAACCATCTCAATACTTTTCACTCACCTGACAAGTCCGTTCAAATGCTCCATTGGGAATCAGACATAGTTAGCTCCTTCACAGTGGATGAATGGCATAGCATGTCAGATAATCTACGCAAGAGTAACAAAGCTATCTCCTTCAGAGAGACTCCCACAAAAATATTCTCTAGATGGTATCTCACCCCGTCCAAACTTCACTCCTTCTATCCCTCAATCTCCCCAAACTGCTTTAGGGGTTGTTCGGAACCAGGCAACATCCTACACATATTTTGGAGCTGCAAACACCTACTTCATACATGGCGCAACGCAGTAGAAATTTTTGAAAACTCCACCAAACAAAGGTTCCCCATATCCCCACAAATATGCCTTTTATATGCTAAGGTTCCTAATATTCCAATCCCTTGCATGAGACTCTTTCACACTTTATGCAGCTCCATCCAATGGATGATTGCCTCTAATTGGAGATCCAAAGATCTCCCTTGGTCGCAGGTACTAGCTAGGATGGAGATGATGAAACTTTCGGAGAGAATCTATCACACTCTCCATGATACCTTCCATGTATATGAAAGGAAATGGTCATATTGGCGTACAACATAATTTAACAATTTAGTCCCTAAGGCTCCACTTACTCTCTTTCGCAATACCCTGAATTCTAGACCTATAGTGCTTGATTTGTGTGTTTGTGACATATACCCATGAACTATTTCTTTGTACCTTATTACTATGTCTACAACCAATATTTGCATATATGAACTCTACGTTTTTTATATTGATTACCTTTATCAACACCCTATGTACCTGTACATTTGAACTTCCAAATAAAACTTTGTAAACAAAAAAAGAAAATCATTCTACCATCAAAATATATAACCTCTCTAATTGCGTGTTCTCTGAAAAAGAGCTTGATTTGCTTAGAAGGGGCCTCAATTATGCCCCGGAAAGCCCTCCGAATTTGTTTGAACTGTTCATCGACCTGAATAAATTCATACGTAACCTCACGGTGAAGCGTCACTTCAGGCTCAAGGAAATCAATGGTCAAAGTACTGAGAACTTAGAAACAACAACTTCGACCTTTGGGGATATATCTGAGGATACAGGCATGTTGGAGATCCTAGAGGAATTATATGAAGAAGGCGGCTTGGAACCTCTAAATGAGTCGTTTGCCTTGCCGAGTGAGGAAGCTACTAGACATACAGACTTCAGACCAAAATCTAGCTTTTATCCACATTGGAGTAAGGGGAACTTCATCTCCACCTTCTATGAAGTTGTCATGCGTGAATTCAGAAAAATGTGTGGTGACAGAAGCCGCAAATACAATAAGGGCTATGAGGTTGGTATCGAAGCCCCCCTGAGTAGCCTGAAGAATAATCTTGAGATCATAATCAGGAAGGCAGACAAGGGAGGTGGCCTGGTTATACAGGATAGAGATCAATACCTGGAAGAAGCCCTTAGGTTGTTAGGGGATACTGACACCTACGAGAGACTACGTTGGGATCCAACGGTAGAGTACAATGGAGATTTGAAAAAACTTCTGGATAGGGCGTTATCGAGCAAGATTTTAACAAAGAATGAGTATGAATTTTTATACTCAAAACATCCGGTCGTCCCCCATTTCTACCATATTCCCAAGATTCACAAAGATATAGAAAAACCTCCAGGCAGACCCATTGTTGCGGGCATTGACAGTCTAACCAGTAATCTGGGGAGCTACATTGATCACTTCCTACAAAATATAGTGATTAACTTACCATCATTCATCAAAGATTCAGGCCATGCTCTGGAGATACTAGCTAATTATAAGTGGGAGAAGGGCTATAGATGGCTATCATTGGATGTAGCATCTTTATATACATCTATCCAGCATCTATTTGGCCTTCGAGCCACCGAATACTATCTAGCGAAAGCCCACACGTTTAACCCACAACAGGCACAATTTATTTTTGAGTGCATTGAATTCACCTTGACTCATAATTACTTTACGTTCATGGACTGCTTCTACAGACAGGTGAGGGGTACGGCGATGGGGGCAAGGTTTGCACCAAGCTACGCAAATCTCTTTATGGGGTATTGGGAACTCCAATACATTTGGGCGAACAACCCCTTTGGGAAAAATTTAGTTTTGTACTCTCGGTATATAGATGATATCCTTATTATCTGGAATGGGAGTGATGAAGAACTCGATGGATTTCTGACACATTGTGCCAATAACCCTTTCGGAATTTCATTCACCCATGTAGTAGACGAAGAACTCCTAGTTTTCCTGGATCTGGAATTGAGGGCCGACGAATATGGTGTCATCTATTCAAGAACGCACTTTAAACCTAGCGCAGGCAATTCATACCTACATGCTCAGAGTCACCATCACCCAAGATGGATCCGGAATATTCCATTCGGTCAGTTCTGTCGGCTTTGGCGCACCTGTTCTCGAAAAAAGGACTATGAAGATCAAAGTCTGATTTTGAAGAATAAATTCAAAGAGAAGGGCTACGAGGAAGGACATATAGAGGAAGCCTTCCAAAAATTTCTACACTTGTATGGAGATATTGATGAAAACAAAAACGAAACGGGAGAAAAATGAACCAGCGCAAACAAGGTTCTGCACGAGGTACAATAATAAAGTACCGACGATCCAAAAGATCTTCAAGAAGAACTGGAAAATTCTGGAATCAGATCCCTTTCTGAGTCTCCCGCCCCATCCCAATTTGGTATTTAGGAGACCGAGAGATTTGCGAAATACGATTGCCCCAAGTAGGGTCAAAAAGAACAACAAGAACAAAGGACTGAATAACACCTGGACCACTATCTTTGACCAGAAAGGTTCCTATAGATGTGGAAGTGGCATTTGCGGCAATTGTACACATATGTGCCACAGGAAGAAAGAGGTGATTGGAGTAGATGGGAGAAGTCATAAGATCAGACAGTTTATTAACTGTGGTACCCCATTTATCATCTATGGTCTAATCTGCCCTTGTGGCCTTATGTACATTGGCCGTACATGTCGACCAATGAGAACCAGGATGAACGAACACAGGAGTAGCATCACCACGGAAAAGGACAAGTGTTCAGTTCCGAGACATTTCAAGGAACTACATGACAGTAGCATAGATGGTCTGAAGGTTTTTGGCATAGAAGCTATACCTAGCAATTTAGATAGTGGCAAGAAATATCAGATTTTATGTAAGAGAGAAGCTTTCTGGATCTTCACCTTGGGGACTTTGGCCCCGCAGGGCCTCAACGAGGGAATTGAACTTCACACCATAAGTACAAGTTGATTGGTCGTGCATGCCAGGGTACATAAAGAGAATATTTCTAGTAGGCTTAGGATTTAGAAGAGAGAGTTTTAAGGCTTTTTGGGTCCTTTGGGGTTTATATTTAATATTGGGAACATGATTATTATTGTTGATAATAATTAATAATAATAATTTGTTTTCTTTTTTGTTTATCATTTTTGCAATGCTATAATGCACATCATATTTACAGCTGGTTTATTCAGGTTCATGTGACATCTTCTGGACCTACTAGGGTCCACGCCACTGGCACCCTACACTATGTGGGTGCTTCTTGGTAGAGTGTAGTTCAAGGGTTGCTTGTCCAACTCCATTAATAATATTTATACGGCGTGGTTCATTTGGTAGGTCCAGCGTACAGTGGGTCCACCATGTATCATCTGTGGGAGTGTTTTGCATAAGTACATGTGGGGAGAGATTTACGTGTATCCCTTTTCCTCACGGCAAATAATTGTGGGGCAGTGGGGATAAATGGGACCTTTGTCCCACGAAGTTATTTTATCCATGGAGATAGTCCATCAATGTTGTTTCCCACAAATTCACTTTGGTGATGGGGGAATGTTTTTGGCAAAGAAACCAGGTAGGAGTTTTCCTATGTACTAGACCCACTGTACGTATCTGTGGATCCTTTGTATGGGTGTGCATGTGCGTGTGTGCATGGAGGAGGCTCCTCTCTCCCCCCCCCTTTTTTTTTTTTTTTTCCCTTTTTTTTTTTTCTCCTTGTCATTGGACAGGCCTCCTTTACACTCCGCCCCTAAGAGTGATAGGAGGAGCGGGTGTGTACACTGTGGTTTCACCGGAAATTGCGGGTGGAACGCAAACACACCCGCACTTCCAGTTTAGCATCCAGATCGAGGCCTGGTATTTGCCTTATCAGGCTGTGCTATAGACAAACAGGGACGCGACCGGAAGTGCGGGTAGACACGCTAGTGACACCCACACCTCTAGGCAATTGCGACCCATTCCATGCTTTGGACAAGCCTCCTCTGCACTCCGCCCCTAGGAGTGATAGGAGGGGCGAGCGCATTCACTGTAGTGCTACCGGAAGTTGCGGGTGGAACGCAAACACACCCGCACTTCCGACTCGGCATCCAGATCGAGGCCTGGCATTCGCCCAATCAGGCCGCACCACTGACAAACAGGAAGTGCGGGTGGAAAAGTTTGTAACACCCGCACTTCTAGTCCAAAGCTCCGAATGTGCCTCTCTCCCTTAATAGAAGGTTAGGTATAGGATGCAGTGAGTGGAATCCTAGATGCAGCTCTCCCACTGGCAGATCATTGGACACCTTTGCATCTACTGTTGGCCCCTGCTGCATACGGTAAGCGGTTCATTCGGGCACAATTAGATGCTTGTTACATATCTGTTGTATACTACTAGCCTACCTGGTCACCCTGTGATGCGGGATCAGTGGGGGTTTTGGGTACAAGTTTGCTAGGAGTATTTTGATCATTAGTGGCACACTGGTCCTTTGAATTTGAACCTCTATCCTCCACCACTATTTTATATGTATCTATGATGTGAAATGATTTGTTTTACTCTAGTGCACAATTGGTGTCACATAGCATGTCGAATTATATTTAATTTCTGATTCACCCCTATGGGTTAATCATGAGACACACCTCTGGGGGTGGAGTTTGTAGGGGCGGGGCCTATTGGGGTGGGGACGATGGGTCGGGGCCTCCTTGGTGGACATGAGTGTGTGTATATCTATATGTGTGGGGTTATCCATGAGAATAGGATACCACAAGCTGTGTAGGCTCTGAAGAAAGGGGTGCGCCCCGGAAACGCGTCAGCCGTCCAGCACATTTGAGGTACCATCTATCTCCCTGGTCATCGAGTTTTAACTTCAGTCGTCCTATGATTCAGGCTGGTCACTAGAAAAAGCTCATTTTAACGCTCTGCTTGTGAGTAGGACCATTGCTGTTTTTATACATTTTAATAAAGATTTTATCTGGTAATACACTAGGTCGGTGCGCCCTCCTGTTTTTTTTTTTTTTTTTTTTTACAGTTGTATGAACACCCATAGTTCTGAGGAGGGCTGCAAGATTCCTAAAGTGTTGCCTGTTTACTGAGGAATGATCGACACGCCCCGCATACACCAAGACATCAGAGCGCAGGAGTATTGTTTTGTTGTCAGTCCAATTGGCTCATTGGTAGCTCAGTGGTTCAATCATGTTAATTGGCCAATCTTTTTCCTCTTTGCGCAGAGCATTTAAATCTCGCCCCTTCCCTTTCCCTGTACACTTGAGAAAAAAGAGTGCATGCTCTGTATGAGCTTTGCGCATGTTCTGAAATGTGTTGTGGTTCCCCTACAACCTGGTGACGTCACATGTCCAGAAACGTCGCTCCCAGAGCCGAACACTTCCACCTCCTCCTGCCACCCACAAGATTATCCGGTCTCCTTCCTGGGTCACCGCAGTTCCCGCAGCTGGATTCTCTGCTTACACAGGACACGCTAGAGACGATGGAGACTATCCCGGAGACTTGATTCCCTATGAGCACATTATTCCTTACTTTTATGTAAGTGTTGGATATTTTATACTACTGTACATTAAACATTGCACTCAGAGGCGCTTTTCTGTTCTGTTTTGTTTTATACCAAAACAGAGAAAGGTTTTCTAAGAATCACCCACCCTTCTCAACCCTTCTACAATTCCCCTAAAATCCATAAAACTCAAAGACCGTCTAGGCCAGTGAAGGCGAACCTTGGCACTCAAGATGTTTTGGAACTACATTTCCCATGATGCTCAACTACACTGCAGAGTGCACAAGCATCATGGGAAATGTAGTTCCAAAACATCTGGGGTGCCATCACTGGTCTAGGCCATCAAATTATACCAGGCATTGGCTCACTCGCCAGCAACCTGAATCAAGATTCATAGATTCTCCTTCAACAATGTCACAAGCTACCATAATTTTTACATGTCTCATCACTTACCTAAGTTGGCCCTACATAGATTTAAATTTGACTGTTTCAGCTGGGACCAGCTGAATTTTGATCCATGTATGGGCTAGCTGGCTGTACCCCAATTGATCTATCAATTGTCTTGTGTACAACCATCTTGTTGAGATTTTCCAGAATGATCAGTGCTGCCGGCTATAGCCGGCAACACCGATCATTGTATTCTGGCAATGGGGAGGGCTCCCCCCTGGCAGAATACAATTGCTCAGCAAGAGGGTTTCTCTCATCCACATCAAATGTTGGAAAAATAAAAATAACGTATGGGCTGCCTAAGTTTAGGCACCACTGTACAATGGAAGGATTCCTACCACATGGTCTGAAAGCTGTACCAAACTACCTTTCCACAGACCTTCTAATGCCAATAAAACAACAAAAATTCATCCTGGACAGCATTAAATTATTTCATATGCATATTATGTTTTTTTTCAACCAATGACATTACCTACAAAAAGGACAGCCATGAGAATCAACTTTGCACCGAGATAGCACACCACTTCGGAACCAACAATGAATTATCCTCCACAGTGTATCAATCTGTTACAATAATTTAAAATATATAAAGTAAATATACCACATAATAAAAAAAAAATTGTGATAAAGTTTTATTAGACATATACATATGATTATAAACTAGGTACAAATATCCAAATATGTCATATCACATAAAAAAAAAATACAGCATATTTATTCGCTCCAATGTTGAATCCAACCAACAACAATACATGAATGTTATAGGTACAATGAGCACCACTTAAATAATATAGCAGCTGATCTTCAGAATTACATACAGGAATTCAATACCCAGAATAGAGTAAAAAAACGTATAGCTGAGCCAGACCCTGGGGAAGAGAGAGGAAAAAACACTTTCTTTATCGTACATCACGGGACACAGAGCGGCATAGTAATTACTATGTGGGTTATAGAGCTTACCTTCAGGTGATGGACACTGGCACACCCAAGACAGGAAGTCCCCTCCCTATATAACCCCTCCCATATCGGGAGTACCTCAGTTTTGTTGCCAGTGTCTAAAGGTGTTGGTCACGGTTAAGCATGTATTCAAGTTAGCTCTGCGTATGGTCTTTGAGACCTAAAGGCGAGCTATTCTGGATCCGTCCAAAGTGCTTCAATGCCAAAATGGACGGTACCCGGGCCTCGGGGAAGAAGATGTGGACCATCTACGAGGTTTGGCCTGTAATGCCTCTCTTAGGAGGGCTGGACCCTGGGATCCAGTACTCTGGTCAGACCCAATACCAAGAGGTTTTCTGGCAGGGTGCTGTACAGGTCCAGGGGGAGTGGTGTTCCTTTCAGTAGGACCCCGGTCCCTGAAGGTCAAATGACGTTGCCCGCCAAAGGGGCGAAGTTTGGGCTGTCTGTTCCGAACAGGGTCCTGCGGTGGAGACAGGTAAGTGAGGGTCCCTGATGAACTTGGTCCAGCAGGGACCCTTCAAGACTAATGTGTTTGCCTGTATTTTTACCTACATGGTATATTTTCCACTGTACCTGATGCCTAAAATATCTTTGATAAACCTGAAATGTATTTTCTTATGGTTTTATTGGACATTATGTAGTACCCCTGTTTGACCACAGGAGGGAGATACTTGAGAATGTCTATATAGCTGGGCATACCTTCTATAAGTGTAATGCCTAGACAGATGGAGGAGCATTCTTCTATGTACAAGCTCTGCAGTACCCATCTGTAAAAATGTTACCATACCTGCTAGGGGGACCTGGAAACAGCGTTCTTAGACATGGCGCTGTGGTCTCCCTCTATAGTGTCAGCTAGGCTCCCATGTAAAACTGCAGCTCCCTCCCGCTCCTCTCCCCATTCCTTCCAGGGAGCGTTTCACCCGGCACGCTTCTGCACATGTGCGGGCGTCCTCTGCTTTAAAAAGACAGCCTCTGCGAGACATGCTGTAAGAGGACGGACACATCAGCAGAGCTCCTTGGTGACATTTATTTTTGATATTATATTGGGCACACTACAGGTGGTTATACAGGCATCCCCAAGGCACATTAGTTTAATCACCTGACTAGCTCTCATAGCAAGCTTGTACGCTAGACTATAGCTAGTGGTGGGTGCATTTTTGGCTGTAAGTCCTTAGCTTGAGTTAGGACTATGCCTTCCAAGGGCTCTGGGAGTAAAAATCCTAAGAGGCTAAAGGGTTCGCCATTGGGCTCTGAGGATCGGGGGCTTGCTCCTACTAATATATCCTCCCCTGATAAATCAGAGGTAGTTACCCAAGGGGAGCCATCAGGAATGCTAGGTGCTGCGGCTGCCCTCAGTTCACCTGCTCCGGTATATGTGACAGAGGAGGCTTTTACCTCTGCTCTGGGAGGATTAGAACAAAGATTGGCGGCATTAATTGCTTCCTCCCTGCCGGGAAAAAAGCGCGCCAGATCTCCATCTCCACCGTTAGAGTATCTAACAGCAGAGCAATTGTCTCAGGATGAAATTGATTTTCCTGCAGGGGATCAGGAGGATGATGCAGCCTTGGAGGAATCCACTTTAGAGGAACCATTTTCAGCCTCTCAGGCTGAAAAATTGTTAGTTCAGTCTTTAACAGACATGGTTCGTTCAGCTTTCAAGCTGCCCCTTTCAGAACCAGCAACTACATCGGTTTCTTCATTGGGCTCTTTGAAAGCCCCACAGGCTAATGGTTCCTTTCCAGTGCATCCATTGTTAGAAGGTCTCCTCTATAAGGATTGGGAACATCCTGATAAATTGTTCCTTCCTCCCAAAAAGTTTTCTGTGGTATATCCTATGGAGGAAAAGTTCACCAAAAAATTGAGCCTTCCTACTGTGGACGCTGCCATCTCTTCTGTGAACAAATCCCTGACATGTCCAGTGGACAATGTACAGATGTTTAAAGATCCAACAGATAAAAAGTTGGAAACCCTATTAAAGACTGCTTTTTCTACAGCTGCAGTGGCAGCCATTGGCATCTGTCAGGCCTTGAAAGACCAGATGAAGCTGGCTTTAAAAGACATGCCAGTTCAGCAGGTGCAGGATTTAGCAGATCTACCTAGGGCTTTATTTTTTGCGGTTGATGCCATTAAAGATTCAATTCATCAGGCCTCCCTCCTTACGCTGGTGTTGGTACACATGCGTAGACTCCTATGGCTGAAAAACTGGTCAGCCGAGACGCCCTGTAAAAAGCTCCTGGCTGGATTTCCATTCCATGGGGAGCGGTTATTTGGCGAGGACTTGGATAAATACATCCAGAAAATCTCCAGTGGGAAGAGTACCCTTTTACCTGTTAAAAGGAAATTCAGGGGTCCTGCCTTCAAGCGGCCCACCTCGCCAGTCCCAGGAACTTCAGCATCTATGCAGTTCCGACGGCCTCCCCGATCCAATCCAGGAGGGAGAGCTCAGGGACAGCCACAGGGTAATAAAAAGCCCTGGAACCGAAGGAATACTAAACCAGCCCCCAAGTCAGCCTTATGAATGGTCGTCCCCACTCAGACGAGTGGGGGGAAGACTTCTGTTGTTTTCAGGGGCTTGGCGAGAGACGATCCGGGACAGATGGGCTCTCTCCACGGTATCCTTGGGATACAAGTTGGAGTTACAGGAATTTCCTCCTTTATAACGGAGATGTAAGACCCATACTAGATCTCAAAGGTCTAAACAAATTCCTAATCGTCAAATCGTTCCGTGAGGAAACAATTCGGTCAATAGCCGCTTCCCTACAAGGGGGAGAATGGCTGGCGTCCATCGATATCAGGGACGCTTATTTACATGTTCCTATATTCCCCAGTCATCAAAAGCTTCTACGCTTTGCGGTGGAACAGCGCCATTATCAGTTAGGGGCACTACCCTTCGGGTTGGCCATGGCTCCGCAAGTATTCACAAAGATCTTGGCCCCTCTGTTGGCCGACTTAAGAACTCAGGGAATATCTATAAGGGCCTACCTGGACGATCTATTGATAATAGATCAGTCGGCATCCAACCTAAGGGTTGCTGTACACAACACGGTACAATACCTGGAATCCCGGGGCTGGGTCCTAAATCTGGACCAATCGGCCTTGCAGCCAGCAAGAAGACTCGAATATTTAGGCTTACTCATAGACACAGACCAAAGAAAGGTTTTTCTGCCTCAGGCAAATATCTCTTCCTTAAGAGAACTAATTCAAGCTATCTGTGCAAAGAGACAGCCATCCATTCGTCTTTGCATGCGGTTGCTGGGAAAGATGGTAGCCTCATTCGAAGCAGTTCCGTATGCTCAATTCCATTCAAGGAAATTGCAGAACGCCATCCTATCTGCCTGGAACAAAAAGGTTCAAGCCCTAGACTTCCCAATGTCCCTGGCGTCATCAGTACGCAGGAGTCTATGTTGGTGGTTGGTACCCCAAAATTTACAAAAGGGAAAGTCATTCATTCCAATCTCTTGGAGGGTAGTAACTACGGATGCCAGCCTTCTAGACTGGGGGGCAGTACTGGAGCAATGTTCACTCCAGGGAAAGTGTTCGAATATCGAGAAGACCTTGCCCATCAACCTGCTGGAAATTCGAGCGGCACGGTTGGCCCTGGAAGCATGGACTTCCAAACTACATGGGTCTCCTGTCAGGATCCAATCAGACAATGCCACAGCTGTGGCATACATCAATCACCAAGGGGGCACCAAGAGCGGTGCGGCCCAGAAGGAGATGAATCATATCCTGATATGGGCAGAAAGACATGTCTCATGCATATCCGCTATCTTTAATCCAGGAATAGAGAATTGGAAAGCAGACTTCCTGAGTCGGCAGCAGTTATCCCCAGGGGAATGGTCTCTTCACCCCGACATCTTTCAGAAAACATGTCAGAGATGGGGGACACCAGATGTAGATCTATTGGCATCCAGGTTCAACACGAAATTGAGCAGCTTTGTGTCCAGAACAAGGGACACGCTCGCTTGCGGATTGGATGCACTGGTATTCCTGTGGGATCAGTTCGCACTAATATATGCGTTCCCTCCGTTGCAGCTACTACCTCGACTCCTCTGCAGAGTCAGAATGGAAAGGAGGCCGGTGATTTTGGTAGCCCCAGCATGGCCTCGGAGATCCTGGTACACGGAAATTGTAAGAATGTCTGTAGGCAAGCCTTGGACCCTTCCGCTTCGGCCAGACCTGCTCACGCAGGGTCTGATATACCACCCTTCTTTACAAACTCTAAATTTAACGCTCTGGCTATTGAATCCCACATTCTAAGAGAGAGAGGTCTCTCTAACACGGTGGTGTCTACAATAATCAATGCTAGAAAGCCAGTATCTAGACATATATATTATAGAGTTTGGAAGGCGTATGTGGCATGGTGTCAAGCCAAGAAATGGCATCCTCGGAAGTACGTCATAGGCAGAATACTTGACTTCCTACAGTGGGCTGTTGTCAAAAACCTAGCCTTAAGTACTATTAAGGGACAGGTTTCGGCCTTATCGATATTTTTTCAAAGGCCACTAGCTACACATTCGCTAGTAAAGACCTTCTTGCAGGGTGTGACTCATATCAACCCACCAGTGAGGTCTCCCATATGTCCATGGGACTTAAACTTGTGTAGCGGCCTCCTCACTCCCCTCTTTTCTCAGCTCGTCTGTCTCTTGTCTAGGGGTACCTTAGAGGGGAGAGAGCGGGGATACTACGCCTAGCCTTCACCGCAGGTGTTAGTGCGGCTTGAGCAAAGTTCTTTCTTTACCTTCGGGTCAGTGTTATGCACCTGGAGTCTCCACCGAGAGTTACCTTGAACGATGTCTGCCAGAAAATGAGCCCCACACCATTAATTCCACATACACATGATCAGTTTTAATGCCGTTAAAAATGCCATTTTTAAAAATGCGCATTAAAACCGATCGTGTGTAGGCTCCAGAGCATTTTTAACAACGTGAAAAACGGCCATTAAAAATTTCGAACATGCTCTATTTTTTCCACGTCGATTTCATGTTGTTTTTTTTAACGACGTGAAAAACGATAGTGTGTATGCTTTTACGAGGTGAAAAAAAAACGTGCATGCTCAGAATCAAGTATGAGACGGGAACGCTCGTTCTGGTAAAACTAGCATTCGTAATGGAGATAGCACATTCGTCACGCTGTAACGGACTGAAAAGCACGAGGCTGAAAAGCGCGAATCGTCGCTCAACAAACTTTACTAACATGAAGGGTGGCGCCATCCGAACGGAACTTCCTATTTATAGTGCCGTCGTACGTGTTGTACGTCACTGCGCTTTGCTTGAACGTTTTTTAAAATGATCGTGTGAACGCAAGACAGGCTTGAGAGGAAACATGAAAAAAAACGACGAGAAAAACGTTGGTTTAAAAAATGGCATGAAAAACGATCGTGTGTACGCCGCATTAAAGTCCAACACTCCTTTATTCTTCTCAAGTGAACACAATCAGTTGAACTCCCTTGGAGGACAGAACAGAAAAGGAGGTGTGGATGCGAGTAGGCCCAGACACAATGAACTCTCCACTTTCCTTCCTGAAAGTGGGTTGCGGTCTCCGAGTGAGGGGGGATTTCCTTCCAGGCGGTCTCCGATGGGAGGCTCACCTGTCACTGGCAATCTGCTGCACCCGGTCTTCAAGTGAGGAGCTCCCCCCGGTCCATTACGCCTTCTGGATTCGGGTTCCCAATCCCTGGGTTCCCTAGGATCTCCTTCCCTCGCGGAATTCAGTGTGGGGCACTGAGCTCCAGACCTCCATCCGAGTACCTCACCCCAGGCTAAAGGTGCCTGGGATGGAACACGACCTCCGAACGTCCCCTAGGCCTAGACCCACCTAGAGAACCGACACGAACCACCGCCCTCAGGCTGAAGGTGCCTGGGACTCGACCCCGTGACAAAGATGGCCGGCCCCTTTATACCCTCTCCCAGCAAGCACGGCGGGTTCCCTGCCCCACCATACTGCTGCCGAGTGAGGACAAAAAGGAGGCTTGGCACACAGCGATGATTCAACCCCAGCCCAGGGCGACAGCGCCACCCGCTGGGCCGCAGGAAATTACACATCACTGGTGTCTCTGCCAGTTTAAATTACACCCGGGAAAGTACATACCCGCTACACTTGGTTCTATCAGTTCTTCAAAGACAACATTTTGAACCATTACTCCACATTCCTTTAGTGCTTCTCACCAGGAAATTAGTGTTCTTGGTAGCTATATCCTCAGCCAGGAGGGTATCGGAATTAGCAGCTTTGTCTTGCAAGGAGCCATATTTGATTATCCATAAGCATAGAGTGGTTTTACGTACACATCCAGCCTTTCTTCCGAAGGTCGTGTCAAGTTTTCATTTGAACCAAGATATGGTTCTTCCTTCCTTTTTTCCCAAACCTAGTTCGGTGGAAGAGAAATTATTACATTCTTTGGATGTAGTAAGAGCAGTTAAAGCATATCTTGAAGCTACTGCTATGATTCGGAAAACTGATGTTTTATTTATTCTGCCAGAAGGGCCCAGAAGGGGCCAGGCAGTGTCGAAATCTACTATTTCTAAGTGGATTTGGCAGGTTATTATTCAAGCCTATGGTCTGAGAAAGAAGGTGCCTCCATTTAAAATTACAGCACGCTCTACTAGAGCGGTTGGTGCTTCTTGGGCAGTGCATCACCAGGCCTCCTTGGCTCAAATCTGTAAGGCCATGACTTGGTCTTCAGTCCACACATTCACTAAATTTTATAAGGTGGATGTAAGAGGTCATGAGGATATCACCTTTGGGCGTAGTGTGCTGCAGGCTGCAGTATAGATCCTCATGCCTGATGGTGCCCAGCTTGTTATGGTGTCTTCCTCCCCTCATTTTGGCATTGTTTGGGACATCCCACATAGTAATTACTATGCCGCTCTGTGTCCCGTGATGTACGATAAAGAAAATAGGATTTTTATAACAGCTTACCTGTAAAATCCTTTTCTTGGAGTACATCACGGGACACAGAGCTCCCACCCCACTTTTGGGACACTTATTGCTTTGCTACAAAACTGAGGTACTCCCAATATGGGAGGGGTTATATAGGGAGGGGACTTCCTGTCTTGGGTGTGCCAGTGTCCATCACCTGAAGGTAAGCTCTATAACCCACATAGTAATTATTATGCCGCTCTGTGTCCCGTGATGTACTCCAAGAAAAGGATTTTACAGGTAAGCTGTTATAAAAATCCTATTTTCTCAAGAACCTCCTACCTAATTTACCATCCAAGCACATGTTCCCTATATACAATGGCTACCACTAGGAACTTCTGGTTCCTCCCTGCTCCCAAGATTTGCCAACCACATCATGGCTGGACCATGTGCCAATTAGCTCCTGATAGGGCAAAAAAAAATAGCAGAGGGCGTGATCTGAGTGTAGTAAGTAAGGTACATTTATTATTAAAAACATCAAATTGGTGACTTGGATATAGCCAGTAAAAGTTTACTTATAATTAAAGTCAGGCTTGGGTAGTGTAGATTTTAGAACAGCAGTGAGACAAAATTCAGTCCAGGATAAAGTGTTCAGGGCTGTCAACTAGGTATGTCTACAAGGCTAAGAAAACACCAGTGTGCGCCAGATTAATTGTAGCTTGGAAAAATAAGTGGAGGTGTGTCCTTACCCAAACATTCCCAGTTAGGCAGTGATTTTGTTGGTAATATCCAGATGCTGGTGGAGTCAGGAAGTAGCTGGTGAGGTCCGTAGACCAGAAATTACGCTACTTCCTAAAACACAGGGGCGGGGGCATGTTTAGAGACTGCCCAGCCTCTTTCTTATTAAAGAACCACCAGAAAAAGCCATATCAATGTTGCCAACAACCCCATAGTCAATAGAAAAAGGTTAGTATCCCCAAAGTACTTAATGGGACTTTAAAGGTAACTCCAAAAAAAGTTTTGACTTATAGGTTTACAGGGTATATGAAAAATGTATTGCATCCATATAAAAAGGTGTAAAACCATCAATATGAGTATTAAAAACAAATACATAAAAAGTACACGGCTGAGTTGTTACAGAGTATACATGTGTGGGTGACACTGTCTTCCCTATATCCCCGATGCATTTCAGAAAGAGTTCAAGACTTTCTTCAGGGGTGTTATTAGCAGTAGGTAACATAGTTTTTTCATGACAGGAAAATAACATTATGATGATATGAACTTCACTACAAACCGGTTCAGAGATTACATACCATCAAAGATGAACCATAGCATATAACACAGCTGTAGGTAGTATAACAGCAGAGTTCACTTTTGCCACAGGGTAAGGGTATTGCAGAGCGTCCCCAGATATAGGGCCCCAGGTGGTCCAAACTGGAATCCCCCCCATTTCACACCGCAAAGTACCAACTGGGTTATAACTTAAAAACGGGGGATCTGAAGGGAAAAAGGAGTAGAATTGTAACTCAAAAATAAATGAGTAAAAGTAAATAAGTCACTCAGATCACTAAATGATCCGAACAAAGACCCCAGATGACCCTAAGTAAACATCAAGGGACCATATTACTAAGGCTGTGTATAGCAGATTTGTAAAATTATTTTTATATGTAAAGAAGCTTAACTTGAAAAAAGAAGTGTGATGGGGGGTTCCCGGATAAGGTTTACCTTGTAGGCAGGACAGTACAGGGATCAAGTGGTCGGTCCACGTGGTAAGGCAGCAGTGTAATGCACTTTAAGCATTTTTGCTATGTGGTGTGCTTACTCTATATTTAAAAAATTAGTCCCTAGGCCCCAATATTATTGTTGCTGTAATGTTTTCTTCTCCTACAGATTTATTAATGATGTACTAAAAATATGGGAGGGAGACCCCTGTATGATCCCAGACGTTGTTCAATACCTCAGCAGAAATTACGGTTCCCTTATTTTCACAAGCCATACAGATGCACAAAGTATTGACTTCCTAGACCTATAACTATACATTACTGACTTCCAGAACTTATTTTGAAAAAGATAGATACAAACAGCTATATGAGTTTTTAAGAAGTAATTTCAAGAGCTGGAAGACAAATATTCCGTATAAGGAATTCCATAGAATATTTAGAAACTGCACTACTGTACATTTTACAAGCAATCCTTAATCCTGACAAGAACATTTAAACAAAAGTATTACCCAATAACCCTAATTTACAACTCTGTGGTGGAAGTGAAAAACGTAAAGTGCGAGTCTTTACTATCCTAAAGTGTAAAAAAAATCTCAACACTCTCAGGCATAAGCAGTTTAGCAGCAATCCCGTCCTAAAAGATAATTTCACCTTTTTGGAACATGTTGCATATATTTTGGGTGGAAAATGTAACATGTTCCTGCAGCTGCAGCCTCCCCCCTCTACCCCCCCAGTGACAGCGAGCGGGCATCTTTTCTGGGCACCTGCTTTCACTGTTTAAGAAAAATGTGGCCGCATGGGGCTCCGCCCGCCTGGCCACGTAATTAATTTACAGTGCCATGTGAATGGGAAACTACAAGTATCAACAGCCTCTGCAACTGTTGGCATGTAGGTTCAATGAACTACCATGCACTTTGGTAGTTCATTCTCATTCACCTGATCGCGGCTGCAATGCTTTACAGGCTCCAAGAAAAAAATATGCACTTTTTTTTACATGCAAAAAGATGTGCATTAATTATTTATTTATTTTTTAAAGGTGAACTTATCCTTTAAACAACTTTTATCAGCTAAACCTTTGTGCGCTTTCAGGAGAGCAGAAAACATTAAAAATACATTACCAACTGATTTAAAACATTTACCAGAGAGGCTAACTAGTAATAATTGGACCTCCACTGTGAAACCATAATTGGTAGTTGCAGCTGCCAGCATCCAAAATGCATGACATGCTCCATAAGAGATAACAGAACCAAGAAGTCCCCTTTTTTAACACTAAAGACACATACTGTATTAAATTCATCATCACTTGTGAAACGGACTATGTGGTATACCTTTTGGAAACCATCCTATACAAAGGTAGAATTACAAAAACTGTTAAATCAAGGGTTGGTCAACCCCAAAGAAATATTAAAGGGGTTGTAAACCCTTGTGTTTTTTCACCTTAATGCACGGGGTCCCAGCTGTTGATTGGATAGATTTATAGCAGTGCAGCCATTGGCTCCCACTGCTGTCAATCAAATTCGGAAGACACAGGCATCGGGGGCGGGGCCGAGTCATGCATTCTGCGTCTAAGGACGCTGAATGAATGACTCGGGAGCGCGCCCGCAAGGTTACCCCTCGGGAGAGCGCTTCTCCTAGGGGGGTTATCTGATGAGGGGAGGAGCCACGAGAGCCGCAGAGGGACCCCAGAAGTCACGGATCGAGGCCACTCTGTGCAAAACGAGCTGCACAGTGGAGGTAAGTATGACATGTTTGTTAAAAAAACGATCCTTTAGTATCACTATAAGAAAGGGTTCCTTGATCACAGTTTCTTTAAACGCTATGCTTTTGCACACAACAAATGTCAGCCTTATGGAACACATTCCGCCCTGCAATAAATAAGACAACTTTTACAAATTCCAAGCACGAGAATGCTTTTGGATCTTCACTTTAAAAAGGCACATCCTGATTGGTTAAATGAAACAATATAATGAGTATACTTAAAGGGGAGCTCCAGTCTGGGCAAAAAAAAAGTCAGCAGCTTCAAATACTGTAGCTGCTGACTCTTAATATAAAGACACTTACATGTCCAGGGATCCAGCGATGTTGGGACCCCAAGACGATTCTTCTAATTTCAATCTTAAAGTGGGAGGTTTAGTATAAATTAACTGAGGTAAGATTGGTAAAACACTAGTTAGATCTGTATCTTTACGCAACAGTGGGCAATGTTCTTTGATTATTTTTTCTAATTGTTTATGCTGCCTAGTATATCTGGTTAGAAAGGCAATACCCTAATCTTTTTTCTCGCGGATTTTCTTTTCGAAAAGCGGTTTTCTGTCAATATTACAGATATTTTCTCTTGTTTTCCTGAGAGTGCTGGTATCGTATCCCTTTTCTTGGAACCTCTCCAGAATTGTTTGAGACTGTATGTCGTAATCTTCTATTTTGTTACAGTTACGCCGTACCCTCAGCATTTGACTTTTTGGTATACCACTCAGCCACCTTGGGTGATGGCAACTGCCAAGTGGTATATAGCCATTTCTGTCAACCTCCTTGAAGAAGGTACAAGTGAGCAGCTTACCATTCTCTTTAAAGATAACCAAATCAAGGAAATTGACTGAATCATGGCTGAACACTTCTGAGAATGAAATACCACATTGGTTGTTACCAATTTGGTTCAAAAACTCAAAAAAGGAATTTCTTGATCCTGCCCAAATAAAAATGTCATCGATATAATGTTTAGAAAAACTCAATTGTAGTATATTTTTGCCATAAATTGCTTGGATTTCCTACCAACTCATGAAAAGGTTGGCCACTGACGGGGCATATTTGGCCCCCATCGCAACCCCTCTTTTCTGTCTGTAGTATTTCTTCTCATGCCAAGAAAAAATATGGCTCATAGCTAGATCCAAGGCTTCCAGTAGAAAGTATTTTTGTTTAGGCTTAATATTAGTATTATCAAGAGCCCATTTTACTGCCTCCAATGCGTGATGTTGCTGTATATTAGTGTAGAGGGAGTTAACATCTACACTGGCAAGTATACAGTTGTCATCCACTGTTAAAGGTTCTAGAAATGTTATAAGATCTTTGCTATCTTTGAGATATGCTGGACATTTTTGTACCAAGGGCTGCAAGAACCGGTCCAAATATTTCCCCATTCTAAAGAATAACGAGTCCACCCCACTGATTATTGGCCTCCCTGGGGGCTTGAGTGGGTCTTTGTGTATTTTGGTTAACTGGTAAATCACCGGGACCCTGGGGGCATTCGGAACCAAAAATCTAGTTTCCTTTTTGTTTAATATCCCTGTTTGATGTGCATTCTTGTCAATAATTTCAATTTAGCTTTATATTTGTTGCTGGGATTTCCTTTGAGTTCCTCATAAGTGGCAGTATCAGATACCAGTTTGTTTAATTCATCTAAATAATCACTTTTATTGAGAATCACTAACCCCCCCCCCTTTGTCAGCTGATCTAATCACTATATTTTTCTTTTTCTCTAGTAACTCCAAACCCCTTTCAACATCACTTTTCCGTCTGCTGGGATGAACTTTGAATTTTCTTAGATTTTCCTCGACAACCGATTTAAAAACCTCAACAAAGTGGTTGGTTTTCGGTTTGGGATTAAAAACTGAATTATTTCTTAACCACTTAACGACCGCCCACTGTAATTATACGTCGGCAGAATGGCACCGACAGGCAAAGTCACGTACATATACGTGATTGCCTTTGTATAGTTGGGGGGGGTCCCATCGGACCCCCCTTCTATACAGTGAGCGGTCGTTAATTGTTCGGGAGCGATCCGGGATGAGGGGACGGCCGTTCGATTCCGGCCACCCCCTCGCGATCGCTCCCGGCGAATGAGAAAGCTTCCTCTGCTGTGTAATGTTTACACAGGCAGAGGAAGTGATGTCATCTCTCATGCGGCGCTCACATATACCGAGCGCCGTACAAGAGAAGACACACAGGTTAGTGCACAAACAGCACACTGACACCAGGACACATAGGAACATAAATCGCACCCCCAGACACCCCCAGATCACCCCCCAGCCCCCAGTCACAGTGTCACTGATTGCAGTGACCATTTATTTACTGATCACTGCAATCAGTGACATTTGTGACTGTAAAAGTGTCACTACAGTTTAGTTTTAGGTCCAGTATAGCCCCCTAACCCCCCTAATAAAGGTTTAACCCCCTGATCGCCCCCCAGATAACCCTTTCACCCCCTAGCACCGCCGTCACTAAGCGATCGGTTTTCTGATCGCTGTTTTAGTGTCGGTGATGCCGATCTGTAGCCAGTTATTTTTTTTAGGTTCGCCGAAGGTTTTTATAGCATCAGGTACCCCCATATATTACCTAATAAAGGTTTAACCCCCTTGATCGCCCCCAGATAACCCTTTCACCCCCCCTAGCACCACTGTCGCTAAGCGATCGTTTTTCTGATCGCTGTTTTATTGTCGGTGATGCCGATCGGTAGCCAGTTATTTTTTTTAGGTTCGCCGCAGGTTTTTATAGCGTCAGGTACCCCCATATATTACCTAATAAAGGTTTAACCCCCTTGATCGCCCCCCCAGGTAACCCTTTCACCCCTATCACTACTGTCGCTAAGCGATCGTTTTTCTGATCGCTGTCTTATTGTCGGTGATGCCGATAGGTAGCCAGTTATTTTTTTTAGGTTCGCCGCAGGTTTTTATAGCGTCAGGTACCCCCATATATTACCTTATAAAGGTTTAACCACCTTGATCGCCCCCCAGGTAACCCTTTCACCCCCTATCACCAATGTCACTAAGCAATCGTTTTTCTGATCGCTGTCTTATTGTCGGTGATGCCGATAGGTAGCCAGTTATTTTTTTTAGGTTCGCCGCAGGTTTTTATAGCGTCAGGTACCCCCATATATTACCTAATAAAGGTTTAACCCCCTTGATCGCCCCCCCAGGTAACCCTTTCACCCCTATCACCACTGTCGCTAAGCGATCGTTTTTCTGATCGCTGTCTTATTGTCGGTGATGCCGATAGGTAGCCAGTTATTTTTTTTAGGTTCACCGCAGGTTTTTATAGCGTCAGGTACCCCCATATATTACCTTATAAAGGTTTAACCACCTTGATCGCCCCCCAGGTAACCCTTTCACCCCCTATCACCACTGTCGCTAAGCGATCGTTTTTCTGATCACTGTCTTATTGTCGGTGATGCCGATAGGTAGCCAGTTATTTTTTTTAGGTTCGCTGCAGGTTTTTATAGCGTCAGGTACCCCCATATATTACCTAATAAAGGTTTAACCCCCTTGATCGCCCCCCAGGTAACCCTTTCACCCCCTATCACCACTGTCGCTAAGCGATCGTTTTTCTAAACGCTGTCTTATTGTCGGTGATGCCGATAGGTAGCCAGTTATTTTTTTTAGGTTCGCCGCAGGTTTTTATAGCGTCGGGTACCCCCATATATTACCTAATAAAGGTTTAACCCCTTGATCGCCCCCCCAGGTAACCCTTTCACCCCCTTTTGCCAGTGTCACTAAGCGATCATTTTTCTAAACGCTGTATTAGTTATGCTGGTGCCGATAGATAGCCAGTTATTTTTTTTAGGTTTGCCGCAGGTTTTTATAGCGTCAGTTACCCCCATATATTATCTAATAAAGGTTTTAACCCCCTAATTGCCCCTAGTTAACCCTGCGTCACACCCCAGGCAGCGTCAGGTTAGTGCCAGTAATGCCAACACCCACGCATGAAGCATACACCTCCCTTAGTGGTATAGTATCTGAACAGATCAATATCTGGTCTGATCAGATCTATACTAGCGTCCCCAGCAGTTTAGGGTTCCCAAAAATGCAATGTTAGCGGGATCAGCCCAGATACCTGCTAGCACCTGCGTTTTGCCCCTCCGTCCAGCCCAGGCCACCCAAGTGCAGTATCGATCGATCGCTGTCACTTGCAAAACACAACACACATAACTGCAGCGTTCGCAGAGACAGGCCTGATCCCTGCGACTCCAGTGCTGTAGGAGTTGATTTCACCACCACAGTTAAAAAAAAAAAGCATATATGCCGAAGCATTGGGGCAGCAGGGGTGGAGGAGCGGAGGAGCGATTTTGCTCCTAATGCCGCGTACATACGGTCGAAATTCCGACGGAGGCTTGCCCGTGGAAAAGTCTGACCATGTGTACGCGGCATAACTTTTGCGGGAAGATGCCCCCATGCTTCGGCATATATAAATGGTGCATGTATGCCCATCATTAGAAGTGGGTGGATGAAGGGCGGTATTCTAATGGTAGGCATACCCACCGATCAATCTTTTTTTTTTCGTTCAGCCAACAGGCTGCATGAAAAAAAAAGTTTACAATACATGTTCAACAAGGACCAGCAACGTACTGGTATGTTGCTGGACTTTGAATGGTTATACCAGATTGATGCCTGCGGGTTTAGGTATCATCTTGGTATCATTCTTTTCAGCCAGCGGCCGGCTTTCATGTAAAAGCAATCCTAGCGGCTAATTAGCCTCTGGACTGCTTTTACAAGCAGTGGGAGGGAATGTCCCCCCCCGATATAAAAAGCGCCATTGGGAAATTGGGAAAGCATTTTATCACACCGATCTTGGTGTGGTCAGATGCTTTGAGGGCAGAGGAAAGATCTAGGGTCTAATAGACCCCAGTTTTTTCAAAAAAAGAGTACCTGTCACTACCTATTGCTATCATAGGGGATATTTACATTCCCTGAGATAACAATAAAAATGATTTAAAAAAAAACAATATGGAAGGAACAGTTTAAAAAAAAAAAAAAGCAAAATTAATAATAAAAAAAAAAAAAAAAAAAAAAAAGGCACCCCTGTCCTGCCCTGCTCTTGCGCAATGGCGAACACAAGCGTGGGTCTGGCGTCATATGTAAACAGCAATTGCACCATGCATGTGAGGTATCACCGCGAAGGTCAGATCAAGGGCAGTCATTTTAGCAGTAGACCTCCTCTGTAAATCTAACGTGGTAACCTGTAAAGGCTTTTAAAGGCTTTTAAAAATGTATGTAGTTTGTCGCCAATGCGCGTTTGTGCGAAATTTTAAAGCATGTCATGTTTGGTATCTATGTACTCGGCCTAAGATCATCTTTTTTATTTCATCAAACATTTAGGCAATATAGTGTGTTTTAGTGCATTAAAATTAAAAAAAGTGTATTTTTTCCCCAAAAAATGCGTTTGAAAAATCGCTGTGCAAATACTGTGTGGAAAAAAAAATGCAACACCCACCATTTTAATCTGTAGGGCCTTTGCTTTAAAAAAAATATATAATGTTTGGGGGTTCAACATAATTTTCTTGCAAAAAAAAATATGTTTTCATGTAAACAAAAAGTGTCAGAAAGGGCTTTGTCTTCAAGTGATTAGAAGAGTGGATGTAAGCTTCCTAATGTGTATAAAATGCCAGGACAGTTCAAAACCGCCCCAAATGACCCCATTTTGGAAAGTAGACACCCCAAGCTATATACTGAGAGGCATGTCGAGTCCATGGAATATTTTATATGTTGACACAAGTTGCGGAAAAAAGAATTTATTTTCTATTTTTATTTTTTTTGCACAAAGTTGTTACTAAATGATATATTGCTCAAACATGCCATGGGCATATGTGGAATTACACCCCAAAATACATTCTGTTGCTTCTCCTGAGTACGGGGATACCACATGTGTGAGACTTTTTGGGAGCCTAGCTGCGGACGGGACCCCAAAAACCAATCACCGCCTTCAGGCTTTCTAAGGGTGTAAATTTTTGTTTTCACTTCTCACTGCCTATCACAGTTTCGGAGGCCATGGAATGCCCAGATGGCACAAACCCCCCCCCCAAATGACCCCATTTTGTCAAAAAGTTTTGAAAATTGGCAAAAAAATAAATGATTTTCTTTCTTCATTTTCAAAAACAAATTAGAGCTGTAAAATACTCAACATGCCTCTCAGCAAATAGCTTGGGGTGTCTACTTTCCAAAATGGGGTCATTTGGGGGGGTTTGGTGCTATTTTGGCATTTTATGGCCTTCGAAACTGTGATAGGTAGTGTGGAGTGAAATCAAAAATTTGCGCCCTTAGAAATCCTGAAGGCGGTGCTTGGTTTTCGGGGGCCCGTACGCGGCTAGGCTCCTAAAAAGTCCCACACATGTGGTATCCCCGTACTCAGGAGAAGCAGCAAAATGTATTTTGGGGTGCAATTCCACATATAACCATGGCATGTGTGAGCAATATATCATTTAGTGGCAACTTTTTGTAATTTTTTTTTTTTTTTTGTCATTGTTCAATCACTTGGGACAAGAAAAAAAAATATTCAATGGGCTCAACATGCCTCTCAGCAATTTCCTTGCGGTGTCTACTTTCTAAAATGGGGTCATTTGGGGGGGGGGGGGGGGTTGTGCTATTTTGGCATTTTATGGCCTTCGAAACTGTGATAGGTAGTGAGGAGTAAAATCAAAAATTTGCGCCCTTAGAAATCCTGAAGGCGGTGCTTGGATTTCGGGGGCCCGTATGCGGCTAGGCTCCTAAAAAGTCCCACACATGTGGTATCCCCGTACTCAGGAGAAGCAGCAAAATGTATTTTGGGGTGCAATTCCACATATAACAATGGCATGTGTGAGCAATATATCATTTAGTGACAACTTTTTGTAAGTTTTTTTTTTTTTTTAAGTCATTATTCAATCACTTGAGACAAAAAAAAGAAAATATTAAATGGGCTCAACATGCCTCTCAGCAATTTACTTGGGATGTCTACTTTCCAAAATGGGGTCATTTGGGGGAGTTTTGTACTGCCCTGCCATTTTAGCACCTCAAGAAATGAGATAGGCAGTCATAAATTAAAAGCTGTGTAAATTCCAGAAAATGTACCCTAGTTTGTAGACGCCATAACTTTTGCGCAAACCAATAAATATATATACGCTTATTGACATTTTTTTTACTAAAGACATGTGGCTGAATACATTTTGGCCTAAATGTATGACTAAAATTGAGTTTATTCGATTTTTCTTATAACAAAAAGTAGAAAATATAATTTTTTTTCAAAATTTTCAGTCTTTTTCCGTTTATATCGCAAAAAATAAAAATCGCAGAGGCAATCAAATACCATTAAAAGAAAGCTCTATTTGTGGGAAGAAAAGGACGCAAATTTTGTTTCGGTACAACATTGCATGTCCGCACAATCTCCAGTTAAAGCAGCGCAGTGCCAAATTCTGAAAACACCTCTGGTCCTTTAGCTACAAAATGGTCCGGGGCTTAAGTGGTTAAAGTGGTATGAGTGAATTCCTCCACTGATTCCTTCGGGGATATATTATTTTTATTTTTAGCATAAGTCTTTTTAATATTGATTTTTCTAATAAACTTCTGGAAATCGATAAAAACATCAAACTTGTTAAAATCTTTATCCAAAGCAAATTTCAATCCTAATTCTAAAACTTTATTCTCATCTTCCAAGAATACTGCATCACTTAGATTAAAAATTCCTGAGTTTAATTTGCCCTTTTCCTTTTTCCTTTTCCCTCCCCTACATCCTCTGGTTCGCTAGCACTGCAATACTTATTTTATCCATCTTTGGAGGTTTTAGTGCCTTATGCTGTAGCAGCTGCGGTCTCAGCTTATTATTGTTTGATTCCTAGCGCAAGTTCTAGTTTGTTTTATATATTTTCTTCTCATTTGTGAGTGCACTCAACAGCTATGGAAGTTTTCACATTTGTAAATAATAGAAATCTTAATGCAGATGAATTTTTTTTCACAACATAACACTAATTCAGATATAAATCAAGATTTAAAAAATCTGAAGAGTGCTTTAGATAAGCAGGTTAAAGCTTGGTGGGATGTGTTTACTTTAGGTAAATACATCAAAGATAACATCACCCACAGAAGATTGAGGTGGGATGTTGCCCCCAATGACGGCTTGCTAGATAAAGACCTTGAGGAAGAATGGTTCTCTTTTTTCAACCATACTGTTGGAAATATTAATAACTATGAAATAAAGGAAGCTAAAATTATTGGAGGCCAACATTTTCCTTGTGGAAAATGCATGATTTGTCGTACCTCCAAATATAGAGTCAGGAAAACCACAAATTTTAGCTCTCAGGGTAAAACCTATGAAATTAAAAAATGTATTACCTGTGGGACCACCCATGTCACTTACCTTCTGTCTTGCCCCTGTGGGCTTCAATATGTAGGGAGAACCACAAGAAGATTGGGCATTAGGTTAAGGGAACATGTAAATAGAATAAGGAAAGGTTTTAAGCAGAGGTAGTCTTTACATTTCGACAGATGTTTGACATGCGTCTCATGTTGGTCTCAGACCTAATCAGAGTCCTATTTGTTGGGTGGCCCATTTTGTTTCTCCTCCAGGGCCTTTTGTCTCTCTTTTTTACATGTCCATATCCGGTGCCTAGGAGGGGGTTTTCCAATTGGAATTTGCCCCTCAATAATATTTTCCTTGGTAGGAAATCATTTTCCTTCCTATGGTTTAAAACGGCACCGGTGGTATTGGTCCCTGGTCCGTTCCCCTGTTCATGTGCATTTGGACGGGGATATGGATCTATATCCTGGGCACCAGTCCACATTGGTGCCCATCCTTGTGTCTGATTGTCCTATGGCAAGCCAGTTTTCTATCCTCCTGCCCATCCATACCTACACCCTTCACCTGGTATCCCTTTCCTTTGCCCCCATCCAAGATGGCCGTCTCTGCACTTCCTGCGGTGCGGGACGGATCGGAATGGGGACTGGTCTGGCAGAGGTGCCTCTTATCAGATCCATGCTATGCCAGCGGGGTGTGATGAGTGGCACCTCACATTGGTTATGGGATGGGGCCTTGGGCTTGCTTAGTTTGCGCTGCGCTCTCCTTGTGTGCTGCGGAGATGCGCTGATGGCAGACGCGCCGCTGATTGGTGCGGCTGCGTCATGTGACCGGCGCTCGACGCGGCTCACCTTGGGGAATGCGGAGCTTCCATGGTAACATGACGCCCTGCTCAATGAGCGGGCGTGTCATGTGATCCTCTCTGGACCAATCGGACACTGCAAAGGGATATATAGGACGCCAAAGGAGTTATATGGCGTCATTCTTTCCCTCTGCTGGCAGGCAGAGGATGCTCTTGTATGGAACTCTGCTGTATGGGACCTTTTTTGGATGCCAATCGGGATTGATGCTCTTTCTGGCAGGTAATATGTTGAAGCCCTTGGGGAGTTGTTTCTCTCATGGGAAAAAATGTCATTCTCATTTGGTTGATACAATGTCCTTTATATATTCACCCTTTTTAGGACACCTACATTTGGACTTAATTGTCCATTGGTTCTGTCTTCACATATGAGTCAGTTTTGCCTGTTGAATCTGAATCCCAGATTTGCATCTCCCATCTGCAGGTACTACATTGTAACCTTTGGGGAATACTATTTTGTTCCCTAATAGACTTACATCCATACTTATGTATGTTTTTCTTTGTTTAAGGCACCTATTTTGGACTATTTTATTCATATGTCCTTACCCATTATATGGACATGCTTTGATGGGAAGGGTCCTTGGGAGTTGAGGGTATTGGGGAATCCACAATATAGTGCAACTGGAACCTGGGATGCATGTGCGGGAGCGTCTTTGGAAAAATATATATATTTCTTGTGTAAGTTTTTCTTCCTTCTTTATTTATTTTATTATTTTTTCTTTGTATATAACAGTTGAAATAAAAGTGGAAACTTATTTCATTGTTTTTGTATTCAATAGAATTTTGATCTGTCATAAACGAATACATTTGAAATCCCTGATGAAGGACGTTTACAGTTTGAAACGCGTTGGATAAGCCTTTCTTGATCTATCTCCGGCTGGAGTGGTCAATCCAGGCTATTGTATTCCTTTTGATTATTTGAAATATGTCAGATTTTATGTAGCAACTGTACAATTACGTTACATCTATGTATATGTGCTTTTTTGTACAATCACGTTATTTCTCTGTGTATGTGCTTTTTTCTTATGCGTTTTGTATAAATAAATATTTAAATAATTTTTTAATTGAGTTTTCCCCTTTTTTTGTGTTGCCTTCAAAATCCCAATACTAGAGGTTTTTCATTTAACATTTACTCGGGATGATGGCAACTACATGTTGGGTTGCATGAGGTGTCATACTTTTTCAGGTTTTAAGCACCATAGCTTGTCTAACCACTTTAAACTATTTCACAATAGTGATCCCAGAGGACTGAAGTTCTGTGGGATTGACAGGGTTGAAGCCCACTGAAGAGGCTCCAACCTTAAACAATCCATCTCACGGAACGAAACCCAGTGGATACATAGGTTGGGTACTTTAAGTCCGCATGGCTTCAACACTGAACTAGACTTGAACTGTTTTTTATCCAATTGGTAGCCATTTTTTTGGGGATATGTACATACATTTTCTTTATTTTTCTTTTTCTTTTGTTTTATTTTCTTTTTTTATTTTATTTTATTATTTATTATTATTATTATTATTTTATTTTATTTCATTTTTATATTAATTTTTATTTTATTTTATTTACTTTAATTTTATTTTATTTTATTTTATTTTATTACTTTAAATTTTTTCTTAATTTTTTTTTTATATTAAATAATTTTATTAGATAAATTTTGTATTTCTTGTTATTTGTGTATATATCTCTCTATACGGCTAAATCAGTATATGGGCTTTTTTGAGAACAAGCTCAGAATAAGCTCATTAAGCTTTTTTCTTTCCTTTTTAGTAGTAAGCAATTTTAGTAAGTAAAAGGTGTTTATGAACTTTCTTACGGCTGAACATACAGTGGGGAGAACAAGTATTTGATACACTGCCGATTTTGCAGGTTTTCCTACTTACAAAGCATGTAGAGGTCTGTAATTTTTATCATAGGTACTCTTCAACTGTGAGAGACGGAATCTAAAAAAATCCTGAAAATCACATTGTATGATTTTTAGGTAAGTAATTTGCATTTTATTGCATGACATACAGTAAGTACTGTATTTGATACATCAGAAAAACAGAACTTAATATTTGGTACAGAAACCTTTGTTTGCAATTACAGAGATCATATGTTTACTGTAGTTCTTGACCAGGTTTGCACACACTGCAGCAGGGATTTTGGCCCACTCCTCCATACAGAGCCTCTCCAGATCCTTCAGGTTTCGGGGCTGTCGCTGGGCAATACGGACTTTCAGCTCCCTCCAAAGATTTTCTATTGGGTTCAGGTTTGGAGACAATGGCTAGGCCACTCCAGGACCTTGAGATGCTTCTTACGGAGCCACTCCTTAGTTGCCCTAGCTGTGTGTTTTGGGTCGTTATCATGCTGTTACCCAGCCACGACCCATCTTCAATGCTCTTACTGAGGGAAGGAGGTTGTTGGCCAAGATCTCGCAATACATGGCCCCACCCATCCTCACCTCAATACGATGCAGTTGTCCTGTCCCCTTTGCAGAAAAGCTTTCCCAAGGAATGATGTTTCCCCCTCCATGCTTCACGGTTGGGATGGTGTTCTTGACGTTGTACTCATCCTTCTTCTTCCTCCAAGCACGGCGAGTGGAGTTTAGACCAAAAAGCTCTATTTTTGTCTCATCAGACCACATGACCTTCTCCCATTCCTCCTCTGGATCATCCAGATGGTCATTGGAAAACTTCAGATGGGCCTGGACATGCGCTGGCTTGAGCAGGGGGACTTTGTGTGCGCTACAGGATTTTAATCCATGACGGCGTAGTGTGTTACTAATAGTTTTCTTTGAGACTGTGGTCCCAGCTCTCTTCAGGTCATTGACCAGGTCCTGCCGTGTAGTAATGGCCTGATCCCTCACCTTCCTCATGATCATTGATGCCCTACGAGGTGAGATCTTGCATAGAGCCCCAGACCGAGGGAGATTGACTGTCATCTTGAACACTTTCCATTTTCTAATAATTGCGCCAACAGTTGTTGCCTTCTCACAGAGCTGCTTGCCTATTGTCCTGTAGCCCATCCCAGCCTTGTGCAGGTCTACAATTTTAGATTTCTTTACACAGCTCTCTGGTCTTGGCCACTGTGGAGAGGTTGGAGTCTGTTTGATTGAGTGTGTGGACAGGTGTCTTTTATACAGGCAACGAGTTCTAACAGGTGCAGTTAATACAGGTAATGAGTGGAGAACAGGATGGCTTCTTAAAGAAAAAATAACAGGTCTGTGAGAGCCGGAATTCTTACTGGTTGGTAGGTGATCAAATACTTATGTCATGCGATAAAATGAAAATTAATTCTTTAAAAATCATACAATGTGATTTTCTGGATTTTTGTTTTAGATTCAGTCTCTCACAGTTGAAGTATCTTCATTTTGGTGAGTGGGGCCACAAGAGGGGAAACCATCAATCTGGACACCGACACTCACCATATTGGAAGCACACAGCACTTTGTGATCATTATATATACACTATATGTGTTAGCACTAAATATTTTTTCTTGCACTGTTTTAAGCACATTGAACCATAATATTTATACATCTTATGTCAGTATAATTTCATTAATTAATTTTATTTTGCACAGTTTAAGCACTGTACAGTTTTGCCAACTGAAGCTACATCTATTTATTTATGCCTACATATTAATTTCATACCTGTATCCATTATCTGCCCTTATCTAATTTTTCACAATATTTATTGTTTTTATACTATGCATTTCCTTCATTATACATTTTTGTGCCCTGTAATCCTGGATTTTATATCACTCTGAAATGTACAGTAACTAGCTTAGAACTAACCAGTTTATGTAAGTATTAATTAATTTTTTTCCTAGTTATTCTATACCTAGACCCTGGATCTTTCTATATCCATTTTTTAATAAGGAAGCACATCTTGATAAAATTCCTAGTTCTCTTTACCTGTAATCTGTTAAATTTAATGTATATCTGTGGCTTATCACAATATTCTTTCTTCTTTTCTTTTCAAATATTTTATTGAGTTTTACAAGGCACAAGAAATTCGTACATTGGTAACATAAGTAGTAAAATAAATAAAATAAGTACAGATAATTAAGCATCATCAAGAAGAAGTGAGTTAACAAGATAAATCAATAAATATAATATTGTGATACACTATAATACCAGTTGGGAACCTTATCAACTGTGATTCCAAAAGGCATTAACAATGAGCATGGAAAAATAACTATTGTAAGTATATGCAAAACAAATATATTAAGGGGGCAGAGACGCCAGTGGGTGAAAAGGTGAAGTTAGTAAGGGACAGAAAGGAAGGTTGTTAGATCCCATCAGGGCCAGGTTCCGGTACAATGGCCTGGCAGTAACTTGATCTATCCCTAATGTACCCTACTAAAATAAAATAATATAGTAGACAAAAAAGGAAGGGGAAAGTTAAGTGTAGGGTGGGAGGAAGGAATCTCCAGTAATGTGTAGAAGTTAAGATATCTACTCATGTGACAAGTAAACAGGGAGGAGAAAATTATATGTATTCAAAGAAGTAGCAGCGAGTTGTCGAAGCCTGGGGGTAGGTAATGTTTGACCCAAGGTTTCCAAATTGATTCAAATTTGTGTATGTTATCAAGAATAGCTTCCGTTTTTGCATGAATCATGGCTTGCGTTATTCTGACAGTATGCAGAGGGAAGTAGATTTCCATGCTATCGCTATGGTTTGTTTAGCTGCTGTGGTTACAAAATGCAGAAGTTTAAATTGGCAGTGAGTAATGTGATGTGGTTTGCTGTTTAGGAGTGCTACAGCTGGGTCAGGAGGCAAGGTGACAGAAAACATAGTAGAAAGGATTAGAAAAATCTCCAACCAAAAAGAACTGGCAATGGGGCATTCCCACCAGATGTGGACACGTGTGCATGGGTTAGTACAACCACGGAAGCAGTGAGAGGATTATTGTGAGCAAAATTTGGATATCCTGGCAGGGACTAAATACCATCTGGTAAGAACTTTGTAATTAGTTTCAAGAGCCACTATGTTTGGAGTGGCCGATTTGGTTGCCTGCCAGATCTGGGTTCTTCCGGTTGGAGGTGGAGGTCAGTCTCCCATTTGATTGTGTAAGATGGGGGAGAAGAGGTAGTGTGTGAGAGTAATTGCACATATAAATCTGAAAAAAGACCATGTCTGTGAGGGTCTGATGTACAGCTGCGTTCAAAGACTGTGACATCCGGGGTTGTCGGGTCAGGGGGGGGTGTAATAGTTAAAAGAAAAAAAAAATTGTAGATAGCGGAAGGTTTCTGTAGAAGGGAGATCATATGTTTCATGTAAGGTGGGGAAAGGAGTAATAATAGAGGATTGAAAGAAATGGTGGGCTTGAATCACTCCATCAGTAGACCAGGTGGAGAAGGAGATTGGGGAGGACCAGGCTGGGTAAAGGGAAGGATTATGGAGGAAGGAGAGGAGAGGGTTTTGCTTAGATTGAAGACTGAAGGTTTTTAATTTGTCCCAAATAGAAAGGCTGTGCTTAGTATTGGGGTTGGTGATTGTCCGACATTGAGCAGGGGTTAGCCATAAGATATTTGCAGTGGAGAGGGTGTCACAGACAACTGACTCTAATGCTACCCATAGGGGAGTTTCTTTAGTAGCATGGTATTTTGGCAGTTGTGACAATTGCTGCTGCGTAGTAATATTGGGTGAAGTCTGGTACCCCAAGTCCTCCGCAGATTCGGGGAGTATTTAAGGTTGGTTTTGGTAAACATGGTCTGAGTTTGTCCCAAATAAATTGTATGGTTTTGCGTTGTAAAATGCGTACAAAATGTGAAGGTATTGTTATTGGGAGTACTCTAAATAGGTAGAGAATTTTAGGAAGGATAGACATTTTCATCACTGTTATTCTACCCATCTATGCCAATGGCAAGGATGACCAGGTTGTAAGGAGTTTAGTAATTTGAGTCAATAAAGAAGGGTAATTCACTGCATAAAGATCCTTTGGGTTTGCTGTAAAGTTGATACCTGGGTATGAGATATGTGTTGTGGACGGGAGAGAATCGTGTAGTTGGGTTTGAAGAGCAGATGGGATTGATATGTTTAAGGCTTTGTATTTTTGTAGATTAATGGTTAGGCCTGATATTTGTCCAAATTTGGAAAGGATATCCATCAGAGTCGGTGAGGATAATAAATGAGATGTGAAAATTATTAAAAAGTCATCAGCAAACCTACATATTTTATGATGATAGCCTCCAAGCTCTAGACCTTTAATATTTTGGTTAGACCAGATAAGTTTGGCCAGGGGTTCAATTGCTAGCGCAAAGAGGATAGGGGATAGGGGACAACCCTGTTGGGTTCCTCTCTCAATGGTAAAGGCATCAGAGCAGTAACCCAAATAGGATAAATAAGCTTTAGTATGGTGATAAAGGGCAGCAATCCATCCTAGGAAATGAGTACCAAACCCGCAATGTCGAAGGATAGAGTTTAGATAGGACCAGGATAATGAATCAAACTCCTTTCTTATATCCAGAGAGAGAAAGCAGGCAGGGATGCGTCAAGTTTGTGCTGCATGAGCTAAGAGTATAGCTCGGCGGATATTGTCACCCGCTTGTCTAGAGGGGATAAACCCGGTTTGATCTTTGCATATTAGAGTACCAATAATGGGATTGAGACAGACAGTGAGAATTTTAGCTAATATTTTATTATCTACATTGAGAATTGATATTGGTCTGTAGTTGGACCAGGATGTAGTATCTGTATTCGGTTTTGGGATCATAGAGATGGAGACTGTGAGTGACTCTGTACGAAAAGAATGACCATTGAGGAGGGAATTAAAGGCAGCAACCATGAGATGGGACAACAATGTAGCAAAGTGTTTATAATAGGTGGCAGATAAGCCATCTGTGCCAGGGTGTTTGCGAGGCTTCAATGGCCTTGAAACGGCCTGAATCTCAATGTCAGTGATATGACATCTAGAGATTCCTGGTGGGATGAGGGGAGACCTTGAACGGTAAGTGTCAGTATAATCGGAAAGATCATCTTTCGATGATGATAAGGTTTAAAGTCTTGAATACCGATGAATAAAGTTATGGTGTAACCTATCTGGAGTGGAAGAAAGCAGGGAGGGGTATGGAATAGGGGAGGGTAGGATTGGGGGGGCAGACAAAAATGGAGTAATATAAGTTAACTCTGGAGAGAGTAATAAGTATTTAGAAATATAGAGAGCAACAAAAAAATAGGAGAAAATTGGCTCCTAATTGGAGCAAGTATCCAAGGGATGGTGAAGAATAAAAATCCCCATCCGGTGGTACTATTGGTACAAAGAGTGTCCAAACAACTATGTGGGGCAACCGAGGAAAAAATTGAGGTGCAGTGGGCTGTCTCCGGGACTACGACAGCCTCCAAACAAGTAATATAAACGATTAAGTTCTAACAATCGAGTCATAAGAATGTGACAAGCACATAACAACATTAGGGTACACAGTTCGTATGTAGAGCAAAATAATTCTGGGTAGGAGTTGTGCAATGGTTAACTGATAAATAAATGAAGAATAATGGTCAGAGAAAGGTAAACCATTGCTTATGACCTAGGTTCTTAGTGCAGTGAACAAACCAAGTGAACAATTAGGTCTACTGCAAAAGAACAGAGGTCAAGCTGTGAATATTATTAACAGGCAACTGTGAAGAGACTGTGTGTTGATGAGTGTGCTAAGTATGCTGTATACTGTTGTCTAAATATGAAACAGTGAAGTATACAAAGCTATCTATTAACCAGAGGAGTATTAAACCAAGTGGGGGGACCCATTTAAAATACTGAATTGTAGGAAAACCGACCAAAATGCAGAACAAAGGTTTCTGTATCTGGTGGTGTAGCCCATGGGGTGTATTATGAGAAAAATAAAAGGGCAAGCCTTTTAAAAAATGTTAACCCCCACATGTAGGAAATTTCAGTCCAATTAATCCGACTCAGGGGGCGGTGAAGCAAAGTGACTCCTCTTCTGGAAGCCGGAAGAAGCTTGGTGTTCACGGGAGTTACTCTGATTTTTGGGAGAACCAGAATCTGCCCAACGTTTTGATCCCTCAGTAGCAGGTTCAGTAGTTGACAGGCGGAGGTCATGGATTGTGATGAGAAGATCACCTGTTTTGCAGGTGTAGGAGGTTCCTTTGAAAGTAAAGCAGACAGCAAAGGGAAAACCCCAGCGATATGAAATGTGATGATGCTGGAGCACTTGCAGGTGAGGTTGCATCGCTTTTCGTTTGATGAGCGTTAGTTGGGAGAGATCCTGATAGATTTGATAATAATATCCCTGAAATTGAAGGATCTCCTTATTGTGGGCTGCTTACAACAATTTCTCTTTAGTGTGGAAGTAGTGCAATTTTACGATAATGTCTCTGGGGGGTCCATCTTCCCTGCGAGGAGCTAGAGATCCTGTCCATTTTTAGCCTTTCAATGGGGATAGATGGAGCAAGTTCCTGAAATAGTGCTGTTCTTGTTGATTGAAGATCTTCAACAGCCTCTGGTATTCCACGGATTCGGAGGTTAGAGCTCCCTGTTCCTATTTTTGTAATCTTCAAGGCATGCTTGAAGGGAGGAATAGTCCTCTCTGAGGCATGGCTAAAGGTAGTAATATCAAATTCATCTATTCTCTGTTCCAGAATTGAGGTGTGGCGGCGTACCTCACGGATTTCCCTCGTCAATTTTTCAGTAATAGCATCTGAGGTGTTTTGTATGGCCTTATGGAGAGCTCTTTCAAATTGGCTTAATAAATCAGAGCCATGTGGGGAGTTTCGTAATGTAATTGGGGTTAACCCAAAATCAAAATCAGGCTCACCACACTGAATAGTAGAGGGAGACTTGAGCTGTTTCTGTGTGTGAAGCTGTGAAGAGCGGGAAGATGGCGGCGCCGCCATTTTATAGACAGTGTTTTCTGGAGTTTTGCCATCTTAAGCTTCACTTTTCTCCTGCTATACATGGTGCCAAGTTGTGCCCTGGGGTCTCACATAGGTGCCTGTCGCTTGAAGTGGGTTTAAGGCTGAGAGGACTCGGGTGTAAAGGCTGCCGTGTCCCAGACGGTGCGGAGCTCTAAGCAGACATGTCCGGCTTAGACAGCTGCGCGCATGCGCCTCCGATATTCTTTTCTATACCTGTGGCCAGTTTTATTTATATTGGTATTTTACTTATATGTGGCAAGTTTGGGTTTTGTTGGTCAAATTCTCTGACCTGAAGACATTGTGCTTAAGTTGCTTTGTCCCAAGAAAGTCCACCCAATTGCAGTTTCCTTACATTGTTTGGCTGCAGTCAGGGCAATTATGGTGCATTTGAATCAGGGTTTTGCAGGTCATATGCCTTGTTTGCAGTTGTAGAAAATGTGAAAGTCCATAAAGGGGTACAAAGATGAGATGGGTCACACACTTGGGGGTGCCAGCAAAAGGAAATCGCAATAATCACCACAGAGACAATCATGATCCACCACCACATAAAATTACTGCTTACCAGAGGCAAGCTAAAAAACAGCCTGTAAGATGATTTTGCAGGTATCAGCCACACTCCATCAATCAGGTGTGATATATAGAGACTGAATGCACTTCAAACACTCGAGGGGGGGTTCATCAACCTGTTAATGACAAATAGTGATGAGCCGAACACCCCCGGGTTCGGTTCGCACCAGAACCCGCGAACGGACCGAAAGTTCGAACGAACATTAGAACCCTATTAAATACAATGGATGCGAACGTTCGAATTCTAAAGTGCTAATTATAACAACTATTATGCATGTTATTGTCATAAATAGGGTTTGGGAACCCGGGTTGTGCACCAGGGGACATGTATCAATGCAAAAAGAAGTTTTAAAAACGGTCGTTTTTCGGGAGCAGTCATTTTAATGATGCATAAAGTGAAAAAAAAAAAAGTCAAATATTCCTTTAAATATCGTACCTGGGGGGTGTCTAAAGTATGCCTGTGAAGTGCCACGTGTTTCCCGTGTTTAGAACTGTCCCTGCACAAAATGACACTTCTAAAGGAAAAAAAAAGCCATTTAAAACTGCTTGCGGCTTTAATGTAATGTCTGGTCCCGGTAATATGGATGAAATTCTTTAAGAAAAATGGCATAGCTACCCCATGACCCCCCCCCTACCCCAGCCCATTACCAGCCCCTTTGGGTCTTGTATAGATATTAAGGGGAACCCCGCACATAAAATAAAAAAGGCCCTATATACTCTGAACAGCCGTATACAGGCGGTGCATACAAGACAGGGACTGTAGGTTTGTTCTTATGTAGAATCTGTTTGTAATTTTGAACAGGTACATTGTTGAAGTGTAGCTCCAGCCCAAAAATCTATTTTTAAACTTTTTGGGAAACATAGGTAAGGGTTATCACCCCTGTAACATTTGTTTTGCTGTCTGTGCCCCTGTTCAGAACATTTCACCTCACTTTCCGTCCCAATGACAACTGTTTTTGAAATGTGGTGTTTTTCTTGAAACAAGGATTGCTGATAAAGCATCAGTACAGATGAGACCCCTTTCTCCCATATTTATTCTTACAGGAGAGAATTTTCCTTTCTAGGGGTAGATTTCCTCTCACTTCCTGTTGTCTTCTTTCGTTTGCAAGTAGGAGTCGTTTGTAAGTTGGATGTTTGAAAGTAGGGACCTGCCGTATATACTCTGCAGAAATAGGCCCCTTAGTTGTTGGTGTTGGCACAACACTGTAAGCACTCAGTTACTCTTGGTTGGTGCTGGAACGCCCTGCTGTCAACTATTATATCAGGAATTTTAATTACATATAATTGTTGAACAGTGGTAGTAAAAATTGGGGCTTTGATGGTGGTGCTGGTGCCACAACACTGTAAGCCCTGACAGTTACTCTTGGTGGGTGCAGCAATGGGCCCTGCTGTGAATTATTAGATCAAGAATTGTAATTACATGCCCCTTTTGAACAGGGGCTGAAAAATTGGGCCTTTCGTGGTGGTGGTGGTGGTGGCGTTGCCACAAGACTGTAAGCCCTCAGAGTTACTCTTGGTGGGTGCAGCAATGGACCCTGCTGTGAATTATTAGATCAAGAATTGTAATTGCATGCCCCTGTTGAACAGGGGCTGAAAAATTGGGCCTTAGGCACTGGTGGCACAACACTACAACCCCTCACAGATACTGTACTTGGAGCACAGCAATGAGCCCTGTTGCAAAGTATTGCTTCAAAAATTGTAATGACACGCCCCTGTTAAACAGGGGCTGAAAAATTGGGCCTTAGGCACTGGTGCCACAACACTCCAACCCCTCACAGATACTGTACTTGGAGCACAGCAATGAGCCCTATGGCAAATTATTGCTAAAAAAATTGTAATTACACGCCCCTGTAAAACAGGGGCTGAAAAATTGGGCCTTAGCCACTGGTGGCGGCACCCATAAACAAAAATGATCTTCCAAGCTATCATCATCAATCGTATCATTGAGGACTCGGAGGAGGAGGATAGCCAGTCAACATAACAGCACAGGCACTCAGCATCAGCATCAGTCTTGAAGGGATGTGACATGTTAAAATCAATTAGTCTGTTATATCAGCATCAGGTGTGTGGTAGCTGGTGGTGATCCAAGACTGGTTCATCTTGATGAAAGTCAGTCGATCAACCGAGTCGGTGGACAGGCGCACCCTGTGATCCGTGACAAATCCTCCAGCAGCACTGAATGTGCGTTCCGAAAGAACGCTGGATGCAGGACAGGCCAGTAGCTCAATTGCATACTGTGCAAGCTCTGGCCAGTGATCCATCCTCAAGACCCAGTAAGCCAGAGGATTTTCGGTGGGGAAGGTGTCCAAGTCTGACCTTGCCCCTAGATATTCCTGCACCATGTTTATCAGACGCTGGCGATGGTTGCTGGAACCGATCATACTTTGGGGCTGCGGACTAAAGAATTGTCTGAACGCATCGGTCAGACGGCCACCTTCCCCACCGCTCCTTCTTTGACTGGCCGAAGCCTCAGCAACTCGTTGTCCAGGACCAGGAGTTTGTAACCTCCCAGTCTCTGGGAACGCGTTGCACAGACCTTTCTGCAAGGCCTCCCGGAGTTGTCTCATCCTCTGCTCCCTCTGCGACGGTAACATAAGGTCCGCAACCTTACCCTTGTACCGTGGATCAAGGAGAGTGGCCAGCCAGTAATGGTCCCTCTCCTTGATCCGAAGAATACGAGGATCCTTCCGCAGACTTTGCAGGATCAGGGAGGCCATGCAGCGTAGGTTTGCTGAGGCATTCGCTCCGGAGTCCTCTGGGTCACTAAGGACGACATGATCCGCAGCCACCTCCTCCCAGCCACGTACAAGTCCACTGGTTTCTTGGGACTGTAAATCATCCCTAAAAGACTGCTGCTGATGATGCTGAGTGCCAGCCTCCACCTCCATGCTGACACAATCCTCCTCCTCCTCCTCCTCCTCCTCCTCTTCCTGTGCGATGGGTGGGACAGAAGGAACACTGTCTGGGTAAAGGGGGCCTTGAGAGGCAAGGAAGTCCTCCTCTTCCTGCCTCTGTTCTGCCTCAAGTGCCCTGTCCATTATTCCACGCAGCGTGTGCTCCAACAGGTGGACAAGAGGTACAGTGTCACTGATGCATGCACTGTCACTGCTCACCATCCTCGTGGCCTCCTCAAATGGTGCCAGGACAGTGCATGCATCCCTGATCATGCCCCACTGGCGTGGAGAAAAAAAAACAAGCTCCCCTGACCCTGTCCTGGTGCCGTAGTCGCACAGGTACTCATTGATGGCCCTCTGCTGCGTGTGCAGCCGCTGCAGCATGGCCAACGTTGAGTTCCACCTGGTGGGCATGTCACATATAAGGCGGTTCTTGGGCAGGTTCAACTCCTTTTGCAGCTCAGCCAGGCGAGCACTGGCATTATAAGATCTGCGGAAATGCACACAGACTTTCCTGGCCTGCCTCAGGACATCCTGTAAGCCCGGGTACCTGCCCAAGAACCGCTGCACCACCAGGTTAAGGACGTGAGCCACACAGGGCACATGGGTCAGTTGTCCCTGTCGGAGGGCGGAGAGGAGGTTGGTGCCATTGTCGCAAACCACCATTCCTGGCTTAAGCTGGCGTGGCGTCAACCACCTCTCGGCCTGGCCCTGCAGAGCAGACAGGACCTCTGCCCCAGTGTGGCTTCTGTCCCCCAAACACACCAGCGCAAGCACGGCATGGCATCTTTTTGCCTGCGTACTTGCGTAGCCCCGTGAACGGCTACGGAGCACCGCTGGTTCATAGGACAAACCACAGGAAGAGGCCATGGAGGAAGAAGAAGAGGAGGGGGTGGAGGAGAGAGGTGTGTCACAACCAGTAGTAGCATTTTGGAGGCGTGGCGGTGGGACAACCTCCAACACTACTGCACCTTGTCCTGCATCCTTCCCAGCTGCCAAAAGAGTGACCCAATGGGCCGTGAAAGAAAGGTAACGTCCCTGTCCATGCCTGCTGGACCATGAGTCAGCGGTAATATGCACCTTACTGCTGACCGCCCTGTCCAGCGAGGCCAAGACATTGCCTTCCACATGCCGGTAGAGAGCCGGAATAGCCTTCCGTGAGAAAAAGTGGCGTTTGGGAACCTGCCACTGAGGAACCGCACATTGCACAAACTCACGGAAGGGGGCCGAGTCTACCAACTGAAAAGGCAGCAGTTGAAGCGCTAGCAATTTAGCCAAGCTAGCATTCAACCGCTGGGCATGTGGATGGCTGGGAGTGAACTTCTTTCGACGGTCCAGCAGCTGGGGCAGGGAAATTTGCCTGCTAGAATCGGACGTCGGTGTACTGCTAGCAGAGTGGCCGCAAGTACTTGGCTGTGACACACCTAATTCTACACCTTCATTCCTCTCAGTGCATGTTTCAGAGAGGACTGAAGTTATAGTGGGGTTGGAGATCCCAGCTGATGCGATGCAAGGAGAGGTCCGCTTTGTTCTTTGGTGTGGGTCTTTGAGGTAGGCTTGCCAACGAGCTGCATGGCAGGTCAACATATGTCTGGTCAGGCATGTGGTACCCAAGCGGCTGATGTTTTAGCCACGCGATATACGCTTGAGACATATGTTGCAAACAGCAGCTGTGCGATCTGATGCACTAGCCTCAAAAAAGGCCCACACCAAAGAACTTTTTGAATGACGGGCAGAGGCAGCGCCCTGCACAGGCGGAGCTCTGCGGTGTGATTCCGTCGGTGTACTGCCCTTACGCTGGCCACCAAAGGGCATCCTGCCTCGTTGGAGATGTGCCTCCTCCTCATCCTCCTCCTCCTCCTCTCTCCTATTAGGCACCCACGTGGAGTCAGTGACCTCATCATCACCTCCCTCCTCATCACTGGAGGCAATCTGGCAGTATGCTGCAGCTGCTGGAACATGACTGCCAGATTGGTGTCCTTCTTGAGCATCCCCTCTGTCTGCTCTCACGCTACTGCCTTCCTCTAGCTGGGTTTCATCATCAGACCCTTCGAAACGCTGGGCATCCTCCTGGAGCATGTACCCAACACTGTGCTGAAACAGTTCGGGGGACTCCTCAGGAGGAGGACATGGTGGGTCTAGGGAAGGAGTGACTGATGATGAGTCTGACATTGATACCAGGGACGAGGACGCTTTGGCAGCTGCTTTTCCAGTACCCTGGGTGAGAGAGGATGAGGAGGAGGAGGAGGGCTTGGTCATCCACTCTACCAAGTCTTCGGCATGATGTGGCTCAACATGTCCAGCTGCCGAAAAGAAGGACAAGCGTGTCCCATGGCCATGTGCTGATGACAATGCACCGCGTCCACGACCAGCACTGTTGCCCCCAGACACAGAGCCTGCTTGCCCTCTTTTATTGCCTCCTGACTGTCTGCCTCTCCTTGTTTGCCTTCCAGACATTCTAATAGATGGCCTGCAGGGAGATGGGAAAAAAGCAATAAGGGCTACCTTCAGGTGTCCTTCTCTGTCCCTTGAAACAAGGACTTTGACAGTGAAAGAAACTGACACACTCTCCCTACCTACAGTTTTCTGTCCCTAGAAAAAAATTTTTTTTTAAGCACAATTTAGCACAAGGAGAATTCACTCACTGTCCTTCCAGGTCCCTGGAAACAAGGACTTTGACAGTGAAAGAAACTGACACACTCTCCCTACCTACAGTTTTCTGTCCCTAGAAAAAATGTTTTTTTTAAGCACAATTTAGCACAAGGAGAATTACCTCACTGTCCTTCCAGGTCCCTGGAAACAAGGACTTTGACAGTGAAAGAAACTGACACACTCTCCCTACCTACAGTTTTCTGTCCCTAGAAAAAATGTTTTTTTTAAGCACAATTTAGCACAAGGAGAATTACCTCACTGTCCTTCCAGGTCCCTGGAAACAAGGACTTTGACAGTGAAAGAAACTGACACACTCTCCCTACCTACAGTTTTCTGTCCCTAGAAAAAATGTTTTTTTTAAGCACAATTTAGCACAAGGAGAATTACCTCACTGTCCTTCCAGGTCCCTGGAAACAAGGACTTTGACAGTGAAAGAAACTGACACACTCTCCCTACCTACAGTTTTCTGTCCCTAGAAAAAATGTTTTTTTTAAGCACAATTTAGCACAAGGAGAATTACCTCACTGTCCTTCCAGGTCCCTGGAAACAAGGACTTTGTCAGTGAAAGAAACTGACACACTCTCCCTACCTACAGTTTTCTGTCCCTAGAAAAAATGTTTTTTTTAAGCACAATTTAGCACAAGGAGAATTACCTCACTGTCCTTCCAGGTCCCTGGAAACAAGGACTTTGACAGTGAAAGAAACTGACACACTCTCCCTACCTACAGTTTTCTGTCCCTAGAAAAAATGTTTTTTTTAAGCACAATTTAGCACAAGGAGAATTACCTCACTGTCCTTCCAGGTCCCTGGAAACAAGGACTTTGACAGTGAAAGAAACTGACACACTCTCCCTACCTACAGTTTTCTGTCCCTAGAAAAAATGTTTTTTTTAAGCACAATATAGCACAAGGAGAATTCACTCACTGTCCTTCCAGGTCCCTGGAAACAAGGACTTTGACAGTGAAAGAAACTGACACACTCTCCCTACCTACAGTTTTCTGTCCCTAGAAAAAATGTTTTTTTTAAGCACAATTTAGCACAAGGAGAATTACCTCACTGTCCTTCCAGGTCCCTGGAAACAAGGACTTTGACAGTGAAAGAAACTGACACACTCTCCCTACCTACAGTTTTCTGTCCCTAGAAAAAATGTTTTTTTTAAGCACAATTTAGCACAAGGAGAATTACCTCACTGTCCTTCCAGGTCCCTGGAAACAAGGACTTTGACAGTGAAAGAAACTGACACACTCTCCCTACCTACAGTTTTCTGTCCCTAGAAAAAATGTTTTTTTTAAGCACAATTTAGCACAAGGAGAATTACCTCACTGTCCTTCCAGGTCCCTGGAAACAAGGACTTTGACAGTGAAAGAAACTGACACACTCTCCCTACCTACAGTTTTCTGTCCCTAGAAAAAATGTTTTTTTTAAGCACAATTTAGCACAAGGAGAATTACCTCACTGTCCTTCCAGGTCCCTGGAAACAAGGACTTTGACAGTGAAAGAAACTGACACACTCTCCCTACCTACAGTTTTCTGTCCCTAGAAAAAATGTTTTTTTTAAGCACAATTTAGCACAAGGAGAATTACCTCACTGTCCTTCCAGGTCCCTGGAAACAAGGACTTTGACAGTGAAAGAAACTGACACACTCTCCCTACCTACAGTTTTCTGTCCCTAGAAAAAATGTTTTTTTTAAGCACAATATAGCACAAGGAGAATTCACTCACTGTCCTTCCAGGTCCCTGGAAACAAGGACTTTGACAGTGAAAGAAACTGACACACTCTCCCTACCTACAGTTTTCTGTCCCTAGAAAAAATGTTTTTTTTAAGCACAATTTAGCACAAGGAGAATTACCTCACTGTCCTTCCAGGTCCCTGGAAACAAGGACTTTGACAGTGAAAGAAACTGACACACTCTCCCTACCTACAGTTTTCTGTCCCTAGAAAAAATGTTTTTTTTAAGCACAATTTAGCACAAGGAGAATTACCTCACTGTCCTTCCAGGTCCCTGGAAACAAGGACTTTGACAGTGAAAGAAACTGACACACTCTCCCTACCTACAGTTTTCTGTCCCTAGAAAAAATGTTTTTTTTAAGCACAATATAGCACAAGGAGAATTCACTCACTGTCCTTCCAGGTCCCTGGAAACAAGGACTTTGACAGTGAAAGAAACTGACACACTCTCCCTACCTACAGTTTTCTGTCCCTAGAAAAAATGTTTTTTTTAAGCACAATTTAGCACAAGGAGAATTACCTCACTGTCCTTCCAGGTCCCTGGAAACAAGGACTTTGACAGTGAAAGAAACTGACACACTCTCCCTACCTACAGTTTTCTGTCCCTAGAAAAAATGTTTTTTTTAAGCACAATTTAGCACAAGGAGAATTACCTCACTGTCCTTCCAGGTCCCTGGAAACAAGGACTTTGACAGTGAAAGAAACTGACACACTCTCCCTACCTACAGTTTTCTGTCCCTAGAAAAAATGTTTTTTTTAAGCACAATTTAGCACAAGGAGAATTACCTCACTGTCCTTCCAGGTCCCTGGAAACAAGGACTTTGACAGTGAAAGAAACTGACACACTCTCCCTACCTACAGTTTTCTGTCCCTAGAAAAAATGTTTTTTTTAAGCACAATATAGCACAAGGAGAATTCACTCACTGTCCTTCCAGGTCCCTGGAAACAAGGACTTTGACAGTGAAAGAAACTGACACACTCTCCCTACCTACAGTTTTCTGTCCCTAGAAAAAATGTTTTTTTTAAGCACAATTTAGCACAAGGAGAATTACCTCACTGTCCTTCCAGGTCCCTGGAAACAAGGACTTTGACAGTGAAAGAAACTGACACACTCTCCCTACCTACAGTTTTCTGTCCCTAGAAAAAATGTTTTTTTTAAGCACAATTTAGCACAAGGAGAATTACCTCACTGTCCTTCCAGGTCCCTGGAAACAAGGACTTTGACAGTGAAAGAAACTGACACACTCTCCCTACCTACAGTTTTCTGTCCCTAGAAAAAATGTTTTTTTTAAGCACAATTTAGCACAAGGAGAATTACCTCACTGTCCTTCCAGGTCCCTGGAAACAAGGACTTTGACAGTGAAAGAAACTGACACACTCTCCCTACCTACAGTTTTCTGTCCCTAGAAAAAATGTTTTTTTTAAGCACAATTTAGCACAAGGAGAATTACCTCACTGTCCTTCCAGGTCCCTGGAAACAAGGACTTTGACAGTGAAAGAAACTGACACACTCTCCCTACCTACAGTTTTCTGTCCCTAGAAAAAATGTTTTTTTTAAGCACAATATAGCACAAGGAGAATTCACTCACTGTCCTTCCAGGTCCCTGGAAACAAGGACTTTGACAGTGAAAGAAACTGACACACTCTCCCTACCTACAGTTTTCTGTCCCTAGAAAAAATGTTTTTTTTAAGCACAATTTAGCACAAGGAGAATTACCTCACTGTCCTTCCAGGTCCCTGGAAACAAGGACTTTGACAGTGAAAGAAACTGACACACTCTCCCTACCTACAGTTTTCTGTCCCTAGAAAAAATGTTTTTTTTAAGCACAATTTAGCACAAGGAGAATTACCTCACTGTCCTTCCAGGTCCCTGGAAACAAGGACTTTGACAGTGAAAGAAACTGACACACTCTCCCTACCTACAGTTTTCTGTCCCTAGAAAAAATGTTTTTTTTAAGCACAATATAGCACAAGGAGAATTCACTCACTGTCCTTCCAGGTCCCTGGAAACAAGGACTTTGACAGTGAAAGAAACTGACACACTCTCCCTACCTACAGTTTTCTGTCCCTAGAAAAAATGTTTTTTTTAAGCACAATTTAGCACAAGGAGAATTACCTCACTGTCCTTCCAGGTCCCTGGAAACAAGGACTTTGACAGTGAAAGAAACTGACACACTCTCCCTACTGTGACAGCAGGAAGGTAAAGTCACCTGGTTGCATCCAGGGGGGTAGATATATTTCGCCCAGATTCAGGCTTTACGCCGACTTATACAACTAGGTGGAGAGTTGTATAAGGCTAGTGGGCTCATGGATGACTCATACCTCTAGGGAGAGGGCTGGGCGTCGTACAGACAGGGAGTTGATGAGGCCAGCTGAAGCTTGTCAGCTCATTTAGGCCTCTATAAGAACTCCCAGCTTCATTAGATGTTAGCTCATGCCTGGAACCAGACCTGTGTGGACTGTCTAGGGAGAGTGAACCCCTGTGCGGTGAGGCAAAGCCTGTGTGGCTATTTGTTTGGACTTTTACTAAACCAGGGACTTAGGGACTAGGACAGCACCAGGCTGATCCCAGTTGTTAGTTTAGGAAACCTGCATGTTTAGTCAGAGGTCAAACTGACCAGGATTTATTTTGTTTGTTTCTTTTTGGCTTTGCTGTGTTTTTGTCACTGTACATAGAGAAATAAACCGCACCTTTTGATTTTGAAAACCACAACCTCCGTCTGCTGGCCCTGTTTTTGTGTGGGGAGCCCAACCAGGGGGTCACACACACCCGCTACCGAGTTAACCCCCTCACAGTTGGTGGAGAACCAGTGGCAGTTTTTTTTAAGCCAGCATGGAGGAGATACTGAAACAGCTGGCTCTAGCAAATGCCAATCAACAGCAGACAAATGCAGGTTTGCAAAGGAGCCTTGCAGCCCAGCAGCAAGCTCATCAACAAGCCCAGCAGTAATCTGAGGCCCGCTTCATAGACCTGTTACAGAAGCAAGAGCAGAGACTACAACAAATGGAAGCAGTAATGCAGCAACGTCCGCAGACCAGTGAGGAAAGCCGTCCCACTAATACCGCGTCCTTTGGGGTGAGTCGTTTATTGACAAAAATGACTGGAGAGGATGATCCAGAGGTATTTTTGACCACATTTGAAAGGACTGCTGAAAGAGAAAAGTGGCCTGAGGAGCAGTGGGCTGGACTGGTGGCTCCTCTGTTAACTGGTGAATCGCAGAAGGCTTACTATGACCTAGAGCCTGACCAAGCAAAAGACTATGTGATGCTAAAAGCTGAAATATTGGCAAGGCTGGGTGTCACCCTGGCTGTCCGGGCTCAGCGTGTGCATAACTGGACTTTCCAGCTTGGAAAACCCCCCAGGTCTCAAATGTATGATCTCATTCACCTGAGCAGGAAGTGGCTACAGCCAGAGACTTTGTCCGCACCAGAGATTGTGGAACGTGTTGTAATGGATCGGTTTTTGAGAGCTCTTCCTACTGCCATCCAAAAGTGGGTAAGCCATGGAGACCCAGAGACGGCCGGTGGTCTTGTGGATCGTGTAGAGAAATACTTGGCTACAGAGAACCTGACGGCCTCTTCCAGAGACACTCGGACTTTCCACCCTAAGACCAGACCATCCCCAGGGGCGGATAAGAGGATTCCAAGGGGTGAGGGTGGAGAGAGTGAGAGGGTGGGAGCTCTACCCCAAGTTTGGCGAGAACAGCCTGGGAAATCAGCGGCTCAAGAGGCCGCAAGAAGGATCGTTTGCTACCGCTGCCGGCAAGCGGGACATATTGCAGCCAATTGCCCGGTTGTGGAGGAACCCATGCAGTGTGACTTTCTGACGGGCAGACGTCAGTCGCTGTGTGCGACAGTCGCATGCACTGCCATTCGAGGAACTGAGAAACATTTATGCAAAATGTGTATTAATGGTAGAAATGTTGTGGTATTACTGGATTCAGGTAGCCTTGTGACCCTGATAAAGGCTGAATTAGTTAAAACAGAGGTCTCTGGGAATAGCAAGGTAGCTGTTATTTGTGTGCATGGGGACACCCGAGAGTATCCAGTGACTACAGTGTGTTTCGAGACCCCCAAAGGTACCCTCTCTCATCCAGTGGGCTTAGTATCTCAGTTACCGCATGACGCCATTGTGGGAAGGGATTTTCCGAAGTTCTGGGAACTGTGGGATGATCCTGAGCCCCCCACTGGTGCCCCTATGTACCAGGAATGTGATAGCCAGAACTCCTCTGAGAGTGGTGAGGACTCTCCAGAATTTCCCTTGTCAGTATTTGCAGGGGAGACTCAAGAAACTGGAGAGGAGCCCACCTCCTCAGACGAAAACCTACCGTCTGTGGAGTTTTCTGATCTGGAGGTTCACAGGGAAAATTTTGCCACAGAACAGTTAAAAGACCCCGCCCTAATAAAGGCACGGGAAAACGTAGTGGAAATAGATGGCGAGTTAGTGAACCCAGATAATACCTGCACTTACCCATACTTCAGCGTAGAGAAGGACCTACTGTATCGGGTGGCAAAAAGGGCAGAAGAAACCGTTGAGCAGCTGGTGGTGCCCAAACCTTACAGGAAGTTGGTGTTGGAGTTGGCCCATGGGCACATTCTTGGAGGTCATCTGGGGACAGAGAAAACCCGAGAGAGGGTATTACAGAGATTCTATTGGCCTGGGGTGATGAAGGACATAGAAAATTATTGTTCCTCCTGCCCTGTGTGTCAGAGGTCGGCCCCGATGCCACATTTCCGTAGCCCGCTGGTCCCTCTACCCATCATTGAGGTCCCGTTTGAGAGAATCGCAATGGATTTGGTAGGTCCTATAATCAAGTCCGCTAGGGGGCACCAGTACATATTGGTTATAATGGACTATGCCACCCGTTATCCAGAAGCGATCCCTCTCAGAAATACCTCGGCCAAAACCATAGCCAAAGAGCTATCTCTTGTTTTTAGCCGGGTGGGTATTTGTAAAGAACTGCTTACGGACCAAGGTACACCCTTTATGTCCCGGGTTATGAAAGAGCTGTGTAAATTGCTCAAAGTGACGCAATTGCGTACATCTGTGTATCACCCCCAAACCGATGGGCTGGTTGAAAGATTCAACAAAACCCTAAAACAAATGTTGAAGAAAGTGGTGGATAGAGATGGAAAGGATTGGGACTGTCTACTTCCTTATTTGATGTTTGCTATTAGGGAGGTGCCCCAATCCTCTACGGGATTCTCCCCCTTTGAGTTACTGTATGGGAGACACCCAAGAGGGCTGTTGGATATTGCCAAGGAAACTTGGGAAAGTGAGAGTTCTCCCCACAGGAGTGTGATTGAGCATGTCGCCCTGATGCAAGATCGAATTGCACAGGTAATGCCCATCGTGAAGGAACATTTGGCCCAAGCGCAGTTGGCACAGCAGAGAGTGTACAACCGTGGAGCAAAGACCCGTACCTTTTCCCCGGGGGATAGGATATTGGTACTTGTCCCTACGGTTGAAAGTAAATTCCTTGCCAAATGGCAAGGCCCCTACGAGATAATGGAAAAAGTGAGCGAAGTGAATTACAAGGTCAGACAACCAGGAAGGCGAAAGCCCGAACAGATATATCACGTTAATCTGTTGAAAGCCTGGAGGGATAGAGAGTCCCTAGTCGCAGAAACTTGGTCACCAGCTCAAACTGGTTGCGTGATTCCGGAGGTTGGAATAGCAGCCACCTTGTCACAACCCCAACAACAGGAGGTTAAGGAGTTTGTGCTTCGCAACAAGGAGGTGTTCTCTGAGCTGCCGGGACAAACATCTGGGGTAGAGCATGATATTATTACCCCGCCCGGTGAAAGGGTGAAGTTAAAACCCTATCGGATCCCAGAGGCCCGACGGGAGGCAATACGGGAGGAAGTACAGAAAATGCTGAACTTAGGGGTGATAGAGGAGTCCCAAAGTGATTGGTCTAGTCCCATTGTGTTGGTGCCTAAACCGGATGGGAGCTGGCGATTTTGTAACGATTTTCGTCAGTTGAACAAAGTTACAAAATTTGACACCTACCCCATGCCACGTATAGATGAGTTGATCGACCGGCTGGGAACAGCCCGATACATGACGACTCTTGACCTCACAAAAGGGTATTGGCAAATTCCCCTGGCCAAGTCGGCCAAAGAGAAAACCGCATTTGTAACCCCAGACGGGGCGTTCCAATATAAGAGAATGCCGTTCGGGTTACAGAATGCGCCGGCCACATTCCAGCGGAAAATGGACCAGATACTGAGGCCCCATCGGAAGTATGCTGCGGCTTACCTGGATGACGTAATTGTCCATAGCACAGATTGGGCCTCACATCTGCCAAAAGTGCAAGCAGTCCTAGACTCTATCCGGGAAGCGGGGTTTACGGCTAATCCCAAGAAGTGTACCATTGGGCAGGAGGAGGCCAAATATCTTGGGTACACCATTGGCAGGGGAGTAATAAAACCCCAACTCAACAAAGTCGAGGCCATCCAGAGTTGGCCACGTCCCAACAGCAAGAAGCAGGTACGAGCCTTTCTGGGAATCGCGGGTTATTATCGGCGCTTCATTCCCCACTTTGCTTCTAAGGCTGTGCCCCTAACCAACCTGACGAAAGGGAAAGGGTCGGTCATGATTAAATGGACCCCCGAGGCTGAGGCAGCATTCCAATTCTTGAAACAAGCCTTATGTAGCCAGCCAGTGTTGTACTCACCCGACTTCTCTAAAGACTTTGTCGTACAAAGTGATGCGTCAGATGTGGGGTTAGGAGCAGTATTGTCCCAGGTCTGGAACGGGGAAGAGCACCCAGTCATTTACCTCAGCAGGAAGTTGAAGTCCCATGAGGTAAATTACGCCACGGTTGAAAAGGAGTGTTTAGCGGTGAAGTGGGCTCTAGATTCCCTTCGGTACTATCTGCTAGGTAGGCACTTTGACATGGTTACGGATCACGCTCCGTTAAAGTGGATGGCTCAAAACAAGGAAACAAATAGAAGAGTGAATAGGTGGTTCCTGGCCCTCCAGGAATTCAACTTCACAGTAAAGCATCGCCCTGGCGTTCAAATGGGGAATGTGGATGCTTTGTCTCGAGTACATGAATGCCTGATTGCTGGTGTTCCAACCCCGAGGTTAAAACAAGAGGGGGGGGGGTATGTGACAGCAGGAAGGTAAAGTCACCTGGTTGCATCCAGGGGGGTAGATATATTTCGCCCAGATTCAGGCTTTACGCCGACTTATACAACTAGGTGGAGAGTTGTATAAGGCTAGTGGGCTCATGGATGACTCATACCTCTAGGGAGAGGGCTGGGCGTCGTACAGACAGGGAGTTGATGAGGCCAGCTGAAGCTTGTCAGCTCATTTAGGCCTCTATAAGAACTCCCAGCTTCATTAGATGTTAGCTCATGCCTGGAACCAGACCTGTGTGGACTGTCTAGGGAGAGTGAACCCCTGTGCGGTGAGGCAAAGCCTGTGTGGCTATTTGTTTGGACTTTTACTAAACCAGGGACTTAGGGACTAGGACAGCACCAGGCTGATCCCAGTTGTTAGTTTAGGAAACCTGCATGTTTAGTCAGAGGTCAAACTGACCAGGATTTATTTTGTTTGTTTCTTTTTGGCTTTGCTGTGTTTTTGTCACTGTACATAGAGAAATAAACCGCACCTTTTGATTTTGAAAACCACAACCTCCGTCTGCTGGCCCTGTTTTTGTGTGGGGAGCCCAACCAGGGGGTCACACACACCCGCTACCGAGTTAACCCCCTCACACTACCTACAGTTTTCTGTCCCTAGAAAAAATGTTTTTTTTAAGCACAATTTAGCACAAGGAGAATTACCTCACTGTCCTTCCAGGTCCCTGGAAACAAGGACTTTGACAGTGAAAGAAACTGACACACTCTCCCTACCTACAGTTTTCTGTCCCTAGAAAAAATGTTTTTTTTAAGCACAATTTAGCACAAGGAGAATTACCTCACTGTCCTTCCAGGTCCCTGGAAACAAGGACTTTGACAGTGAAAGAAACTGACACACTCTCCCTACCTACAGTTTTCTGTCCCTAGAAAAAAAGTTTTTTTTAAGCACAATTTAGCACAAGGAGAATTACCTCACTGTCCTTCCAGGTCCCTGGAAACAAGGACTTTGACAGTGAAAGAAACTGACACACTCTCCCTACCTACAGTTTTCTGTCCCTAGAAAAAATGTTTTTTTTAAGCACAATTTAGCACAAGGAGAATTACCTCACTGTCCTTCCAGGTCCCTGGAAACAAGGACTTTGACAGTGAAAGAAACTGACACACTCTCCCTACCTACAGTTTTCTGTCCCTAGAAAAAATGTTTTTTTTAAGCACAATTTAGCACAAGGAGAATTACCTCACTGTCCTTCCAGGTCCCTGGAAACAAGGACTTTGACAGTGAAAGAAACTGACACACTCTCCCTACCTACAGTTTTCTGTCCCTAGAAAAAATGTTTTTTTTAAGCACAATTTAGCACAAGGAGAATTACCTCACTGTCCTTCCAGGTCCCTGGAAACAAGGACTTTGACAGTGAAAGAAACTGACACACTCTCCCTACCTACAGTTTTCTGTCCCTAGAAAAAATGTTTTTTTTAAGCACAATATAGCACAAGGAGAATTCACTCACTGTCCTTCCAGGTCCCTGGAAACAAGGACTTTGACAGTGAAAGAAACTGACACACTCTCCCTACCTACAGTTTTCTGTCCCTAGAAAAAATGTTTTTTTTAAGCACAATATAGCACAAGCACAAAACACACTGACACTCTCCCTACCTATCCTTCTCTTTCCCTAAACTAAAGGAATCCAGGTTAAGCAAGAAAGAAATAAAAGTCACTGTCCCTGCCTATGCTGCTCTATCCCTGCTCCGGAGCACACTACACTAGGCCGCCGTGCTGGCGGCCTTTTATAGTGTGGGGCGTGTACTAAACCCCCTCAGCAATAATTGGCCACAGGCATCCTGCCTGTGGCCAATCATTGCTCTCCTCGCTGCCGGCGCTGTGATTGGCCAAGCATGCGGGGTCACAGTGCATGCTTGGCCAATCACAGCGCCTGGATGACACTGCGATGGCGTAGTGCATTGTGGGCCGTTCGCGTCACTCGAATTTGGCGCGAACGGCCCAAATCGTTCGATCTTCGTCGAACGATCGAACAGCCGATGTTCGAGTCGAACGTATGTTCGACTCGAACACGAAGCTCATCCCTAATGACAAACAGTGACATCCCGACTCGTGCACTACATTTGATCTATACTGTACACTGCAGCTACCATCACACGTTCTCTCATGTGTAGTGTCGCACAGCAATGACATCACATGAACCTAGGGAGATTTGCATGTTAGCAGGCTGCTAACTGCTTACTGGTAAGCAGTAATTTTATGTGGTGGTGGATCACGATTGTCTCTGTGGTGATTATTGCGATTTCCTTTTGCTGGCACCCCCAAGTGTGTGACCCATCTCATCTTTGGACCCCTTTATGGACTTTCACATTTTCCTTTAGAGACTTACTTTATATATGTTTGAGCATTTTTTACATATACTGTATCTATATGGTGTAAGGATCACGTGATTGCTGATCTTCAATTTTTTCACTAAAATTGTGTTCTATTATACACTCATATATTTTTAGCACAGCTTTCTTATTTTTATTTGGTTTAGCACGTGGTATCTTATGTTTAACCACTTAACGACCGCCCACGGTATATATACGTCATCACTTTAAAGATGGATATCTTGGTAACGGTAGCAGCTGCTGCCACAACCAAGATATCCATCTCTTCAGTGGGCGGTTCTGTTTACGATAATGGTGGTCTATGTGACAGATTCACTGCGAGATCACCGTTATCGGCGGCGGGAGAGGGCCCCCCCTCCCGCTGCTCTCCCGTGCCCTCCGCCGCTTACCGGAGCCGTCGGTAGCGGCGGAGGCGATCGGGTCCTTCTCCCTCTGTGGTATGGATACGAGTGAGGGGAAGATGGCCCCCACCGTCTCCATACCATAGCAGGGAGGAGCTGACGTCAAAACGTCAGCTCCGCCCATATGTCTTAAAGGGACATTTTTTTTATCATTTTTTGAAATTATATCTTTTTTTTTATTGCATTTTAGTGTAAATATGAGATCTGAGGTCTTTTTGACCCCAGATCTCATATTTAAGAGGACCTGTCATGCTTTTTTCTATTACAAGGGGTGTTTACATTCCTTGTAATAGGAATAAAAGTGACCCATTTTTTTTTTTAAAACAGTGTAAAAATAAATAAAATCAAGTAAAATAAATAAGAAAAAAAAAATTGTTAAAGCGCCCCGTCCCGACGAGCTCGCGCGCAGAAGCGAACGCATACGTGAGTAGCGCCCGCATATGAAAACGGTGTTCAAATTACACAAGTGAGGTATCGCCTCAATTGTTAGCGCTAGATCAATAATTCTAGCCCTAGACCTCCTCTGTAACTCAAAAGCTGCAACCTGTAGAATTTTTTAAATGTCGCCTATGGAGATTTTTAAGGGTAAAAGTTTGACGCCACTCCACTAGCGGGCGCAATTTTGAAGTGTGACATGTTGGGTATCAATTTACTTGGCGTAACATTAGCTTTCACAATATAAAAAAAAATTGGGCTAACTTTACTGTTGTCTTATTTTTTAATTCAAAAAAGTGATTTTTTTTCCAAAAAAAGTGCGCTTGTAAGACCGCTGCGCAAATACGATTTGACAAAAAGTATTGCAATGACTGCTATTTTATTCTCTAGGATGTTAGAAAAAAATATATATAATGTTTGGGGGTTCTAAGTAATTTTCTAGCAAAAAAAAACTGTTTTAAACTTGTAAACACCGAGTCTGAAAAACAGGCTTGGTCCTTAAGTGGTTAAGCTGCTGCTGGCTACTATTGTTCTTTTATTGTATATTTCTGTTAGCACGGTATCACTGTTTTTATTCTCTTTTGCAGTTGTAGAAAGCCCACATAAGGGCCTTGCAATGTCAACTGCTACTGTCTCTTTTTGGGCCCAGAAAACTATTGTCTAAATGTTTGCTATCAAGCACCGAAAACCAACATTTCTGTTTACACTGCAGTAAGGCTTTCTCTCATCAAGCAACAATTTCTAAAGGTTTGTAAGATAGCCACTTTGTCTCTGGTTTACATGTTCATAAAGTTTTACAAGGTGGATGTGCTGATGCAAGTTTTGGTATTTAGGCTGGGTTCACACTGGAACATGCATTGGCTCACAGCAGGAGTCCGGCGTGTCTCCATTCACCGTTTCAGGTCCGATTTCAGACCGAATTTTGGGCTGAAATTGGACCAAAAGACGCACAAGACTACTGTGCAATTCGCACCGAAGCCGCTGCGGAGGTGTGTTGAACCGGCTCCATAAAGCGACGGTCACAATCTTCTGCTATGCAAATTTGATGCAAGGAAATCCGCATCCAATTCGCAGAAGTGTGAACCTAGCCTAAAGTTTTTCAGACAGAAGTCTGACTGGCCTGTATCATTTTCACTTTAACCGTTGGAGCTACAGGAGATTTTACCCCCTTCATGACCAGTCCATTGTTTTTGCTATTTAGCACTAAGCTACTTTAAATGGTAATTGTGTGGTCATGCAATGCTGTACCCAAACAAAATTTATATCATTTGTTTCACACAAATAAAGCTTTCTTTTGGTATTTGATAACCCTGGGTTTTTCTTATTTTTTGCGATATAAACAAAAAAAGACCAAAAATTTTGAAAAAGTATAAAATGTTTACTTTCTGCTACAAAACATATCCAATAAATAAAAAAAGCGAATTTCTTCATAAATTTGAGCCAAAATTTAGCAAATTTCTTCATAAATTTGAGCCAAAATGTATTCTGCCGGAAAAAAAAAAAATTGATAATGAAAAATCTTGGTCAAACCTAGCCATACATTATTTACCTTGGACAGACCCCAAGCAATACCCTCTCAATATTAAAAAACACCCTCTAATACACACAACTTTCAGGATATTCCATAAAATTGCAGCTAAACACAAACTTTCTTCAACTCCCAGCCCCCTATCAGCCCTGGCTAACAACCCAGACTTCCCTCCCGGACTAGACAATAATACACTTTCCGAAGCTTAAAGCGGAGATTCACCAGAATTTTTTTTTCTAAAAGCCAGCAGCTGTCCAGGTCGCCCACAACGTCGGCAGCCGAAGCCGAGCTACCGCTCGGCTCTCGGCTTCCCCCGCCGACATCCTCTGTGAGGGAATCGGGAAGTGAAGCGCTGCGGCTTCACTGCCCGGTTCCCTACGGCGCATGCGCGAGTTGCGCTGCGCCATCTTCACTGGTCCCCGTTGTGTTCTGGGAGCCGAGTGTTTCCCAGAACACAACGGGGGGTGACGCGAAGGGGCGGGACTCCCGCAGGAGTCTGCACCCGGAAGTGGTGCAAATACCTGTTTTATATAAGTATCTGCACCCCCTCCCCCCTGAAAGGTGCCAAATGTGAAACCGGAGGGAGAGAGGGTTCCAAAAAGTGGAGGTTCACTTTTGGGTGAACCTCCGCTTTAAGCTACCAAACCCCTACTGGCCTACCACTGTCTACAAAAAATAAATTAAAACCTTACAGGGACCTTCAAAAAGAACTGAATAAGAAACCTGTTAGCTTTTGGCTATACCTACAAATCCACAACTTCATATTAACCACTTCCTGCCTGGTCAATAGGAGATTGACGTCCTGGAAGTGGTTGTGTTATCCTGACTGGACGTCTGTTGATGTCCTGCAGTATAACAGCCGCCGCGCGCCGGGGGGGCGCTCATCGCGGCGATCGGTGGAGTGGTGTGTCAGTCTGACCCACCGCTACACTGATCTCGGTAAAGAGCCTTCGGCGGAGGCTTTTTACCACGTGATCAGCCGTGTCCAATCAGCTATGATTAAACACTAAGAAAGTGTGAAACTAGTCAGCTCTATACCAGAATTTTGTGACTTGCTGTGCTGTATCTATATCCAATAAAAAAGGCCACTTCTTTCTCGTATAGCTGGATCTCCCAGCCAACGTCCGACTCTTTGGATAAGTATAAAAATATATGAAAAGAAGAACTCAATACGCGTTTCTCAGATTCACATTGGGAAAAAGCTTGTGTGCTTACCCATAAATGTTCACTAAGCACACGACTACAAGAAATCTCTTTCAAAATTCGCACCTAGTGGTATATCACACCTGCTAAATAAAAAATTGGTCTCCTACGGAGTTGGACGTCTGCTGGAGATGTAATGAGGGAAAAGGCTCCTTCCGACATCTTTGGTGGAATTGTACACCAATTAAAACTTATTGGACACAAATTAAAAAGTGAATAGTTCATATCACGGATACCCAAATAGACCTAAACGCAGCCTGCTGCCTATTACATGTCAACAATCTCTCCTACAAAAAATACAGAAACTCCCTAACACAACATTTACTCAATGCCGCTAAGGCACTAATCCCGATACACTGGAGAAGCAGACACACCCCCAACAATAAAAGATTGGTTAATGAAGGTCAAACTAATCCTTGAAATGGAGGAAACCATTGCTATAAAAAGATAAACTACAACCCAATTCCATAATAGATGGAGACTTTGGAACATTTTCACTCTTTCAGAGACCTTTCAAAGAATTCCTTCTAACTAAAACCTCTTGTGGATTTACTCTTAAGAGTTTCAAACTTACTTGCACATTATTATATAAAATAGTACTCCTCTTCGTTATCCATTACCCATTCTCTGTTATTATTACATCCTTTTAAACATTGTGAGTCCTCCTGAGTCCCTATAATAGATGACCTAAAACTCTGAATATCTATTAAACTCTTGTTTATACACAGTGATGAAAAGAATAAATAATTATAACTTGGTTTTACCATATTTCATCTGTTCACTACAAGTCATGTTTACTTGATGCATTATTATCTTTCTTTTTTCGTCTGCTGTTTTTTGCTGTAATTTTTTTTTATACTACTAATGGTGGCGATCAGTGACCTATAATGGGTCATAGATCTTTGCGTTCAGCTCATGATAAATAGGGGCAAACACAAAAGTGTTGTGTTTATAATTTTTCTCAGTGTATGTGCTATATTATTTTTTATTTATTTGCTATTTTTTTTCCCCCACGAAAATGGACTTACCCTTTAAGATGGTTTGGCTGGTTTTAGCTTTTATTTTTGTCCTCCCTGTTGTGACACTGGTTTGGGACATCCCAGTAAGTCGTAATTTAAACTAGAGTTGCGTATTCCAATGAATAAAAACTCAAAAATAGGATTTTTATGTAAGCACTGAAAAATCCTTGTCTGTGCTTATATCAAGGGGAACAACATCTTCACCCCTTGCTTTGCTGCTGTGTGTGTATTTAAATATATATATATATTTTATATAACTTTGTTATTTAACTGGACATGTACTTTATATATAAAAGTCAGTAGCCAATTTAATAATATCAAAATAATATTATCACAAAAACATCATAAAATTATACAGTGTTTTCTCTATATACTATATATATATATATATATATATATATATATATACAAAGAAAGAGATCATATAACATTATGCTGACTTTCATGCTGAGAAAGTAAAGGATTTTGGAAACTGCATTGCACAATTTTTTTCTATTATTTCACTAAGCAATTGATGCTTTTGCTAATATTTACAACACACACACACACACACAGATTTTTGTATATTGGCACATTTTTGTTATTTTTGCACAGATTTACAGTATATGAAATTTGCACACATGGAAATACTTATACTAAAGCCCCATTAACACTATCAGATTTTCTGCTGATTTTTGTCATCAGATTTACCAAAACCATGTAGTACAAGGGCCTGCCTGATTGCATACAAATTGAAACTCTTAAGGTTTGACCTCATATTAGATGGTTTTGGTAAATCTGATGACAAAAATCAGCAGAAAATCTGATAGTGTGTATGGGGCTTAAGGGTCTCATCAGGAAATGGCCAAGATTCATTTGTCCTCATTGGAAGTTTTCCCTTACCTGTTGATGACAACTCTATGATTTTTTTTATCTCCTAATGGGGGTATACACAGCAATAAAAACATGGCAAAATAGTCTAATCACCCACTCAGTGAGATAGACTAGGACGTATTTAGTAAAGTAGCAATGCAACAGAATGAAACCTGACCCTGATCACTTTTGTGCTCCTGTTTAGATTGAAATTATTTCTTATCTCCAGTGGTAAATCTGGCTTCCCAGAGTTACAGGTGCAGGAGTCACAAATACACAGTTAAACTGTTGTATATTTAAAATGATATTGATGCGCTATAATTCAACCCTAAGTGTATAAATCATATCATATAATGTGACCCAAATATAAAATATACAGCTATGTATATATATAGTGCCAAGAATTATGCTAAAAATAAACAGTGTGCAACACAACCAACTTAATGGGTGAATATTGTGCATAAATTAAACACAGCCAGGAACAATACTGCTTTGCACCCACACTTGGTATTATGCATAAACAGTCTCTCAATCCTTGTAGACCGTTCAAAGCACTATTTCACTAATTCCCATTCTTCCACATCACAGTTCAACACAGCTATTGGATCTGGTAACTTGAGCAGGCTGGGTGTTAACTCATGCAGATGGATCAATCATGGAAGACAAAAGGAATAAAAACTCTCATTGTGCAATGCTCTCAAACCCTAAGGCATAAATCGCATACAGCGCTTCCACTCACGTGACCACAAAAATTATTTCGCATAAGACGCCAGTATTCAGCTCAGTAGAGCGCTTCTCCTTTACAGCCCACCAACTCATCCGAGTATCGCTGGTAGCGTGATTAGGCTCCTCCCCCTATGCGTTACGTCACACGTCACGTGACTTAGTCATGGGTTTTCATGACTAAGTCACGTGACGTGTGACGTAACGCGTAGGGGGAGGAGCCTAATCACGTGACGTGTGACGTAACGTGTAGGGGGAGGAGCCTAATCACGCTACCAGCGATACTCGGATGAGTTGGTGGGCTGTGAAGGAGAAGCGCTCTACTGAGCTGAATACTGGCGTCTTATGCGATATAATTTATGTGGTCACGTGAGTGGAAGCTCTGTATGCGATTTATGCCTTAGGGTTTGAGAGCATTGCGCAATGAGAGTTTTTATTCCTTTTGTCTTCCATGATTGATCCATCTGCATGAGTTAACACCCAGCCTGCTCAAGTTACCAGATCCAATAGCTGTGTTGAACTGTGATGTGGAAGAATGGGAATTAGTGAAATAGTGCTTTGAACGGTCTACAAGGATTGAGAGACTGTTTATGCATAATACCAAGTGTGGGTGCAAAGCAGTATTGTTCCTGGCTGTGTTTAATTTATGCACAATATTCACCCATTAAGTTGGTTGTGTTGCACACTGTTTATTTTTAGCATAATTCTTGGCACTATATATATACATAGTTGTATATTTTATATTTGGGTCACATTATATGATATGATTTATACACTTAGGGTTGAATTATAGCGCATCAATATCATTTTAAATATTCACTCATATGTTTTCAGGTACATTGATTGATTGTAGCTGTATCATTTGGGTATCCTAGGTTTATTCAAAATTTATATATATTGCACATTTATTGCACCATTTTAGCGCTTTAGTATTTACATTTTTTAAAACTGTTGTACAGACTGCTAAAGGAGAGGCAGCCTGTGTTGCGCAATTTACTTGATAAATGTCCCCAATTGTATTTTAAATGCCACTTATGTAATGTAGCGGGGTGTTCAATTTAAGGGAAGTCTCTGAGTGGTAATTAGGCTCAGACACCTTGATTGTTAGTGGCTATGGACCAATTTTTGTCCTCAGGGGATAATGTTGGTGATGAGTTCCCTGTGGCCTGCGGGAGGCGCTGCCATTCTGGGCCGGGGTTGAACCACGAGCGTAGTGCTGTGCCTTTTGTGTCCCCTCTCGGCAGCCATACAGTGGGGCGGGGAACCTGCTGGGCATGCCGGGAGAGGATATAAAAGGGGCAGACATCTCCTGATCGGGGTCCACCCACAGGCACCTTCAGCCCGGGAGTGCGTGTGGCTCATCTCCGGGTGCCCTAGGCCCGGAGGCTGTGTTCCTGTTCCATCTCAGGCACCTTTAGCCTGGGATGAGGTACTACCCTGCTGTCCTGATCGCCTGGGTATGAAGACCCAGGGGATGCGGAGAAGGCCCGGGGCCCAGCATCTTCGGCTGGGGTTCGCTAAGGATTGAGGAGTCCAGGGTGCCGCCTTGCGAGGGGACCCGCACCCTAGGAGAAGGGAGGATCCATTCCGAAGGACTGATGCGGGAGTTATGGTGAAGGAAGGGTCTGTTGACTCTCCGGGGGGACATCTTCTCCTTGATGGGGGCCATGTTCTAAGAAGGAAGAGATTAAGGTTAGTGGCCTAGTTCACCAGGTCAGTGGCAGTGACCTTGTTCACCTGATCTGCGGCAGAGACCCTGCGCCTAAAACTGTTTTGAGAAAACTGAATAGTCAAGAGTTTGAGCTACGTTTGTGCCTGGACCTCCTCCACACCTTGAGCTGTCCTGTTTCCTTGCTCCAACCTTTCCTCTATCCAAGAGAATGTTTATTGCAAAGTGAGAATAAATATTGAGTTGGACTTTCAGCTGGTGTGGACAATTATGTTACTGGGGAAGTCAAGGACTTGCCTCTACACATAGTAGAGGTGAGCATCATTCTCAGGAGGACTTTGACTCTGGCTGCAGACAAGACCCAAAAATAACACCGCTCAACCTCTTTGTACAGGAGGGTACGGGCTTGTGGTGCAGTGTGCCTGTCTCCCCCTGCGAGGAGCAGAGTTGAAATGCAGGAGGGGGATAGGTGGGTGCGCTACAGTAAGTATTTGGGTTTGGTATGGTTTCAGGTTCAATTAGGTGTGTTGTGTGCATATGGGCTGATAAGTATTCTGCTGATAGTAGTAGTGGGTAGAGAAGAGAAGAATTCATGAGCATTCTACTTCTCTTTTATTACAGGCTGCAGGCTGGGAGGTAACCTAGCTATGTTGCTATAACTGCAGCAGTTTCATTTGGTATGTAGCTTTGAAATTCAATAACATTTTATAACGTTTAAATGCACATTCATAATGCAATAAATTTGTTCTAACAACATGAGTAGTACTAATAGAATTTTCTGATTGTCATGTGCAGATAAAAAAAAAAGTATTTTATCTATCTATCTATCTATCTATCTATCTATCTATCTATCTATCTATCTATCTATCTATCTCGAAACAATTTACTAATCTAGTCAGATTTATCTGACTGATAAAGATTGTACCAGTGGCTCCTTCATCATTCATTGTGAATTTATTATTCATGATTTGAAATGCAAAAATGACTCATGTTTTGGCAGTAAAGTCATGGCTGCAAACTGAGCAAAACATCTGATTATGTCACTGTGAATGTTTCTATGACAGATACTTAGATACATACACATCTTACTACTGCCAACAGCTTAAAATTATTTCCAGGAACACTGCCATAGACTAGGTGAAATTATGTCCATTGGGCACAATAGTATCTATACTATTATACAGTATATGTCTGTTATCTTTAATAGATACAACTGACAGCACAAAGTTGCTGTTTTTTTCTGCAGAGTAGAATTAATTCTTATCTAAACATTTATATTTCTGTAATACAATTCAAAAACCTAAGGCATATCTGAAAAAATTAAGTTAAAATGCAGTTCAGTTGACAAGTATATCATAACTGTAAAAATGTAATACAATGGAAGAAATCAATGTATGTAGTTTACATAACTCATGATGATGATGCTACTGATGATTTTCCAGTTTGGAATAATCATTGCCTTCTTGAGATTATGATTCAGCTTATGGAGTTAGTGCACCATGACAAGAAGGTGTAGCGGTGTGCCTGAAGTGTATCAACTTAAAAACAAATTCATGCTCCATATGGATTTAACAGGGTAAACGCCTTCAAGATCCCCAAAAGCAAACTGATACTTCCTGGTTCAAGACACAATATTTATTATACATATTTGGTACTGTCTTGCTTTTAGAAACACTCCAAGCTCTTTTTGAACCAATCTACCTAGTTTGCTTTTAAGAAAGACAGTTGTCCTACTTAAGATGAATGTATATTGAATATATTTTTTCTGGGTAATCTTTGATGTTACTTTCATATAACTACTAGAAGCAAGTTCGATTTGTTCGATTTTTAACCCCCGCTAATGGTCGAAGAAGGGCCTAATTGCACCTGTGTTGTGGCACTACCAAAGCGATTTTCAGGTGCTTCGGAAGCACTGACCATTCATTCCAATGGGCAGGGGCAGTTTTGGAGTGCTGTATACAGCCTCAAAGATGCTGCTTGCAGGACTTTTTTTCCCGTCCCGCAAGTGCACCGCCCCAATGTGAAAACACTCAGGCTTTCACACTGGGGAGGCATGAGAGGCAGTTTTTAGGCACTTTACAGGCGCTATTTTTAGTACTAAAATGCCTGAAAACTGTCTCAGTGTGAAAGTAGCCTTAATGTAAATCAGAAGATGTATGACAGCATTATCATTCTGACTTATAAGTATCTTGTTATAACTAAAAATGTGCTGTACCCATCACCAGGGCTTGAGTCCTGCACAAATGCATGGGAACGGCATTCCTTTACTTTTTCCACAGCATGAACGCCGTTCCCTTTGCGTTGTGGCTGCAGCGGTGCCCAGGGCTGATCCTGGGAGGCTCAGGTGCAGAGTCCTCCCCTCCCTCCCTCTTTCTCCTCTTGTGTACCTCACACACTGCAATGTTCGGCGGCCGATCACTGTAACAAAGTCTAGCCTCCTAGCCCACCTCCTGTAATAGGCAGAACACTGATTCAATTTCCCAGCATTGGATCAGTGTCCTGCCTACCACAGGAGGTGGTCTAGGAGGCGGGAACTTTGGTACAGTGGCTGGCCGCCGAAGGTTGTAGAGCCAAGCTCCATGTGTGATCCAGGCACAAGTGAGTCTGCATTTCATGGGCACAAGTGAGTCTGCATTTCATGGGCACAAGTGAGTCTGAATTTAATGGGTACAAGTGAGTCTACATTTAATGGGCACAAGTGAGTCTGCATTTCATGGGCACAAGTCAGTCTGCATTTCATAGGCACAGTGAGTCTGCATTTCATGGGCACAGTGAGTCTGCATTTCATGAGCACAGTGAGTCTGCATTTCATGGGCACAAGTGAATCTGCATTTCATGGGCACAAGTGAGTCTGCATTTCATGGGCACAAGTGGGCCTCCATTTCATGGGCACAGTGAGTCTGAAATGATGGGCACAGTGAGTCTGCATTTCATGGGCACAGTGAGTCTGCAATGATGGGCACAGTGAGGCTGCATTGATGGAAACAGTGAGTCTGCAATGATTGGCACAGTGAGTCTGAAATGATGGGCACAGTGAGGCAGCAGTTGGCACAGTGAGTCTGCAATGATGGGCACAGTGAGTCTGCAATGATGGGCACAGTGAGGCTGCATTGAAGGGCACAGTAAAGCTGCAATGATGGGCACAGGTGAGTCTGCATTTAATTGGTGCAGTGAGTCTGCAATGATTGGCAGAGTGAGGCTGCAATGATGGGCACAGTGAGGCTGCATTGAAGAGCACAGTGAGTCTGCAATGATGGGCACAGTGAGGCTGCATTGATGGGCACAGTGAGTATGCGTTGATGGGCACAGTGAGGCTGCATTGATGGGCACAGTGAGTCTGCATTTATGGGCACAGTGAGACTGCATTGATGGGCACAGTGAGGCCGCGTTGATGGCCACAGTGAGTCTACATTGATGGGCACAGTGAGTCTGTATTGAACCATTATCACACATTGTGGTGTTTGTTTTTTTTTGTTAGTATAGCATACGGGTTAAATTATTTTGTTGTTACATCTGTTCTATATTTATTTGTTTAATGCATGTGAATTTTGGAGGTGTCCTTGTAAACTGGCACTTTACAATAAATGTTGCACTTTATTTGTTAACCACTTCCATACCGGGCCATAGTAATATGAGGCAGGCATTAACGTCTTCTCCCTCAGGGTGGACGTCATATGACGTCTGCCTGTTCTCGCAGCTCCTGCGCACCCCCGGGGGCGTGCAGCACGCTAATTGGGGATGAGGCGTGTCCCTCGGGACACATCCCATCCCTGATGAGGGTAAAGAGCCAATAAAAATGGCTCTTTACCACGTGATCGCCTGTGTCCAATAACAGCTGGTCACATGTGTTGTGCTCATTCTCGCTGCTCGTGCGCACTCCCGGGGGCACGCAGCATGACGATCGGGGAAGAGGCATGTCCCTTGGACACAGCCCATCCCCAATCAGGGTAAAGAGCCAATGAAACTGTGCTGCAGTACAGTGATGTGCCCCAATTGCCCCAAAAATAAACAGGACCTGTCACCAGACCATCTGAGTACCTGTCACCAGCCCCAGGGTACCTGTCACCAGCATCAGAGTACCTGTCACCATCCCCAGAGTACCTGTCACCAGCATCAGAGTACCTCTCACCAGCATCAGAGTACCTGTCACCAGCCCATCAGAGTACCTGTCACCAGCATCTGAGTACTTGTCACCAGCCCATCTGAGTACCCGAGTACCTGTCACCAGTCCATCAGAGTACCTGAGTCCCTGTCTGCAGCCCATCAGAGTTACAGAGTACGTGTCACCAGCCAGAGTACCCGAGCACCTATCACCAGCCCATCAGAGTAACCGAGTACCTGTCACCAGCCCATCAGAGTACCCAAGTAATATAATTGTAATTTATGCTCCTAGAACGCCTGACAGTGCTCCCTGCATGTTGGGCCTCTCTATGTGGCCAGGTTGTGTAAAAGTTACACACATGTGGTATCGCCATACTCGGGATAAGTAGCAGAATGTTTATTTGGGATGTAATTTTTGCTATATACATGCTATTTTTTATTACACAAAGATTTTTCTAAAACATAAGTTTTCCTTTTCTTTCCACATATACCACAAATTTGTGAAAAAAATGACACGTTCAAAAGACTCATTATGCCTCATAGAATATATGTTGGGGTGTTTGCTTTCCAAAATGGGGTCATTTTGTGGCTAATTCCATTGTCCTGGCGCTTGAGGACCTTCAAAATTGTGATAGGTAGGAATGAAATTAGATGTGTAATTTATGCTCCTAGAACACCTGACGGTGCTCCCTGCATGTCGGGCCTCTCTATGTTGCCAGGCTGCGAAAAGGTCTCACACATCGTCTTACTCAGGATGAGTAGCAGAATGTATTTTGGGACATGATTGGAAGTATGCTTATGCTGTGTGTGAGAAATAACTTGTTATTATGACAATTTTGTGTAAAAAACAAAACAAAAATGTATTTCTTAATTTTCCCAAGAATTGTGGGAAAAGATGATGAATTCAAAAAACTCACCATGCTTCTTACTAAATACCTTGGACTGTCTACTTTACAAAAAGGGGCCTCAAGAAATTAGACAGGTCGTCAGTACATCAAGTGTGATGAATTTTTAATGATTTGCACCATAGCTTGTAGACTCTAACTTTCACACAGACCAAATATTATACACTAATTTGGGTTATTTTTACCAAAGATATGTAGCAGTATAAATTCTGGCCCAAATTTATGAACAAAAATTACTTGCAAAATTTTAAAATAGAAACTAAAAAAAAGTGTTTTTTTTTTCAAAATGTTCGTTCTTTTTTTACTTTTATCGCAAAAAATAAAAATAAAAGTACAGATTAAATACCACCAAAAGAAATCTCTATTTGTGTGAAAAAAATTATAAAAAATGTGTTTGAATGACAATTACAGTCTTGCAACACTGTACCCAAAGTGTAAAGCTCTGTACACACGGCCGAGAATCCCGTCGTAAAAAAAAACTTTGGTTTTCTCGACAAGATTCTTGTCAAGCTTGATGGGATTATTGCCAAGCTTTCCTTGCATACACACTGTCAATCCAAAATCTCGTCGGTCTAAAGCGCGGTGACTAGGGATGAGCCGAACATCCTCCGTTTCGGTTCGCACCAGAACCCACGAACTTTAGAACCCTATTAAATACAATTGACGCGAACGTTCAAAATCAAAAGTGCTAATTATAACGGCTAATATGCTAGTTATTGTCCTAAAAAGGGTTTGGGGACCCTGGGTCCTGCCCCAGGGGACATGTATCAATGCAAAAAGAAGTTTTAAAAACTGACGTTTTTTCGGGAGCAGTGATTTTAATGATGCATAAAGTGAAAAAAAAAGTGAAATATTCCTTTAAATATCGTACCTGGGGGGTGTCTAAAGTATGCCTGTGAAGTGGCACGTGTTTCCCGTGTTTAGAACTGTCCCTGCACAAAATGACATTTCTAAAGGAAAAAAGTCATTTAAAACTGCTTGCGGCTTTAATGTAATGTCTGGTCCCGGCAATATGGATGAAAATCATTGAGAAAAATGGCATGGGTACCCCCCCCCCAGCCCACTACCAGCCCCTTTGGGTCTTGTATGGATATTAAGGGAACCCCGCACCCAAATTAAAAAAGGCCCTATATACTCTGAACAGCAGTATACAGGCGGTGCAAACAAGACAGGGACTGTAGGTTTGTTCTTAAGTAGAATCTGTTTGTAATTTGGAACAGGTACATTTTTTAAGTGTAGCTCCAGCCAAAATTCAATTTATAAGCTTTTTGGAAAACATAGGGAAGGGTTATCACCCCTGTAACATTTGTTTTGCTTTCTGTGCACCTGTTCAGAACATTTCACCTCACTTTCCGTCCCAATGACAAATGTTTTTTGAAAATTTGTTTTTTTTATTGAAACAAGGATTGGTGATAAAGCATCAGTGGAGAGGAGACACCCTTTTCCCATATTAACTCTTACAGGAGAGAATTTCCCTTCCTAGGGGTAGATTTCCTCTCACTTCCTGTTGTCTCCTTCTATTTGCAAGTAGGAGTCATTTGTAAGTTGGATGTTTGAAAGTAGGGGCCTGCCGTATATAGTCTGCACAAATTTGGCCCTTAGGTGTTGGTGTTGCCACAACACTGTAAGCCCTGACAGTTACTCTTGGTGGGTGCTGGAATGCCCTGCTGTGAACTATTATATCAAGAATTGTAATTACATGCCATTGTTGAACAGTGGTAGGAAAAATTGGGCCTTTGGTAGTGGTGGTGGTGCTGGTGCCACAACACTGTAAGTCCTCACAGTTATGCTTGGTGGGCGCAGGAATGGGCCCTGCTGTTAATTATTAGATCAAGAATTGTAATTACATGCCATTGTTGAACAGTGGTAGGAAAAATTGGGCCTTTGGCAGTGGTGGTGGTGCTGGTGCCACAACACTGTAAGTCCTCACAGTTACTCTTGGTGAGCGCAGGAATGGGCCCTGCTGTTAATTATTAGATCAATTGAACAGGGGCATAAAAATTGTGCCTTAGGCACTGGTGCCACAACACTGCAACCCCTCACAGATACTGTACTTGGAGCGCAGCAATGAGCCCTGCTGCAAAGTATTGCATTGAAAATTGTATTTACACGCCCCTATTAAACAGAGGCTGAAAAATTGGGCCTTAGGCACTGGTGCTGGTGCCACAACACTGCAACCCCTCACAGATACTGTAGTTGGAGCGCAGCAATGAGCCCTGCTGCAAAGCATTGCATCAAAAATTGTAAAAACACGTCCCTGTTAAACAGGGGCTGAAAAATTGGGCCTTAGCCACTGGTGGCGGTGCCCAGAACCAAAAATGTTCTTTCAGGCTATTAGTATGATCATTGAGGACGAAGATGATAGTCACTAAGCATAACAGAATAGTCAATCAGCATCAGCAACAGCATAGGCAGTCTTGAAGGGATCTGACATTTCCAAAAAAATTATTCGGTTACATCAGAATCAGGTGCTTGGTAGCTGGTGGTGATCCAAGACTGATCCATTTTTATGAAGGTCAGTCGATCGAGTCGGTGGACAGGCGCACCCTGTGATCGGTTACAAAGCCTCCAACAGCACTGAATGTGCGTTCCGAAAGAACGCTGGATGCCGGACAGGCCAGTAGCTCAATTGCATACTGTGCAAGCTCTGGCCAGTGATCCATCCTCAAGACCCAGTAACCCAGAGGATTTTCGGTGGGAAAGGTGTCCAAGTCTGATCTTGCCCCTAGGTATTCCTGCACCATGTAAACCAGATGCTGGCAATGGTTGCTGGAAGCGATCATACCTTGGGGTTGCGTACTAAAAAATTGTCTGAACGCATGTCACAGATTAGGCGGTTCTTGGGAAGGTTGTAATCCTTTTGCAGGTCAGCCAGCTGAGCACTGGCATTATATGACCGGCGGAAATGCCCACAGAGTTTCCTGGCCTGCTTCAGGACCTCCAGTAAGCCCAGGTACCTGCCCAAGAACCGCTTCACCACCAAGTTAAGGACGTGAGCCAAACAGGGAACATGGGTCAGTTGTCCCTGTCGGAGGGCAGAGAGGAGGTTGGTGCATTGTCGGAAACCACCTTTCCTGGCTTAAGCTGGCGTGGTGTCAACCACCTCTGAGCCTGCCCTTGCAGAGCTGACAGAATCTGTGCCCCAGTGTGGCTCCTGTCCCCCAAGTACACCAGCTCAAGCAACGCATGGCATCTTTTTGCCTGCGTACTTGCGTAGCCCCTTGAACGCCTATGGAGTACCGCTGGTTTCAAGGACAAAGCACAGGTAGAGGCCATGGAGGAAGAAGAAGAGGAGGGGGTGGAGGAGAGAGGTGTGTCAGAATCACCAGTAGTAACATTTTGGAGGCGTGGTAATATGCACCTTACCACTGACCGCCCTGTCCAGCGAGGCCAAGACTTTGCCTTCCACATGCCGGTAGAGAGCCAGAATCGCCTTCCGTGAAAAAAAGTGGCGTTTGGGAACCTGCCACTGAGGAACCGCATATTCCACAAACTCACGGAAGGGGGCAGAGTCTACCAACTGAAAAGGCAGCAGTTGAAGTGCTAGCAATTTAGCCAAGCTAGCATTCAACCGCCGGCCCTGGGCATGTGGATGGCTGGGAGCGAACTTTTTTCAGCGGTGCAGCAGCTGGGGCAGGGAAATTTGCCTGGTACAATCAGATGTCGTGTAACCGATAGAAGATTGTCCACAAGTACTTGGCTGTGACACACCTAATTCTACACCTTCATTCCTCTCAGTGCAGGTTTCAGAGAGGACTGAAGGTATATTGGGGTTGGAGATCCCAGCTGATGAGGAGCAAGGAGAGGTGCGCTTTGTTCTTTGGTGTGGGTCTTTTAGGTAAGCTTGCCAACGGACTGCATGGCAGGTCGACATATGTCTGGTCAAGCACGTGGTGCCCAAGCGGCTGATGTTTTGGCCACGCGAGATACGCTTTAGACATATGTTGCAAATGACAATGGTGCGATCGGCTGCACACATCTGAAAAAAGGCCCACATCAAATAACTTTTGGAATAATGCGCAGAGACAGCAGCGCCCTGCACATGCGGAGCTCTGCGGTGTGATGCAGTCGGTGTGCTGCCCTTAAGCTGGCCCCTGGATGGCATCCTGCCTTGTTGGAGATGTGCCTCCTTCTCCTCTCTCCTATCAGGCACCCACGTGGAGTCAGTGACCTTATCATCCCCTCCCTCCTCATCACTGGAGCAAATCTGGCAGTATGCTGCAGCTGGGGGAACATGACTGCCAGATAGCTGTCCTTGTTGGGCACCCTCTCTCTCTGGGCTCAAGTTACTACTTCCCCTCTCTGGGCTCATGTTACTCCCTTCCTCCAGCTGGGTTCCATCATCAGAGCCTTCAAAACGCTGGGCATCCTCCAGGAGCATGTACCCAACACTGGGGACTGCTCAAGAGGACATGGTGGGGCTAGGGAAGTAGTGACTGATGCCATTGAGCCGAGGGAAGAGGCCGCTTTGGCAGCTGCTTTGCCAGACAAAGTACCCTGTGCCTGGGTGAGAGAGGACGAGGAGGATGAGGACGGCTTGGTCATCCACTCTACCAAGTCTTGGGCTTGTTGCGGCTCAACATAGCCAGCTGCCGAAAAGAAGGACAAGCGTGTCCCACGGCCACATGCTGATGAGGATGCACCGTGTCCATGACCAGCAGCACTGTTGCCTCTAGACACAGAGCCTGCTTGCCCTCTTTTATTGCCTCGTGACTGTCTGCCTCTCCTTGTTTGCCTTCCAGACATACTAATGGCCTGCAGTGAGATGTAGCTGCACAAAGGTGGGATGTATATATATATATATATATATATATATATATATATATATATATATATATATATATATCTGTACTGATAATGCAGTTATCAGAATCAACTGCCTGCTGTGGTATTAGTATGGGGAAAGCAGCAATTGTCTTCAATTAGTTTTAGATGAAAACTGTGCAGAGAGGGACACAGTACACTAACTGAAAATACTTGCAGCTCTCTGCCTGTGGTTTAACCACTATTAGTCACTAACTGTTAAGGTAAGCTTTAGGAGAACACTATGCAAAGCACACAGTACACTAAGTGAAACACTGACTGTATGCAGCTAGCACAATCACCTGCCTGCCTGTCACAGTATAGAGAATAACAGGAATGGATCTAGCTAAACTGAATACAGTGTATAAATATATATACAACACCTAGGATGCATATATATCCTCTTGTAACTGCAGCTAACTGACTCGCCTGCCTGCTCTATTTAACTTAATATAAATGACACTGTCTGTCTCTGTAATCTCTCATTAAACAACTCCAACACACTACACAAGGCCGCCAAGCTGGCGGCCTTATATAGTGTGGGGCTTGTACTAAACCCCCTGAGCCATAATTGGCCAAAGCCACCCTGGCTTTGGCCAATTACGGCTCTCCGTTTTTTCTGCGCTGTGATTGGCCAAAGCATGCGGGTCATAGTGCATGCTTGGCAAATCATCAGCCTGCAATGCACTGCGATGCCAAAATCGAGGGGCGCGTCACGGCCCATAATGTTCGCAATTCGGCGAACAGCCGATGTTCGAGTCGAATACGGGTTCGACTTGAAAACGAAGCTCATCCCTAGCGGTGACGTACAACACGTACGACTGCAGTATAAAGGGGAAGTTCGATTCCAATGGCGCCACCCCTTGGACTGCTTTTGCTGATTTCGTGTTACCGCGTGTTAGTAAAAGTTTGGGGAGAGACGATTCGCGCTTTTCAGTCTTCGTACTTTCAGTTCATTTTCTGCGGTTCAGTTTGTGCTTGTGGGTTCGTATCTTGTCTTTTAGGGCGTGTAGTCAGGTCGTATCTGTTTTTCAGTGAGTTCTTGTTCGCTTGTTTCTGATTTTCAGGTCGTTCTTCATAGGCCTTGCTGTTCTTAAGTGCCTTCTGTTTAGTACGTTCTGATCAGATGACCGTCTTCTAGCCATGTTACGTTCTCATCGTAGAGTTCGTGCTGTGTGGGCGCTTGGTGTTGGTCTTCTTGTCTTGGACCAAGACCAGTCCATGAACAGGGTGAAGAGGAGTTCATGGACCAAGAATTGGTTGCTCCAGCGGGACCAATTCTCTCACATGCCTTTGCTGCAGGAGATCCAGGAGAATAACCCTGATGACTACAGGAATTTTCTCCGGATGTCAGACCCCGTTTTTCAGCATCTCTGTGCTTTGGTGTCCCCCTATATCACCAGGCAGGACACCGTTATGCGGGAAGCCATCACTGCTGAGCAGAGGCTCATCACCACATTGCGATACCTGACGACTGAGAGAAGTCTGCAGGACCTGAAGTTCACGACAGGCATCTCCCCCCAGGCTCTGGGACTCATTATCCCAGACACCTGTTCTGCCATCATCCAAGTCCTGCAGAAGGACTATATTAAGGTAAGTTTTCTCCTTTAACATCACATTCTATTCAATTTATGTATGCTAATGTATTGTATTTCTTTCATCCTTCCCTAATTACCATGATTGTAATATGCTGTGAATGTCCCATTTGTCCCCATGCATGCTGTAAGCTTTCACCACCAATGTTATGGATTGTGTTGGGGCCAGGGATGGGAGGGGGGAGTAAAGTGCACTAACCACCAAGGACAGGGGATTGTGGTGGGGAGTTTTGAAATGCCGCCACCAGCTTTTAATGCTCCTTTTTTGGCCTACATACATATTTCCCTTCACTAACCTCTCCAGCATGATATCCTGGGCCCAAACACACCTAGCCTAGTCACTTACCAATGTATTTTGTCAGCTCCATTGTAGTGCTTTACCCCCCCCCCCCAAAGACCCCCTAAAATGTCTACAAATGTATATTTTCACATTAAATTATGAGTGGTGTTTTTTTTTATTTTGGTTCTCAAACTCACCTAGCCCCCCCCTGAAATTTTTACAATGGGCCATCAGAGGGGGTTATGAGTCTGATAATTGGGCCTTCTGTTTTTGTAATTAAATACTGTAATTAAAAGTTATAATAATGTTGGCCAAGAATGTTTTTTTGTTTAGTTTACTAGCAATGTTATGTGCACAAATGTACTAATATTTTTTTATCTTGTTTGACTCCTCAGCTTCCTTCCACGCCACAGGAATGGCAGACTGTGGCATCCCATTTTTCCATGCGGTGGGACTTCCCCAACTGCGGAGGGGCAATAGATGGGAAGCACGTCCGCATCGTGCCACCACTCCGTTCAGGGTAATTTTTCTACAACTACAAATGGTTTCATAGCATCGTACTGATGGCATTGGTGTCAGCACAGTATGAGTTCCTCTATGTGGATGTGGGGAAGAATGGCCAGATGTCGGATGGAGGAGCCTTCACCCAGACGGAGTTTGCTCTTCGTCTCCAGTGATGACCTTCCATTGCCACCTGATGCAGGTAATGTGGAAGGACTCCCCTTTGTGTTTTTGGCTGACAAAGCCTTTGGACTGGGATCACATCTCATGAGGCCATTTCCCCAGAGGACCCTCACCCCGGAGAGGAGAGTTTTCAACTACCGGCTGGCCAGAGCCCGAAGAGTTGTGGAGAATGCCTTCGGGATAATGGCCAGCCGGTTCCGCCTGTTTATGACTTCGATCAACATGGCGGAGTACAAAATAAACAATATTGTTTTTTGCTGCTGCATTCTCCACAATTTCTTGCGCAGAAATGCGCCAACTTATATGGCCTCAATTGGGCCTGAGGCTTGACTTTCAGGAGACAATATCTTGCCGGGCCTTGAATCAGGCCGTCCTGGCTTGCCCCTCAAAATGCCCGTGAGGTTCAGCAGCAATATGTTGACTATTTCACGGGTAGGGGGCCATTCCTATGCCAGGCAATGTTTAATGGGTGCGCACAGCCCATATAACGAGGGACTGGTGAGAGCAGTAAGTGGAGGAAGGTGGAGTGTGAGCAGCTTGCTACTGTTGTATGAAGACAGACCTGTGTCTGGAAAGCTGTCTGCCCTGTGGGAGACTGCAGCCCATGTTAGGGGGATTCTTTGCCCAGGGACAAGGAAAGACTGGCCAGCCTTGACAGTCAGAAAGACTACGGAAGCCAGTGAGTCCAGGGGGCTGGAAAGAATCAGATCTGTTGAGAGAAAGCAGAGGAACTGCTGACAAGAGAGCCAGGTGGCTCGCGGTGTCCAAAAAACATAAGATTGCAGTCACATTGGAATGAGGATGGTTTATATATGCCCTTATTGATCAATTATCTGGTGAGTGCATCCCCATAGGGGGATTGTTTTACCCCCCACGCGGTGAATTACACCTTGGTGAAAGAAGCACTGAAACTAGGATCAAGTAGAACCAGACTCACCAATCACTATCATCATCACCTATATATTCAACTATATAGAAGACGCACATTTTGTCCGTAGCGCTGCTGCAGTTTTATTATGAACTTTTTAATTTAAGTTTTTTTATGACTGTGTTTTATATGTACTTTTGATTTTTAAGCAGCTGCTGTTATCTTATATATTCCTATTTAGCGTCTATTTCTCTAGAGATTTATCCATAAGCGCAGAGCGATACTGAGAAGGAGGGCCAGAGCATTTTAGTATCTTTTATTGAATGTTTAATATTCCTTTTATAAACCAAAAAAATACAAATCTGCTTAAATGTATTTTTGGATATATTGCTTGTGTTTCTTTTAGCTGTCTCCTAGTTTTTCCTAGTGCACTTGTAGTGCCAAGTGTATTTTCCTTTAGTAAATACCAACCATTTCACTGGTAACACCCAAACTAAACACAAAAAAGGTTATAGCGGATTTGATAAAGAAGCCACACTTTGTTGTTTTTCAAAATGTTTACTCTGTGCACATTCACACATGGTCTTTATAAAAAAAATTGTGGTATAAAAGATAAATTTCCTTTTTTTTGGCCATAACCAGGCATGTTTTTTTTTTTAAAGAAAATACACAACTCTCATTAACATACAACAAAATACAACATTGCCTCTAGGCAATATCAGACATTCTAGTTTTTGAAAAATGTCTCTATCTGCCCTTTATAATATGGGGTGTTGTCTCCCCTGGACAAGCCAAAATTTGAAGATACACACAATTTTAGGCTTTTTAAAAAGGGGTATTTCCCTCCTGATCCCTATTGTCAACATGTGCTATCTGCCATCGTGGGTGATCAATGGACGTGTTTTGGGGGTGCAACCCCTTCTTCCTTTCACCTAATTGAGTTGCGGAGAAGGGGTTGCACACACAAAACTCGTACATGGATATCCCCTGATGGCAGATAGCACATGTTGACACACTGTGTGCATCTTCTAATTTTGGCTTGTTTGAAAAAGTGCAAATCATTTTTTAGAAAACTTCAAAAATAGAAAAGGGGGGGGGTTGTGTTTCATTCAATTTGCCTCAAAACATCAATGATGTCCTTAAATGTTTGCTCCATAACATTCATCCTTTTCTTCATTATGTCCAGTTCACTACTACACTCCATAACTTGCTGGATGATTCTTTGTGCACTATCACTTGAGAAACAAGGACTTTCTTCCTCAACAACATGTTCATCCCCTAAAAAAAAAAAAAAAAAGGTATTATAACTCTGCAGGCCTACATCTCTTACCTGAAGCTGTGGTGACAGACACTGACCTGTTGTGGTGATAATTTTCACCATGTCATCCACCTCTCCTTCCTCCACTTCTCCTTCCTCCACTTCTCCTTTCTTCACTTCTCCTTCCTCCACATACTGGTTTTGGAGTTCTTTCTGTGGTGTGGGGTTCCTGTGCTCCCTGGAGTGGTGTCCTCACAGTCTTCTCTCCCCTATGAGAATAAAATAAAAGGTATACTTAGCACACAGATATTTGAGGGGAAAAATAGGAATATGATACATTGCTTGGAAGTGAGGTACAAGTGTCTGTTTGGGCAGAGTTACAAGCTGAAGACATTATTTTTCAAAACACAAATTTTGACTAATCACCTTTTTGGGACAAGTTTCACACATGGAGACACCCCAAGAATCCACTGGAGCACCTGTGTGGGACACCCTAAAAAGGTTGTTCTGGTGGCCCACACTATAGTGCTCCAGAGTGCAGATGTGTAAACAGCTGCTGAGTGTCCTCTCTTTTACACTGTGATTCTAGTTTGAATTTCATTTTAGTTAAAAACACATCATCTAGACAACAATGTAATAACATTCATGGAATACAAACAGGCATGTCAAAATAATTTTAACCCTGTATCTTCCAAAAACATTGTATGTAGTGGGTGAAAGATGTGTCTGTAACGACCGATTACTGTGCCCACTACATTTTTTGAGATGACATTTTCTAAGGTCCAATAGTAAAAAGCAACAACATGGAGCAACATGCAAGTTCTGAAATACAATAATAGGAACACAGGAGAAGTACTTACTTTTTTTTAGCATTCTCTTAATACTCCTTAACTGCTCCGGCTTCCTCAGTTTCAGGTCAGACCACTAAGCTGCTCCTTTGATCGTCGTACCCCAAAATTCTTCTTCAGACTTTTCACTACTTACTTCATAATTTTGGCCTTCCTTAGATTAGGGTGGGTATACGGCCCATGCTTGCCATCATAATCCGCCTTTTTCAATATGTCCACCATTTCCGCCATCTCCGCGAAGGACATATTAGATGCCTTGTATCTTTTCCTTGATTGTGACGTTTGACGCTCCAGGCTTGTCTCGTCATTAGAGGAATTAGAAGACACCTGCTGTGACTCTGCCATGTCGTCTGCGTGCCGAAAGAGAAGGGGTAGGGAAAAGTCAAGAATGAACGTCATGGGCGGGCGACGTGTGCGGAGTTTCACACATGCGTAGTGACGCTACTACGTTACTACGTTCTGTGTGCGAAGATAAGAGGAAAAGCGACGAACGTGAGACGGAAGGTATCATTTTTAACTTGGGACATCAGTGGCCTATACTGCATAGAGATTGATTGAGGATATATATGGGGATAAAGATTACTAGAGTTTAGACTGACTGACATTACTATTTTTGTCTTGTGCTTTGTCTTGCAGAAATAATTAATCCATTTCTGGATAGAGATTTTCTGTCAGAATTTATTGATTGCTTAAGGGAGCTGCCCGCTCTGTGGGAGACCAAAAACCCTAATTATTAGGAAAAGAGGGGTAAGGACAGCAGCGCTGGAGACCCTGCTCCCATTTGTGCACACCAGGATGCCCACAGAAACCATCCAACAGGTGGATACTAAAATTGGGACCTTGAGAGGGACATACAGGAGTGAGCGCTTTAAGGTCCTGGCTTCTCAGAGGTCAGGAGCAGCAGCAGCGGATGTATATGTCCCGACTTTTTGGTACTACAACAGATTGTCCTTTCTGAACGACCACATTGAGGCAAGGCCATCACTTTCTAGTCTTCCCCCCAGCCTTCCCTCCAGCCTTCCCTGCAGCCAAGCTGAGCCTTCTCGGGAGCAAGAGGAGCCTTCCATCCTGGAAGAACCTGATTTGGACATCTGGAGCCAGGTATAGTATTTTCTAAACATTTATTGTGATACAATTAATGCTGCAAAAAAGATGTTAATATAGGAAGAAAAGAAAAATGTTTGATCAAAAAGTGTTTGACATATCAATAGACAGTAATGGCCAAACAAGTTGGGGAGAAGAATGAAAACTGCTGGGGTCATACTGATAGTCTTTTCTGTGTATTTACATTCAATTTGCAGCAGTCATGAGCTGAAAATTGTGTGTGATTGATGAATCAAAAACTCAAACTATGTCCCTTTTTCATACACAGGAAGACATCAGCCAGGATGAGAGGCAGGAAAGTGTCAGGCAGGAGGAGGCAGGGCCCACTGTGAGTCAGGAGGAGGCCGGGCCCACTGTGAGCCAGGAGGAGACAGGGCCCAGTGGCACACAGGAGGTGGCCGGGCCAAGTGGCAGACAGGAGGAGGCAGGGCCAAGTGGCAGAAGAAGAACCAGATGTCAGGTGCCTCCCATCCGTCTTACAACCAGAAGGACCAGGAGGGAGAGGAGCACAAGCAAGGCAGCAATGGCCCTGATAAGAGAGGCACATGCCACACTACAGGAGCCAACAACAACAGAAGAGGCCTATGCCGGCCTAGTTGGGGCAAAAATGAAAATGATGGCAATGGACCAACGCCTACTATGTGAGCCCCTGCTTCTCACCTTGCTTAATAAGGGGTTGATGGGGACAATTACCACCAATACTGCCATATGTGAGGTCGCCCAGCCTTCTCCACCTCCTCCTCCTCCTCCTCCTCCACCTCCTTCTTCTTCTCCTCCTCCACCTCCTTCTCCTTTACCTCCTTCTCCTTCTCGTCCTCCTCCACCTCCTTCTCCTCCACCTCCTTCTCCTCCTTCTGACACAAGTACACCTCCAGTGCCACAGGCTCCAACCACACGCACCAGGAAGGCTGCAGAGAAGGCTGCAGGGAAGCCTGCAAAGAAGGCTGCAGGTAAGGCTACCAAGAAGACTAGGAAGTGATGGCCTTGCTTCAATGTGGTCTGACAGAAGGCAGGCTGTTGTAGTACCACAGACTTGGGACATATATCTCACCTGCTGCTGTTCCTGACCTCTGGGAGTCCAGGACCAGATGGTGCTCACAACTGGATGTGCTTCTCAAGGTCCCAAATTTAGTGTCCACACAGAGTTGATGTGTGCTCTGGGGTCCCAAGGATGCACAAATTGCAGCAGGTTCTCCAGCGCTGCCTTCTATTAATTTTCTTATATCCCATAATAAATGGATTTTTTTTTTACAGTTAATACTTGTGGTTTTATTAAACTAAAAAGTTTAGCTTCTGAGTAGGCAGATACATTTAAAAAAAAAATTGTTTAAGTAAAAAGGGACAGATAACACCAACCAATCTCCTTGAAGGTCAAAAAATACAAGATAATAATGTTTATTGTGGTAACTTGACACAACAAAATTAAACATCAAATCATGGAGATCACTAGAAATTAAATGATCATTGCTATGCCTGAAATTTAGAGGGTCGCCTGAGCAATAGTTTGGCTCAGGCTGTTGAATTTCCTTAAATTGGACTCTGCTCTGCTGTGGTGTTGCCTGGGTGTATAGTTCCCCTTTGACCTGTAGGTGGCATTGTTGCCCAGGTCTCAGGTCGAACCACAGGTGGCATTGTGGTGGGATTGGGTGTCCTCTCTCGGCGGCTGTACAGTGGGTGTGGTCTACCTGCTGTGCATGCCGGGAGAGGGTACTTAGGGGGCAGATGCCATTGGGGTCGGGGTCTTCTTCTTCGTCCTCAAAATGTACCCCACCTTTGGTGGCCCTCATGGCCAGGGGTGCGTGTGAATGTGCTGGGTCCCGGGCACCTTCATCCCGTGACCCCATCATTCCAGGTAGGCCCAGTACCTTTAACTGAGGCCTACAACCAAGCAACGGAATCCCAGGGTGCCCGTGGGAGGGTGACCTGCTCTGAAGGAAAGGCAACCGGGGGAGGACCTTTCTAAGGGGATTGGTGAAGGATGTCGCCGTCTCGGGAGAGGCCTGGTTACCTGTCAGAGGGAAGGATTCTGTGATATACCTTAAGCTCTTGCAACGTGCCCCATTGGCACCTATGGTCTCTAGTTACAAGTGCTGGAAAGTTCGGGACTTAGGAGATAAAAAGGTTCTGTGGCAGAGGATCTTCCTAATACGTCTCTAGGAGAAACAAAGCTAAAGTAATTGTTCGTGCTTCACTCTGGCTGCTAGGACTGTGAGAGGAAACTATCCGTGTGAGCAATACCCACTCAGGCTTGAGTTGCGACGAGGGTAAAAAAGTGCCGTGTGCCTGAACCTGCCTCCCTATCCAACTCTATCTCTATCTTCAACTTTCCTACTAAGTTACTAGCAAAGAGAAAATAAACGTGTCTGTTGGAGTTTAACACTGTCTGGACATTGGCCTTCTTTATTAGAGAAAATAGACCTTTCCCTACACTCTAGGGACGAGAACCAACGGAGGGAGGTAACTCGCTGCAGGACCCAAAACTGTTAACACCGCTCACCCTCTTCGCAACGGAGGAAACTGGGCATGTGGCATGGTGTGTCCTATCCTGCAAGTGGAGGTAAGCAGGACAGGGATCTGTGTACTACATAATAATAAAAAATATTCATGAGATCAGCATTAAAAATGTTGCAAAAAAGTTAGTCAGAACTCTGTGTGAATATCAGCAGCAAAACAAGTTCATTATTGTATCATTCTAAAGAAGATTTTAATGCGCACCATTTAAACGATGCAATAATTTACAGCGTGACGAATGTGCTATCTCCATTACGAATGCTAGTTTTTCCAGAAGGAGCGCTCCCATCTCATACTTGATTCTGAGCATGCGTGGTTTTTTAAGACTCGGAAAAGCATACACACGACCGGTTTTCTCATCGGGAAACAGGCCGACGAGAATCCCGACGAGAAAAACAAGAATCCTGACGAGAAAATAGAGAGCAGGTTCTCTATTTTTCTCGTCGAGATTCCCGACAGTTTTCTCGACGAAAAACCATACACACGAACGGTTTTCTCTGCAAAAAGCTCTCCCAGCTGTTTTCTTTCCGAGAAAACCTGTTGTGTGTACCAGGCTTGAGAGCACTGATAGCTAAAAATTGGTCTGGGCAGGAAGGGGATATAAGTGACCTGTATTGAAGTGGTTAAAAAAGGAGTATGTGTGTATATATATATATATACTGTATTTCACAAAAGTGAGTACACCCCTTACATTTTTGTAAATATTAAATATTTTATTATATCTTTTCATGTGACAACACTGAAGAAATTACATTTTGCTACAATGTAAAGTAGTGAGTGTACAGCTTGTATAACAGTGTAAATTTGCTGTCCCCTAAAAATAAGTCAACACACAGCCATTCATTTCTAAACCGCTGGCAACAAAAGTAGGTATACCCCTAAGTGAAAATGTCCTAATTGGGCCCAATTATCCATTTTCCCTCCCTGATTTGTGGAGTGCATGACAAATAGTTGTCCTGTGGACATATTCTCCCACCTGAGCTGTAGACGGCCATGTCTTGGTAGGTTTGCAGTTGTGCCATACTCTTTCCATTTTTGGATGATGGATTGAACTGTGCTCCGTGAGATGTTCAAAGCTTAGGATATTTTTTTATAAGGCCCCTTTCACACTGGGGCGGTTTGCAGGCGCTATTTTGCTAAAAATAGCGCCTGCAAACCGAGCCTAAACAGCGGCTCCTTTCTCTCCAATGTGAAAGCCCCGAGGGCTTTCACACTGGAGCGGTGCGCTAACAGGACTTAAAAAAAAAGTCCTGCTAGCCGCATCTTTGGAGCGGTGAGAGGAGCGGTGTGTTTACCGCTCCTCCACCGCTCCTTCCCATTGAAATGAATGGGATACCGCGGTAATACCGCCCACAAACCGCGGCTGTAGCCGCGGTTTGCGGGTGGTATTAACCCTTCTTCGGCCGCTAGCAGGGGTTAAAATCGCACCGCTAGCGGCCGAATACCTCTGCAATCGCGACGGTATAGCGCCGCTAAAAATAGCGGCGCTATACCGCCACCGCCCCCACCACCCCAGTGTGAAACCAGCCTAACCTAAGCCTGCTTTAAACTTCTCCACAACTTTATCTGTGACCTGTCTGGCGTGTTCCTTGGCCTTCATGATGCTGTTTTTTCACTAAGGTTCTCTATCAAACCTAAGAGGACTTCACAGAACAGCTGTATTTATATTGAAATTAAATTACAAACGGGTGGAAGCTATTTACTAATTAGTTGACTTCTGAAAACGATTGGTTCCACTAGAGTTTTAGTTAGGGGTATCAGTTAGTTAAGTTTTAGTTAGGGGTATCAGAGTAAAGGGGGATGAATACAAATACATGCCTCACTTTTCTGATATTAATTTGTAAAAAATTTGTAAAACCATTTATCATTTTCCTTCCACTTCACAATTCACTTTGTGTCGGTCTACTATCACATAAAATCCCAATAAAATCCATTTACGCTTTTGGTTGTAACATGAGAAAATGTGGAAAATTTCAAGCGGTATGAATAATTTTCAAGGCTCTGTATATGTTTTCACATCACTTTTGGCATTCGGGTGATACATAAGTGCAGCTCTTTGATAACTCATTCTACTTTAGCTCAGAAACACACTTTTGTTTAAATAAACTTTATGGGGGGCGTGGCTAGCCGCGGACCGAGATGGCGGCGTGAGAGCTGAGCTCTGTGAACCAGGGACACATCGCGGCTAAAAGCAGCTTACCGAGGGACACTACCATACCAGAAAGAGAGCGTTCTGCACCCGCACAACCTGTGGACCATGACCAGGAAAAGGAAGGAGCTAAGGAGACCTCAGAAACTGACGGACTTTTATGCATGGGGGATGCATGGAGGTAGGCAAAATGGCGCCGGCGCCTCATCCACCCCAGCCCAGAGCACACATAGCAGTAATGAGAGCTCCCCTAACAGCTCACACTCCCTCCCTGTAACCCCGCAATCCGCTAGCCCGGCTAAAGCTAGATTCCGGCTAGATGGCACGGGAAGCGATCTGAACACAGGCCCAGGCCCTGACATAGACTCTGGGGAGGACACGAGGGAGCTGCCAGACAGCATAGAGGTTTTCCCCACAAAGAATCAACCAGTCATGGACACGGTATTAAAAGATATGCTACTGTCGCTCAGGAGCTCGCTCCACACAGATCTTGTGACATGCATGCAGAAATTTACTAAGGAGATCCAAGGGGTTGAAGCAAGGGTAGACCACGTGGAAAATAAGATGGGAGAATTTGCGGAAACTATTAATGACTTGGTTGACGCGCATGATGAGCGTGGGGAGGAGATAGAGGGACTTAAAACGAAGATCGCAGATATGGAAGACAGGGCAAGAAGAAACAATTTAAAAATAAGAGGTATCCCTGAATCAGTGCAGCAAGGTGAACTAAGAGCATTTGCCATAGCCCTGTTCAAAGACATCCTGCCTGACCTTACAGAGCTGGATGTTTCCATAGACAGGATTCACCGCTTACCCAAACCATCCTATCTCCCTAATCAAGTACCACGGGATGTCATCCTGCGGCTACATTTTTACTATACAAAAGACAAACTCATGACAGCCATGCGCAACAAAGATCAAATCCCCCTGCAGCATCAACACCTGCAATTCTTTGCAGACCTCTCGCAGCACACTCTCCAAAAAAGAAGAGACCTTAACACCATAACTAAGGCCCTGCGAAACCACAAGATCGGCTACAGATGGGGATATCCCACCAAACTTACAATAATTAAAGATGACGCCACCTTTGTTATAGATTCTTTGGAAAAAGGATTGAAGCAGCTTAAAGAATGGCAGATCATCCCGGAACCGGAGGGTCAGGCGGTGTCTAACAAACACAACCCCCACAAGGAACCTGTGTGGCAGAAAGTGAACGCACAAAACGGCACAAAGCACTAGCCCTTGGAAATTGCACATACTACCATAAGAGCCCTGGAAAGAGTAAAGTTTCTTTCGCACTTGAACTCGCCCCTGTTTACACGTTTACACTTGAGCAGCTATAGCTGCACCCGAGGGTAAACTCTCACTAGTTTTTCTCAGTTCCTGAGAACAATGTTTATACCCTTTAAGTCCTGTGACCTTAAGCTGCAGAATATGCAGCGGTCGTTTTCTTCTGGTTGTGTTTTTCTTTTTTGTCTATTGTTTTTCAGTTTTTTTTTTGAAATGCAGCATCTAGCACCGAAGCATGCACCTGGTCTAACAGGAAGACCTGGGGAGAAGAAGCCGAATCACCAAAGGAAGCTATACCTCAGAACCCAGCAACTATCCAAACATCAAATAAGACAACGAACAGTGAGTACTTATATCAGGATCCATCTAGAAATAACATATGTCCATTACACTACCACCTCTCGCCACAGGAGGTTGCCGTGGTCACTTGTATTACACAACTTTGATCTACACCTCTCTATTGGCAAAAAATCCTTCCAACCATGGGGATAACATTTTTGTCCATAAATGCAAAGGGTCTTAATCACCCTGCTAAGAGGAGATCTATATGGAAGGAGGCCGTTCAGTTTAAGAGCGATGTACTTTGTGTCCAGGAAACGCACTTTAACGCCAAAAATCCTCCACAATGCTCCAATAAAAGTTTCCCCTATATTTTCACTGCCAATGCAGAGGTTAAAAAAAGAGGAGTTCTTGTGGCAGTCAGAGACACTGTCTCCTTCAAATTCCAGGAGGAAATAAAAGACCCACAAGGCCGCTACATCATAATCCTTTGCGAAATTAACTCCTCACAGTACACCATTGTCAATGTATACGCCCCCAACTCCAACCAAATTCGATTCTTTAACAAAACTATCAACAAGATAAGGAAACATCAAAAGGGCTCATTGATTGTATGTGGAGACTTTAACCTCATACCCGATTCCACTCTGGACTCTACTTCTTCAGGCCCCAGGACTAGAACTACCAATTGCCTTCAACCTTCTATTCACCAGCATGACCTATTTGATGTTTGGCGCTGCCTACATGCAGGTGAAAGGGATTTTACCTTTTTTTCCGCTTCACACAAGTCTTATTCTAGACTGGACCTCTTCTTAGTGGATCAAGGCGTGCTGGCTAGATCAACATCCACGGCCATTAATACCATAACATGGTCTGACCATGCGTCAGTGACTCTGACCATCTCTGATGCTTTCTCTTCTAATCCGACTCCAGTATGGAGAGCTAACCCCATTCTCTTGCAGTCTAAAGACACTAAAGAATTGCTAGAAAAACATCTGACTCAATATTTTATAGATAATGAAAAGTCGGTCAATGATAACTTTGTAGTATGGAACGCCCATAAGGCTTATATGAGGGGTATTTTTATTCAACTGGGGGCAAGGAGGAAGAGGCAGCAGCAAAAACAATTACAAGACCTAACACAGAAAATCCAAATCCTAGAAACACAAAACAAAAACACCCCCACCCCTCAAATCTCACAACAACTATTTCAACTCCGCTATGACTTACGCTTGCTCTTATTAGGCGAATTTGAAAGGTCCTCTAGAAGACTCAAAACTAATTATTATGCAAATGGGAATAGAGCAGGGAAACTATTGGCCCAACGCCTGAGAGGTACCAGATACATGACCAAAATTCCTTTTATTGTCCACCCACTTACCAAAGAAAAACAATTCCACCCTAATGACATTGCAGAGGCCTTTAGTCACTACTATAGTTCTCTATACAATTTGTCGCATGACCCTAATATACCTCAACCTTCCACTGACCTTATCAAGGATTTCTTACAGAACATTTCTCTCCCACAGATCAGCCATGAACAGCTTACACAACTCAACTCTCCCTTCACGACCTCCGAGGTCATACAAGCTATACATACACTCCCAGCAAATAAATCTCCAGGGCCAGATGGGTTTATAGGAGAATACTATAGGACCTTCCAGACTATCCTAGCACCATACTTATCGAAAGTTTACAATGCTGCGGTTGCCTCTACGTCCTTTCCCCCTGAAATGTTGAAAGCATTAATAATTACTCTGCCGAAGCCGGGGAAGGAACCATCCACTCCCCAAAATTTCAGGCCAATTTCCCTCCTCAACAATGATTTGAAACTGTATGCCAAATTGATAGCAATGCGTCTGATAGACATTCTCCCCCAAATCATACATCCCGACCAGTCGGGATTCACAAAAGGGCGACAGACGTCTGACGCCACGAGACGCTTAATTAACATAATCCATCAAGCAAACCTAAGAGGAACGCCTTCTCTGCTCCTAGCTCTGGACGCAGAGAAGGCGTTCGATAGAGTCCACTGGGGGTACTTGTCACGGGTGTTGCAGTCCTTCGGGTTTGAGGGACCAATATTCTCCGCTATAATGGCACTGTACACTAAGCCATCTGCCCAGATATTCAATTCAGGGGTGCTGTCAAAACCATTTCAAATCACAAATGGGACCCGCCAGGGGTGCCCTTTATCCCCGCTGATCTTTAACATGGTCATGGAACCTCTGGCGAGCCACATTCGCAACCATTCTCACATAGAGGGAATCAAATTTAAAAACTCAACACACGTCATCAGCTTATTCGCAGATGACGTCATCCTAATGATTACTGATGTAAAAACTTCCCTGGCTTCGGTACATGAGGTACTACAACGATTCAACAGTATCTCATACTACAAGGTTAATGAGGATAAATCGTATATAATGGGTCTCAATGTGCCACAAGATACAATGAGAGAATTGTCTGGTAGATACCCATATAGATGGACCACTTCAGGGATGAAGTACCTTGGTATTCAACTAACCCCCTCTACAAAGGAGTTAGTCAAGGAAAACTACTCAAAATTTTTAGACAACCTACACAAGAAACTACAGAACATATCAAAGACAGAACTATCATGGTCAGGGAGACTGGCAGCTTTCAAAATGTTAGTACTTCCCCAATTCTTATATTTATTCAGGACCCTGCCCATCCCGGTTCCCAACAGTTTCTTCACTAGAGCCCAAGCTTTAATTAATAAATACCTTTGGATGGGTAAAAGGTCGAGATGTGCTTTTTCCAAGTTAACATCCACTAGGAAGGTGGGAGGGGTAGGTTTAACAGTACTAAAAGATTATTACTCAGCAGCCATACTAACTCAACTTAAACCATGGTTCACCCCACATGTAACCAATAGATGGATAGAAATCGAGAAAACCCAAGTCCACAATGGTAACCTAGTCCATTTTCTTCTAGCCAGCCCACAAACAACCGCTCAATCCGGTGTTTGGTCACCGACCATTAAAGCTTCTGTGTCAGCTTGGAAGGGACTGTTGTCCACCAACCTCCAAAAAGTCCATCTTACACCAGTCCAGATACCATTAGCGAGCATATCCAACGTTATTCCGAATATTGACGTCAGCGCTTGGGTCAGGAGGGGGATTACGCAAATAGACCATTTATTAATAGGCCCTGCTCCCAAAACTTTTCGCTCTCTCCAAATAGAATATGGTCTCCCAGATAAAGACTACTATACCTATCTGAGACTGTTAAACTATCTGAATACTTCACCCCCCATCACGATAAACCTCCCGTGGCAGGTAAACCAATACTTCAATTCCCCAACCTCTAAGATCAAAGGTATATCCTTATTTTATAATATTTTAGGTGACAAGCACACCTTCAATAGAAATCACAATATAATAGCCTAGGAAAGGGACCTTGGCAGTGAGTACACAGAGGAACAATGGAAATATGCCATGCAAGTTAACTATGCAGTAACTAGGAGTGCAAACTTGTGGGAATTAACTCAAAAAATTATATTAAGATGGTATCTGACGCCCTACAGGATTGCCAAATTCTCTCCTCAAACGCCTGATGGGTGTTGGAGGAAGTGTGGATCGACGGGATCACTGTACCACATCCTCTGGACTTGTCCAGGGATAGCGACTTATTGGAAAAATGTGTTCCATTTGATTGGAAAGGTACTAAATACACCAATACCTATTTCCCCGGGTCTTGCACTACTAACACTGACAATAGAATCCATACCTCATGAGCACAAAACTATAATGGTCCATATACTCCTTAGTGCCCGCTTAGTACTTATGAGACACTGGAAGAACCAACAGACCCCAAGCATAGATGAGGTCATTATGACTACTAACACACATTCTACATATGAAAGGTTGCATGCCAGGGCCCAAAATAATCACTTGAAAGTTGATGCTTTATGGCAAAAATGGATAGACTGGTATGATACAAACAAACTCCTTCTATAATTCCCAACTCATGACTTCCATGTTTTTCAATTTATGCTCACAGTTTGATTCATAGTGTTGGAATATGGTCTAACAATACTACTCAAGATTATTATTTGCTGCATTTATGTTTATGTTTATGTTTATGTTTATGTTTGTTTTCATGTTTGATTTACTTACCTATGGTTTGGACGTCTGTTTAAATGTACTAATGAAACCTACCTCTGCTAAAGATAGTTTTGTGGTCGAGATCCATCCACCTCTCATATTAACGTGTACACACGTGACTAGGTTCTGCCAATGTTAGAAATATGCTTGGGAATAGCCCCTTATTACTCACAAGGTGGAGACTCGGTGTGGGTGGGGCGTCGCTCTCTGCCGGACGGCACAGCATGATCCCCACCGGGGTGCCGGGGGCGGGGGGGGGACGGCTTGCCGGGGCCGGGTGCTACCAGTCAATGCAAGTTTTCAGCAGGGGACTACATGGGACAGCATAGAAACAGTCTCCTTTCTTATCCCAGAATGTTATGTAATCAATTATAGTGACCCAAGAAACTCTTTACAGCATTTTTTTCTTTTGTTTTCTTATTATATCTTCTTATATTATATTATTCTGTATGTGAAAATACTTCAATAAAAATTATTGAAATTAAATAAACTTTATGTAGAATTATGCCTTTTATTACATAATCATACATTGATATGATCTAGAAATCAATACAAAGGCTTTAGTTTCCCTTTAAACAATATTCAAATCCAATGTATAATAATGTATGCAAATTTTAGCTCCCTATTCTATGGGTCACTTGATCATTTCTCTAGCAGAAATAATCCATCCACAGTAAAAACCTATTATGGATGTGACATTAACCGGTCTGTCTGGCTTGTATTGGGGCTTTCAGGTGGCACAAGACATGACGTGTGCATAAAACCGTAATGTGTGCATGAGCCCTAAAATAATGAAAGCTATTTTTAAACTGTAACATTAAATATTCGAACGGAAAAGGCACATTTTTAATGAGCCATTTCTTTCTTCAGCCACAACATATGCTACTCTATGAAATTACACCATCAGGCTTGCTTAGAATACATTAGTCATTTATTTGAAAGCATGTTTCATAGCCCCAAAAGCATTGCTGTTTACCATTACCAGTGCATATTTCCGTAACAGGAATCTGAGACTCTATGAAATTATATGACAAACCCTCAAGGGACAGGATGATTTGATGTGTGCTGCTGACTGGAAGGTTAATTGAGCAATAGGTTAAGGCACACAAAAGGATTTATGAGGGTTCTATGGAGAGTAAGTGAACATTTATTTAAGTGTTGAGAGAGCAATCAGGCAACATTTAGCCTTTTAGTGCAACGTAGTCCCCAGTTGTACAAAATTAAATTAAATATTATATGCACACCAGAAACAGACAAGTATAGAGCTCTGAATACTACAAGTGGTTAAAAAAAACGAACTTGTGGAAATGTTAATGATATCTCTTCATGATCCAGTTGTATAATTGCTCTAATTAGCTAATTATCTGAAAATCATTATTTCTCTTGGACAGCTGTGTAGACACATTGGTACGTTAACTCCCCTCAGTCCACATTGCATAAAAACAGTTCATTAATGCACTTCTCAAGTGAAGACAGTGTTGATGGATTGAACAGAACACATATGCTCCATATGTCTATTAGACCAAACACATATCTACGTTACAGGAATTTCAATCTGAATCTTTCTTTTGGAACTAGAACCAACCGTTTGGATTCATGCAGTACTCATTATACAAAAGCTCTGAAACAGCGCATTTATGTTCTTCTGGGAAAAATTAAGGAAAATGTAGTCTTTGCGGGAAAAATTTGGGAAAATTTAGTCTTTGCAGCTGACTTTCACTTTGTTTGTTGATAATCAACCAACAAGAAGTGCTGGTTTTAGCATTTTCTGGAATTTCCATAGACATCAATGACACTGGAAAGATCCAGTTAATAGTCTAAAGCCCCAAACACACTATTAGATTTTCTGCTGATTTTTGTCTTCAGATTTACCAAAACCATGTAGTGCAAGGGCCTGCCTGATTGCATACAAATTGAAACACTTATGCCGCATACACACGGTCGGAATTTCCGATGGAAAAAGTCAGATGGGAGCTTTTCGTCGGATATTCCGACCGTGTGTATGCCCCATCAGACTTTTCCCGTCGGACTTAGATAGAGAGCAGGTTTTCAATTTTTCAGACGGAACAAATTCCTATTGGAAAATCTGTTCGTCTGTATGCAATTCCGACGGGGAAAAAAAACACGCATGCTCGAAAAGCATTGAACTTCTTTTTCTCACCTCATCATAGTGTTGTACGTCACCGCGTTCTTAAAGCTCAAAAGTTCAGAGAAGTTTTGTGTGACCGTGTGTATGCAAGACAAGCTTGAGCGGAATTCCGTCGGAAAAACCATCCAACATTTTTCTGATGGAAATTCCGCTTGTGTGTACAGGACATAAGGCCCCTTTCCCACGGGCGGACCGTTTAGGTCCACCTGTCAGTTTTTTAGGCAGACCTGAACGGGCGCTCCATAGAGATCTATGGAGCGACAGATGTCAGCGGTGACTTGTCCACTGACATCTGACCAGCTCTGATCTGCTAAAGTGTGACGGATGGAAACCCTATTTTCCATCCGTCTGGTGGATCGGATCGGATGTAAACGGACTCTACGGTCTGTCTTCATCCGATCCCCCACAGAGGAGAGCGGCGCTCTGACAGGTTGGTCCCTGCACAGTGTGCGGAGACAGACCTGTCATCTGCCTGCTCAGCGGGGATCGACGGAGCGATCCCTGCTGAGTAAAGCGGAGCCCGTACACGGACACGTCCGTGTGAAAGGGCCCTTAGCCCTGGTTCACACTGGTGCGATTTGACATGCGATTTTAAATGTAAAATCGGCAAAATTTGCCGCAAATTGCGGGCAATTGCACCGTCCTAATCGGTTGGACCTCATATTATATGGTTTTGGTAAATCTGAAGACAAAATTCTGCAGAAAATCTAATAGTGTGTATGGGGCTTTAGAGTTATCCCAAAATAAATGTGTTGTGACCTTCTTTGAACCATATTTCCCTCCAGAGCTAGAATGCAATGCAATTTTCTATGATCATTGCAATTGGATTTACAAATATAAAAATTGTCCTAAGCATACACAAGGCTTTCTGGAATTGTAGTGCATGTAGAATCCATAAAACATTTACAATTATTTAATAAAAGTAATTACCGTATATACTCGAGTATAAGCCGAGTTTTTCAGCCCTTTTTTTAGGGCTGAAAGTATACCCCTCGGCTTATACTCGAGTCAGTACCTGAAAATCTTCTTATTCCGCGGCCGGCGTCTATTGTTTAAATCTCGCGGCTTTCTTCTGGTCCCTTCCGTGATAGGCGTTTCCAGCAAAGACTGTGTTGAGTGTTGCGCCTATCATGGACGTTCTCTTGTCCGACGTCCGTAATTGGCGGAACACTGAACACAGTGACTGCTGGGAAACGGAGTCCGAGAATGAGAGGATCTCCGTGATAGGCGCAACACTCAACACAGTGTTTGCTGGAAACGCCTATCACGGAAGGGACCAGAAGAAAGCCGCGAGATTTAAACAATGGACGCCGGCTGCGGAATAAGAAGATTTTCAGGTACACTGACTGACTCGGGCACAGGGAGGCTGCAATGGACACAGTAAGGTGGCAATAGGCACAGTGAGGTGGCAATGGGCACAGTGAGGTGGCAATGGGTGCAGTGAGATGGCAATGGGCACAGTAAGGTTCGGCAATTGGCACAGTAAGGTTGGGCAATTGGGACAGTGAGGTGGCAATGGGCACATTTCCCCCCCTAGGCTTATACTTGAGTCAATACTTTTTCCCAGTTTTTTGTGGTAAAAGTAGGTACCTCGGCTTATACTCGGGTCGGTTTATACTCGAGTATATACGGTACCTGATTTGATCATGTGTACTGACGTTTTGTTACAGAATCACAGATTTCCCAGTCTCTGTAAAAGGAAATCTTTTTAGTCACATATATTTTCCAGGACTACATAATCTAAAACCACCTGGGTAACTGTTTTGATAAATACTTATATGATCGGTTAGGCCACATTTACCCTGAGTGAGTGATCTGGAAATAAATAGATATAGCATATGCTTGGATATGTATTTACTACAAATAGGGCAACTAAACCTAAATGCAAGTTTCCTTTAACAAATATTATTAATAGCACAATATATGATACATGTACAGTATACAAAAATATGAATATTACAGCTAGAGATCAGTTTGTGGCACAGCTGTTGCAAGGCAGGTCGAACCCCCAGAGCATCTCTAGCATATCCAATATAGGAGTACTGCTCCATTCAAGGCTAAGACGAGTTACTGCACAGGCTCAGGCAATGCCGGAGTAGATTTCTGCATCAAGGATGTAAAATAATGTGGGAGGTTGCTGCTGTATTTGAAGTAAGTACTTTCTTTACAGTAATCACAGAACAGTGTTTTGATTCCTCTTTGCATACAGCACCACTCTCTTTAAATTGTATGTAAACTCCAACTTCTTTAACCGCTTGCCGACCAGCCGCCGTCATTATACTGCGGCAGGTCGGCACGATCCTGAGAACCATCATAGCTGTACGTCGGTCCCTTTAAGCGGGATAGCAGGCGTGCCCACTGCACTGCGGGGGCGCCGATGCTCGTGGTGGTCTTGATGACCGTAAGCCACGCATGACCGCGGGTACGAGATGCAGAACAGGGACGTGATTTGTGTAAACATACAAATCCCTGTTCTGTGAGGAGAGGCAGATCATAGGAACAATAAGAGTTACTAATAGCTAGGTACCACGATCTGTCATCTCCTATAGCTAGTCCCCTCCCCCCACAGTTAGAACACACACTAGGGAACACAGTTAACTCCCTGATCGCCCCCTAGTGTTAACCCCTTCCCTGCCAGTGACATTTACACAGTAATCAGTGCATTTTTATAGATCTGATCACTGTATAATTGTCAATGGTTTAAAAAATTTGTCAAAAGTGCCTGATGCGTCCGCCATAATGTCGCAGTCCCGGTAAAAAAAAAAACGCTGATCGACCCCATTACTAGTAAAAATAATAATAATAATAAAAATGCCATTAATCTATCCCTATTTTGTACACGCTATAACTTTTGTGCAAACCAATCAATATACGCTTATTGCGATTTTTATTACCAAAAATATGTAGAAGAATACATATTGGCCTAAAGTGAGGAAGAAATTTCCTTTTTTTTTTTTTTAAATTGGGGATATTTATCATAGCAAAAAGTAAAAATATTGTATTTTTTTCAAACACCAAAAGAAAGCTCTATTTGTTGGAAAAAAGGACATAAATTTTGTTTGGGTACAGCGTCGCACGACTGCACAATTGTCAGTTAAAACGACGTGGTGCCGTATTGCAAAAAATGGCCTGGTCATTGAGCAGCCAAATCTTCCAGGGCTGAAGTGGTTAATTGGATTCATTTTGGTTTGTGAACGTTAACTAACCCAACGTGCATGTTTTATTTTCCAACCATTACGCAAGCTGTGCCATGTACAGTCCTGCCTATTGTAAGCAGAAAAAAAAATAAGACTCGGGACTGGAGCAATACGTGGCTGTGGCTTTAGTTGAGAAAAAAGGGCATTACAATTTTCTTTTTTTATAATGCCAGTGAGCAGTTAGAATGTGTGTGTGTGAGAGAGAGAGAGGGGATAGGGGAAACCTAGAGATCAGCTTTAAAGAAGCCATTGAAAGTATTTGAAATCTGTTGATAAAAATACCTGTTGACCCTACCAGAAATCCAATGCTTTTCTTTGGACACGCTAGTCTCTAATATTATCCCTGTCAAATGAACTACAGAACACTTCCACTTATGTTATATACAGTAGATGAGGATACTGGGAGGTATTTTGTAGACAAAACACACTTCCTGTCCTGGGGGACAATGCTCCTCCTCCTTGGATGCAGTACAGGGAGTGAACCCTAGGACAGAAAGTCTAAATCCTAAAACAAGAAAATTAATGCAGCCACCACATGTAGGACTGGTAAGTAGGGATGAGCTTCGAGTTCGAGTCAAACTCATGTTCGCATGTTCGCCGAACAGCGAACAATTTGGGGTGTTCGCGGCAAATTCGAAAAGCCGCGGAACACCCTGTAAAAGTCTATGGGAGAAATCGAAAGTGCTAATTTTAAAGGTCCTGCCCCAGGGGATATGTATCAATGCAAAAAAAAGTTTTAAAAACGGACGTTTTTTCGGGAGCAGTGATTTTAATAATGCTTAAAGTGAAACAATAAAAGTAAAATATTCCTTTAAATTTCGTACCTAGGGTGTGTATATAATATGCCTGTAAAGTTGCGCTTGTTTCCCGTGCTTAGAACTGTCCCTGCACAAAGTGTCATTTCTGAAGGAAAAAAAGTCATTTAAAACTCACTCGCGGCTGTAATGAATTGTCGGCTCCTGGCAATACATAGAAAAGTCATCGATAAAAATAAAAAAAAATGCGTGGGGGTCCCCCAAAATTCAATTACCAGGCCCTTCAGGTCTGGTATGGATATTAAGGGGAACCCTGCCGCAAATGTAAAAAAAAAATGCGTGGGGTTCCCCCCAAATATCCACACCAGGCCCTTCAGGTCTGGTATGGATTTTAAGGGGAGCTCCACCCCAAATTAAAAAAAAAATGGCGTGGAGTTCCCCCAAAAATCCATACCAGACCCTTTATCCGAGCACGCAACCTGGCAGGCCACAGGAAAAGAGGGGGGGCGAGAGAGCACCCCCCCTCCTGAACTGTACCAGGCCACATGCCCTCAACATGGGGGGGATGTCCCCATGTTTATGGGGACAAGGGCCTCATCCCCACAACCCTTGCCTGGTGGTTGTGGGGGTCTGCGGGCAGGGGGCTTATCGGAATCTGGAAGACCCCTTTAACAAAGGGGACCCCCAGATCCTGCCCCCCCTATGTGAATTGGTAGGGGGTACATTGCACAAAACCACTGCACAGAGAAGGTAAGTATAACATGTTTGTTATTTTTAACAAAAAAAACAAAAAAAACGAGACTTTAGTATCACTTTAACCTTTTCATTGCAAATTAAAAGATGGAGGGTAGCAATCAAAAGTTTTTTTAACAACTTGAAAGCACAATATAAAACAAAATTTCATGCATAAGACATGGAAACAAGGCTAAGTGATTCAACTATGCATGAAAACATAGGAACTGGGGTGCAGAAAAATGGCAGCAAGTGCTCTGTACTGGTGAGTCAAAATTTGAAATATTTGGCTGTAACAAAAGGCAGTTTGTTCACGAACGGCTAGAAAGCGGTACAACAATGAGTGTCTGGAGGCAACAGTGAAGCATGGTGGAGGTTTCTTGCGAGTTTGGGGCTGCATGTAGTTGAAAATTTGGTCAGGATCAATTGTGTCCTCAATGCTTAAAAATACAGGAAGATACGTATCCATCATGCTATACCATCAAGGAGGCATGTGATTGACCCCAAATATATTCTGCAGCATGAAACAACCCCAGACATGCAGCTAATGTCATTAAGAACTATCTTTAGTGTAAAGAAGAACAAGGAGTCCTAGAAGAATTGATGCTGTTTGAAGGCAAAGGGTGGTCGCACCAAATATTGATTCGATTTGGATCTCTCTTCTGTTCATTTACTTTCCATTTTGGTATTTGATAAAATAAACTATTAACACTTCTATTTCTGAAAACCCTCCTAATTTACAGCATTTTTGCACACCTGCCTAAGGCTGGTTTCACACTGGGGCGGTGGGGGCGGTGGCGGTATAGCGCCGCTATTTTTAGCGGCGCTATACCGTCGGGATTGTTGAGCTATTCGGCCGCTAGCGGTGCAGTTTTAACCCCCGCTAGCGGCCAATAAAGGGTTAATACCACCCGCAAACCGTGGCTACAGCCGCGGTTTGCGGGCGGTATTACCGCGGTATCCCATGCATTTCAATGGGAAGGAGCGGTGGAGGAGCGGTAAACACACCGCTCCTCTCACCGCTCCAAAGATGCGGCTAGCAGGACTTTTTTTACCGTCCTGCTAGCGCACCGCTCCAGTGTGAAAGCCCTCGGGGCTTTCACATTGGAGAGAAAGGAGCCGCTGTTTAGGCTCGGTTTGCAGGCGCTATTTTTAGCAAAATAGCGCCTGCAAACCGCCCCAGTGTGAAAGGGGCCTAAGACTTTTGCACAGTGCTGAATATATTCATCATTTTAGATTAACAAGATACCTTTCCACATAAATGGTTTGCAAAAACAAGAGGTTGCAGTCCTCTATGGTCCATGAACAAATATGTAAGCAATCACATAACCTGAAGGTTTTTTAGAATTGCTGTTAAATAGAATAATGAAAGTGAATCTGAACCCAAAAAATAAAAATGTAATATAATACAGCTTACCAGTAGGGATGAGCCGAACACCCCCCCCGTTCGGTTCGCACCAGAACCTGCGAACAGACCTAAAGTTCGCGTGAACTTTAGAACCCTATTAAATACAATGGACTCGAACGTTCGAAATCTAAAGTGCTAATTATAAAGGCTAATATGCAAGTTTTTTCTTGTGTCCTTCTTTGGAGCTCCTGGCCCCTCCCTTCTGTTGAGTGCCCCCAGAGGAAACAGCTTGCTATGGGGCACCCAAGCCGTCCATTCAGACACAGAGCCGATGCCTGGCCCCGTCCCCTCTCTCTCATCATTGGCTCACTGACAGCAGCGGAGCCAATTGCGCTTCACTGCTGTCTCAGCCAATGAGAAGGGAAAGTCCCGGACAGCCAACTCTTTCGTGCATCATTGCTGAATCAAGAGGGGCTCCAGTAAGTATTAGGGAGGCTGCTGCACACAGAAGGCTTTTTATCTTAATGCAAAGAATGCATTAAGATTGAAAACCTTCTGAATTTACAACCACTTTAAGCTTCAGCTTGTATTTGAAAGAGTGATTTAAAGCAACAAGTAAAATAAAATAGTACATTGTAAATTAGTAAATTTACCAATTTTTTTATTATTCACTGCAGCCAGATTCCTGCTAATCTCTCATGTGCATGGAAGTCTGTTTCCTAAAATTGTTACCATGTAACGTCATCATTCTTCACTTAATATATTACCAATAAGCTTTAATTTTCTAAGGTAGTTTGAAACATTACTGGGGCTATGAAGGACCGTTTAGTACTGTGATATTCAGGTTTCCGATATGTGAGAGACATTAAAGAACCTGTGGATGTGTTTTGTTTATTGATAAATGGCAGAAATGTATACAGCAATACCTAGATGAAAAATAAAGCAAATAGGCTTTGTATATGGTAGACATTTGAAGGTGTGGAGAGTCAGCCTGGGGCAGGGTTGAGAGGGGGGTTCATTGCAGAGGGAAGTTACCTCCCCTACAGTAATGTTTATACAGTAAATCAGGTGAAGAGAGAGGTGGGGTAGTTGGTGTCTGGTTGGTGTCTGGAGAGAGGAGACCTGTGTGCAGCCTGGACCTCACTGAAAGAGTCACTTGACTGAATGCTGGTTCACAATGGAAGGCGGCACGTTAAACCAGTGTTTCGTTGATGTTTTCCGCACTAAGCACTGGGTGTGCAATACGCTACGGGTGTCAATAGATTCCTAACGACACCCCAAACGCAGATCACAAATGCAGTGCCATGCGACCTGGTTGCAGTGTGTATTTTAAAGTAGTGCATGCACTACATTTGGTGCGATCCGGTGCAATTTCACCTATTCAAATGACTGGGCTTAGATTGCAATGTCAGTTTTGTAGAGCTGGCGACTGGTGTTCTGTCGAAAACGTCAACCCATCAAAATCTCCAACCATGTCATGATCAGCAAACACTGCCCATGCGCAGATCGTCAGAGGTCGAGCAAAATTATAGAACACTGCCATGTTGGTACACCTAAAACATTTCTGATTCCCCGTCCTATTGGTAAACTCTGGTAAACAGCAGCCGCTCACTGGAATTTTATTATAACATGGCGGCCTGTCTGCAAAGACCCTTTCATAGAACTGTAGAGGAAGATCAGCTGGTCCGGAGTTTACCAGTAGGATGGGGAATCAGAAATGTTTTAGGAAGTGTACCAACATGGCGGTGTTCTATAATTTTCCTCGCCCTCCGACAATCTGCGCATAAGCAGTGTTTGCTGATTGCGACTCGGCCAGTTTGGAAGTGACATGGTTGGAGATTTTGATGGGTTGGAGTTTTCAACAGAACATAGGCTTCAAAATTAAAGAGATGCTGCCGACCACTTTTACAGAGCCGGCCGTGTGGTGCCCCCCCACCAGCGGCCGCCCTCCTCTCATTGTTTCCAGGCTGTCCCTTGCTTAGTGACGCCCAGTAACACATTTGCTGGTGGGGGGAGAGAGACTGCAAATCCATGCCTCAATCTCACCTGCCATTAATGAAACCAGAAGTGATGACCCCTAATGTCTCCAAAAAGAGTACCTTTTACCTGCCCAATGCTATCACATAGGGGTTTATTAACCCCTTGTTACAGCAATCACGTAAAAAAAGTAAACAAAAAATAATATGATGATAAAATATATGAAAATTAAAAAAAAATCCCAAAACCCCCGTTGCCCCGCACACCTACGCAAACGCAAGCCCAGAGTGCCTACATGTATGTAAACCATGGTCGTACCATACATGTGACATATCGCTGCAAACCTCAGAGTAAGAACAATAATTCTAGCGCAAGAGTTTCTAGTTAACTCTAAATCGATGAGCTATAATGGCTTTTAAAGCGACGCCTATGGTAATTTTTGGGCACCATCATTTTTGACAATACCGCAGGCGAACGCAATTTTAAAACATGGAATGTTAGGTATCTATTTACTCAATGCAACCTCATAATTTATATTTTAACCAAAAATTGGTATTATATGGTATGATTTTGCACTAAATTAATTTTGTTATATTTTAAAAAACTGTTGCGCAAATATCACATGAAACAAAAATTTGCAACTATCAAAGTCATCAGCCAAGCATTTATTTCCTAATTATTACTCATTCCTACCTGCTGACACAAGAGCAAGCAGCAACTCATGATTATGACAGGATAGGCTGAGGTATCTTACATATGGGCTGTGGTTGACCACCTGGCTTCAACTTATGTGAGCTATGTGAGAGACAAGATGGCTGCACCCAGTGGGTGAATAGTTGGGTCTCTGGGGACAAATTGGGGCAGAGTTTTTTTTTTTTTTAACTGATTATGCACCGAATAGTTCTTTTGAGGCAACCATTTCTAAAAACAATAGAAAAGGAAAAGGTTGCTTTAACTACTTGCCGATCTTATAACTTAGATATACAGTGGCAAAGTGGCATGGCTGTACCGTCACACGTACTTGGTACGTGATCAAACACAACCGAGTCTGGGTCGCACATGGGTGCCACTGGCGACTCGCTCCCGCTGTGATCACCCACAGTGGGAGCCCAGCAGCGGGTACCGTGGACTCAATGTCCGCTGGCACCCACCGATTGTTCAGTACACAGGCAGAATGGCGATTTGCCTATGTAAACAAGGCAGATCGCCGTTCTGTCAGTAGAGAAGGCATTGATCCTGTGTTCCTGCAAAGCAGGGACACTAATCTCTACCTTCCCTTAGTAAAAGCACTTCCCAGCCAGTGTCAGTACAGTGACAGTGCATATTTTTTCAGCACTGATCACTGTATTAGTGTACTGAACCCCAAAAAGTGTAAAACGTGTCAGTTAGTGTCCGATTTGTCTGCCGCAATATCACAATCCTGCTATAATTTGCTGATCACTGCCATTACTAGTAAAAATAAATAAATAAATAAAAATATCCCATAGTTTGTAGACTCTAACGTTTGCACAAACAATTCTATATATGCTTTTTGGGATTTTTTTTAAACAAAAATATGTAGCAGAATACAAATTTTTTCAAAGTTGTCGGTCTTTTTTTGTTTATAGCGCAAAAAAGTAAAACTGCAGAGGTGATCAAATACCACCAAACGAAAGCTCTATTTGTGGGAATAAAAGGACATACATTTTATTTGGGTACAGCGTCGCACAACTGCACAATTGTCAGCTAAAATAACGCAGTGCCGTACTGCAAAAAATGGTCTGGTCATAAAGGTGGGTAAATATTCCGGAGGTGTTAATTTTCGAGTTTGACACACCTTTACTTTAACATTCCTTTCCAGCATGTTCACCTTTTATTCACTCAGCCTATTTTACCTGAATAATTGTGTTTTCTACAAAAAATGCAATACCGTATATACTCGAGTATAAGCCGAGTTTTTCAGCCCTTTTTTTAGGGCTGAAAGTACACCCATCGGCTTATACTGGAGTCAGTACTTGAAAATCTTCTTATACTGTGTCCGGCGCCCATTGTTTAAATATCGCGGCTTTCTCTTGGTCCCTACCGTGATAGGCGTTTCCAGCAAACACTGTGTTGAGTGTTCCGCCTATCACAGAGGTCCTCTCATTCTCGGACTCCATTCCCCAGCAGACACTGTGTTCAGTTTTCCACCTATCGTGGACGTTCTCTTGTCCGAGGATGAAAAGACGTCCGTGATTGGCAGAACACTGAACACAGTACCTGCTGGGAAACGGAGTCCGAGAATGAGAGGATCTCCGTGATAAGCAGAACACTCAACACAGTGTATGCTGGAAATTCCTATCACGGAAGGGACCAGGAGAAAGCCGCGATATTTAAACAATGGACGCCGGCCGCAGTAGAAGAAGATTTTCAGGTACACTGACTCGGGCACAGGGAGGCTGCAATGGACACAGTGAGGTTGGGCACAGTAAGCTGGCAATGGGCACAGTAAGGTGGCACAGTGAGGTGGCAATGGGCACAGTGAGGTGGCACAGTGAGGTAGCAATGGGCACAGTAAGGTTGGGCAATTGGCACAGTGAGGTGGCAATGGGCACATTTCCCCCCCTAGGCTTATACTCGAGTCAATACGTTTTCCCAGTTTATTGGGGTAATATTAGGTACTTCGGCTTATACTCGAGTCAGCTTATACTCGAGTATATACGGTACTTCTCCAGTTAGAGCGCTGAACCTGTTTTTAATAGAGGTTCAGCACCTTCATGGTTAATTTTGGAAATGTATTCTTAAATTTAAGCAGATAAAAAAAACAGCAGGATACACTATATCCTAATCTTATTTAGTAAGTATATAGTATAGTATAGTAATTTCATTCATCTTTATTAGCATTTACATCTATCCAAAAAACTGATAATTTCATGAAGGCATGTAAAATAAAACATTCAATAAATATGTTCTCTTGGATTTACCTATCCAGTTAATGACTCTTCTGATAGGTGTTTAGTGTACAGTAAAGAATTAACAATAATCATTCTACCCTTTTTATTCCGATATAAGATTACCACAGTTCTTGAAAAAAATGCATTTTATTTTCTCTAACAATATTATGCTAGATTAATTTGATTTACAAGGGAAAGGATGGATTTGATTTTGGATTGAAGATTTCAATTAAATGTATAAATTAGTATATACTTAAAAATAGCAACATGACACTTGTTAAAAATAAATTTTGCCAAGTATATTGGCAGAGGGAGTTCTTAGAAGCACTGTCCAACTGTGCATAATCATTTTTAAGTAATTGGAATGTGATTATAACATTAAGGGCTGGTTCACACTGGTGCGTTTTGACATGCGATTTGGCATGCCAAATCGCATGTCAAAACGCCGGTATTTGCCGCAAATTGCGGGCAATGGAACCGTCCTAATCGGTGCGACGCCGCATCTGCGGCGCTGCACCAATTTCAAAAAGTAGTTTCTGTACTACTTTCTGCGATTTCGGGCCGCGATTTACATTGACATCTGTGCAGAAACCTGCACAGATGTCCCTGAAATCACGGCCGAAATCGGGACTGACAGGCAGGAGTGAAATCGTGCAAATTCAGCTGAACTCGCACGGCTTCACTCCCGCAGCCCAGTGTGAACCTGGGCTTACATATATATTATTTGGAGGTAGTGTCTGTTCTGAGGTGTTTCGAAAAACAAAAAAAAGCATCGGTCAAGCCATGTTCTACTATAACTCTTTAATATTCACCTACAGTATTAAAGAAGAATCCTGGGATCTGTACATAACCCCAGTGAGCAGAGTTAAGTTCTGAGATGAATATCAGTGGAATTTAAAAGCTTCTGAATAAGGTTGAGCGGACCCGAACTGTAAAGTTCGGGTCTGTACCGAACTTTTGGGTTTTTGGGTCCTGGACCCGAACCCGAACAATTGACTGTATGTTCGGGTTCGGGTCCGGTGTTCAGCAATATGCATGTAAAGTCGCGCTTGTTTCCCGTGCTTAGAACTGTCCCTGCACAAAGTGTCATTTCTGAAGGAAAAAAAGTTATTTAAAACTCACTCGCGGCTATAATGAATTGTCGGCTCCCGGAAATACATAGAAAAGTCATTGATAAAAAAAAAAAAAAAAAGCTTGGGGGTTCCCCCAAATTCAATTACCAGGCCCTTCAGGTCTGGTATGGATATTAAGGGGAACCCTGCCACAAATTAAAAAAAAAATGTGTGCGGTTCCCCCAGACCTGAAGGGCCTGGTATGGGTTTTAAGGGGAACTCCACCCCAAAAAAAATTAAAAAATTGGCGTGGAGTACCCCCAAAAATCCAGACCAGACCCTTTATCCGATCACGCAACCTGGCAGGCCACAGGAAAAGAGGGGGGACGAGAGAGCGCCCCCCCTCCTGAACCGTACCAGGCCACATGCCCTCAACATGGGGAGGATGTCCCCATGTTGATGGGGACAAGGGCCTCATCCCCACAACCCTTGCCCGGTGGTTGTGGGGGTCTGCGGGCGGGGGGGCTTATCGGAATCTGGAAGACCCCTTTAACAAAGGGGACCCCCAGATCCCGGCCCCCCTATGTGAATTGGTAATGGGGTACATTGTAAAAAATTGTAAAAAAAATACACAGACACCGTTGGGAAAGTCCTTTATTAAAAATAAAAAAATAAAAAATAAAAAAAAAACATTCCTGCGATGAAATCCAGTGTCCCACTGCGATCCGATGTCCGGCGCTGTCCACACGAAATGTCATTGGCCAAGCCTGAGCGGACCTGATGGGGAACTTCCTCCGCAGTGTAATAAATGAATACACCCGCCCCTTCTAAAGGGATGCGGAATGTGAGAAGGGGCGGAAGGGGCGGGTCTATTCATTTATTATACTGGAGGAAGTTCCCCATCAGGTCCGCTCCTCCAATGACGTAGGCGGGGTCTGACATACGAGGGGGCGGACCTGATGGGGAACTTCCTCCACAGTTTAATACATGAATAGACCCTCCCCTTCTCACGTTCCGCATCAGGTCCTCAGCCTTACACCTACGTCATTGGCTGAGCGGATCTGATGGGGAACTTTAGAAGGGGCGGGTCTATTCATTTATTACACTGCGGAGGAAGTTCCCCATCAGGTCCGCTCAGGCTCAGCCAATGACGTTTCGTGTGGACAGCGCTGGACATCGGATCGCCGTGGGACACTGGATTTCATCGCTGGAATGATTTTTTTAATTTTTAAATTTTTAATAAAGGACTTTCCCAACGATGTCTATGTATTTTTTTTACATATTTTTACACTTTCTTTGTGAAATGGTAGGGGTACAATGTACCCCATTACCAATTCACATAGGGGGGGCCGGGATCTGGGGGTCCCCTTTGTTAAAGGGGTCTTCCAAATTCCGATAAGCCCCCCCGCCCGCAGACCCCCACAACCACCGGGCAAGGGCTGTGGGGATGAGGCCCTTGTCCCCATCAACATGGGGACATCCTCCCCATGTTGAGGGCATGTGGCCTGGTACGGTTCAGGAGGGGGGGGCGCTCTCTCGTCCCCCCCACTTTTCCTGCGGCCTGCCAGGTTGCGTGCTTGGATAAGGGATCTGGTCTGGATTTTTGGGGGTACTCCACGCCAATTTTTTTTTTAAATTTGGGGTGGAGTTCCCCTTAAAATCCATACCAGACCTGAAGGGCCTGGTATGGATATTTGGGGGAACCGCACGCATTTTTTTTTTAATTTGCGTCAGGGTTCCCCTTAATATCCATACCAGACCTGAAGGGCCTGGTAATTGAATTTGAGGGAACCCCCACGCTTTTTTTAATTTATTTTTTATAAATGACTTTTCTATGTATTTCCGGGAGCCGACAATTCATTATAGCCGCGAGTGAGTTTTAAATGACTTTTTTTCCTTCAGAAATTACACTTTGTGCAGGGACAGTTCTAAGCACGGGAAACAAGCGTGAATAGTCCTCAGAAGTTCGGGTCCCCATTGACTTCAATGGGGTTCGGGTTCGGGGTCAAGTTCGGTCCCGAACTCGAACTTTTTTCCGAAGTTCGGCCGAACCCGTCGAACCTGAACATCCAGGTGTCCACTCAACTTTACTTCTGAATAACTTCATATTTGCTAAAAATAAATAAAACTAAATCTGGGAAGTCATGCCATGAACTTGTATTAATTAGAAGACTTTTTACACTGCCTAAGTGTAGATGACTAACGGCAATGCATTACATTGTGAACTTGGCAAGCATTGCAACCTTGGCACATTTAATAAAGGCTAATAATCACCCTATTCACCTCAAGTCCATGCTGGGTAAATACAGTCATGGCGGAAATTGTTGGCACCCCAGTATTTCTCACAGAAATGTATTGCAGTAACACATGTTTTTCTATACACATGTTTATTCCCTTTGTGTGTATTGGAACAAAACAAAAAAAGGGAGGAAAAAAAGCAAATTGGACATAATGTCACACAAAACTCCAAAAATGGGCTGGTCAAAATTCTTGGCACCCTTTCAAAATTGTGGATAAATAAGATTGGTTCAAGCATGTGATGCTCCTTTAAACTCACCTGGGGCAAGTAACAGGTGTGGGCAATATAAAAATCACACCTGAAAGCAGATAAAAAGGAGAGAAGTTCACTTAGTCTTTGCATTGTGTGTCTGTGTGTGCCACACTAAGCATGGACAACAGAAAGAGGAGAAGAGAACTGTCTGAGGACTTGAGAACCAAAAATTGTGGAAAAATATCAACAATCTCAAGGTTACAAGTCCATCTCCAGAGATCTAGATTTGCCTTTGTCCACAGTGCGCAACATTATCAAGAAGTTTGCAACCCATGGCACTGTAGCTAATCTCTCTGGGCGTGGACGGAAGAGAAAAATTGATGAAAGGTTGCAACTCAGGATAGTCCAGATGGTGGATAAGCATCCCCAAACAAGTTCCAAAGAAATTCAAGCTGTCCTGCAGGCTCAGGGAGCATCAGTGTCAGCGCAAACTATCCGTCGACATTTAAATGAAATGAAACGCTATGGCAGGAGACCCAGGAGGACCCCACTGCTGACACAGAGACATAAAAAAGCAAGACTACAGCCTTAATCTAGGCTTACCTGTAGGTGCAAGTTGTGTGGTTGGGTTTACAACCACTTTAACCTCTTCAGCCCCGGAAGATTTGGCTGCCCAGTGACCGGGCCATTTTTTGCGATACGGCACTGCGTCACTTTAACTGAAAATTGTCGTGCGATGTTGTACCCAAACAAAATTGACGTCCTTTTTTTCCCACAAATAGAGCTTTCTTTTGGTGGTATTTGATCACCTCTGTGGTTTTAATTTTTTTGCACTATAAACAAAAAAAGAGCAAAATTTTTGAAAAAAAAACAACAATATCTTTTACTTTTTGCTATAATAAATATCCCAAAAAAAAAAAATTTCCTCAGTTTAGGCCGATATGTATTCTTCTACATATTTTTGGTAATTTTTTTTAGCAATAAGCGTATATTGAGGGGTTTGCACAAAAGTTATAACATCTACAAACTATGTGAAAGATTTATGGCATTTATATGGCGTTTTTATTTATTTAAATTTTTTTACTAGTAATGGCGGTGATCTGTGATTTTTTGCGGGAATTGAGACGTTGCGGAGGACAGGCTGGACACTTTTGACACATTTTTGGCACCATTGACTTTACAGAGCGATCAGTGCTCTGAATTTGCACTGATTACTATGTAAATATCACTGGCAGGGAAGGGGTTAACACTAGGGGGTGATCAAGGGGTTAACTGTGTTCCCTATTTTGTGTTCTAACTGTGGGGGGATGGGGGCTGACTATAGGAGATGACAGATCGTGTTTTCTACTTTGTAGAAAGACACGATCTGTCCTTCCTTCTCAGACAGCACGGGGGTTTGTGTGTTTACACACACAAACGCCCGTGCTCCCGCTCGTGCACACGATCGCTCCCGCCGCCCATGCGTATCGGGTTCCCTGTCATGCTCTCCTGGGTGAAGCCGTATAGATACTGGATTTCGCCCAGGAGAGCCATTCTGATGCAGTATATCTGCGTGAGCCAGTTGGGAACCGGTTAATATGCGCTTAATGGATGTTAGATTTTTTACATTTTCTATTGGATGAGTAAAAAATTTAGTTTTTTTTTTCAAAATTGACGGTCTTTCTTTGTTTCTAATGCAAAAATAAAAACCACAGAGGTGATCAAATACCACCAAAAAGAAAGCTCTATTTGTGGCAAAAAAAAATATCAATTTTATTTGGGTGCAGCGTCGCACGACCGCGCAATTGTCAGTTAAAACAATGCAGTGCCGTATCTCAAAAAATGGCCTGGTCAGGAAGGGGAGGTATACCTTCCGGAGCTGAAGTGGTTAATCTGGTGAGGAAGTGCTCAAAGAATCTCCTCTTCCCTATTGTGTCTCCCGCAAACTGGTACCCAAAGTATGCAGCTACGGCTGTAGGTATCACTCATGTCCCACCAGGGTCAATAGAGGGAGAGAAACCCTCAAAGTGTAGTATTTGGATTTATTCAGTGAAAAAGTATAAATATACACTTACAACAAGGAAGGCAAGTTTCACACATTTTGCCCCTCCCACATGGCGTTATCAAAGATGGTCTTTGATAACGTCCTGTAAGAGGAGCAAAATGCGTAGGCAAAATTTCCGGTTTGCGGTTTTCTGAGCCACAGTAGACCCGGATAAGGCTTGTACTGATTGCCTATACTCTACCAAGCGAATACTTGCCTTCCTTGTTGTAAGTGTAATTTTATACTTTAGATAAATTTAGACCTATTCAGTAAAGAAGTATAAAATTACACTTACGACAAGACAGACAAGTATTTGCAGAGTATAGGTAATCAGTACAAGCCTTATCTAGGTCCGCTGCGACTGAGCATGCGTTCCATGGATGGCGGAATTGACACAATGTGGTTAGAAACCGGAAATTGTCGCCGCATTTCGCCCCTCTCACAGGGCGTTGTCAAAGACCAAAGACCATCTTTGATAACGCCCTGTGGGAGGGGCAAAATGTGTGAAACTTGCCTTCCTTGTTGTACGTGTATATTGTTATTATTATTATTATTATACAGGGTTTATATAGCGCAAACAGTATACGCAGACAAGATGGGGGAAGACAGTACAGTTATAATACAATTCAATACAGGAGGGATCCGAGGGCCCTGCCTTGTTAGAGCTTACAGTCTAGAAGGTAGGGTCAAGTGGTCAAGAATATTTATACTTTTTTACTGAATAAATCCAATTACAACACTACGAGAGTTGTTCTCCCTCTATTGACCCTGGTGGGACACGAGTGATACCTACAGCGGCAACTGCATACTTTAGGTACCAGTCTGCAGGAGACACAGGAGGCGAGAAGAGATTCTTTGAGCACTCCCTCGCCAGAGTATGTTAGACCCTTATGCGGAAAAGCTGGGGTCCATTCTTTCTGGTGAGTAGGAGCATGAGAAGGGTGTGTGCTACACTCTCACCGAATGATATTTTTGGAGCACTTCAGCACTTTATGAATTATTGGGCACAGAGAAATTTTATGTTTTCTATGGAATGAACAGTTTTTTTTTTGTTTGTTTTTTTTACATACTGTCACCAGTCAGTGTTTCTGATCACAACCACACCCTTTATATTATAACACTATACTGCACTGGTGACAGTATGTAAAAAAAAATATATGTTTTTTTTATTATTATTATTATTATTTCTTCATTTAAAAATTAATTGTGACCAAAAATTACAACTTCAAAAAACTTGCCATGCCTCTTACTTAATATATTGGACTTTCTACTTTCCAAAAAGGGGTAATTTGGGGGATATCTGTACTGTCCTGGTGTTTTCAGGCCGTCAGTACATCAGGATTGATCGATTTTCAGGTATGTACCATAGTTTGTGGACTCTCTAACGTTCCTACAGACTAAATAATATACACTGATTTGGGTTATTTTCACCAAAAACAGTAGCAGAATACATTTTGTCCTAAATTTATGAAGAAAGATTATTTATTTGCCATATTTTATAACAGAAACTAAGAAAAGCGCATTTTTTTCAAAATATTTGGCCTTTTTTGATTTATTTAACAAGAAAAAAAAAACATTGATAATTAAATATCACCAAAAGAAAGTTCTATTTGTGTGAAAAAATATATAAAATTGTCATATGGGTACAGTGTTGTATGACCACGCAATTGTCATTCTAAGTGCAACAGTGCTGAAAGCTGAAAATTGACCTGGGCAGGAAGGGGGTAAAAGTGACTGGTTAAAAATGAAAATAGTTATACGAAAGAAAAGATTCCATAATGATAAAAATGTGATGCATTATTGATGTGCATGTGTGTGTGTCACAGGAAGTATGTGATCTAAACCGCCCTAAAGAAATAGAACTGCAAAAAAAAAAGGAACCCATTTTCAAACGTGGGTTCTCTTAGTATGTGAATTATTAAAAAAAAAAACTCTCCACTCCAAACTGGTGGTGAGTTTACAAACATTGTTGGACTGCCACCATCACATTATCCTCCACATCGCCCCCTTTGCAGGACACTATACTTGATGTATCTCAGATACAACTTTGTTATGTTTTTAAAAAAAATATCTTGGAAAATAAATAAATTGACTTAGATACTTCAAAGTTGTGCTTATACTGATATTTTGAGATCCTTTCCTGATTTAATTGCCATTTGATACCTATTATTGTATGTATGTTTAAAACAAACTATCTGAATGTAATATTACATAATTATCATGATGCAGTTAGTGCATAATAAAGTACAAAACAGCTCAAAAGGCTAACATGCTTACAACAGATTCTAACCACTGTACTGTATTTTCTTTAACTGATTGTGGACCGCCCCATTCACATATACTGCGGCAGGGCGGCCGCTCTGTGCCAGATCACGTACCTAGTACATGATCTGACACTCCTGGGTCAGGGGCGTGCACATGTCCTGCCGGCGATTCGCTCCTGCTGTGATTGGACACAGCAGGAGCCAATCCGCAGGTCCGGCGGACTCGATGTCCACCGGGACCCGCCGATCATTCCAGATGTAAACAAGGCAGATTGCCGTTCTCTCATGCCTCGTACACACAATCAGTTTTCCCGACAAGAAAAATGTGATGTGAGCTTTTTTGTCAGGAATTCCGACCGTGTGTATGCTCCATCACACTTTTTCTGTCAGAATTCCTGCCAAGAAAAGATTGAGAGCAGGTTCTCTATTTTCGTGACAGGAAAAATTCCTATCGGGAAACGCGCTTGTCTGTATGCAATTACGACGCAAAAAAAAACATGCATGCTCAGAATAGGTGTGCATTAGGGTGTGCACCCCAAAGCTCAAACATACACTACCAATCACTCACCATGTTCATTCAGAAAGGAAAGGGGCTGATAAATACATATTTACCAGCCCCTTGCTTCACTCATCCTAAAACATCCCCGCAACAGCTGGCAGGAGAGAAGAGGAGAGAAGCCGGTAGTGCTTCAGAGGGAAGGAGGTGGGAGCCAGGGCAGTAGGGGGAATCTGTGCTGCACAGGGTGATTAGAGTGTGCCTGGGCACAGCCGGCACACCCTGTGCGGACGCCTATGATGCTCAGAATCAAGCACAAGAGCCAAACTGCCTATTGAACTTCATTTTTCTGGTCTCGTCGTACGTGTTGTATGTCACCGCGTTCTTGACGTTCGATATTTCAGACAAGATTTTTGTCACCGTGTATATGCAAGACCATTTTGAGCCGTTTTCCTGCTGAAAACCCCCCCCCCACAGTTTTCCCGTCTTAACGACTGATCGTGTGTACAGGGCATAAGAAGGAAAAATAGTGAACCTGGATTTATGCTAAGCAGGAACACAGATCTCTGCCTTCCCACAGTGCAAGCACATCCCACACAGTTAGCCACTAGCCAGCACTTCCTAGGAACACATTTAACCGTTTGATCGCTCCTGATGTTAACCCCTTCCCTGCCAGTGTCATTAGTACAATGACAGTGCATATTTTTTAGCACTGATCACTGTATTAGTGTCACTGGTCCCCAAAAAGGGTGTCTAAAGTGTCAGTTAGGTGTACGATTTGTCCGCCGCAATATCGCAGTCCCGCTATAAGTTGCTGACTAGTAAAAAAAAAAATCCCATAGCTTATTGGGATTTTTTTTACCAAACATATGTAGCAGAATACATATTGGTCTAAATTGATGAAGACATTTGATTTTTTTACAGTTTTTTATTGGATATGTTTATAGAAGAAAGTAAAAAATATTGTGTTTTTTTTTCAAAATGTCTGTCTTTTTTTTTGACAAAACCAAAATCTCCTGCGCTCTCGGTGTATCGTCAAAACATAGGTGGCATGGTTCTGTCTAGAGGCAAAGTCTATAATCTTGCAGCCCTCCTCAGAACAATGGGTGTTCATATGGCTAAAAAAAAAGAAAAAAAACAGGAGGGCGCACCGACCTAGTGCATTACCACTTGCAGGTTTATTAAAATATAATTAAAAAGCAATTGTCCTACTTACAGACAGAGCTTATATACAAGCTTATCGGAAACAATGGCTGGAGATCTTAGCATTCACCGACAGGACTTGATGACAGAGAGGGTCAAACGATACCCCAAAACATCCAGATGGCTGACGCGTTTCAGGGGCGCACCCCTTTCCTCAGAGCCTAAGTGGTTCATCCGTCTTTTTTTTTGTTTATAGCGCAAAAAATAAAAACCGCATAGGTGATCACGTACCACCAAAAGAAAACTCTATTTGTGGGGGAAAAATGTTTTTTATTTGGGTACAGCATCACACGACTGCACAATTGTCAGTTAAATTAACGCAGTGCCCTATGGCAAAAAAAAACGCCTGGTTATGAAGGGGGGTAAATCTTCTGGAGCTGAAGTTGTTAACAGAATAGTTAACTGAATCTTTAGGGCTTTTGAACTGACAAAGACTCATTATTTAACAGCATAGATATCTAGATGCAGGTAGGAGGTGAAGATCTACTACACAATGAAAATCACTGCAAAGAAATCATTTTCTTGGGATGCTTCTTTTGTCTGCAGTTAGAATTAATGTAATGCTATATGATTTATGCTAATTACTAATTTTCTGATTCAAAATGGAAGCTACATCATCACTGAGTGACAGTAATGATGACAGTAACGTCTGCTTGAGCCATATGAACCCACAGGACTGATTTACAATATCATAATATGCAAGCAAGTAAACAACATGGTTGTAAATATGCTCAGAATCAGACAAAATTCACTTAAGGATTTGTATAACAATAAAATGGTATCAATGCCAGCAAACCCCCAGTAGCTGCTATTATAAATCATTTTTTTTGCTAATCTTCAGAGAAAGATTGTATTCACTGGGTGGTAATAATAATGTTGTCCCTTTCTTCCCAGATGATATAAGAAGCACAAATGTGCCGACTTTCCACCTCATTAGACGCCACGTGCATGCACCTGAAGTATGACTGTAAACCAGGCTGGAAATCTATTTGGAAGGAGCAATATAAATGCAAATTGGGATGGTAACATTGTATTCTGTTGCCTTCTCAAGGGAATTGATAGAACATCGTTAGCTGGCTTCATATTTGCAACATCTTATTGAACTTTTAATGTATTCAAGCACCTTGCTATCCCTTCATTTGGTTCGCTTTTGCTTTAGTGTCTTCCATTTAGTGCTAAATGAAGGAAAACAGCTACAGAGCCAAATGATCTAATTAGCTTTTCAGTTATTACAGCTGGCTCACAGCTGTATCTGTGCAATGAAAGGGGGATGCACTTATCTTTATATGGAGAGGGAAATGTGTCCAGCTCATACTGTTGCTTTTTGTTCACCGTTATAGGTAGAGAAACTGATTTATAATTTGGATCTTTGATAACTGTGGCTTGGTGTCACGTCTACCACAACGCAGGTGGTCAGACACTATAGCTGGTTACTGTGTGCTTCACCTATAGCAGCCCCTTTCCCAAAAGGCAAGAAAGCCTACTGGTACTCGGTTGCCCCAGGACTTTTACACAATGCTATAGTGCCTGGCCACTACGCCAGGGCAGATGCAAACTGAGCAAAGCAAATAGATACTTGTGGTTAGCAGACAGATAACGTGGTTCTATGACAGTCCAGGTAAAAAGGCAGGCTGAGTTCAAGGAATAGGCCAATAATCTGGTCCAAAGTCATACGCAGGGGAATCCAAAGGAGCAAAGCAGGGCAGACAGACAAGGAGCTTGTTAAGGAACAACACACGTATCACTCACTATCACAAGCACCCAAATGAGGTTTGAGCTGACTTATAACAGGCTTGGTTTCCACCCAGAGACTGATCACATTAATCAGCCTGCAGGTGGACAGACAGACAAGGAGAGTGCCATAGCCAAAACCCAGATGCTGGAATGAGGAACAGGAGCACTAAGTGATCCTGACATTTGGACAAGTAGAAGTTCAAGTAGTGCAGGTTTAGGTAGTTAAAAAAGAATGATTCCCATAACTTTGTATGGCAGCACTGGAGATAAGAAAAGGTGACACTTTCTGTGGGGTATTTACTAAAACTGAAGCGTGTACAACGGTACCAGACAGGCATGTCCTCTGTCCCCCCTGTTGCGTTCCCTGTCATTAGAACCGTTATTGGTTGGGATTAGACAGCAGAGGCATTGTAAGGGGGGTGCGGGGGATGCGGGCCACACCCGGGTGACACCCACCAGAGGGATGACACCCGACACAACACAGCATTGAGAGGTGCCGCGCCGACCGCGGCTCTCTCCTATTCCTCCTTCCCCTGCGCCCGGCGCCCGCATGTCCTCCAGGCTCCGGGAACCGGCACTGCGATCCGCAATGGCAATTATGACAGGCAGGCGGGGAGAGGTCACAGTGCCAGTGTCCTATCACAATTACACTCCTCAGACCGATGATGCCTAGGCTCCTCCTCCACACTGACAGTATATCCACAACAGGAGGAAGAGCCTAGGAAGAGGGACATTCGTGTGTACAGAGCCGCGCTGATCTGAGGTCTGTAAATGTAGGGAGGGGAGGTATACAGAGGGGGGGGGCGTTACATTAGGGGGATTACACAAGGGGGCATTACATTAGGGGGATTGCAGGGGGGTAACATTACGGGGATTACACAGGGGGGGCGTTACATTAGGGGGATTACACAGGGGGGGTGTTACATTAGGGGGATTACACAGGGGGGCGTTACATTAGGGGGAATTAAACAGGGGGGTGTTATATTGGGGGATTACACAGGGGGGCATTACATTAGGGGGATTGCAGGGGGGTAACATTAGGGGGATTGCACAGGGGGGTTAAATTAGGGGGATTACACAGGGGGGGCGTTACATTAGGGGGATTACACAGGGGGGGTTACATTAGGGGGATTGCAGGGAGGGTAACATTAGGGGGATTGCACAGGGGGGTGTTACATTAAGGGGATTGGAGGGGGGTAACAGGGGGATTGCACGGAGGGGTACATTGTGGGGATTACACAGGGGGGCGTTACATTAGGGGGATTACAAAGGGGGGGTGTTACATTAGGGGGATTACACGGGGGGTGTTATATTGGGGGATTACACAGGAGGGGTGTTATATTGGGGGATTACACAGGGGGGGCGTTACATTAGGGGGATTGCAGGGGGTATCATTAGGGGGATTGCACAGGGGGGCAGAGCTGTGCTGATGCGCTAGCCTGCTCAGTGCCCCGGATTGCTCATGCTCAGTGACAGGCGGGGGGGGGGGGGTGACACCATATTTTACCACACCCCGTGACACCAACCCTAGTGACGCCACTGTTAGACAGAATTCAGACATCAAGGGGATTAAGATATGGGAATAGGAACATAAATTAGCGGCGTACACCGACGATATCCTGTTTTTCATAACTAACCCCAGGATAACCCTCCCTAAAAATATATGGAGAGATATCAAACTTTAAAATAAACCCGTCTAAGTCAGAGACCTAAATATTAATGAGCAAAAACAGGATGAGCAGTTATATCAAAAGGAGTTCCCATTTATTTGGGGGAAAAAATTGTTAAATTATTTAGGAGTTAAGATAACATAAACCACTGAGACATTATATCAACTTACTTTAATCCCGCTACTGAACAAATTTAAATTAGAACTAAATAAAATTGCATCAAGACAGGTGTCCTGGATTGGAAGGATAAGAATCTTTAAAATGGTAATCTTACCTAAAATCATGTATAAGATGCAAATGCTCCCAATCTCCCTCCCACAGGTATATTTTAAAATGCTACAAACTTTACTCCTTAGGTTTATTTGGCAGAAAAAGAAGCCGCGCATTAGTTTGACAGTAGTGACTAGGGAAAAGGGACAAGGGGGTCTGGGGGTACCTGACCTTAAAAATTACTACAACATGATTCTACTTTCAAGGGTGATAGAATGGGCAAAAAATAATAATGAGAAAAGATGGGTAAAAATGGAAAGCACAATTAGCAGAGTCACACTGGGAAAAATAATATGGATACCCGCACATTTAAGAGAATTAAGTGAGAACACACATATAATAACACAGAAAGCACTGGCAGTTTGGGATTTTATACAAAAAAGGCAAAAATGGGGGTACAACTCACCATTGATACCACTAAAAAATACCAATTATTTTACGGGATAGGAACATTGTTTGGAAACTGGATAAAGGAAGAAAATGCACAATTAAAAGACGTAATGGAGAAAGGTAAAATATGCACTTATCAGGACTTAAAGGGGCTGTAAAGGCAATTTTTTTTTAAAATAACAAACATGTTATACTTATCTCCACTGTGCAGCTCGTTTTGCACAGAGTGGCCCGAACCTGGTCTTCTGGGGTCCCTCGGCGGCTGTCTCGGCTCCTCCCCGCAAGAACTAACCACCTTCATGCAAGCTCTCTCGCATGGTGATTAGTTCTTGCGGGCGCGCTCCCGTGATACAGCCGGCGGCTATAGCCGCTCACTGTATCACTCGGCCCCGCCCCCCGGCGCGCCGCATCATTGGATGTGAATGACAGCAGCGCGAGCCAATGGCTGCGCTGCTTTCAATCCATCCACTCTAGCCAATCAACAGCCAGGCTGAGCGGGGGCGAGCCAAGCAGGTGAACGGGCTCAGTTAAGTAAACCGGGGGGGGCTCAGTATTGTCAGATGTTTTTTCACCTTAATGCATAGGATGCATTAAGGTGAAAAAACATGAACCTTTACAACCCCTTTAAAATATAAAAATTATTTAGTGGTGATGAATGGGTGGCGGTATTCCCAGCTGAAGCACTTCATAGAGACATTGCCTCAGCCAATTAGATCTACAGAGAACCTACTCCCGTTGGCGCAATTATGCCTAGCTACAGGAAAAAAAGAGGAGGATCTCTAGAATATACAAAATTTTGATGGGCGGGAAGGGGCTGAAAATGCCGCCATTTATTGGAAAATGGGAAGCAGAACTGGGAATACGGGTAAACGACTTAGAGGTTAGGAAAATGTTAAGGTTGGCACATACGACGTCAGTAGATAGCAATACAATTGAAATAAATTACAAGTGCTTGGCACGCTGGTACATAACCCCTGATAAGGCACATAGATTCCAAAGCGAGACTTCACAGCTGTGCTGGCGGGGATGCAAGGAAATAGGAACCATGACTCATATCTGGTGGATCTGTCCAAAAATAAAAAAAATACTGGAGAGAGGTACGGCAAATAATTAAGGAGATAGCTAGCATAGAAATATCAGAGGACCTGTGGGGGTGTTTGTTTCACGGAGTCAGTATGCCAACTAAACAGTATAGGAGAACACTGGTTCCTCAGTTATTAAACACAGCTAAATGCTTAATACCTAGACAGTGGCAGGATCCCAAAAGTCCAACAATGAGGAGTTGGTGTAATAAAGTAAACACAATTTATAATCTAGAGTTCCTGAGGTTCAGCGGCGAGGAGGGATTGGATGGGTTTGAAGTGATGTGGAGAGATTGGATAAAGTACAAGCATACAACAAGATTTGCAGAAAGGATGGGAGCTCAATGAAGGGGAGGAGTAAAGAGACTAGGAGAGACTAGACACAATAAAGCAAGAAAAGAATGTTCAGAGAGGGGAGGGGGTTATATATATTTATGTATGTATTATCTAAGTACTAGGTGATGTAATGCCGCAAAGTGTTTTCCGGCTTTTGTATTTTTTCTATACATTAAAACTTAATAAAGAAATAAAAAAAAAAATGAAAAAACTGAAGCGTGCAAAATCTGATGCAACTCCGCATAGAAACCATTCAGCTTCCAGGTTTTAGCCCTGGTTCACACTGGTGCGATTTGACATGCGATTTGACATGTCAAATCGCATGTCAAATCGGCGATATTTTCTGCAAATTGCGGGCAATGGCACCGGCCTAATCGGTGCGACGCCACATCTGCGGCGCTGCACCGATTTCAAAAAGTAGTTTCTGTACTACTTTTTGCGATTTCGGCCGCGATTTACATTGACATCTGTGTCAGATGTCTCTGTAATCGCAGCTGAAATCGGGACTGCCAGCGGGAGTGAAATCGTGCGAGTTAAGCTGAACTCGCACGGCTTCACTCCCGCAGCCCCAGTGTGAACCTGGGCTGATTGTCAAAGCTTAATTGAACAAGCTGAAGTAAGGCCGGGTTCACACTTGTGCGACACGACAGCCGTCCTTCTTTGGATCCGACTTTGCCCTGCGACATGAAGCCGACATATGTCCGACTTTCAATGAACGGGGATCCGACTTGGATCCCCGCCAATACCAGGCACTGTGTTTGGTATGAATCTTGATGGGGAACTCCACACTAAATTTTAAATAAAAAACCGGCATGGGTTCCCCCTCCAAGAGCATACCGGGCCCTTGGGTCTGTTATGGATTTTAAGGGGAACCCCTACGCCGAAAAAACAGGGTGGGGGTCCCCCCAAAATCCAAACCAGACCCTTATCCGAGCACGCAACCTGGCAGGCCGCAGGGGAAGAGGGGGGAAGAGAGAGCGGCCCCCCTCCCTCCTGAACCGTACCAGGCTGCATGCCCTCAACATGGGGGGTTTGGTGCATTGGGGCAGGGGGCGACCTGCGGCCCCCCCACCCCAAAGCACCCTGCCCCCATGTTGATGAGGACAGGGCCTCTTCCTGACAACCCTGGCCGTTGGTTGTCAGGGTCTGCGGGCGGGGGGCTTATCGGAATCCGGGAGCCCCCCTTTAATAAGGGGGCCCCCAGATCCTGGCCCCCCACCCTATGTGAATGAGTATGGGGTACATTGTACCCCTACCCCTTCACCTGGTGGAAAAAAATGTCAATAAAAAAACACACACAGGTTTTTAAAGTAATTTATTACACAGCTCCAGGGGTCTTCTTCCGACTCCGGGGGTCTCTTCCGTCTTCGGGGGTCTCCGGTGTCGTCTCCGCGCTCTCCGGTTCTTCCTTCCTTCTGCCGGGCCTCCGCTATCTTCTTCCAGCTCTTTTGCTAGCGGAGAGGCCCGGTCTTCTTCGTCGCCTTCTTCCCTCGCTCTCCGGTTCTTTCTTTCTTCTGCCGGCTCCTCCACTATCTTCTTCCAGCTCTTTTGCTAGTGGAGGGGCCGGTCTTCCCATCGCTGTCGGCGTCTTCTTCCCTCTTCTCCTTCTCGATGTTGACACGTCGCTTCCTCCCGCTGTAATGCTTGGCTGTTCGCTCCGCAGCGATTTATATAGGCTTCTCATGACGTCACAGTCACATGCTCCGGGTGGCCCCGGAGCATGTGACTGTGACGTCATGGGAGCATGTGACTGTGACATCATGAGAAGCCTATATAAATCGCTAAGGGTCTGGTTTGGATTTTGGAGGGAACCCCACTCCATTTTTTCGACGTAGGGGTTCCCCTTAAAATCCATAACAGACCCAAGGGCCTGGTATGCTCTTGGAGGGGAACCCATTCCGTTTTTTTATTTAAAATTTGGCGTGGAGTTCCCCCTCAAGAGCAGCAGAGCACAAGTCGCATGCCAAAGTCGGATCATGCAAGACTGCGGTCTGACTTTGATCCGACTTCAATGATAGTCAATGGGCTGAAGTCGGATCAAAGTCGGACCAAAGTAGTACAGGGAGCATTTTCAAAGTCGGACCGACATGTGTCGGACCAGTTAAGACAGCTCCCATAGGGAAACATTGATTTTCACACGTCATGCGACATGAGCTCCCAATGTCGGAGCGTTTGTCGCCCCAGTGTGAACCCGGCCTTAGAAGCTGATTGGCTACCATGCACAGCTGCACTAGATTTAGTAAATGTCCCCCTCTGTGACTCTCTGCCTATATGATATGTTATCTGTATGAAAATTAGCAAGTAGGCAATACAGAAAGAAGGTTTTAACGTAAATAGTGTGTGCACAGGAAATTCTGAAAGGTACAGGGACAAAAGACACAACAGCGGGTGTATTTTTATGATTTCTACACAATCACAAAATGATAATGGCATTTCTAAAATTCATTTTAGTGCTCAACAGTTTTTCGTATTAAAAAAAAAAATGATTTTGTTTGCAATTGCATTTAGTATGTTAAGACCAGGTGGCTGTTTACTTTGCAATGCTTTTGTAAGATACCTAAAATATAAATTTTAATGGAAATGGACTGGGTTATTCTATTCTCTTGGTTTATCAATGATCATTGGAATAAGGTTCGCAGAGGTTATATTTGAAAGGAGTCAGCAGGGCTGTGCTAATTGGTAGACAGAAAAAGGTATCAACCAAAAGAAAAAAAATTACAACTATAATGAAAATATGGGAGCATTTTCAGAACCCACAAAAAAATCCATAAATTTACCATAGAGTGTCCATAAATGAAGAAGAAATGCAAGAAAGTGTAATACTTAGACTGCACTGTGCTTTTCTAATGCCCTGTACACACGATCGGAGTATTCGATGGTCTAAAATCCGATGGAATTTTTCGTCGGAATTCCATTAAAGCTGTCTTGCATACACACTGTCAGACTAAATTCCGACCGTCCAAAACACGGTGGCGTAAAACACTCAGATGAGCCAAGAAAAATTAAGTTCAATGCTTCCGAGCCTGCGTCGACTTGATTCTGAGCATGAGTGGGTTTTTTCTCTGTCGGAGTTCCACACAGACGATAGGAATTTCCTATCGTTTTTTTTTTCATTGGACAAATTTAAAACCTGTTCTATTTCTAAACACAGATGGAAAAAAGTCAGATGGGGCCCACACACGATCAGAATTTCCCATGAAACAAGTCCATCGGACTTGTTTCATCTGAAGTTCCGATCGTGTGTACAAGGCATTAGTCCCTGGAGCTGTGGAGGCAACTGCTTTCAAGCTGTAATCTACATTATATGTGAGAGGATATTACTTTTTAATGTCCATTAAAATTTTGATACTACTAACAGCTTTCTGTGCCCTGTATTTGTGCCCTTATCTCTGTAGACAGATAAAAAGACCATCTTGAGCATATTTGTTTAAAAGGTAGGAACAGAATGTCTTGATTTGTCCTCTGCATTTACAGAGTCAGTAGTGAAACATGTTAGACAGTTAAATGGAACATACTGTCACTTCTATAGTTCTCCCACCTTGCTCAACATATCAGCCCTCCCAAAAAGGTTTAGGCTGGGTTCACACTAATGCCGGATGCGGCTCACAGAAGGGGTCTAGTGCGTCCCTGTTCTCAGTTTCAGGTCCGATTTCAGCCCCAAATTTTGAATGAATTTGGACCTAAAGACAGGACTACTGTGCGATTTGCACCGGAGCCGCTCCGGAGATATGTGAACTGGCTCTATATCTCTGCAGCCATTCTCCATCTCCCTCCCTCCCCAGTGACAGCGGGCGGGCATCTTTCTCCAGGCCCACCCAACCACGTCATTCATTCACAGTCCTCTGTGAATGTGAAACTACAGCTTGTAGTTCTCATTGAACTACCACGGCGGTTTTGAGCGCCGTGGTAGTTCTTTCATTCTTCCTGTCAGTGAGCATCTGCCAGCCGGTAGGAGGTACGACAAACCGATACACTGATTGTTCTGCAGGAGTCCTGCATGGTACCAGCGATCTGCTGGACGCTGACGCAATGCTTTACAAAACAAAAAATTGTAAATGCACATTTTTTTACCTGCAAAAAAATTTGCATTTATTATTTTTGGTTAAAAGGTGAACTCATCCTTTAGATATAAGTAAGCATCCCTGACATCCCTTTAGATATGCATACTCCATGATTATTCAGGTGAGCCTATTGTTAATTGGGAACACACATTGGGAATAACTATGGAGATGCTCTCTTTGATATAACATTGTAAATATTATTATTATTAGTAGTAGTGTAGCGGGTACTTACTTTCCCGGGTGCATTTTTTGAATCTAGCTGTGACATCAGTGCTATGTTCCCTGGGTCCAGGAGGTGGCGCTGCCGCCGTGGCCGGAGGGACGAATGTCACTGTGTGTCGAGTCTTCTTTTTGTCCTCTTTCGGTAGCGGTATGGTGGGGCGGGGAACCCGCCATGCTTGCTGGGAGAGGGGATAAAAGGGGCCGGCCATCTGAGTCACGGGGTCTTCGTCCCAGGCACCTTCAGCTTGCGGATGTGGGTTCGTGCTCGTCCTCTAGGAGGCCCCGGCCTAGAGGACCAACGGAGATCGTGTTCCACCCCAGGCACCTTCAGCCCTGGGGTGAGGTACTTGCAAGAAGGTCCGGAGCTCAGTGCCCAACACTGAGTTCCACGAGGGAAGGGTCCTAAGGCACTTCGGGGATGGAGGCCTGAATCTGAGTAAGACGCAATGGACCAGGGAGAGCTCCTCACTCGAAGACCCGGTGCAGCAGACTGCCGGTGACGGGTGAGTCTCTTGTCGGAGACCGTCCAGAAGGATCCCCTTCCTCTCGTACGGAGACCATATCCCACTCTCCAGGAGGAGAGTGGAGGAGCGAATTTGTGTCTGGGCCTATTCACACTCACACCTCCTTTTCTGTCCTAACTATCAAGGAAGTCCCTGTATGGTGTGTTCTAATAAAGGAGTGTTGGACTTTAATGGTGTGAGGCTCACTTCCTGGCGGACGAAGTTCACGGTGACTCTTGGAGGGAGGATCCGGGTGCACGGCACAGACCCGAAGGTAAACAGGACATTGCTGATACTACAGGCATTCCCATGTGGTGGAGGCTAGGCGTAGCCCACCCGCTCTTTCTCTCTCCACTCTACCAGATACCCCTAGACAAGAGACAGTGCAGGCCGCACAGAGAGAGAAGAGGGGCAGGCGCTACAGTAGTAATTAGATTAGACTATAAATTGACAGAACTGTTATTGGTCCCATCACAGCAGGAGACAGCAAGAGCAAAGAAAAGGTTACAGATTTTATCTGCAAATGTTCTTAAAGAAGACGAGGTGTAATGAAGTTCACTTTAGTATTCTGATGGATAGCTGCACTATGGTCACAAGCATAAAATTAGTACACCAAATTTAAAACAAATTACTTAAAAATGCTACATACTTATCAGAAAACAAAAACATGAAAAAAACAAAGGCAAAACTTGGTACAAAATATTCAAATTTATGCAGATGTGATAATCACACAGTGAATGAAAATGGATCACTGAAAAATAAGATGTGAAATACGTGATTGACAGAAGTAGCCATGGTAACAGACATGAAACCATACTGAGAAAAAAAACATGCCAGAGAAAACAGAGACTAATCTCAGGAAACATTTCCATTACTCTATTTCTTGAAACCGGAAAACAAGTCTATGAATGGCAAGTAGCCGTCAAATACAAACGTGATTATAAATGAGATTTTTTTTTAAATTTTGAAAATCATTTTCTTTGCTTGAGTAACATGTTTTGAATTATGCTTTTCTCAGCAATATGAATATTGGTAACTAAAAACATTTTATTTAATCATTTTAAAAACAGAAAGGTCTCTATCAAAGGTACAGATAATATATTTCAGAGAACTAAACTTTCTTTTTAAATGCAACATACAGTATTTATTGGCAGTATGACATTTGAATAGCCACTGTTTTTATTCTCTTACATTGGAATGAACCATAAAATTACTGTGGAAATTAAATTTTTAGCATAATTCGTTCCAGGAAATTTCTTGTAATCCAAAGCACTCGCATATCAAAGCGAGTTTCCCCATAGAAGTCAATGGAAACTAAAATAATTAGTTCTGCATTGACTTTAATGGCATGCAATACCGCATGTGGCCAGAGGTGGGGGGTGCCGGAGCCTCGGAAATGATCGGGGACAGATCGGCTGACCTCGAAAACCCTCGTAAAGGCTCGGAAACACCCTGGAACAGAGTATTTCCAAACGGCTCTGCTCCGGCGCCCCCGCCCCTCAGGCCAAATGCGGTACTGCACACCCCATTCGCTTGAATTCTGCTCGTTTTGCAAACCGAGTCAGATTTTTTTTTTTAAAGTTGCTTGTCTTTCAAAACGCTCGTTAACCGCGTTACTCGTAAACCAAGGTTCCACTGTATATCAAATAACTTTCTATAACCAATCAACATAGATGCATCATTACTATTACTGACTGGCACTAAATAATCTTTTATTTTACTTAATGAGGCAAGGTTGGAGTAAGTAAATTACTTCTCTTTCTTTTAGTGCAGTAAAACCTCATTCACACAAGTGGCAGGCAGTCCCATTCATGTCAATTGGGACACAGCAGCTGCACAGACACAGCCACTGCTTCCAATCTGACAAAAATGCAAGTGCGGGTGCCCAGCCCTGAGCACAGATAGTGTGTACATTCAGGGCAATGCACCCGCACCTGCTTGGCCGTCAAATCAGGAGCAGAAATTGTGTGTGCAGCTGCTGCATCCTAAAAGACATGACAGGAACAGCCCCATTTTTGCTGCCTCAGCAGCCCCATTGTGCAGGCATTCACGGCCCTCACACAGGTATGAGCTGTACTACACCTTAGGTTTAATTCAGGGCTGAATTATCTTCTCATATTTATCTTCCACAAGGAAACAACAAGAAAATGTCTTCTTCATGGGCTCCTGAAGGATATTTTACTCTTGGTCATATTTATTTATTACACATTTTTATATAGCACCAACAATATATGCAGCACTTTACTTATATATTGTACATTTATCACATATCACCAATTTACTAAAAGACATATAAGTCTGGATGTCACAGCACTTCCTCAAACTCCATTTATCCAAAACCAAGCTCATAATTTTTCCTTCCCCATGTGCTCCTTTCCTTGATCTCTCTGTCAAGATCGATGGCAAAAACTATCAGTCCATCCCCGCATGCCAAGGTGTAACCCTGGACTCTGATCTATCCTTTAGGCACCATATTCAATCACTGTTCAAATCTTGCCACCTCAACTTCTGCAACATCTTCAAAATATGCCCCTTTCTAACTAATGACACCACAAAGCTCCTAGTTCACTCCCTGGCCATCTCTCGTCTCGACTACTGCAACTCCCTTCTCATTGGCTTACCTTTACATAGGCTACTACCCCTTCAGTCCATCATGAATGCTGCTGCCAGGCTCATTCACCTTACCAACTGCTCCTTGTCTGCTACTCCTCTCGGTCAATCCCCATGGGCTTCCGCTCACCTAACTAATTAAATTCAAAATACTAACAACAACTTACAAAGCCATCCACAACTATGCCCTCACCTACATCACTAGCCTGGTCTCAAAATACCAACCTAATTGTTCTCTTCATTCCTCCCAAGACCTCCTGCTCACTAGCTTCCCTGTCACCTCCTCCCATGCTTGCATCTAGGACTTTTCCAGAGCCTCTTCCATTCTTTGGAACTCCCTACCCCAATCTGTCCGATTATCTACTACTCTGTTTGCTTTTAGATGATCCCTTTTCAGAGAAGCCTATCCTGCCCCCAATTAACAACTGAACTTTTATTTTCTCCTTCAGCTCATCCCCCACAGTTATTACCTATTGTATCACTTGACCTTCCATCCTAGATTGTAAACTCTAACAAGAAGGGCCCTCTGATTCCTCCTGTATTGAATTGTATTGTAATTGTACTGTCTGCCCTCATTTTGTAAAGCGCTGCGCAAACTGTTGGCACTAGGGATGAGCTTTCGCGTTTGAGTCGAACATTATGGGCCGTACGCGCCAAATTCGAGTGGCGTGTCACGGCCCATTATTCACTGTGGCATCGCAGTGCATTGCTGGCTGATGATTGGCCAAGCATGCACTATGACCCACATGCTTGGCCAATCACAGCGCGGTAGGTACAGAGAGCCGTAATTGGCCAAAGCCAAGGTGGCTTTGGCCAATCATGGCTCAGAGGAGTAGGTACACGCCCCACACTATATAAGGCCGCTGGCTTGGCGGCCTTGTGTAGTGTGTTGGCGTTGGTTAAAGGAAAGAGACAGTGAGAGAGACAGTGTAATTTGATTTGAGTTAGATAGAGCAGGCAGGCGAATCAGTTAGCTGCAGTTACAGTGTGTAGAGGATATATATGCATCCTAGGTGTTGTATATATATTTACACACTGTATTCAGTTTAGCTAGATCCGTTCCTGTTATTCTCTATACTGACAGGCAGACAGGTAATTGTGCTAGCTGCAGTGTTTCACTTAGTGTACTGTGTCTTTTGCACAGTGTGCACCAAAAGCTTACCTGAATACAATTGCTAGTGTTCTGATACAAATACAGGCAGGGAGCTGCAGTATTTTGCTTTAGTGCCCTTTGCACAGTGTGCACCAAAAGCTTACCTGAATACGATTGCTGGTGTTCTGATACAAATACAGGCAGGGAGCCGCAGTATTTTGCGTTAGTGTTCTTTGCACAGTGTGTACCAAAAGCTTACCTGAATACAATTGCTGGTGTTCTGATACAAATACAGACAGGGAGCTGCAGTATTTTGCTTTAGTGTCCTTTGCACAGTGTGCACCAAAAGCTTACCTGAATACAATTGCTGGTGTTCTGATACAAATACAGGCAGGGAGCTGCAGTATTTTGCTTTAGCGTCCTTTGCACAGTGTGCACCTAAACCTTACCTGAATACAATTGCTGGTGTTCTGATACAAATACAGGCAGGGAGCTGCAGTATTTTGCTTTAGTGTCCTTTGCACAGTGTGCACCTAAAGCTTACCTGAATACAATTGCTGGTGTTCTGATACAAATACAGGCAGGGAGCTGCAGTAGTTTGCTTTAGTGTCCTTTGCACAGTGTGCACCTAAAGCTTACCTCTATACAATGCGCCTTTCCTTTTTTTAATGTGGGTGCGGGGTTCCCCTTAATATCTATACAAGACCCAAATGGGCTGGGGGGGGGGTATCCATGCCATTTTTCTCAATGATTTTCATCCATATCGCCGGGACCAGACAGTACATTAAAGCCGCAAGCAGTTTTAAATGACTTTTTTTCCTTTAGAAATGTCATTTTGTGCAGGGACAGTTCTAAACACGGGAAACACGTGCCACTTCACAGGCATACTTTAGATACCCCCCAGGTATGATATTTAAAGGAATATTTCACTTTTTTTTCACTTTATGCATCATTAAAATCACTGTTCCCGAAAAAACTGCAGTTTTTAAAACTTCTTTTTGCATTGATACATGTCCCCTGGGGCAGGACCCAGGTCACCAAACCCTTTTTAGGACAATAACTTGCACATTAGCCTTTAAAATTAGCACTTTTGATTTCAAACGTTCGAGTCCCATAGACTTTAATAGGGTATTAAAGTTTGCGCGAACCGGGGGGTGTTCAGCTCATCCCTAGCCACTATATAAATCCTGTATATAAATAATATCAGTCCCTGCCCTCAAGGAGTTTACAATGTAAGATCCCTATTTAAAATTAATACATACACATACTAGTTTTAGACAGGAGCCAATTACCCTACCAGCATGTCTTTGGAGAGTGGGAGGAAACCCACACAAGCACAGAGAAAACATGCAAACTCAAGGCAGGTTGGGATTTGAATCCACAACCCTAGTGCTACCAAGTGGAAATGCTAACCACTTAGCCAATGTTATATGCTGAAAGTTTCAGTTATCAAATCATTATAACTATTATAAGTTGGATTTGTGGAAAGGGGAGCTATTATATAACTTTCTGTCCATCTTCCCATCACCTCTGCAATCAAATATGGATATGGTAGCTTTGAGCTAACTGTAATATCTGAGCAAGACTTAAATTTGTATTTCAGTGCAGTGTCAGGAATGACTTTTGAAGACAGAATAGGTTCTAAAGTACTATCCGTGACACAAAAGCTGTAAAATAGGAAGATAAATACTAGCGGACAAATGGCTCAGTACACTTCATAAAATAGCTCTGCTTTGTTGGAGTGGTTGCGTGATCTGGGTGCCTGCCACTGCATCATGCTCTATGAGATTTACAGTGTGTACTGAATAGCTTTTTACAAACTGATCAAGCATTTACTAAAGGCAAATAAGCTCTTCACTTTGCAAGGAGATTATCCCCAGAGCCTACTAAATGTGGTAATATTAACCACTTCCCTACTGGGCACTTAAACCCCCTTCCTGCCCAAGCCATTTTTCAGTGTTCAGCGCTGTCACATTTTGAATGACAATTGCGCGTTCGTGTGACGCTGTACCCAAACGAAATTTGCGTCCTTTTTTTCACACAAATAGAGCTTTCTTTTGGTGGTACTTGATCACCTCTGCAGTTTTTATTTTTATTTTTTGCGCTATAAACAAAAGAAGAGCGACAAGTTTGAAAAAAAAACACAATATTTTTTACTTTTTGCTATAATAAATATATATTTTTTTTCCTCAGTTTAGGCCGATATGTATTCTTCTACATATTTTTGGTAAAAAAAAATCGCAATAAGCGTATATTGATTGGTTTGCGCAAAAGTTATAGCCTCTACAAAATAGGGGATAGATTTATAGCATTTTTATTATTTTTTTACTAGTAATGGCGACAATCAGCGATTTTTATCGTGACTGCAATATTGCGGCAGACACATCGGACACTTTTGACACATTTTTGGGACCATTCACATTTATACAGCGATCTGTGCTATAAAAATGCATTGATTACTGTATAAACATGACTTGCAGGGAAGGGGTTAACACTAGGGGGTGAGGAAGGGGTTAAATGTGTTCCCTATTAGTGATTCTTACTGTGGGGGAGGGGACTGACTGGAGGAGGAGACCGATCTGTGTCCCTATGTACAAGGGACACACCATCGGTCTCCTCTCCCTGACAGGACATGGATCTGTGTGTTTACACACACAGATCCACGGTCCTGCTTGGTTACTGGGCAATCGCGGGTGCCCGGCAGCCATCGCGGCCGCCGGGAATGCGCATCGGGTCCCCAGTGACGCGGCACGCGCGTGCACCCCCTAGTGGATTTTAAAGGCGCGATGTCATATGACGTCTGCCCAGAATAACAGTGTCTTTCTGCCGCCATCATTTCACGGCGGCCGGTTGACAACTGGTTAAATAGAAAACAACACTTTTGCATGCTGGAAGATTGATGATTGAAGTCAGCAGAACTTCACCTCATTCACTGAGCTCTTCTAATAAAAGCGAGACTGGAAGTTTTTGGAAAAAGAGTTGTGCTCTACTACTAAATGAATAATTGAAAGCTTTTATAAGGCTCATTTTAGTCTATGCAAATTGGATGCATTTTGAACCACATCGGATTTACATGACATATGATCTGAACCAGCTTTCTATGGAGCCTGTTCACATATGTGCAGGCTGGCCAACTTGTGTTTTTAAATATATTGTTGTACGATTTATAGTCTGGTTCAGGTGCAATTTCAACTAAAAATTGGTACCTAAATCTCACCTGAACCGGTGAACGAAACCTCAATAGACTCCTTTAAAAATTGCAATTAAACCATGGCCAGACATATGTAAACCAGCTGTAATGCCTCGTACACACGACCGAGTTTCTCGTCCAAAACCGGCAAGAAAAGTGCCGCGTGAGCTTTTTTGTCGAGAAAACCGTTCGTGTGTATGGTTTTACGACGAGAAAATTGCCGTGAATCTCGACGAGAAAATAGAGAACCTGCTCAGGATTCCAGATTTCCTCGTCGTGTTTCTCATCGGCCTGTTTTGTGACGAGAAAATGGTTCGTGTGTATGCTTTTACGACTCTTCCAAAAGCGCGCATGCTCACAAGCAACTATGAGATGGGAGCGCATCTTCTGGTAAAACAAGCCTTCGTAATGGAGATAGCACATTCGTCACGCTCCAAATTTTTGCATCGTTTAAATGTTGTGCATTGAAATCTTCGTTAGAATGTGACATTAATCCAAACGAATGAACTTCTTTTGCTGCTGATATTCACACAGAGTTATGACTATGTTTTTTTAACATTTTTCTTGTTGCTCTTAAGAAGATTTATGTGTATTATATCGTGCAAGTTTTTAGGAATATTAAAAAATGTGTTATTTTTATAACTGATGTTAATTGTAATTTCGCAATGTTTTGGTAGTGATCTCCCATTGAATCTTTTAATATATATTATTTAAATTTTACACACTTTTTTGGGGGGTTGTTATCTGTCCCTTTTTTTGTCAGTCAAATGTATCTGCTTACTCCAAAGCTAGATTTTACATTTTTACAAATACACATAGTCAAGTATGAACTTAAAGAAAAATAACATTTATTCATGTTTGAACTAAAATAAAGAGAAGGCAGCGCTGGAGAAGCTGCTGCCATTTGTGCATCCCAGGGACCCCAGAGCACACAGCAACCCTGTGTGGACACTAAAATTGGGAGCTTGAGAAGGCCAACATTTCTGAACACAATCTGATGCTGGCCTCCCAGAGGTCAGGAACAGCAGCAGGTGATATTGTTGTGTTACACTATGTGATTATTCTTGCTCTGTGTCTTTAAGATCTGTCCCCTTCTTTCTAGCTGAACTCTCTCTCTCACCGTAGTTCTTTGTATATCTCCTCCACTTCCTGATTCTGGTCATTACTCCTGTATTTCTTCCATGCTAACATCTTACATGTGGCTTACAACTGCAACGTTTTTCTACCTATGAATATCCATCATTAAACGGAACATTCAAAAGGATTCATCGTCTGTCGTCCTAACTGTGAGTTTATTTATTGAGTTAAACTGCCTGTATCGATGCAAGGGATGAATATCAAACCAGCTTGAGTAAGGCCTACTTAAACCTGGAGATGAACTTTATCGCTTTGTAGTTGAGACAGAACAGTAGAAAAACAGAGTTTCACAGCCTAATTACAAGATTTCTGCATGTCAGTACTGAAACAGACAAGATTTACTGACCTCATAGCAAGACAGAAGGGACAGAGCAGCACATGGCAGCCTTATAGCCTGAGACAATCTGCACAGTGTCATATTTCAGCACACAGATTCTGCCTGCTTTCACAGTCAGTCTGCTATCATGAGTGATCAAGCTTCTGCATGTGAACTCACATCTACCTCCCCACAAGTTCCTGAAGAAACTGAGTTACCCAAACGCTCAGTTAAATCCACTTGGAAATTAATGGAGAATTATGAAGCTTCAAGGACTGAATTGTCAAATAGCTTGGAATTAGTCTGGGAGAAAATCCTTGCTGAAGCCAATACAGTGTCTGTTGAATGTGAACTACTGACCCTAGAGGGCGCCATTAAACAACTTTCTGCCTCATATGAGCTTTATCAGCTTACCAGCATCAAATTCACTAATGTCTTACAAAACATGAAGTCAGAAAGTGCGATGATGCAATTAAAGCGCATCAATGCTCTCAATATTGAAAGAGACAGTTTTATCCAGCAAACCAGATTAAAGGCAGAAGCAAAAATAAAGCTGTTACAGGGCACTGCATCTCACAGATCTGTTTCCACCAGACGTTCTAAAAACTCGTCAAGATCCCATAGTTCAAGATACTCAACACTCAATGAGCGACTTATTAATGCCCGCGCTGAAGTGGAAGCCAGCAAAGTGCAGGTGGCATATGCAGAAAAAAGAGCAGAGTTGGAAGCTCAAAGGGCAGAGTTGGAAGCGCAGTCAGCACGTCAAAGAGCAGAGTCGGAAGCACAGTCAGCACGTCAAAGAGCAGAGTTGGAAGCTCAAAGGGCAGAGTTGGAAGCGCAGTCAGCACGACAAAGAGCAACAATGGAAACCTTAAATGAACAGTGTAAACATGACGCAGCTATGGCAAAGCTAAGGGTCCTACAGCAAGCTATCAGTGCAGACGAAGGTGCAAGTGAGAAAGACAGCATTAACCTAAACATAGCAGATATGGAAGACCCCCCCAAATGTACTAAAGACTATGTCCTAAGCCACTGCAGTGCACACTCCATTGTCTCCAATGCTCCCGACTACATAGAGACTCCTTCACAGCTTCAAGTTAAAGAGGTTCCAGCAACTTCCTGCACTCAAAATCACTCCACTGCATTTCCTACCTGTCTACCTTGCCTGCCTTCATACGTCACAGAGCATCAGCGCAAGCTTCAGGCAAGTCATCAATCTCCAGTCATCGGTACAGCCTTGAATCAACGTACCATTGGAACAACTGACTTCAAGCAAGCAACTCACCTGGATGCATCTGCTGCACCATATTTCCCTGTGTCCTTTAACAACAATGTCAAAGATAACACAATCAGCACCATACAGCCAACAGCATCTCACATAAAGGCGGAGACAACTGAGACAGAAGAGTTTGTGAGGTACATGCTTCGCAGAGAGCTCACAAAGACTGGTCTTACAAGTTTTGATGACCAACCTGAGAACTACAGAAGTTGGAAATGTGCCTTCAGAACTACAATCAGCAATATTGGCATTACAGCTGATCAAGAATTGAATCTGCTGATCAAATGGCTTGGTCCTCTATCTGCTGCACGTGTTAAGCCATTAAGATCGGTTTTCATGGACAATCCTACTGCAGGCCTCACAGCTGCATGGGAGTGACTAGAGCAAAGTTATGGCAGTCCAGAAGCTATAGAAAATGCTTTGTTCATGCGTCTGGAAACTTTCCCAAAGATATCTGGTAAGGACAACAAGGAGTTCCAGAGACTGAGTGATCTTCTCCTTGAGCTTCAGCTAGCCAAGACAGACCCAAAACTACCTGGACTCAGTTACCTTGACACTCCAAGAGGGGTAAACCCAATTGTCTCCAAGCTCCCGTATGGTTTGCAAGAGAAATGGACTGCACTAGGGTCATCATACAAAAGAGAGAACAAGGTTTCCTTCCCTCCATTCTCTTTCTTCTGTGAATTCATCAGGAAAATTGCAGAGACCAAGAACGATCCAAGTTTTTCCTACGGTGAGTACAGTCTCTTCTCACCCTTTCCTAAGAGTACCAGTCTTCAGGGCAACTAAAGAAAACGTAGAGGCCCAGTGTCCGTGAAAAAGACTGACATCCTTCCCACTCCTCCTACCACAGTTCTGGCCACGAACAAACAGAGTAGGAAGATTGAAAACCCTAACAGAGAGTGTCCCATACACAAGAAGCCACACCCCCTCAATAAATGTATCGGCTTTAGGAAAAAGCCTCTGGAAGAGCGCAAGGAGCTTTTAAAGACATTTAGGGTATGTTTCAGGTGCTGTGCTTCTACAGAACATTTTGCAAGGGACTGTAATGTGTCCATCAAGTGCATAGAGTGTGGCTCTGAAGAACATGTGCAAGCCCTCCATCCTCTTGAGCCCAGCTCTGCACAACCTGCCAACACTCCTCCCAGGTTAACGCATGGTGGGGAGAATACAGACCAAGTGCCTAATTCTACCATCATTTCTTCATCCTGCACTGAAGTTTGTGGAGAAGACCGCTGTGGTAAGTCCTGTGCTAAGATATGCTTGGTGAACATATACCACAAGGATCAACCAGAAAAGTCTCTAAAGGCATATGCTATCTTAGACGATCAGAGCAATCGATCACTTGCAAAATCGGAATTGTTCAATCTATTTGAAATAAAAGGCGAAGCTCATCCTTACACCTTGGGTACCTGTAGTGGAACTATAGAGGTTTCTGGAAGAAGGGCTCATGGACTCATGGTATCTTCTCTCAAAGGTAACTTGCAATTACCCTTACCTACACTTGTTGAGTGCAATCATATACCTGCTAACAGGGAAGAAATCCCTACTCCAGCTGCTGCTTTCCATCACCCTCACCTCAAGGTAATAGCAAATGAGATACCGCCGCTTGACAAAGATGCTCAGATCCTTCTTCTGTTAGGAAGAGACATTCTAAGAGTTCACAAGGTACACAGACAAGTCAGTGGACCCCCAGATACCCCATTTGCCCAGCGCACGGATTTAGGGTGGGTCATCATAGGCAATGTCTGCATAGGCAAAATGAAAAGACCTACCAACATTTCGTCATTTAAGACAAATGTTCTGCCAAATGGCCGAAACACTTACTTTGAGCCATGCCCACATCACTACTGGGTGAAAGAGAAGATAGCCAGCCACGAATGGCAACATGGTATCTCAGGTGACACAAGCCCTTTCTCCTGCCATGATGGCGACTTCGGCTCTACAGTGTTTAAAGCAACCAGTGAAGATGACATACTGGCTCCTTCAATGGAAGACAAAGAATTCATCAAGGTAATGGACAATGAGTTATTTCAAGATGACTCCAATAACTGGGTAGCACCCCTACCCTTTCGTCTCCCAAGAGAGAGATTGCCCAACAACTTACAGCAGGCCATCAGTAGATTCTCCTCCTTAAAGCGAAACTTAAGCAGGAAACCAGAGATGCAAAAGCACTTTGTGGACTTTATGCAAAATGTATTTGACAGAGATCATGCAGAGCCTGCTCCCCCACTAAAGGATGGAGAAGAATGCTGGTACCTTCCATCCTTTGGCGTGTATCACCCACGCAAACCAGACCAAATCAGAGTTGTCTTTGATTCCAGTGCTCAGCACGAAGGTGTTTCTCTTAACAACATGCTCCTTACTGGACCCAACTTGAACAACAGTCTAATAGGAGTCTTGATTCGTTTCAGACAAGAGCCTGTAGCAGTAATGGCCGACATTCAACAGATGTTTCACTGCTTCATCGTCAGGGAAGACAACAGAAACTACCTCAGGTTTCTATGGCACAAGGACAATGACCTCAACAAGGAAGTTATAGATTATCGCATGAAGGTACATGTCTTCGGTAACAGTCCTTCCCCAGCAGTGGCAACTTATGGGCTAAGGAGAACAGCTCAGACTGGAGAAGTTGAATATGGATCTGATGCCCGTCAATTTGTTGAAAGAAACTTCTACGTTGACGACGCACTTAAGTCCTTTCCAACTGCTAAAGAAGCAATTGATCTTCTCACCAGAACAAAGGAGATGCTGTCTGTAGCAAACCTTAGACTGCACAAGATTATATCCAACAGCCAGGAACTTATGAATGCCTTTCACTCTGAGGACTATGCCACTAGTCTAAAAAACCTTGACTTAGGTACAGATGTGCCTCCTGTACAGCGAAGTCTGGGTTTGTTGTGGAACATCAAGCAAGACAAATTCACCTTCCAAGTGTCAACTTGTGACAAACCCTTCACTAAGAGAGGAGTCCTGTCCGTGGTGAATAGCATCTATGACCCACTGGGTTTCCTTGCTCCAGTTACCATTCAAGGTAAGATTTTACTAAGACAGTTGTCTACTGAGAACATAGACTGGGATACTCCCTTGCCTAGTGAGAATCAACACAAGTGGGAAAGGTGGAGATATTCTTTGAAGTCACTAGAAAAACTTCAGATTCCCCGTTGCTATGTTCCAGGATCCACTTCAACTGCTAACCGGAGAGAGATTCATATTTTCTCTGATGCATCAGTTGAAGCTATTGCTGCAGTAGCCTATTTGAAGACCTCTGAACTGAATGGAGAATCACACTGTAGTTTTGTCCTAGGCAAGGCAAAACTCACACCCAAGCCTGCACATACCATACCAAGACTTGAACTTTGTGCAGCCGTGCTAGCAGTAGAAATTGCCGAGGTCATACGAAGTGAAATGGACACTAGAATTGATTCTTTCACCTTCTATACAGACAGTAAGGTAGTACTTGGTTACATAAACAACCAAACAAAACAGTTTTATGTGTACGTCAGCAACAGGGTTGAACGTATCAAGAGATTCTCTCTACCAAGTCAATGGCATCACGTTCCCACTGAACTCAACCCAGCTGACTGTGGGACCAGAGCCGTGTCACCTGCCGCTCTTCAGGACAGCTTATGGCTGTCACCTCCAAGGTTTCTGTGTGAGGACTCTTACTTACTCCCTATTGTCACCACCTATGGGCTAGTAAACCCTGAAGATGATAAGGAAATAAGAACTGTGAACACCTCACTCCACACTTCTGTAAGTACAAAACAGAAGCTGCGGTCACACCATTACGAGCATCAATGGAAACAGGTGCATTATCTAGCCAATGTGTTCTGGCATCGCTGGAAGAAAAAGTATCTTCACCACCTTTAAGGTCGTAACAAATGGCAAGCATCTAAGCCGAATCTTAAGGTTGGAGACCTCATCCTTCTAAAAGACAAGGAAGTTTGTCGGAATGAGTGGCCTATGGGTCTTATTACTAAAAGTTATGCCCAGTGACGATAACAAAGTCCGGAAGGTAGAAGTCAAGGTAACCAAGGGAGGATCGACACGAACCTTTAGTCGACCAATTACAGAGTTAGTACTCCTTTTGCCAGGTGAGTGACTTGTGCAAGGACTAGCCATGCTGTTGGCACGGCGGGGAGTACATTGCTGCCATCTACAGGTTCTACTCAGAACTTTGGAATTATTTGAAGACATCATACTGTGACTTTATGTTCTTCATCCTGTTGAACTTACGTTTATTATTTGCTTGTTGCATGTTTTTCATTACAGGTTCCAGGACATTCGTCAGTATTGGACTTTTTGAAAATATATATATTAATTTAAGGTTATGAAATCTAAAGATTTCAGACGGGGAGTGTTGTGTTACACTATGTGATTATTCTTGCTCTGTGTCTTTAAGATCTGTCCCCTTCTTTCTAGCTGAACTCTCTCTCTCACCGTAGTTCTTTATATATCTCCTCCACTTCCTGATTCTGGTCATTACTCCTGTATTTCTTCCATGCTAACATCTTACATGTGGCTTACAACTGCAACGTTTTTCTACCTATGAATATCCATCATTAAACGGAACATTCGAAAGGATTCATCGTCTGTCGTCCTAACTGTGAGTTTATTCATTGAGTTAAACTGCCTGTATCGATGCAAGGGATGAATATCAAACCAGCTTGAGTAAGGCCTACTTAAACCTGGAGATGAACTTTATCGCTTTGTAGTTGAGACAGAACAGATATATATGTCCCAAGTGTGTGGTACTACAACAGGCTGCCTTCTGTCCGACCACAATGAAGCAAGGCCATCACTTCCTCGTCTTCCTGGCAACCTTCCCTGCAACCTTTCCTGAAGCCTTCCCTGCAGCCTTCCTTCTTCGTTTGGCTGGAGGCTGGGCCACTGGAGGGGTACTCCTGTCAGGAGGAGGAGGAGGTGGAGGAGAAGGGGGTGGTGCAGAAGAACAAGGTGGAGGTGGAGGAGAAGGGGGTGGGGTGGAAGAACAAGGTGGAGGTGGATGAGAAGGGGGTGGGGCGGAAGAACAAGGTGGAGGTGGAGGAGAAGGGGGTGGGGCGGAAGAACAAGGTGGAGGTGGAGGAGAAGGGGGTGGGGCGGAAGAACAAGGTGGAGGTGGAGGAAAAGGGGGTGGGGCAGAAGAAGAATGTGGAGGTGGAGGAGGAGGTTGAGGTTGGGACAGTTGTGCCACCTCACAAATGGCGGTATTGGGGGTAATTTTTTCCATCACCCCCTTGTTGAGCAAGGTGATGAGCAGGGGCTCGCATAGGAGGCGTTGCTCCATGCTCATCACCTTGAACTTTGCCTCCACTAGGCCGGCAATGGCCTCTTCAGGGGATGTGGGCTCTTTGAGGGTGGCATGGGCCTCTTTAATAAGGGCCATTGCTGCCTCACTGGTGGTCCTGTCCCTCCTGCCTCTTTTGGGAATCCGGATGGGAGGCACCTGGGATCTGGTGCTTCTCCTTTGCCCTGCCACCTCCTGGCTGCCACTGGGCCCTGCCACCTCCTGGCTGCCACTGGGCCCTGCCACCTCCTGGCTGCCACTGGGCCCTGCCACCTCCTGGCTGCCACTGGGCCCTTCCTCCTCCTGCCTGACAGTTTCCAGACCCTCCTCCTGGCTGATTTCATCCTGTGTATGAAAAAGGGACATAGTTTAATATGTTGGTTTAATCTTTGCATCAAACTTTATAAACATGATTGAAGCAATTAGAATGTAAATCCAGAAATCATTTTTTCTAATTTACACCTACATCAGATTGACTATTTAGCACCCAATTAAGTGCAGACTAATGTCTCGAGATCTTGATTTCACTTGTGGAACCCAAAATATTGTATGTTTCTCATCTTGACATATTTGTCAAACATTAATTTTATCCCAATGCAATTTCATTTAATACTATACCTGGCTCCAGATGGCCAAATCACGATCATCCAGGATGGCTGCCTCCTCTTGCTCCAGAGAAGGCTCAGGTTGGCTGCAGGGAAGTCTGGGGGGAAGAGTGGAGAGTGATGGCCTTGCCTCAATGTGGTCATCCAGGAAGGACATCCTGCTGTAGTACCACAAAATCGGGACATACACATCACCTGCTGCTGCTCCTGACCTCTGAGAAGCCAGGACCTTAGAGCGTTCAGTCCTGTAGGTGCCTCTCAAGCTCCCAATTTTAGTGTCCACTTGTTTTGCTGTGGCTGTGGGCACCTTGGTCTGCACAAATGGGAGCAGCTTCTCCAGCGCTGCTTTTCTCACCCCTCTTTTTTTATGGATGGGGTTTTTCGTCTCCCACAGAGCGGGCAGCTCCCTTACCCGGTCAATAAATTCCACCAGGAACTCTTTGTCGCTAATAAAGACATTCATATTGTATCTGCAAGTTTAAGAAATAATATATAACTAATGTGAGGCAAACAGTCTAACCTCCTTAACATCGTAGTCACCATATACAGTATATCCTACAACATTCTCAAAACAGTATAGGCCAACAATTTGTCCAAGTCACAAAATCACATACCTTCGTTCGCACGTCCGTCACTTGAACTCCTCTCTCCGCACACCGAACGTACTATAGTCACATGTGTGTTTGCTATATACACACCACGCATGCGTCAAAATTCGAACACGTCGCTCCGCACACGTCGCCCGCCCATGACGTTCTAACTAACATCTTTTCCCCGCCCCTTCTCTTTCGGCGCGCAGACAGATATGGCGGAGTTACAGCAGGTGTCTGATAATTCCGCAACTAACGAGGAGGAGACAAGCCCGGAGACCGAGGAAACGTCACGATCAAGGAGGAGATTCAAGGCATCGAATATGTCTTTTGCCGAGATGGCGGAGATGGTGGACATCTTGCTCAAGTCGGATTATGACGCAAAGCATGGGCCGTATAGCAAACCAAATAGAAGGAAGGCCAAAATCCTCACTAAAGTCGTGAAGAGTCTGAAGACGAATTTCGGGGTGAAACGCTCAAATGAGCAGCTCAGAAAGAGGTGGTCAGACCTCAAACTGAGGGAGCCAGAGCAGTTAAGGAGCATTAAGAGAATGCTCGCAAAAAGTAAGTAAAATGTACACTTTTATGCTATTAATCCTTTTCTAAACTGACATGTTGCTGGTTTATTTATTTTTTCTTATTGGACTCCCTTCCAAAATGTTATATTTTGAACTTGGTTGGGCACAGTAATCGTTCGTTACGTTACAGACACTTCGTTCGGCCACTATCCGCTGTTTTGGCTTATTTTACAGCCACAAAAGTAATTAGACATCTGCCATTTTTTGGGAAATTTGGGGCACAAAGTTTTAGGCTAGATGATGTGTTTGTAAAGAGAATGAAATGCAAACTTTTGTCAGTGTAAAGGAGAGGACACTCAGCAGCTGCTTCCACATCTGTACTTTGGAGCACTATAGTGTGGGCCACCAGACCCGCCTTTTTTGGGTGTCCCACACAGGTGCATCAGAGAATTTTTGTGTTGCCTACATGTCTAAAAAATTACAGACAAAGGTGAATACTAAGCATATTCTTGGTCAGAAATAATGCATTCATCTTTAACTTCCGCCCAAACACACACTTGTACCCCACTTCCAAGCAATTTAGCCTGTTTTTTTTTTATTCAAAAAGGTTTTTATTGAACATCAGACAAATCACAACAGTTTCCAATGTACAAAAGTTAGCAAAGGTTTCCCTCTGCTGGCGAACTATGAAACACCACACAAGAACAGCACCACAGTCTAGTATTGATAAATACATTCATCCTAGGCTACTAGATTTCCAAGTTATCGAAAAAGTCGGGACATCACCAGCTCCCTGGGACTCAGGCCAGGGGCATCAAGCCATTGGGACCAAATCCTCTCAAACCTCCCCGGGCTGCTCCTGTGTTGATATATATATTTTTCCATTATAAGAGTATTCCCCATGTGTGCTATCCAGGAGGTGGTGGTAGGCGGTGAGGCCAACTTGTAGCCCATCAAAATAAGCTTCTTGGCTTGAAATAGGGCCCTAGAGACTGTGATCCTGGTCATTTCCCCAGGGGTCGCTTCCTCCAAGATCCCCAGCAAGCAACACTTAGGATCCACAGGAATCGTAATTTCAAATACTCTGTTTAGTGTATCTACCACCTCATTCCAATACCTGTGAAGCTTCGGGCATCTCCACAGGAGATGGATGAGATCGCCTTTGTGCCTCTGACATCTACCACACACAGGATCATCGAGCTTACCCATCTTATGTAATTTCAGCGGGGTGTAATGTACCCTTAATAATATATACAACTGTGACACCTTCTGCGCAACATTTAAGGAGCAAGTGGTGACTGACTGCCACGCCTCCTCCCATTGGTCCCCCGTCAGTGTACCTATGTCCTTCTCCCACAGGGACTCCGTCCTGCTCGGGAATGCACGTAGGTGACTTGACAGTAACATCTGGTAACATTGGGATATAAACCCTTTTGTTTCATTGCTAGTGTGCAACACACGGAACACTGGGGCGGGTGACTGAACCCATTCCACCGCATTCCTGTGTGCAGCCACTGCATGCCGGAGCTGCATATAGTAATAGTGCATATGAGCTGGGAGGCCAAATCTGGCCTGCAGTTCAGGAAACGTGAGAAGACTGCCGTTAGCGAAGATGTGGGACAGCAGAGCCACACCATGGGCACGCCATCTGGGCCCCTGTTGCAGCTTCACCAACTCCACATATGACTTATTGTCCCATATTGGGCTGTCTTCCGTGAAACCCTGAACTCCCTGTAGTTGTCGGCCCTTGTTCCATACCTTTTGAATAAGTGAGAGCGTCGGGGTTTGCTTGTTAGATTTGAGGAACATTTGCGCCTCCAGGCCCATCGGGATAGTCTCAGCGCCAGTGGCCGAAAGCATCAGCCGTGCCGCTGAGCTCCCCGGGTCCTGGGACATAGATCCTATCAAGTGCTGCAACTGAGCCGCCAAGTAATACAGCCAGGGGTTGGGAACCGCCACCCCCCACTGTCCTTGGCTCGCTGCAAGTGCTCCAATCTAATCCGAGGGGGCTTAGTATGCCATAGCAACCGTCGGAAAAGAGTGTTCACTATTCGAAAGATTTTCAGGTGTATCACTACAGGCGAATTGTGCAGAAAATAAAGTAGTTGTGGCATTAAAATCATTTTGATCAGGTTGGCTTTACCTGCAAGTGACATTTTTAGGGTGTTCCAAGTGTTAATTTTATCTCTAAACCGGGATAGTAATGGGTGCACATTAAGGGAGCAGTAATCCCCCAGCCTGGGCGACACCTGCACCCCAAGTACTTAAAGCTAGACACAACTGGGACGGGACAAGAGTCCGGCAGGGTAACCCCACCCACCTCATCCAACACCATCAGGGCGGATTTCGACCAGTTAATGGTCAGTCCTGAGTATTGACCGAATTGCTCTATTATTGACATAACCCCTGGCATGGAGTGCGTGGGATCCTCCAGAAACAACAGCATGTCATCCGCGTACAACATGATTTTTTCCTGCAGTGGGCCGTATTGGAATACCCAGACACGGGCGCTAGCCCGAACCAGGGCCGCCAATGGCTCTATAGCGATTGCAAAGAGCAGGGGGGACAGGGGGCAACCCTGCCTCGTCCCCCTACCCAATGCAAAGGCGGGTGACATCCTATCCGCGACTCTGATGGTCGCTTGGGGGGACGCATATAGCAACCTGACCCAGTCTATGAATGTGTCCCCAAAGCCAAACTTGGCCAACGCCGCCCAAAGGAACCTCCAGCTGACACTATCGAATGCCTTGTTGGCATCAAGGGACAAGAGCGCCCTGTGGCCCCCATTGTCCGCCTGCACCTGCATGTTCAAAAACAGGCGCCTTAAATTGGTAGCAGTGGACTTCTGTGGCATGAAACCCGCCTGGTCCGGGTGTATAATAGACGAGATTATCCCGTTGACCCTGCGCGCCAAGACCTTAGCCAGGATTTTCACATCACTTTGCAGCAGCGAAATAGGTCTATAGGAGCCAGGGTCAACCGGATCCTTCCCCGGCTTTAATAATAAAATGACATTAGCCCTGGCCATAGAGTCAGGCAGCCTCCCACCCTCCAGTGCGGCGTTAAAGACTTTCAACAGTTCAGGTAACAGGTGCCCCCCAAACTGGGTGAACACCTCCATGGGCAGGCCATCCTCCCCAGGGGCTTTACATGTAGGAAAAGAGCCTGCCGCCAGTTGCAGCTCGTCCAGAGTAATGGGGGCGTCTAATTGTTCTCTGGCTGATGTGGAAAGAGCGGGCAGATCAATACTAGCCATGTACTCCTCAAGGTCCTCATCCGAGTAGGCATCCCTCGACCCATAGAGGCCCTCATAGAAGGATGCCAGCTCGGACACAATGGCTTCAGGGGCGTTGACCACTTTACCTGTAGAGGCACGTATAGCACCAATGGTCGGGGATTGTGTTTGAGACCTTGCTATCTTGGCCAGTAAACGCCCAGTTTGTTCCCCTTCCTCATAAAATGCAAGCTTTGTAAAGAATCTCTTCCGCTCTGCCTTTGAGGATCGGAGACGGTCCAGAGAGTCCTGGGCCGACATCCAGGCCTCCCTGGCCGAGTCAGTAGGGCTAGTCACATAAACAAGCTCCAGCTGTCTCACCTGGTCGTCCACCCGCTCCATCAGAACAGAGGAGTTGTTCCTGACAATTTGTATTTCCTCAATAAATACCCCTCTAAGGTAGGCCTTCAGAGTCTCCCATTTTAGCAGAGGGTCTAGGTAATGGTCGTGCGCCCGCAGAAAAACCTCGATCTTGGTTTCTATACGTTCCGGGGATTTAAACAGTTTGAGCCAATAGGCATTCAATTTCCATGGGGCCCTGGGTAGAGAGCTAGACGGCTGAGAAACCAGCCATAGTACTAGCGGTGAGTGGTCCGAGACCCCCCTAGGGAGATATTCTATCCCAGAGGAGCAATTAACCATGTTGGGGGTACCCAAACAAAGGTCTATACGGAAAAGGGAACCGTGCGTTTTGGAGAAACAGGAGAATTGTTTACAGTTGGGATTCCGGACCCGCCAGATGTCAACCCACCCCACCTCAGCCATCAGGCGTCCAAGAGCCGTACCCCGGTTGCCCTTAGGGGGCGTCACCGGGGGGTGTCTATCCAATCTGGGGTCTATGTAACAGTTAAAGTCTCCTAGCAGCAATAGTGGGACATCGGGCTTGTTTGCCAGGTAAGACAGCAGCAACTGCAGCACCTCTCTAGAAAACGGTGGAGGCACATATACAAAAGCCAGGATCATAGTAACAGTAAACAATTTGCAGTATAAAAATACAAATCTCCCAGATATATCAATAAGCAAATCTAACTCCTGGTATGCCAGGGCCTTGTGAATCAGTACGCTCACTCCGCGTGAGAAAGCGGAGTGAGTGGAGTGATAGGCCTGACCTACCCATGCATATCCCAAGAAGCTAGTCGTGTCTTTCACTAGATGGGTCTCCTGTAAGCCAATTATGGCCGGGTGAAATTTGCAGAGTACCGTAGAGATCATGGTCCGTTTCAAAGGATCATTGACCCCACGGACATTCCACGACGCTATAGGTGTAGAAGACATGGCAAGTACATACAAAGAGTCCCGTCGGAATGGGGGGAGTGCTCAAAAGGGAGCTTCAGTCTTGTATCCCATCCTCCAGCTAGTAAAAATAAGCAACAGTCCTTTGGTTCAAACAGCTTTGACTGTGGTGCATCAAATAGAACAGTACAATCTTTTGTATAAAGAAACATCCTGCGGAAACTGCGGCAATAATTCCTGCGCAACAGCGCTTTGGTTTCAGCACAGCAATAGAAAAAGTGAAAAACATAAGAAAAACAAAGAAAATAAAACTTATCTGCATCTGCCGGTGGCTCCTGGACTGCCAACAGGGCGCCGCTTGGGAGTGCCCACCGGTGTCGAGTGATAACGACAGGGGTAATTTTAGTGCCAACAGGGCACAGAAACATGAGCCATGACCACCATGGCAGCATACAGCACATGGGGGGTGTAGAGACACACTCCACCTATAACCTCTGAACAGCGACTGGAACAGAAAAGTTAGTGGAAAACTAGTCGCTGGTATCTTCAAACAAGTAACGGTCCTCTCATAGCAACATCATTTCAGTATCAGCATACATTTGCCCGGTTTGCCCTTGATAAAGATAGGATCAGTCGCATCCGCCTTCACCGTTCTCCGGTCCCCTCCTGTGGATACCCTGTTCGTTACAGTCCAGCCAGTCAGCCGCATCCTGTGCAGTTTCAAAAAAGTGGGTCTCATTTCTGGCTGTTATGCGAAGTTTGGCCGGGTATAGCATGGCGTATGGTAGCTGAAGCCTCTGCAGCCTTTTCTTGACATCTAGAAACTTTGCTCGTCTGCGTTGCACTTCTGCCGAGAAATCAGGATAAAAAGATATCCGGGCTCCGTTAAAGTGCACGGCTCCCCTTTCTCTGGCCATTCTAAGTATCACTTCCCGGTCCCTGTAATTGAGGAGTCTAGCCAGCATGGATCTTGGGGGGTTTCCAGGGGGGAGGGGGCGCGGTGGCACCCTGTGCGCTCTCTCCACCGTGTACATCGGGGAAAAGGCTTCTTTACCGAAGACCTCCTGCAGCCAGCCTTCTATGAACGTAGTGGGGTCCCTACCCTCCACTTTTTGTGGGAGCCCCACAATGCGGACGTTGTTTCGTCGCAAACGATTTTCGATCTCATCGTGACGATCAAAGGCCTGACGTACCTGCTGAGCCGCTACTCTCACTTCACGGGTCATATGTGGCATCTGATCTTCTATGTCACTGATCCTTCCCTCCACGGCCGTGGTCCTCTCCCTGACCTTCTGTATATCATGACTCAGGAGAGATACCTTCTCCTCCAGTCCCCCAAACCTCTCCTTCAGGGCTTCCACTGAGGCAGTACACTTGTGTACAGCATATAGGATATCACTGAGCGTGGGCTGTGGATCGTCCTCTGTCTGCTGTGTAAGCATGGCTGGTACAGGATCATGAACTGACTCCACGTCTTCATCCTCCGCTGCCTGCATTTCAGCCTGTCCCTGGTCAACATGCTCTGCAGGCACTGTATGGCACTGTGCTGCAGTCTGCGGGGAATCATCCGGGCCTGTCAGTCTTTTAGCGTAGTATAACATGTCCCTTATTTGATCATTTCCTTTAGGGGCTTTGCTGGACTTACCGCCCTGCTCCGTTTTCTTCTCCTGCCCTCGTGGAGTCCTGGGTGGCAAAGACTGAAACTGCCAGGCGCCATCTTGGGAGTCCTGGGAGGCCACACTTACGGCTTCTCCTTTGTTTCCCCGGGTCATCATGCTGTAATTGATGAGCACCGCTGGAACCGGGAGTCACAGGGGGTCTCCAGGCACTAGTTACCGGCGAAATCGGGCTTTGTAGGTGATGAGGATAGGATCACATACAGGATCTTCAGCGGGAGCTCCGTCGAACAGGTCTGCTCACATGCCGCGTCAGGCCACGCCCCCTGTTTTTTTGTTTAACATAGAGAATTTCTGTGTGATAACTCTACCTTTTGTTTGATTCTCATAGGGGAGAGAAGACTGGGAGGAGGACACTCCAGGGAGCACAAGAACCCCACAGCTTCACAACAACCCCAAACTCCCAAAGACCCACAAACGAAGGATGTAGAGGAAGTTGAGGTGGAGGAAGGAGAAGTGCAGGAAGGAGAGGTGGATGACGTTGTGGAACTGGTCACCACAACAGGTCAGTATCTGTCACCACAGCTTCAGGTAAGAGAGGTAGGCCTGCAGAGTTATAATACCTTGTTTTGTTTTTTTAGGGTATGTGAATGTTGGGGTGAAGGATAGTACAGGTTTCTCTGCTGACAGTGCCCTCCGCCTCATCCAGCAAGTGATGGAATGTAGCACGGAACTGGACAAAATTAAAGAAAGAATTCATGTGATGGATCAAACATTTAAAGACATTCTCGATGTTTTGGGGAGAATTCAATAAGGCATCCCAACCCCCTTTTGTTCATGTTTATTCTTCTACTTGTAAAAAACTTTTTGACAATCAAACCAGCCAAAAATTGAATCTGCACACAGTGTGTCAACATGTGCTATCTGCCATCAGGGGATATCCATGTACGTCTTTTGGGGGTGCAACCCCTTCCTCGTATCTAAAGTAGGTGAACTGAGGAAGGGGTTGCACCCCCAAAACATGTCCATTGATCACCCCTGATGGCAGATAGCACATGTTGACAATAGGGATCAGGAGTCTAAAATCCCTATAGGAAAATAATCCCAATTGTGTGCATATTCAATTTTTGGCTGGGCAAGGGGTGGCAGGACCCCATATTAGGACGGGCACATAGAGACATATAGTTTGTGTAAGTGAATGTCTCAGATTGCTCCGAGGTATCCAATTTTGTAATTTTTGGAATGCAACTGTTGTTTTTGTATTTTCCTAAGAAAACAATTGCCGGTTTGTGGCCAGGCAAACTAAAAAAAAAAAAAAAAAAAAAAAAAAAAGGTGTGTGAATTTGCACATAGTAAAAGATTTGAACACAAACAACATGTAGCTTCTTTTTCTAATATGCTCTAACCTTATTTGGTACATTTTTTAAGGTTACATAGTGAAATGGTTGGTATTTACTAAAGGAAAATACACTTGACACTACAAATGCACTAAGACAAACTAGGAGACAGGAAACCAAGAAAAGTTAGAAGTTTAAACAAGATTTTTATTTGGATCGTTAGACAGCAATCTTTAGACATAGCCTGGCATAGGAATTGCCCCCCTACCCGTGAAATAGTCCATGTATTTGTCCCGAACATCATGGGCATTTTGGGGGGGGCAAGCCAGCATGGGCAGATTGTGTAGCGCACAGCAGCATAACACTACATAGTTTATTTTGTAGTCCGCCAAGTGGATGGGAGTCCTAAAAAGGCGGAACCGGCTGGCCATTATGCCGAAGGCATTTTCAACGACTCTTCGGCCCCTGGCCAGCCGGTAATTGAACACCCTCTTCTCTGGGGTCAGGGTCCTCTGAGGAAATGGCCTCATAAGATGTGGTCCGAGCCCGAAGGCTTCATCAGCCAAAAAAACAAAGGGGAGTCCTTCAATATTCCCTGCATCCGGTGGCAATGCAAGGTCGTCACTCTGGAGACGGAGGGCAAACTCCGTCTGGATGAAGGATCCCCCATCGGACATCCGGCCATTCTTCCCTACATCAACATAGAGGAATTCATACCGTGCTGACACCACCGCCATCAGCACAATGCTATGAAACCCCTTGTAATTGAAGTAGTAGGACCCAGAACGGGGTGGCGGCACGATGCGGACGTGCTTCCCGTCTATAGCACCACCGCAGTTTGGGAAGTCCCACCGCGTGGCAAACTCTGATGCCACAGTCTGCCATTCCTGTGGCGTGGAAGGAAGCTGTGGAGTCAAACAAGATGAAAAAATATTAGAATACACAAATCAAACATTACAAGGAGATTCTAAGAAAATACATTAGAGGCCAACATCAAGCAAAGTCTACGTTTATTAAGGTGTTTTAAATAAGTATAATGGAAGGCTCATGTATCATATTCATCACCCCCTATGATGGTCCATTAATAAATTATAATGGGGAGGGGGGGGTAGATGTGTTTGGCCAAAGGATAGCATTGCAGTGGCGGTGCGTCCAGAGTGGGCGCTGGAACACTGCCCCCTCTCTCCTGTGCCCGTCACTCAGAACAATACATAGGTTCATGCCTTGCATTAACCTATGTATTGTCTATGCCGCCCACTATTCAGGTGGATGGCCTCTTGTTAAGCGACCGACATATGAAGAACTGCGGCATTTATGGGCTTAAAATTGCATATCAGAAACAGTAAGGAAAATTGTCTTGCACATTACAGCCTGAGGGATGTAATTGGCTGCAGAAAAGTTAAATAGGGGACGCAGGGGGGGGGCATTCCTTGGGTAAACACTGACAGGCTGCTCTGCCAATCATGTTCACCAAGTCTGTTTAATGGTAACATGATTGGCTGATGCAACATCAAGGGAAGGAGAAGACATCAAGGACAGAAGAAGGATGGCGCTGACCACAAGAAGGTAAGTGCAGGGCTGGGGGGGAACTGGCTGCATTGGAGGGGACAAAATGGCTGCATTGGAGGGGACAAAATGGCTGCATTGGAGGGAACAAATGGGGGCGTTTAATAGGCACCAGAGCAAAAAAGGAGGACGTTTATTTCCTAAATTGGGGTTTGAACCCCCAAACATTTGGAGCAACAGGCGCCTCTGCTGGAAAGGTTAGTGAAGGGAAATATGCATGGAGGAGAAAAAAGGGGCAATCTAAAGCTTCCAGCATGCATGAGGACAAAGGGGACATTCTCAGCATATTACAATCATGGTAATTGGGGAAGGATGAAAGAAATACAATACATTAGCATACATGTAATACATAAAATGTGATGTTAATGGAGAAAACTTACCCTAATATAGTCCTCCTGCAGGACTTGTATAATGGCAGAACAGGTGTCTGGGATTATGAGGCCCAGAGCCTGGGGGGAGATGCCTGTCGTGAACTTCAAGTCCTGAAGACTTCTCCCTGTCGCCAGATAACGTAACGTGGCGATGAGCCTCTGCTCAGCACTGATGGCTTCCCGCATAACGGTGTCCTTCCTGGTAATATAGGGGGACACCAAAGCCAACGGTTCCTGAAAAATGGGGTCAGACATCCGCAGAAAATTCCTGTAGTCCTCAGGATTATTCTCGACGATCTCCCGCAGCAGAGGCATGTGGCAGAATTGGTCCCGCTGGAGCAACCAATTCTTGGTCCATGAACTCACACCATTCATGGACTGGTCTTGGTCCAAAACAAGCAGACCAACACCAAGCGCACGCACAGCACGAACTCGACGACGAGAACGTCCAGGCGACATGGCTAGGAAACGGTCGTCTTATCAGAACGTACAGAACAGAACGCACTTTAGAACAGCAAGGCCTATGAATAACGAACTGAAAAACAGAAACGAACAGGCAAGAACGCACTGTAAAACAGATACGACCTGCCTAGACGCCCTGAAAGTCAAGATACGAACCCACAAGCACGAACTGAACCGCAGAAAACGATCTGAAAAGTACGAAGACTGAAAAGCGCGAATCGTCTCTTCCCAAACTTTTACTTCACACGCGGTAACACGAGATCAGCAAAAGCAGCCCAAGGGGTGGCGCCAAGAAAAAAGATCTTCCCCTTTATAGTGCCGTCGTACGTGCTGGACATGACCGCGGAGAACAACGAGGAAATTGGGAAATGTCAGTGTGTACGCATGGAAAGCTTGACGAGAAAATCGACAAGCTTAACAAGAATCTCGTCGAAAAAAACGACGTGTTTTTTACGACGAGAAACTCGGTCGTGTGTACGAGGCTTAAGACTTGGAAAACCTCAGTTGGATTTAGTAACAATCCCCTACTTAAACTATATCTAAATCCAAGTAGAAAAATATTAATATATTGCAGCTTACCAGTAGGCATGAGATTTGAGTTTGCAGCAATGTAAAGTTCAACCCTGAACTTTACCCGCTCCCTGGACAGACAAACTACATGGCCTATTCACCCACCCGCTGAACCAATTGCTGCTGTAGTTATTTAAATGAATGAATTCCTTGGTTTCTAGGATGCTGGTGATTGCCTATGTCCTAGCAGTCTGTGTGGCCCAGTCTGTGTGCATATTTGCTTGCACATGATTGTATAATGGAAGTTAGCCTTTGGTAAATCACCCCCAAAGATTTCTGACTGCTAATTCCCCCCTAAATGAAGTGAACTCCTGATCTGCATACTTGTTTAACCACTTGCCAACCAGGCTACTTCTGACATTTCTCTCCTACATGTAAAAATCATAATTTGTTTGCTAGAAAATTACATGGAACCCCAAAATATTATGTATGTTTTTTTTAGCAGAGACTCTAGAAAATACAATGACGGTCATTGCAACTTTTTATCTTGCACGGTATTTGCGCATAAATTTTTCAAACGCGTTTTTTGGGGGAAAAAAAAAAAGTTTCATGCTTTAAAAAAAAAAAAAAACAGTAAAGTAGCCCAATTTTTTGACATAATGTGAAAGATGAAGTTACACCGAGTAAATAGATACCTAACATGTCACGCTTCAAAATTGCACACGCTCGTGGAATGGTGCCAAACTTCGGTACATAAAAATCCCCATAGGCGACGCTTTAATTTTTTTTTACTGGTAACATATTTTGAGTTACAGAGGAGGTCTATGGCTAAAATTATTGCTCTCACACTAACGTTCGTGGCGACACCTCACATGTGTGGTTTGAACACCGTTTTCATATGTGGGCGAGACTTGCGTATGCGTTCGCTTCTGCATGCGAGCACACGGGGACAGGGGCACTTTAATTCTACTTAAAAAAAATAGTTTGACACTTTAAAAAAAAATTATCACTTTTATTCCTATTACAAGGAGTGTAAACATCCCTTGTAATAGGAATATGATCAAACCTCTTTACAGTGAGATATGGGGTCAATTAGACCCCACATCTCACCTCTAGACTGGGAAGCCTAAAAAAAAAAAAAACAATCTTGGCTTCCCTTTTTTCGAATGCATAGGCCGGGTGTGACGTCATAACATCGCGCCCAACCTCCGACGATCATAGAGACTCCAGCGACCATCTGGTCCGCCGGAAATCTCTATGGTAAGCATCCGGGGCCGGCAGATCCGTTCTCTGACTCACCGATCGCAGCGGTTAGTCGGAAGAAGCACCGGAGGGCGGGGGGGGATGTCCCCTCTTGCCACCTTGCCACCTGTAAGAATGATCAAGCGGCTGACCAGCCGCTATGATTGTTCTCATGGTGTAGGAAAACGACAATATCTGAATGATGCCTGTAGCTTCAGGCATCATTTAGATATACCCCCACAAAGCCCAGGACGTCATATGACGGCCAGCTGTCGGCAAGTGGTTAATTTCAGAGTCACCGAAGTTTTAAAGCTGATCTTCAGTCAGGTTACCTCTTAACTAAACATTACACACCCCAACCCCTCTACTAACCCCCTGATAAAAAAAACAACCTAACTAAATGCCCTAATTAATTAATTTAATCAGAATCCAAGATCACATTACACATTGGGTTCCAAGTCTTCTTTTTTTGCACTGAAGGAAGGCCTTAGTTGAGTGCTCTTGTCCCTCCCTGCTGATGCTTCTTATTGGCCTAAGGAGAAGTATATTGTCAGGATCATCACAGGATCCTAAACACTCCAGCAGCAGTGTGAAGATATTACAAAAAGGGGCACCAATAAGACAGGTCAATCTCCACAAGCAAAAGAAGCACTTTTTTTTTTTTTTTTGTTAAAAAAAAAGTGGGAGTGAGAGCACAGATTACCTTTGCACAAAGATGAGCTTTAAAGACATTTGGATTAGCATGACAGCCAGGTAACTAGCATTTTCAGAAGGAGTGGTCAGCAGTGGCAGCTTCATATTCTTTTAGCAAAGGATTCTTTTAAGGTGGGAGGTAAATAGAATTACAGACCTAGTGCTAATCTTTTTTTTTTTAAATCTGTATATTTTACACTATGGCTATAATGTGGCAGCGCTAACACATACCATGCTAAATGTGACTTTAAATGTACAATAACTGTTTTATACTGTGGGTGCTTCATCCTTAGATATCCTTCCAGATCCCCTCTCCAGTCATATACATTTACTGTTCTGTCCTACTATATAGTGGCAGCAAAGGTAATAGCTAAAGTTCCATTATAAAAAAGGACTAGTCCCCTGACTACAGAGCAGCCTCATTACATATTGAAGAAGGTCACAGCAACCTGGACTCCAGCTGCCGTGCTGATCAAAGATCCACAGCTTGACATGTATAGTGACCTGAATGTAGTGCATATGTTGTCATTTCCTTTATCAAAGGCCACAAGCAAGACCTGAAGCTGGTACCAGGAATTCTGAAATTCAGAGCAGTGTTCTAAATTTGTGATTTACTAAACCATGCCATAGAAATTGTGCTTCTATCGTAAACAACTCAAGAAATAAAAGATAACGCATCTTGGAAAGATTTATATAGATTCATTAAGACTTTATTTCTGCATTGCTGCCTTTTCTCCAAGAACAGTTGCTCAGATACATACCCTTCTCTCTCCTATTTCATTGCCAATACATATTTCATCATCTCCCCTCGTACCTCAATGATAGGTGAATGGTTTGGAATATCTTTAGCTGAAATGCACTCTCATGCCGCGTACACACGACCGGATTTCCCGTCGGAAAAAGTCTGATGTGAGCTTTTGAATGGAAATTCTGACCGTGTGTATGCTCCATCGGACTTTTTCTGTCGGAATTCCCGCCAGCAAAAGTTTGAGAGCAGGTTCTCTATTTTTCCGACGGGAAAAAATTCCTATCGGAAAATCCGTTCGTCTGTATGCAATTCCGACTGGAAAAAAAACATGCATGCTCGGAAACAATTCGACGCATGCTCGGAAGCATTGAACTTCTTTTTCTCGCTTTGTCGTAGTGTTGTACATCACCGTGTTCTTAACGCTCGAAAGTTCAGAGAACTTTTGTGTGACCGTGTGTATGCAAGACAAGCTTGAGCGGAATTCCATCGGAAAAACCATCCAAGGTTTTTCCGACGGGAAAACCAATCGTGTGTACGCGGCATTATTCAACAGATTTACCTTTCCCAAGTGTTTTAGGATACAATGCACTAATTTATTAACCTCCTTAGCGGTAATCCCGAGTCTGGCTCGGGGTGAGTTTTCAATGCTAAGAGCGGTAACCCCGAGCCAGACTCGGGCTGCATCGCAGTATCCAGGGGAAGTAACTTACCTTGTTCCCTGGATCCTGCGATGTCCTCCCGCAGTGTCTGCGAGCCGTGTCTCGCTCGATCCTCACTGCCGAGTGCCGAGCTCCATTCCCTGCGATGTTGCGACGCACGGGGACGGAGTTCGGCGCCAAATTCAAAAAAGTAAACACATAGTATACATACAGTATACTGTAATCTTACAGATTACAGTACTGTATGTAATAATTACACACCCCTTTTGTCCCTAGTGGTCTGCCCAGTGTCCTGCATGCAGTTTTATATAATAAAAACTTCTTTCTACCTGGAAACTGGAGATTGTCCATAGCAACCAAAAAGTGTCCCTTTATGTCAAAAGTGATTTTAGACCAGCTAAAAAACAGCGATAATAAATTACAATCACTCGCAGAATTGAGCGATAGCGATTTGTGGGGAAATTCATCATCAAACAAAAAATCTAATGACAGCGACAATTCTGCAACTGAGCAAATTTCAGTGTTTTTGATATGATTACATTATTGAATATTTTTTATTATAATTACATTACTATTTGTTATAATTATTTATAGTTATTTATTATATTATAATTTATTATTTTGTGTTTCAAACTTTATCATACCCGGGATGTCTACTAGACTCTTGTTTGGTCAGGTTTAAGTAAGTAATTACTAAGAATCGCAGGCCTACAATACATAACACCAAATTTCCATGCAAAATAATTGTACCGCTTTTGGTACATAATTCCAGACAGAATCATACCGCCAGGGAGGTTAATGGAAATATGGTGGCTGATAATTTTTAATTCCTTCAGAAAAAAATAGTTGCAGGTTGTCCATGGCTTCCACACTTTGAATTGCTGACCTGGAACAAGCATGCAAATTAGAGTGAATTCTGATTTGCTTACGTGTCCCAGGCCCAGCAAGTATTAAATCAATTTAGATCAGCATGGAGGTCAGGCAACTAGCATTATCAGATGGAAAGGTAGGCAGTGGTAGTGCTCTCTAAATCAGTTGAACAGAGCTCTCTGGTTTGCAATTCTTATTCAATTTAATCAGTTAAATGGCATCAACTGTTAGAGCCCATTTACACAGGGGCAACTTTGGATCCGACTTCAAGTCGCCCCAGGTCGCCCCCTAGTCGCCTCAAGTCGCGCTGCATGAGAAAATCAATGTAAGTGAATGGAGCCGTTTTAATGCACACTACTGCAGTCGCTCCAACTTCAAAAAAGGTTCCTGTACTACTTCAATCCGACTTCTAGGCGACTGCTAGGCGACCCGTACCCATTGATTTCAATGGAAGTCACCTCAGATGTCGGATGACTGTCTTAACAGAAGCAACTTTCCAGGAAGAGAACATACATTTCTCAGACAAACCCCTCCCTCCCCCTCCCTTCCACAGAGCTGATTCTTGTTTTATTGGCCACTGGAATGTCTCATGTCCTGGAAGCAACTTCAAGTTGCCTTCTAAGTAGCTTCATGTCGCCCTATGATTCATACTCAAGTCGTGTCCAAGTTGCCTCCCAAAGTCGCGCTGGAAGTCATGTTGCCCCTGTGTGAATGGAGTCTTAAAGGGTAACTCCACTTTCATGGGAAAAAAAATAGCAAATAAAAAAAATAATATACCATATACAATTGCGACACAAGTCATATTGTAATTGAATGCTATTAAAAATTACCTTTCCTTTTCAATCTGCAGCTCTTTATTTTTCTGCAAAATGCAATGGAATCTGGCTACCCGGAGGTGTTCTGTACACAGAATGTGTACAGAACGCCCCCCCCCCCCCCAGAAACATAATTTCCTGCTTGTGTGATTGGTTCACTGATTTTCCCAGAAGTCTACTAAGAAACAAGTCAGATTTTTGGTAACGCCTAAAGGGATGCAGACCCTGCAGTTTCCCTCATTACAGCCCTGCAGCAGCTGATTAATAATTATGAAACCACTCCCATTAGACTTATGGCCCGTAAACACAATCCGAATATTGTACGAAAAATGTCGTCCGAGGAAGAATCGTACGATTTTCGGATCGTGTATACACTACTTTCGAGAGCCGATCATGACAGTTCATCCGATATTATTTGATCGGACAAGCACAAAAATTTTCCTTGTACGATAGCTAATCGTACGATTTTCGTTTTGTCAGTATAGTTGTCGTCCGAAAATACAATACAAATACATTACAACACATGACATCACTTCCGATTTTATTTTTCTGTCGTACAAGAATTTTCATGACTTTAGTAACCTATTCAATTTCTACTTGCGACTATTAAGTGAAAAAAGTTGTACGATCTGTCGTACGATATTCAGATCGTGTGTACGGGCCCTTACTCAGCACAGAGGAACAAACAGGGATTTCTTCAGAATAAGGAAAGGTAGGCATCTGCAACAAAGTTTTTGAAAATCCCTGCAGGGTACATGGATCACCCAGAGGGGAATGTTTTTTTCTCAACAAAAGTGGAGTTACATATTGATATCATCATTCCATTTAAACAGTATGTCCACCATAGGGCTTCTGATAAACTCTATACTTCCAAAGTTTGGGAGTATCTCAACATGGATATTTAGGGGGTCATTTACTAAACTTGTCATTTTAAATCTACTTTGTTTTTCCTACAAATATTAATGCTGGTTTTAGGTGGTTTTAAAATTCACCTGGATGTATTTTCATAATGAATGTAGACTAGAATGGAAAAATCTATTTCAGTAAATTACCCCCTTGGTTAGAAATCCCAGTGGGTTAAACTGACCCTAATGTGGGGAGAAGCACAAAAGCACCACTCTAAGTGCAGTATAATCAATAAAATGTAATGTTTAAAAAAGGGGGGGAGCATATATATACTCACAAACATAACGTTAAAATGAGCATGTAGATAAAAATCAGAGTCTTATCTGTAAGAAGGCAGTGACGTGGGCCAGATGATCCTAGTGGGAGCCGATGTATGCCGGCACAGCACTTCCGCGGATGCAAAGGAAGGCAGAATGAGAGGAGTCCACAGCGGGGATAGGTCTGATGAAGGAGCGCATGCTCCGAAAGCGCTCACCACCCATTGGTTACCAGTCACACGGATTTTATTGGTCCTCCTTCAACCCGGATACTCACCGCAAGTCACGGCCAGCTATCCACCCGGAAGTTGTTCCTACGTCACGGTGTGCAGCATGATTCATCCATCCACCGCTCGCTGTGGACTCCTCTCATTCTGCCTTCCTTTGCATCCGCGGAAGTGCTGTGCCGGCATACATCGGCTCCCACTAGGATCATCTGGCCCACGTCACTGCCTTCTTACAGATAAGACTTTGAGTTTTATCTACATGCTCATTTTAACGTTATGTTTGTGAGTATATATATGCTCCCCCCCCCTTTTTTAAACATTACATTTTATTGATTATACTGCACTTAGAGTGGCGCTTTTGTGCTTCTCCCCACAGTTCTTCCAGGATTCGCTTCATATTCTCACTGGGCTGCCTTCTAGGTGCATTAAGATAGACTAAAAAAGGACTTTTTACAGTCTTACAAGAATTATCTTTTATAATTTTCCACTCAGTGCCCTTTTAATTTTCTCCATTTTTAGTTTTCACATTGTATATTGTCTTTGACACCAGCGCCAACTTTTTCCTATGTGTAAACTGACCCTAATCACTATACTAAAATTCCCCAGAGAACCTGAAAAGAAGAATGGAAATAATCTTACTACTCCTTGTAATTCCTCCTGTAAATCTCATGCTGCCCATTAAACCAAACACAGCTCCTTTGCTGAGGAATTGTTTCCCTGAAGTCTGCTGAAAAAACAAAACTATCTGGAGTGTCGATCGCCTGTGTCCCCTGACCCCTGCTATACTCACTGGTTAATTTCACCAATCTCTGCGTCACTAAAGGGCATGGCAGAGGTCGAAACCATTGAGTGCAGCAGAAGGCACAAGAGATCGACACTCCTGGAAGCATTTTCAGCAAACTTTGGGGGATGTTTTTTAGCATGGGAGGCAGGAGAGGAAAATATGTGTGTGCTTCTTACCCTTAATTGCTTTCCCAGGAACTTTTAGTATAGCAAACATTTGCTTTAACAAGATGGTGCCATTTTATACATAAAACAGAAGAAATTTTCATAATTATGTAGAAATGAAACATGAACATACAACTTGGGCAATATGTATAATATGGTGAGATTACAATGTAATTCAAGATTCACAGTTCTTTATAAGTCCTTTTTTCCTTGTTGTTTAGTCACTTATGATTAAAACTTTATTCTATTATAGTGACTTTTTCCTTTTATTCCCTTATGTTTAGTTTATGGTAGTGCTCTCTTTGAGGTTCTTTATTTTCACATTTTACTTCATAGATAGACCATTGTTCTGCCCACCGTTCTTTATTCAATTTACCTATGTTTATGTGATTAAATAATATGTTGGGTTTTCCTTGATGTTTACCAAGCTAGTTATATGCAGAGCACAGATGCCACCTACTGTTCATTTCTGGTATAGCTTTGGCTGCTGTTTCAGTTACATATTGTAATTCTTTAGAATGTGTTAATGAAGCTGTTAGGAACTAGTGCATTCTGGGAGATTCTCTAGAGGAAGTGAGTCAGCCACCATTTTAGGAATGCATATAAAGACAGTAAGGATGTTTCTTCAATCTTTTGCCACCACCCCTCAGCAAGCTTAAAAATTGAATTCTTGTTATCTCATTCCGTGTTATAGAGCATTATTTCTTTATTATATGCATTATTGTACTGATTGATGTTTATTTTATCAATTTGTAGTTTCACCTGACTTGTTCCAATAAATCTAAGATCAAAGAAATATGGTATCTGAAGTTTATAGAGCAAGAAGGTTTAGCTTTCTGCCCTAGAGACAGAACAACCATTGTCAAAGTAATACTATTCTGTGGCTCTGTGGCCATTCATTTTGTCATCCTTACAAGACATAAAGCGCTCTATCTTTAATTTAGTTGCTTTTTGAGAAATACTTTCCTGGGATTTTTTTTACATTTTGGCTGCGAAATATTAAGATAGCTAGTTAACCTAAAGTGTATGTAAACCATCACCATGTAAAACAACCCATTCCGATTAACCACTTAACGACCGCTCACTGTATATATACGTCGGCAGAATGGCACCGACAGGCACAATCACGTAGAGTGTACGTGATTGCCTTTGTACAGTTGGGGGGTCCAATCGGACCCCCCTTCTGTACAGTGAGCGGTGGCTAAGTGTCCGGGAGCGTTCCGGGATGAGGGGGCAGCCATTCGTTTCTGGCCACCCCCTCGCGATCGCTCCCGGCGAATGGAAATGCCCCCTCTGTCTGTGTCAGACAGAGGGAGCAGGAGGAAGTGATGTCATCTCTGGTGCGGCGCTCACATATACCGAGCGCCGTACAAGAGACGATATCAGGTCAGTGCACACAACACTACACTGACCCCAGGACACATAGGGACATAAATCGCCCCCCCCCAGACCCCCCCAGACACCCCAGATCACCCCCCAGATCACCCCCCCAGCCCCCAGTCACAGTGTCACTGATTGCAGTGACCATTTATTTAGTGATCACTGCAATCAGTGACATTTGTGACTGTAAAAGTGTCACCAAAGTTTAGTCTTAGGTCCAGTGTAGCCCCCTAACCCCCCTAATAAAGGTTTAACCCCCTGATCACCCCCCAGATAACCCTTTCACCCCCTATCACCACTGTCGGTTAGCGATCATTTTTCTGATCGCTGTCTTAGCGTCAGTGATGCCGATCGGCAGCCAGTAATTTTTTTTAGGTTCGCCGCAGGTTTTTATAGCGTCAGGTACCCCAATATATTATCTAATAAAGGTTTAACCCCCTTGATCGCCCCCCAGGTAACCCTTTCACCCCCTATCACCACTATCACTAAGCGATCGTTTTTCTAAACGCTGTCTTAGTGTCTGTGATGCAGATCGGTAGCCGGTAATTTTTTTTAGGTTCGCCGCAGGTTTTTATAGCGTCAGGTACCCCAATATATTATCTAATAAAGGTTTAACCCCCTTGATCACCCCCCAGGTAACCCTTTCACCCCCTATCACCACTGTCGCTAAGCAATTGTTTTTCTAAACGCTGTCTTAGTGTCGGTGATGCAGATCGTAGCCAGTAATTTTTTTTAGGTTTGCCGCATGTTTTTATAGCGTCAGGTACCCCAATATATTATCTAATAAAGGTTTAACCCCCTTGATCGCCCCCCAGGTAACCCTTTCACCCCCTATCACCACTGTCACTAAGCGATCGTTTTTCTAAACGCTGTCTTAGTGTCGGTGATGCAGATCGGTAGCTGGTAATTTTTTTTAGGTTCGCCGCAGGTTTTTATAGCGTCAGGTACCCCCATATATTATCTAATAAAGGTTTTAACCCCCTGATTGCCCCTAGTTAACCCTTTCACCAGTGATCACCATATAAGTGTTACGGGTGACGCTGGTTAGTTAGTTTGCTTTTTATAGTGTCAGGGCACCCGCCGTGTATATAACCCAATAAAGGTTTAACCCCCTGATCGCCCGGCGGGTGATATCAATTAGGTTTTAGCGTCAGAGAGGGTCTGAGTCACACCCCAGGCAGCGTCAGGTTAGTGCCAGTAACGCTAACACCCACGCGTGAAGCATACACCCCCCTTAGTGGTATAGTATCTGAACAGATCAATATCTGATCTGATCAGATCTATACTAGCGTCCCCAGCAGTTTAGGGTTCCCAAAAACGCAGTGTTAGCGGGATCAGCCCAGATACCTGCTGGCACCTGCGTTTTGCCCCTCCGTCCAGCCCAGGCCACCCAAGTGCAGTATCGATCGATCACTGTCACTTACAAAACAAAAACACACATAACTGCAGCGTTCACAGAGACAGGCCTGATCCCTGCGACTCCAGTACTGTAGGAGGTGATTTCACCACCACAGTTAAAAAAAAAAAAGCAAATATGCCAAAGCATTGGGGCAGCAGGGGCGGAGGAGCGATTTTGCTCCTAATGCCGCGTACATACGGTCGAAATTCCGACGGAGGCTTGCCCGTGGAAAAGTCCGACCATGTGTGTGCGGCATAACTTTTTTGCGGGAGGATGCCCCCATGCTTCGGCATATATAAATGGTGCGTGTATGCCCATCATTGGAAGTGGGTGGATGAAGGGCGGTATTCTAATGGTGGGCATACCCACCGATCAATCTCTTTTTTCGTTCAGCCAACTGGCTGCATGAAAAAAAAGATTACAATACATGTCCAACAAGGACCAGCAACGTACTGGTATGTTGCTGGACTTTGAATGTTTATACCAGAATGATGCCTGCGGGTTTAGGTATCATCTTGGTATCATTCTTTTCAGCCTGCGGCCGGCTTTCATGTAAAAGCAATCCTAGCGGCTAATTAGCCTCTGAACTGCTTTTACAAGCAGTGGGAGGGAATGCCCCCCCCGGATATAAAAAGCGCCATTGGGAAATTGGGAAAGCATTTTATCACACCGATCTTGGTGTGGTCAGATGCTTTGAGGGCAGAGGAAAAATCTAGGGTCTAGAAGACCCCATTTTTTTCAAAAAAAGAGTACCTGTCACTACCTATTGCTATCATAGGGGATATTTACATTCCCTGAGATAACAATAATAAAAAAAATACTTGGAAGGAACAATTTAAAAATAAAATAAAAAAGCAAAATTAATAATAAAAAAAAAAAAAAAAAAAAAGCACCCCTGTCCTGCCCTGCTCTTGCCCAATGGCGAACGCAAGCATCGGTCTGGCGTCATATGTAAACAGCAATTGCACCATGCATGTGAGGTATCACCGCGAAGGTCAGATCGAGGGCAATCATTTTAGCAGTAGACCTCCTCTGTAAATCTACTGGGGTAACCTGTAAAGGATTTTAAAGGCTTTTAAAAATGTATGTAGTTTGTCGCCAATGCGCGTTTGTGCGAAATTTTAAAGCATGTCGTGTTTGGTATCTATGTACTCGGCCTAAGATCATCTTTTTTATTTCATCAAAAATTTGGGCAATATAGTGTGTTTTAGTGCATTAAAATTAAAAAAAGTGTATTTTTTAACCCAAAAAATGCGTTTGAAAAATCGCTGCGCAAATACTGTGTAGAAAAAAAAAATGCAACACCCACCATTTTAATCTGTAGGGCCTTTGCTTTAAAAATATATATAATGTTTGGGGGTTCAACATAATTTTCTTGCAAAAAAAAAATGTTTTCATGTAAACAAAAAGTGTCAAAAAGGGCTTTGTCTTCAAGTGGTTAGAAGAGTGGATGTAAGCTTCCTAATGTTGTGTATAAAATGCCAGAACAGTTCAAAACCCCCCCAAATGACCCCATTTTGGAAAGTAGACACCCCAAGCTATATACTGAGAGGCATGTCGAGTCCATGGAATATTTTATATGTTGACACAAGTTGCGGAAAAACGACAATTTTTTTTTTTTGCACAAAGTTGTCACTAAATGATATATTGCTCAAAGATGCCATGGGCATATGTGGAATTACACCCCAAAATACATTCTGTTGCTTCTCCTGAGTACGGGGATACCACATGTGTGAGACTTTTTGGGAGCCTAGCCATGTACGGGACCCCAAAAACCAAGCACCGCCTTCAGGCTTTCTAAGGGTGTAAATTTTTGATTTCACTTCTCACTGCCTATCACAGTTTCGGAGGCCATGGAATGCCCAGATAGCACAAAACTCCCCCAAATGACCCCATTTTGGAAAGTAGACACCCCAAGCTATTTGCTGAGAGGTATTGTGAGTATTTTGCAGATCTCGCTTTTTGTCACAAAGTTTTGAAAATTTAAAAAAAAAAAAAATATATATATATATTTTCTTTCTTCATTTTCAAAAACAAATGAGAGCTGTAAAATACTCGCCATTCCTCTCAGCAAATAGCTTGGGGTGTCTATATTCCAAAATGGGGTCATTTGGGGGGGTTTTGTGCGATTTTGGCATTTTATGGCCTTCGAAACTGTGATAGGTAGTGAGGAGTGAAATCAAAAATTTGTGCCTAGAAATCCTGAAGGTGGTGCTTGGTTTCGGGGTCCCGTACGCGGCTAGGCTCCTAAAAAGTCCCACACATGTGGTATCCCCGTACTCAGGAGAAGCAGAAAAATTTATTTTGGGGTGTAATTCCACATATAACCATGGCATGTGTGAGCAATATATCATTTAGTGACAACTTTTTGTAATTTTTTTTTTTTTGTCATTATTCAATCACTTGGGACAAAAAAAATTATATTCAATGGGCTCAACAGGCCTCTCAGCAATTTCCTTGGGGTGTCTACTTTCTAAAATGGGGTCATTTGGGGGGGTTTTGTGCTATTTTGGCATTTTATGGCCTTCGAAACTGTGATAGGTAGTGAGGAGTGAAATCAAAAATTTGCGCCCTTAGAAATCCTGAAGGCGGTGCTTGGTTTCCGGGGTCCCGTACGCGGCTAGGCTCCCAAAAAGTCCCACACATGTGGTATCCCCGTACTCAGGAGAAGCAGCAAAATGTATTTTGGGGTGAAATTCCACATATAACCATGGCATGTGTGAGCAATATATCATTTAGTGACAACTTTTTGTAATTTTTTTTTTTTTGTCATTATTCAATCACTTGGGACAAAAAAATAAAAAATTCAATGGGCTCAACATGCCTCTCAGCAATTTCCTTGGGGTGTCTACTTTCCAAAATGGGGTCATTTGGGGGGGGTTTGTACTGCCCTGTCATTTTAGCACCTCAAGAAATGAGATAGGCAGTCATAAATTTAAAGCTGTGTAAATTTCAGAAAATGTACCCTAGTTTGTAAACTCTATAACTTTTGCGCAAACCAATAAATATACGCTTATTGACATTTTTTTTACTAAAAACATGTGGCTGAATACATTTTGGCCTAAATGTATGACTACAATTGAGTTTATTCGATTTTTCTTATAACAAAAAGTAGAAAATATCATTTTTTTTCAAAATTTTCGGTCTTTTTCCGTTTATATCGCAAAAAATAAAAATCGCAATCAAATACCATTAAAAGAAAGCTCTATTTGTGGGAAGAAAAGGACGCAAATTTCGTTTGGGTACAACATTGCATGTCCGCACAATTTACAGTTAAAGCAGCGCAGTGTAAAATTCTGAATTCACCTCTGGTCCTCTAGCTACCAAATGGTCCGGGGCTTAAGTGGTTAAAAACAAAAATGAAAGACAAAAAACATTTGTATATAGATATAAAAAAATGATAAAGACTTTTTTACCTTTTTTGTGAGTAATCAAATTAGCTCTCTGCATTAAGAGATAGGGGAGGAGAAACAGCAGTGAACTTCCCAGTGAATGACTGTGCAGGGAAGGGGGGGGGGGGTGTCAGGACAAGTCTGATCAATAAGACCCCTTTCACACTGGGGCGGGCGGGTGCGGTGGCGGTATAGCAGCACGATTTTCAGCGCTGCTATACTGTCGTTCTTACCGCGGTATGCGGTCGCTAGGGGGGTTAATTTAACCCCCGCTAGCGGCCGAAAAAGGGTTAATACCGCCCGCAAACCGCGGCTATTGCCGCGGTTTGCGGACGGTATTACCGCGCTGTCCCATTGATTTCAATGGGAGACCGCGGTAAAGGAGCGGTGAACACACCGCTCCTTTACCGCTGTAAAGAAGCGGCTAGCAGGACTTTTGGAGCGGTCCTGCTAGCGCACCGCTTCAGTGTGAAAGCCTTCGGGCTTTCACATTGAAGACACAGGGCAGGATTTTTTCATGCGGTATAACAGCGCTATTATTAGCGCTAAACCGCATGAAAAACGCCCCAGTGTGAAAGGGGCCTAAAGGAGAACAGGCTGAGTTCCCAGCATAGCTAGAGTACTGACTTTAATGTGGTCAGTTTTTAATAGGAAAGCAGGAGGGACTGGCAGGAACACTAGGGATTTAACACAATGAAAGCAATACAAAGAGAACAGGAGACTTTTTCATACAAGTACATCATGGTACAGCAGTCACATAATGGAAAATTGTTACCAAATACTTACCATAATTTTCCTTTCCTGGCTCGGCGCCATGTCATTACTGCGGCTCAACTTCGGCCCCTTGACCCCCAATAGGACCTTCCTGAATAGTAGCATAAAAGGAAGGCAGTACCTGGTGACGGTGTTCTCATGAAGAGCTTGCGACGGACCAGGGAAGGAATGTGCTGGCATGACACCAAGCCAGGAATGGAAAATTACGGTAAGTATTTGGTAACAATTTTCCATTTTCCTGGCTCTGCATCATGCCATCACTGCGGGATTTAACTAGCCAATCTTAGGGAGGGAAGAACAAGATATAGACACCAGGTGCTGCTACAGAAATGTTTTAATATCTTGACAGGGCATTAGACAACACAGAAGCTCCCAATTGAGCATATTGGGACGACACCACATCCAGCTTATAGTGCCTTATGAAGGTATTAGGTGACTTCCAGCTTTGCGCCTTACAAACTACATCTGCCGAAAAATTGGACTAAGCTGCCCATGAGGCTGAAACTGTCCTTGTGGAGTGTGCCCGGATCTCTTGAGGAGGGGGTAGGCCTTCTAGAGAGTAAGCTGATTGGATGATTTTCACTATTCATGTAGAGATGACTCATGGGGGCTGGCATGCCCATCTGAGGACTCTTTGGAAATGTTAAGATAGCATCCATCTTCCGGAACGGCTCAGTTCTGGCCAAGTATGTTTGGAGAAGAGAATTCATGTCTAGGTGATACCATATAAGCTCTTCCCTGTCTGCTGGAGAAGATGAAAAGGCCAGCAGGACTGATTCCCAATTAAAATGGAATTCCGATGAGACCTTAGGGAGTAAATTTGGGGAAGGCCGTAATATCACGCTATCTGGGAAGAAGGTGCAGAATGGTTTCCTGCAGCAAAAGGCAGCTATGTCTGAGACTTGCCTAGCCAAGACTAAAGCCTCGTACACACAATCGGATTTTCATTGGACAAAGCGCATGACTTTTGTCCGAAGGGCGTTGGCCAGGAACTTATCTTGCATACAGACGGCAAATAATTGTCGGCCAACAAACACGAAACAACGTGTTTTTTCAGCTCTTTATCGCCACCCTTTGGGCAACTTCTGTTAATGTTGTGTTATGTTGAGCATTGCTTCTGAGCATGCGTGTTTGTACTTTGGAGTTTTGTCCAAAGGACTTGTGTACACACGATCGGATAATCCGACAACACACATTTGTTGGCGGACAATTTTAAAGCATGCTATCCCACATTTGTCCGTGGAAAATCCGACAACATTTGTCCGATGGAGCATCGAACGGTCGGATTTTCCGACAACAGCTTGTCATCACACAATTCCCGTTGGATAATCTGATTGTGTGTACGAGGCTTAAAGCTGTCAAAAATACTGTCTTCAAGGTGAGATTCCATAACAAACTTTCTGCATCCTCGAAGAAGGGTGTCTTCAGCAACCCTCTCAAGACCAACGACAAATCCCATTTTGGAAAAAAGGAGTGGATTTGCAGGTGGATCTTGATCGCTGCTCTGAGGAATTGGATCACTCGAGATTCCCTTGACCATGAGGTATCCGTAAGGGCTGAAAGCGCTAACACTTGGACCTTAAGGGTGTTGTAGCTAATCCCTGCATCAAGGCTGGACTGCAAGAAGCCCAGAGCATTAGCCACTGCGGGGGAACGGAGAGAAAACCCCCCCCGTTGAACTGAAAAAGCCTCGAACCTCTGCCATACTCTGTAATATGTGTTGTAATATGTGAATTCTTTATAGCTTATAGAATGGTGAACATTACTGAATTAGAAAGTTTCAAGCCTTGCGGTTTACCTTTCTAAAATTCCAGGCAGTCAAGGCCAGATGGGCTGGGTTGGGGTGAGTGCAGCTGTTGCAAAGGAACAAGTCTCGGACTTGAGGCAGTCTGATTGGAGGCCACGCCGCCAGGTGACATAGAAAAGGGAAACCATGGCCTCTTTGGCCAGAATGGAGCAAACACGATAGTCGGTACTCCTTCCTCCATGATCTTCAGTAATGACTTGAGCATCAGGGCAATAGGCGGGAACAAGTAAACTTGTTTGAAGTGCTATCTCTGAGAGAGCGCCTCTTGGGCTAGAGCCTGTGGATAGAAGAGACGGGAAAATAATTGAGACACCTGACAGTTGAACAGTGTCACCATTAAATCTATATTGGAACCCCCACTGGGTGAAGATCTCTGCTAGGTATATTAGGTTCAGCATCCATTCCGTGTGGCTTGAGAACTTCTGGCTAAGCTGATCTGCCAGGGTGTTCTGAGGGCCTGGTAGATACCATGAAGGCAGGTCCAGTAAATGGGCTTCGGCAAATGATAAGAGCTCCGCTAGGGATGAGCCTGATGTTTGAGTCGAACGTAAGTTTGACTCGAACATCGGGTTTTCGCCTGTTCGCCGATTAGCAAACAATCTGGGGTGTTCGCAGCAAATTCGTAAGCCGCGGAACACCCTTTAAAAGTCTATGGGAGAAATCAAAAGTGCTAATTTTAAAGGTTAATATGCAAGTTATTGTCATAAATTGCCCCAGGGGACATGTATCAATGCAAAAAAAGTTTTAAAAACAGAAGATTTTTTGGGAGCAGTGTTTTTAATAATGCTTGAACTGAAACAATAAAAGTGAAATATTCCTTTAAATTTCGTACCTGGGGGATGTCTATAGTATGCCTGTAAAGTGGTGCATTTTTCCCGTGTTTAGAACAGTCCCTGCACAAAATGAAATTTCTAAAGGAAAAAAAGTCATTTAAAATTACTCACGGCTATAATGAATTGTCGGGTCCCGACAATACAGATAAAAGTCATTGAAAAAAACGGCATTGGTTCCCCCCCAGTCCATTACCAGGCCCTTTGGGTCTGATATGAATATTAAGTGGAACCCTGAACCAAAAAAAAAAAATGCGTGGGGGTCCCCCCAAATTCCATACCTGGATCTTCAGGTCTGGTATGGATATTAAGGGGAACCCTGCGCCAAAATTACAGCTCTTAAATAGCTGAGGGCGGGGCCACCCGTGATGTGCACGGGGGACCCTGCCCCCTCTGACACAACGGGCAAACGCCGCGGGGTTACCCAGTGACATGTACGGGTGACCCCACCCCCCTCTGTTGCAACAGAGGTTTCCCATGGCATCAGAGGGGGGTGGAGTCACCCTTGACGCCACGGGGAAACCACCGGAAACCCCCGTTGTGTCAGTGGGGGGCAGGATTTTTTTTATTTTTTAATAAAGGACTTGTCCCAAGCTGTGTCTGTGTGTTTTTTACCATTCTTGTCACTTTTTTGTGAAATAGTAAGGGTACAATGTACCCCGTTACCAATTCACATGGGGGGCGGGATCTGGGAGTCCCCTTTGTTAAAGGGGGTTTCCAGATTCTGATAAGCCCCCCGCCCGCAGACCCCCACAACCAACGGGCAAGGGTTGTGGGGATGATGCCCTTGTCCCCATCAACATGGGGACATCCTCCCCATGTTAATGGCATGTGGCCTGGTACGGTTCGGGGGGGGGGGCGCTCTCACCCCCCCCCCCTCTTTTCCTGCGGCCTGCCAGGTTACATGCTCAGATAAGGGTCTGGTATAGATTTTTAGGAGGAAACCCACGCCATTTTTTTTTTATTTTGGCACAGGGTTCCACCTGAAGGGCCTGGTGTGGAATTTGGGGGGACCCCCACTGATTTTTTTTTTCAATTTTGGTTCAGACATTTATCTGTATTGCCGGGACCCGACAATTCATTATAGCCGCGAGTAGTTTTAAATGACTTTTTTTCCTTTAGAAATTTCATTTTGTGCAGGGACTGTTCTAAACACGGGAAGAATGCGCCACTTTACAGGCATAATATAGACACCCCCCAGGTACAAAATTTTAAGGAATATTTCACTTTTATTGTTTCAGTTTAAGCAGTATTAAAATCACTGCTCTCGAAAAAACAGCAGTTTTAAAAACTTTTTTTTGCATTGATACATGTCCCCTGGGACAGGACCCAGGTCCCCAAACACTTTTTATGACAATAACTTGCATATTAACCTTTAGAATTAGCACTTTTGATTTTTCACGTTCATATCCCATAGACTTTAACGTTGTTCACGTGTTCGAACAAATTTTTTGCCTGTTCGCATGTTCTGCTGCGAACCAAACCGTGGGGGTGTTCTGCTCATCACTAATCTCCGCTGCCACCTGGAGAAGCTGTATAATTCTTGTGCCCCCTTGCTTCACAATGTACGAAACTGACGTTGTGTTGTCCATCATCATCTTAACCCTTATGCCCTGAGTTACAGGCATAAATGTTTTGAGCACCTCCCTGGCCTCCTTCAGCTCTAGGAGATTTGAGGAGCACAATAAACGATTGTTCCATGTCCCCTGGGCCCTCAGGCCTAGACAGTGACCCCCCCCCCCAAACCCTGGAGACTGGCATCCGAAGTAATTGTGATCCAGTCCCCAGGATTCATGGGCCTGCCCAAAGAGAGGTTGCTTTTCCTGGTCTACCACAGAAGGCTGTTGGAAATTAAGTGTGGAACTTGGAACTTCTGGTTCGGAGAAACCGTAATGCCACTGGTTTAGAAGGCAGAACTGAACCCTCCTCAAATGCCACTGTGCCCAAGCCGCCAATGGTATACACGCCGTTAGGAGGCCCAAAATACTCATGGCCCGACATATAGTGATCACAGTTGAAGACATCGCCTCCGCACAAATTCGATTAACCTTGTCATCTGGAAGGAAAATCTTGTATTGCACTGTATCGAAAGTCATACCCAGGTATGTGATGTTCTGATTTGGTGTAAGGTGGCTTTTTGGCAAGTTTATTATCCAACCGAATTCATCAAGGCTTGCAAAACTTGGTTCCGGTGCTTCGCGAGAAGATCTTTGGACTGTGCCAACACAAGGACATCGTCCAGATAGTGGAATATGCGAATACTCCTCTCGTGAAGAAAGGCAATCACCGTCACCAAAACCTTCAAAAAGGTTCTTGGGGCCGAACTGAGGCCAAAGTGTAGGCATTTTAACTGAAAATAGTTGCCCCTAAAGTGGAACCTGAGATACCGCTGATGAGCCCTGGCTACTGGTATGTGAAAATTGGCGTTCTCGAGATCTATCGAGACCATCCAATCGCCTCTTTGCACCACTGCGGATATGGCATTGAGTGATTACATGCAGAAAGATTTATGTTTGAGAAAAGCGTTTAGGTATTTGAGGTCCAAGATGGGGTCCCACTAACCTGAAGACTTCTGTACTAGAAATAGACACCCCTGCCTTCTTTTGACCTTGGAACTGGAACTGTAGCCTGCAAACGTAGTATTCTAGCAACATTCGATTCTCTGAAGACGCAGGGACCTTCATTGAGGCATAAAAACTTGCTGGAGGCGGACGTTTGAAGTGAAGGCGAAGCCCCTCACGAACCACCCGTAGGACCCACACATCCAATATTCTTTCCACCCAGATGTTGCCAAAATGGGCCAGTCTTGCCCCAACTGGCAACATCTGGGCGAGCAACCTTTCAGAAAGACTTGGTAGCTGTATTGGGAGGCTGATGCCGCGTACACACGATCATTTTTCCCGTCGGGAAAAATGACATTTTTTCCTTAGGAAGAGAAAAACGATCGTCTGTGGGCTTTTTGCCGTTTTTCCCGATGGGAAAAACGGCATTAATCACGATGAGAAAAATTAGAACATGTTCTAATTTTTCTCGTCGTTTTTCCTGACATTTCTTCCGCAGCAGTGTTTCCCATAGGGAAACACTGCCGCGGAGCCCATAGACGATCGTTTTTCTCGTCATTTTAAAAAATGACAAGAAAAATGACCGTGTGTGGGGAACAAGCTGTTCCCTGGTTTAAAATGTCATTATTCACGGCGGTTTTTAAACCGCCGTGAATAATGATCGTGTGTACGCGGCATGAGAGGCTTTGAACTTCGGTCAATGCCTGAACGAGTTGCGTGGGCACTATGAAAAATGGTTAAGTTCTCTACCCGGGCGGTAGGATCTTGCATCTCTGAACTGCTCCTAAGACCTCCTATTTGTGCAAAAGGACTGCATACGATGTCTTCCATCCTGGGGGAGGAGGGCAGATTTCCCTCCAGTCACCCGATGTATTGGATCCTCCAGAGTTTTACCAAAGAGTGTTCCCCCTCAAAATGGGATAGAACATAGGCCTTGTTTTGAGGCAGAGTCAGCAGACCAGTGCTTCAACCATAAGGCCCGTCGGGCCGTGACAGAATGCGCCATAATTCGTGAAGCGAATCTGACCAAATCTACAGCCGCTTCTGCCATGAATTACGCAGCCAACTTGAGGCCCTGGAGGCTATTAGAAATTGTTTCCTCATCGCTTTGTGATCCGAGAGCTAATTCCACATTTGAAGACCAAACCCTAACGGCTCTAGCGACAGACGTTAGGGCAATAGCCAGCCTGCAGGCTGCCCCTGCTGTAGAGAACACCCTTTTGAGGTCTGAATCAGCCCTCCTCTCCATGAATGATACGGTCTCTTCCAGTGGCAGAGTAATATGCCTTGCCAAGTGTTGCAAAGATGCGTTCACTTTTGAAGGTGTGTCCCAGTATTCTAAACTTGTCGGCCGGAATAGATAAAGTTTATTTACTCTACTCTTAAGCAGGTTTTCTATCTGGCTCTATCTCATCTTCTATCAGTTCCTTTATCTCCTCCATAAGAGAAAACTTAGGAAGATTCTTAGGGTAATATTTCCTTTGGCCTTGAGAAACTGAGGTAACCTCCTCCCATTCAATAGCCTGCTTAACTGCCATAATGAAAGCATTAGCTAAAGAAAAGTCAAAAGTAAATGAATCCATTTTATCTTGTGTCACTTTTGAGACCGCATCCGACTCGCTGGTCACCAGCTCTGGTTCTGATGAATCGTCTTCCTGCACTCTCTGGTGTGTAGACCTATCCCTTCTGGAGGAGGCAGGCAAAAGAACCTTTACACTATCCTGAACTGCTTCCTTAATGTACTGCTTAATATCCTCATTCACCGCTTGGCTGGACTGAGAGGCCTCCCTGAAGCACGATCCACACAGCCTTTTGGATGGCAGAGATATGACATCACATGCCCAGCAAACATTGGTCACCAGGCCAGTAAGATCCTCTGCCCTTCTATCCATAGATGAGCTCATATGGTAATGCCTAGAAAATGGGTCTGCTGAGGCAGAAAAGGATTCCTGATGTACTGTATATGGTGTCGCTTGAACTGTGCTTTAGAATGGAAAGGACATGGAGATGGTGAATGATGATCACTGGATGAAGGTATCACTCTTTCGCGATTTTTGTGTGAAAAGCCTCTACCCTTGCAATAAGAAAGGACTGCTCAATATCAAATGAGGAAGAAAGGACCACACCGGAATCCATGAGTGGCCCATACCTTTACGTAGTCTTCAGTGCCTCATCCACAGGAGCCAGCAAGCTCATCTTGGGCTAAGTAGAAGGAAAGAAGCTAAGGGAGTAGAAGATCAGAAGTTTAACCCACTAAACAGCAAGAATAGGGAAAATTAAACATGCAACACTCACCAGTAACACAGATAGCAGGGACACAGGCAATAAAACCAGGTGAATGGAACCCCCAGCAGCCCCAAGGACAGATGCAGACTGTTAGGAACAGACAGCAGAGGTTAGCAGAGATACTATGCAGTTCAATACACCAGCGCAGCTATGGGCTGAACATCCTCACCAGGCACAACACTGACAGCTAGGGCAACAGCAGTAGAAGACTAGCCGCGCTGGTGTTTAAAAGGAGGCCCCCGCCCGCTTGTCCAATGAGCATTCAGCACTCCTCGGCCAATCAGAATCCTGGGATCTTGACCAATCAGAGACGGCGCTCTGACATCATCTGCCCACGCCGTGCTTGTGGAACGCAGGAGAGTAGAGGAAAAGAAGGAGGAGGAGGAGCCACAAGAGCTGTTCAACCAGCACGCTCGACCAATAGGAGCTAATGGCTTACTTGGCTTCACGGGCCTGCTGCCCAGCGTGACACGCATGCTGGCTGAAAGAGGAGAGAGACACAGCGAGAGAAAGATAGAGAGAGCCCAGGATGGCGGCCCTAGCTCCACTAAAGGCTTTTGCATATTATTCGCTGCTCTACCTCAGCATCAGGAGCACCCAATATCAGGGGGATTTACCCCCAACAAGAGGACCTTCCACCACTGGACCCTTGGTAGGCATATACACAAAAATCAGGAACATCTAGAGCGAGGACAAAATAAGAACAATGTCACCTGGTACTGCCTGCCTTTTATGCTACTATTCAGGAAGGTCCTATTGGGGGTCAAGAGGGCGGAGTTGACCCGCAGTGATGGCATGACACAGAGCCAGGAAATCAGGAATATGAAATGTTGGCTTTATATATTCTTTAAATAAGATTGACTTCAATAAAGCCATGTATGTTTTATAATCCTTACAATATCTACAAAATATTATACAAAGAAGTGGAAATGTTCTGGTTACAAAAGTATATTTGTATAGATTACTTTATCTTTCACGATCAGGCGTCAGGCTTGAAGACTAGTTGCTATAGCAGTTGCAGGACAGGTATAAAGGCAGTCACTTCTGGCAGATGACACAGGCTCACCTGAGGTGCGGAGTCTAAGTACGAGCTTGATGGTGGAGATGGATTTAGCTGCAAGCTAGTACCAGGTCGCGGCCCTCAGGTTTGCTCCACCAGGGTGTGAGCAAGCCGGGGTCCAGTGGCGGATAAGCAGATAAGGATTAAACAGCAGCGTGGTCAGTAACAAGCCAAAAGGTCAATCACGAGTGGTTGCAGGTTGGGATCAGGCAGCAGAGTAGTCCAAGAACAAGCCAAGGGTCAATCACGAGTGGTAGCAAAATACAGATGGCAGCAGGGACGTCAAGAGCAAGGCACTGGCTGAGAAGGCACAATAACCTGGCAAAGAGGAAGTGCTGAGACAAGGCTTATATAGGAAGTTCATGGGAGGAGCAAGGAGTTCAAGGTTCAACAGTAATCAAGACTCAAGGCAGGGTTGTCCATTGGATCAGATAGGTTTGTCCAGCAGATTAGGCAGGGAGCTGTCCAGCATCCCAGATAGCTCAGTGGGAAGAGTCAACGCCAGATACGAGGTCCCAGGTTCAAGCCCAGGTCCTGACATTATCAGTGACTTTTATCTTATTATTCTTGTCTACATTCACCAGGAATAAATGAATCGTCACTTTTCTTGCCCTGATACAAAAATATACATGGAGTACGTGACTGTAATACAAAAAGCAGACACTACAGTTAAATACTTAACATTCTCTTTTATTATAAATGATTATACTAGAACGTTCAATACACAAGGGTAAAGAACACAAATGAAAACCTTAGCTAAGGCTGTGCAAATTATGGCTTTTTTTCTACCTTATATAAATATATGAAAAAAAAAAACTAAGCAATTTCCCTTTAGGCCTTTTCTAAACAATTACAGAGAAAATGCATAAATGAAAAATAAGATAAGTAGTTTGTTTAAAAAGAAAAAACAAGCAGAAAATTATTTATAGTAGACTGGAGAAAACAAGAAAAAAGTGAAATAATAGTCCATTGCGACCAGTCTCTGTTTCTTAGGCCCCTTTCACACTGGGGCGTTTTTCATGCGGTTTAGCGCTAATAATAGCGCTGTTATACCGCATGAAAAAATCCTGCCCTGTGCCTTCAATGTGAAAGCCCGAAGGCTTTCACACTGAAGCGGTGCGCTAGCAGGACCGCTCCAAAAGTCCTGCTAGCCGCTTCTTTACAGCGGTAAAGGAGCGGTGTGTTCACCGCTCCTTTACCGCGGTCTCCCATTGAAATCAATGGGACAGCGCGGTAATACCGCCCGCAAACCGCGGCAATAGCCGCGGTTTGCGGGCGGTATTAACCCTTTTTCGGCCACTAGCGGGGGTTAAATTAACCCCCCTAGCGACCGCATACCGCGGTAAGAACGACAGTATAGCAGCGCTGAAAATCGCGCTGCTATACCACCACCGCTTCTGCCCGCCCCAGTGTGAAAGGGGTCTTATGTAAAAAACAGGGAATCAGGTCACTATTTACCACCACTGCACATTTGTGGGTGTATTTATAAGGCATTGAATATGAGTTTCACCAAAACATTCAATATAGGTATATCTCCATGATGCACATGTTTTAAATTAAAATGAGTTATTCACCCTGCTGTGAAAGTTTGATGAATATCACTTTCACTGATTTATATATAATGCTCTTAGAATTTTTTGTCTGTATGGATAAAAGTAAATACTTATTACCTTTGATGCCTGTTATCAATAGTCTTACATTTTTTAGTGATCTTTAATACTTCAGAGAGTGGTGTTCACATTATGGCATCAATGCTGCTCTCTACAGTATTGTACTGTGGTCCAAGGCAGGCATTATAATGCACTCCCCGGGGGTGGGTCCATGACCGCCTGGGCTTACAGGAAGTGGAATGAATGAATTACAACCAGAAAAAATTAAACCTAAAAGAGTAGCACGAAACAACACTGCATTTTTTAAAAGGATAATGTTTCTTAAATTCATGCCCAAATCAGAAAATATTACAGTAGAAAAATAGCATTCATAACGGATATTCCCTATAAACATTTTACATTATCTTAATAGTCATGTGGTCAGACTTATCTATCTTTAACCACTTCTCCTCAAGACATTTTACACCCCTTTCAGACCAGACCATTTTTTGCAATACGGCTCTGTGTTACTTTAACTGACACTTGCGCAGTCGTGGTGCGACACTATACCCAAAAAAAAATTCTGTTCTTTTTTTTTCCACAAATAGCGCTTTCATTTGATAGTATCTGATCACCTCTGCCTTTTTTATTTTTCTGCGCTACAAACAAAGAACAAACGAAAATGTTGAAAAAAAACCACAATATTTTTTACTTTCTGCTATAAAATACATCCAAAAAAAAAACATTTAGGCCAATATGTATTCTGCTACATATTTTTGGTAAAAAATCCCAATAAACGTATATTGATTGATTTACGTAAAAGTTATAGCATCTAAAAACTTTGGGACATTTTTAATTAATTATTTAAATTTTTATTTTTTACTAGTAATGGCGGTGATCAGTGACTTATAGCGGGACTGCGATATTGTGGCGGACAAATTGGACACCTTACTGACACTTTTCACACTTTTTAGGGGACCAGTGACATTATTACAGTGATCAGTGCTAAAAATATGCACTGTTACTGTATAAATGACATTGGCAGGGAAGGGGTTAACACCAGGGGCGATCAAAGGGTTAACTGTATGCCTAGCTAATGTTTCAGTGTAGTGTGGGAGGTGCTTTTACTACTGTAAGACATGGATCGTTGTGGCTCTGCTTTACATGAACACAGGATCCATGTCTTCTGTACTGACAGAATGACAGTCTGCCTTGTTTACATAGGCAGACTGGAATTCTGTCAGTGCAACGAATGATCAGCGGGTGCCGGTGGAGATCAGGTCCGCGGGACCCGCTGATCAGCTCCTGCCATGTAAAATCACAGTGGGAGCACACCACCGGCGGTGCGCATTTGCGCCCAAAACCCGGAGTGCAGAATCACGAATCACTGATTCTGCACAGCACAGGCACCCTGTAGCAGTAAATTTGCTATGGGTTAAAGCTGAAGTTTAGATACATACAATTTATATTATTTTTTATCGTTATGCATAGAGCTGTGGAAATTAACTATTAATTCCTCGATTAATCGATTAATTCTTTTGATCGATCAAAATTCTTTTGATTGGTACTCACCTCTCCCCCGGCTTCCGGGTCTTCAGGGAGATCCGGTGATGCCGTGTCCATCTGAAGGGCTCCTTTGCTGTGCCTTCATATCTGCATGCCGGCGGGACCTTACTATCTGCCACACCTCCCTCTATCAACCTGAGATTCTACAGCCATCCACTGGGAGTTGTGATAGTTCCCTTCACGGGACATCTGCATGCCGACGGACTGATGTTAACCCCTTCTCATCTGGATTCAGCAGGGGAATCATTGTGCACATTTTTATACCAGTATCATACTTGGCTACATGTTTTTATGACTTCTTTTGATACTGTTTGGTATTACTCGCACCATTTTTACAGTTTATGTAGCTACATCGATTTTATCACCAGTGCAATATTTATTTTGTTACCTACTTGAAGACTATAAAAGTTTTAATGCTATTCCCATCGAGCGCTGCCTTTGTGTGTTTTTTGTATCCTGCTATATCCATTTTTCCAGTGGTTGGTAGCTGCACTGGGAATCGGCCTGCAAGGAGATCAGCTAAAAGTAGTTGGATCTATGTGCGTTATAATTAATCGAAATTAGTCGATTAATCGATTTAAAAAAAAACGATTAATCGAACACGAAAATTTTAATCAGTAACAGCCCTAGTTATGCAGCAATAATGATATATCTCACCTCTAAACAAATGTGTACAATGTGAAGCTGGCTGCTATATAGTGTAGAAATCTTCTCCCTCCTGCCGCCAGGTCCTCTCCACAGCACTGATCTTCCGGCACTGCTGAGGTTAACATAGGCTCTACAAGTGTGGAAAAAGTTTCACCACTCACCCTCCTTCCACCTACCCCCTCCATTCATAGAACTCATAATATTCTTTCCCAGAATTCAAAGCATTCTATAATTAGAGAAGGAGGATCCTGTCATCCATCTTTCCTTCCTCCATTCACGGAATGCTAGGCATTTGGGGAAAAAGCTATACAAGTTCTGTGAATGGAGGAGGAGGGCAGATAGGGCTAGTGAGCCATGCAACTCTTTCATACTAACAGAGGCAGACATGGGCCACACTTCATTAGAGTGATTAGGCACTGAGACAGGCATAAAATGTGTCAACCATCAGTCCCACACTGCTATCTTTGTGTCATTTTATGGATTTACTGCAATAAAGGTGATTTTATCATCGGAGTGCAGCCATATGGATTGCTTTGTCTTTATTAGAAGTAAGTGATGTTCCTGGTGCTTCATAGCAAAAAAAGAAAAATTGCTCTAAACTTCAGCTTTACCTTGATTGATGAGTACTATCCTTAAAGTCATGGTTGTAGTTAAATATATAGGATTACAACTTTCTAGACATAAACAAAATTATCAATATTTTCCATATAGAATCCACATGGTCTACTTGTGTACTTTTCAGACCTAGCAAAATTTAATTATAAAGACGAAACATTTAAAGTCCTTCTTATTCCTGCACAACCAGTACAGAAATAATACCTTATAGACAAGGGTAGTATTATAAGTAAAGCAGATAAATATAAACATTATTATGTAACAGTGTGTGGCACAGGGACAAGTCAGGGTTGAGTAGCCCTTTATATAATAGACCAGTTAGATTTTTACAATACTAATGTATAATGAGAGATTTTATATTCCAAAATAGAAGACTTCTTATGATCTAGGACAGCGGTGGCCAACCTTGGCACCCCAGATGTTTTGGAACTACATTTCCCATGATGCTCAACTACACTGCAGAGTGCATGAGCATCATGGGAAATGTAGTTCCAAAATATCTGGGGTGCCAAGGTTCGCCATCACTGTTCTAGGATAAAAAAAGGGATTAATGTGTAACTTCGGAAAAATTAGTAATTTACCTCTATACAAAAGGTACTTAAAAATACTTATCAAAAAATTCTTAGACAATTCTACATATAATATAGATATTACAGAAATTTTTCAGTTATTAAAATTCTCTTGTGTTAGGGAAGAAAGAATTAATTTCTTTTATCTCTTTTAAAATCTAACATTCCTGCAATATTACTAATTCAATATGTTCTTGCTGATATTCTAATAAATATGGATTATTGCATTTAATGTGAATGTGTTTATTAAAATATATAAATCAATACATGAAGTATTCTATATAAAGTCAGATTTAGTTCATTACTGACATGTACTCTCATTAACATAACAAATTATAAACCATGCTAAATATTAGTTCTAATAAGATATTGTTTTAATTATTCCCTTATCCCACTAAAACAAATGAAAATTCTGGCTTTTAATTGTACATTTATCTAGATGAGATGACTTGGGTTGCTGGTTTTATTAATATCTGAAATGTTTATTGAGTTCTCATCCTTCTTCTATGTGCGTTAGTTCTGTCAAGCTTATTCTTCAATAAGTTTTAATTATTTTACTGTCAAAATAAAATGCCATCATAAAGATTGAATTATTTGTTCAGCTACAAGACCTTTAAACAGATCTTGCACATGAGCAAGGTCCACTTAGTTGATTTGCCACCTCTCCATGCAAAAGCATTGTAATACATTTTTTAAAAGTTAATTAAAAAGATAATAAATATAATTACCCGTATATACTCAAGTATAAGCCGACCCGAGTATAAGCCGAGGACCTAATTTTACCACAAAAAACTGGGAAAACTTATTGACTCGAGTATAAGTGGAGGGTGAGAATGCTAATGTAAGCTGAAAAGAGGGTCAACAATGCCCATTTGCACGCCTCACTGTGCCCATTGCAACCTCACTGTGCCCATTGCAGTCTCACTGTGCCATACCTCACTGTGCCCATTGCAGTCTCACTGTGCCATACCTCACTCTGTGCCATACCTCACTGTGCCCATTGCAACCTCACTGTGCCATACCTCACTATGTGCCATACCTCAATCTATGCCCATTGCAGTCTCACTGTGTCCGAGTACCTGAATTCTTGACAGAATATGGAAGAACTTTTTAAAATAATGTGCCCCAGATACCTAAACCCCATACATGAAACACAAGAAAGTTATACCCCTTTTTGTTAACATTACCCTCTCAGCCAGGGAGCTGTCATTCATAGTGAGCAGTTGTCAGGAGCAGATTGTGTCAGTAGGCACTATTTACCATGATTGATGTAAAACTACATCACTGGATAATATGATTGAAGAGTGATCTACATTTTATTTTTTTAAATGAAGGACTTGTGTGTTTATTTATTTATTGTGTGAATGAGTAGTACCCAGATTCCAATAAGCCCCCTACATGCATAGCCCCACAACCACTGTGCCATGGTTGTGGGGAAGAGGCCCTTGTGCTCATCAACATGGGACAAGGTGCTTTGCCAAGGGAGTCCCCCTAGCAAGGCACCCTCCCCAAAATGAGGAAAAGTGGCCTAATGTGGTTCAGGAGGGAGGGGCTTTATTCTCATACTCCCTTTCCTGGCCTACCATGCTCAGGTATGGATTTTGGGGTGGATGTCACACTTTTTCTTTATTAGTTTTTGCGTGAGGTTCCCCCATAAAATCCATACCAGACCGTGGCTGCAGTGTTCTGCATATTCATATTTTCTATTTTTTGTGCTAAAGAATGTATGTTTCGAAAATGGTGAAGAACCTCTATTGGGGGATTTTTTAGGCAATGAAAAAAAAGAAAATATTTAGAAATTCATTTATTATACAAAAAATTCATAGGAAAATTCCACAGTGATACAAAGTATTGCATGGTATGGTTAAAACATTGTAAATGAAAGAGGAGAAATAGTGATACTGCCTGCGACGTAGTTCGGAGACCCCCAGGTCAACTGGTGGTGACGAACAGGTGCAGTTGATCATTGTATATCTCCTCTTTCATATACAATGTTTTAACCATATCATGCAATACTTTGTATCACTGTGGAATCTTTCTATGAATTTTTTGTATAATAAATTAATTTCTAAATATTTTCTTTTTTTTCATTACCTAAAAAATCCCCCAATAGAGGTTCTTAGCCATTTTCATATCTACGGGATGATGGCAATAACACGCCCAATCACATGAGTCGTTTTGTTTATTAAGAATGTATGTTTCTACTGTACTTATCTATACCTTACTTTGCATTAAAGTAGTCTTTGCAAGACTAAGGCTGTATGTAAGTGTTAAGCCGTAGTTTGTGCTATATCTCTTGGCAGACACTCATCACAGGTGTGGTTATTATATTAGCACTGTGGGTTTACTATCAAACATCAAGGCACCAAACAACATCAATCTCTAATGATGTTGCCATATACTTGAGGACTTACGAGTATTACCTTGCAAATACCTATTATAGGTGTGTCCGCAATTCTCCAGATAGTCCCAATCCAGAAGGATCTGCATTGCATCACTTTATAGATCTCAATATATATATACATACAGTATATACAATATCTCACAAACGTGAGTACACCCCTCACATTTTTGTATTTTTTTTTTATAACTTTTCATGTGACAACACTAAAGAAATGACACTTTGCTACAATGTAAAGTAGTGAGTGTACAGCTTGTATAACAGTGTACATTTTCTGTTCCCTCATAATAACTCAACACACAGCCATTAATGTTTAAACCACTGGCAACAAAAGTGAGTACACTCCTAAGTGAAAATGTCCAAATTTGGCCCAATTAGCCATTTTCCCTCCCTGGTGTCATGTGACTTGTTAGTGTTACAAGGTCTCAGGTGTGAATGGGGAGTAGGTGTGTTAAATTTGGTGTTATCGCTCTCACTCTCTCATACTGGTCACTGGAAGTTCAACATGGCCCCTCATGGCAAAGAACTCTCTGAGGATCTGAAAAAAAATAATTGTTGCTCTACATAAAGATTGCCTAGGCTATAAGAAGATTGCCAAGACCCTGAAACTGAGCTGAAGCACAGTGGCCAAGACCACACAGCAGTTTAACAGGTCAGGTTCCACTCAAAACAGGCCTCGCCATGGTTGAGCAAAGGAGTTGAGTGCTTGTGCAACCTATGAAGCTCTGGTGAACCATGGTGGCCACACAAAATATTTTGGCCCAATTTGGACATTTTCACTTAGGGGTGTACTCACTTTTGTTGCCAGTGGTTTAGACATTAATGGCTGCGTGTTGAGTTATTTTGAGGGGACAACAATTTTACACTGTTATACAAGCTATACACGCACTACTTTACATTGTAGCAAAGTGTAATTTCTTCAGTGTTGTCACATGAGAAGATATAATAAAATATTTACAAAAATGTCAGGGGTGTACTCACTTTTGTGAGATACTGTGTGTATATTGTACAGGACGCCAAGGTTGGGTCCTGGATGGGTGCTATGTAGCACCAATATTTGGGTTATGGTCCCTTTAACGAGTGGTAATAGTGTTCAGGAGGTCACCCAATGGGTGAGGAATTCCTGGCAAAAATAAATAGTCCAGAGAGGACTGGTTTGCAGTCCTCTTTGTCTTAATAGAGAGGTATTTGGGGCCCGGAATTTCGGAGGCTCTAAAGTGACATTCGGGTGGGATAGAGCCTCCACTCCTGACCACTGGGAGTCAGCACACAGGGGGTTAAGGGCTTCCAGGAAGACAGCTCATAAAACAGGAAGTGATGCTAGAGGTGTGTGGAAGGAGTATGAGGATTGCACCTGTGGAGAGGAGCTGTCTGTCTGCTGGGAGCTTGGAAAGATTCAGCAAGGGCTCTGGAAGTTCCCCTACAAAACTGTATGTGTCTTTCCTTTGGTTTATTTTTGTGCTGAAGACAAGCAGGACTTTGATTTATGCTGGAAGATAAGTGGACTTTGGTTTATATTTTTCTGTGTGCTGAATTAAGCGTTATTCTAGCTTTATTCACAAATAAAAGCCTTTCTGTTTAAAAGTCAACGGTTTATGCACTTAGTCCCGTGGAGCTATAATCCCCAAAAGTTAACAACTGGTGTCTTGGATGCTGGCAAAGTGCATTTGCAGCTGCAAAAACCGTTTAAAAACAAACTGACATTTAAAGAAACAGTGTGCTTATGGCATGTCTTGGGTGAAGTCAGCTCAGACATTGCAAACAGCAGACAAAGGCATGGAGGAGGTCATCAAGGCTTTGGCACAAGCCGCTGCGACCCAGCAGCAAGCCATTGCGACCCAACAGCAAGCTTTAGCAGAGGCAAACCGTCGCCATGAGGAAAGCACACTGCTGCTAACTACCCAGTTTACGGCCCAGCAGGAGTCCACTCAAGCACAGGTGGCTGCCTTGCAGGAGGCAGTACAGCGGCTGGCTCAGGGACGAGAGCAAGCGGTCGTTGCCGCTGGCAACCAAGTGTCCATGAGAGCCACCCATTTCTTACAAAAACTAACATCCAGCGATGATGTAGAGGCCTTTCTCACCACCTTTGAAAGGATAGCGGAGAGAGAGGGGTGGCCCCGTGACCAATGGGCTGGCATTATCTCCCCTTTCCTCACCGGTGACCCGCAAAAGGCCTATTTTGATCTCCCATCTGAGCACATCAGCGACTATGAACGGCTGAAGGCAGAGATCCTGGCCCGCCTGGGAGTGACCACAGCCGTCCGGGCTCAGAGGGTGCATCGCTGGCGGTACAAACCTGACCGACCACCTAGGTCCCAAATGCACGAACTAGTGCAGCTGGTGAAAAAATGGCTGCAGCCGGAAAAATTGTCAGGCCCACAAATGGTGGAACGGGTGGTGATGGATTGGTACCTGCGGTCCCTGCCAGATGACCTACAGCGCTGGGTGAGCCACGGAGACCCTGCAACTTCTGACCAGCTGGTTGAGTTGGTCGAAAGGTACACAGTGGTAGAGGACCTGCTTGGGCCTGCCAAGCGTCAGGAACCCACACCAAGGGCAACCAGACCAGCCACAGCACCTAGGAGAGAAGCCCTGCCTGACATTGGAACCCGCAAACCTGCATCATCCTCCGCAGAACCACGAAGGTTGGTTCCTGTCCCACGGATGGGGGACCTACAGTGTTGGTGATGTCGGTCCTGGGGGCGTACCCGGGCACAGTGCCCGCTGCAGGAGGAGCCTATGGACTGTGGGAACGGTCGGAGAAGCTCCTTCTATGTGCAAAGAGTGTGTGCCACTTATCTTGATCTGGCTGAAGGACGGTTCGAGTGTGAAGTGTGGGTGAACCACCTTCCTGCCAAGGCGCTACTGGACTCCGGCAGCATGATAACACTGGTACATGCCAGGGTGCTCGGGAGACTCGGGCCAGTGAATAAGACTCTACGGGTAGTGTGTATCCATGGGGACACCAGGGAGTACCCCCTGGTCCCGGTAATGGTTTCCTATGGCTATATTTCAGTTACACAAGAGGTTGGGGTGGTGAAAAGCTTAATACATGACATCATAGTGGGGCGGGACTGTCCACTATTTCTTGAACTATGGAACCAGGTACAGATGGGGCTGCCCGGAGTACTGGGGACACTGGGCCTGGAAGGGACAGAGTCTGAGGGATCCGGGCCTGAAACCCCCACAACACACCCCTCTAATATGGAGATACCCATCACTGATAATGAAGTTACAGAGAATACTAATTTGGGTGATAATGTTTCTGTTCCAGGTCTTAAAACCGAGTTGATCTCTGAGGGGGGGGGGGGGTTTCCCATTACAAGTCATGCTGGGGGAGGAAGATGAGGAGCTCTCTCCGGCTGAGGAGGATGAGGGGGAAACATCCTCGAGGCCAGTGCATCCAGACCTGGATGTATCCAGGGGTGCATTTGGCACCACCCAATTACAGGATCCTACCTTGATCAATGCTCGAGAGCAGGTTTCTGTTATTGATGGGGTCTTACAAATGCCGGGGGCAGATCAGAGGTTTCCTCATTTTGCATTGAAGGGGGACTTGGTATATCGAGTAGCTGAGAGCCGAGGGGAAACTGTAGAGCAGTTTCTGGTTCCCCAACTATATCGGCGGATGCTCCTTGATCTAGCCCACAACGACGCACTAGGAGGACACCTGGGGGCAGAGAAAACAGAGGCCAGGATAACCGACCGGTTTTATTGGCCAGGAGTGAAGGCCGAGGTTAAAAAATATTGTGCATCTTGTCCCATTTGCCAGTTAACTGCCCCGGTGCCCCACTATAGAAACCCTCTAGTACCCTTGCCAATTATTGAGGTCCCATTCGAGCAGATCGCTATGGATCTGGTGGGACCCCTGGTAAAGTCGGCAAGGGGGCACCAATACATATTGGTCATACTAGATTACGCAACTAGGTATCCAGAAGCAATCCCTTTGAGGAAAGCTTCCTCTAAGGCCATTTCCCGGGAGTTGTTTCAAATGTTCTCACGGACTGGGTTCCCCAAAGAGATACTGATGGACCAGGGCAGCCCTTTTATGTCAAAGGTGATGGTGGACTTATGCAAACTGTTTCAGATTAAGCAGTTGCGGACGTCCGTTTATCATCCGCAGACCGATGGCCTAGTCGAGAGATTTAATAAAACTCTAAAGTCCATGTTGAAAAAAGTGGTCCAGAAAGACGGGAAGGATTGGGATATGTTACTCCCTGCCTTGTTGTTTGCCATCCGGGAGGTTCCACAAGCATCCACAGGCTTCTCGCCGTTTGAGCTAGTGTATGGACGAAGGCCCCGGGGGTTGCTCGACCGATAAAGGAAACATGGGAAAGTGAGTCCTCACCACATAAAACCGTGGTAGAACATATCTCTCAAATGCGAGAGAGGGTGGCTAAGGTGATGCCGCTGGTGAGGGAGCACATGCAGAAGGCTCAGGATGCCCAAAGAAGAGTGTATAACCGGTCGGCTAAAATTAGACAGTTTCAAGTAGGAGACCGGGTGGCTGTTCTAATACCCACGGTAGAGAGCAAATTCTTGGCCAAGTGGCAAGGCCCATTTGAGGTAGTAGAGAAAGTAGCTGAGGTGAACTACAAGATACACCAGCCAGGGAAAAGAAAACCCTACCAAATCTATCATGTGAATTTATTGAAACCCTGGAGAGACAGGGAACAGGTATCTGCGGTGGTAGGGGTACAGTCAGGGGACCATGCAGGGATCGACCTGGTGCAGGTTGCTGCCACCCTGACTAGACCCCAAACCCAGCAAGCAAAAGAGTTTCTGCAAAGAAATAGGGTCATGTTTTCAGAATTGCCTGGTCTCACCAACGTCATCAAGCATGACATCGTAACCGAACCCAATGTAAAAATCCGGTTAAAGCCTTACCGTATCCCAGAAGCTCATAGGGTGGCGGTATCTGACGAGGTTAAAAGAATGCTCGAACTTGAAATCATTGAAGAGTCACAAAGCGAGTGGTCGAGTCCAATCGTGTTGGTACCCAAACCCAACGGCACCCTCCGCTTCTGTAACGACTTCAGAAAACGTAATGAAGTCTCCAAGATTGATGCGTATCCCATGCCACGAGTAGATGAGCTAATTGAGAGGTTAGGTCCTGCCAGGTACATCACCACGCTGGACCTCACAAAAAGGTACTGGCAGATTCCCCTGACCAAGGAAGCCAGGGAGAAAACGGTCTTCTCTACCCCGGAAGGCCATTTCCAATACAAAAGGATGCCATTTGGTCTACACTCTGCCCCTGCCACGTTCCAAAGGGCCATGGATAAAACTCTGTGCCCACATCAACAGTACGCTTCCGTCTACTTAGATGACATAGTCATCTTCAGCACTGATTGGGAGTCCCATCTTCCCCGGGTTCAGGCAGTGGTAGACTCCTTGAGAAGAGCAGGGTTCACCATCAATCCGGAGAAGTGTGCCATTGGGATGGAGGAAGCCAAGTACCTAGGGTATATTGTGGGTAGGGGGTTGGTGAAGCCCCAAATGAGTAAGGTGGAAGCCATACAGGACTGGCCCCGTCCCCTAACCAAGAAGCAGGTCAGAGCGTTTCTGGGCATAGTTGGCTATTATAGGAGGTTTGTCCCCAACTTCGCCACCATTGCTGCACCGCTGACTGACTTGACCAAGGGCAGAAAGTCAGTGATGATAAAGTGGAATGCCGAGGCCGAGAAAGCTTTTCAAAGGCTTAAGACGGCATTGAGCCAGGATCCGGTGCTTGTAGCTCCGGATTTCGCAAAAGATTTTGTAGTGCAGACAGATGCTTCAAGTGAGGGATTGGGAGCAGTCCTGTCGCAGGAAAGCAATGGGGAAGAGCATCCAGTAGTTTTTCTTAGTAGGAAGCTGACAGCAGCTGAGAAAAACTACGCTGTGGTAGAGCGGGAGTGTCTCGCCATCAAGTGGGCTTTGGACTCCCTACGATATTTCGTCCTAGGTAGGAGGTTTCGCTTGATGTCAGACCACACTCCCCTTACCTGGATGAGGCAAAACAAGCACACCAATGCCAGGGTGACAAGGTGGTTCCTTTCTCTCCAGGAGTTCAATTTCGTGGTAGAGCACAGACCCGGGAGACAACATCAGAATGCCGATGCCCTCTCCCGAGTCCATTGTATGGTGTCGAGTGGTGCCTCCAACACCTCCGCGTTGAGGCAGAGGGGGAGAAATGTACAGGACGCCAAGGTTGGGTCCTGGATGGGTGCTATGTAGCACCAATATTTGGGTTATGGTCCCTTTAACGAGTGGTAATAGTGTTCAGGAGGTCACCCAATGGGTGAGGAATTCCTGGCAAAAATGAATAGTCCAGAGAGGACTGGCTCGCAGTCCTCTTTGTCTTAATAGAGAGGTATTTGGGGCCCAGAATTTCGGAGGCTCTAAAGTGACATTCGGGTGGGATAGAGCCTCCACTCCTGACCACTGGGAGTCAGCAGACAGGGGGTTAAGGGCTTCCAGGAAGACAGCTCATAAAACAGGAAGTGATGCTAGAGGTGTGTGGAAGGAGTATGAGGATTGCACCTGTGGAGAGGAGCTGTCTGTCTGCTGGGAGCTTGGAAAGATTCAGCAAGGGCTCTGGAAGTTCCCCTTCAAAACTGTATGTGTCTTTCCTTTGGTTTATTTTTGTGCTGAAGACAAGCAGGACTTTGATTTATGCTGGAAGATAAGTGGACTTTGGTTTATATTTTTCTGTGTGCTGAATTAAGCGTTATTCTTGCTTTATTCTGTTTAAAACTCAACGGTTTATGCACTTAGTCCCGTGGAGCTATAATCCCCAAAAGTTTACTATATATATATATATATATATATATATATATATATATATATATATATATAGTATATGTGTGTACTTACACAATGATCTGGATGGATTATGAATGTTTGGCTGCTCTAAGATGACACTACTTCTTTGAGTGTGGCTTGAGGGAAGATGCAATTATAATTATTACTATGTCCTGCAAGGTCTTCTGGATTCAGCTTTACTATGAGATAAACATTAGGAGGCATGTGTTATGAGCACTTATATTCCAGCCAGGACTGGGGTGGATGAGAGGTGCGCCTGCCCTGGGCACAATGGTTTACTATAGCGATGGGGGCAAGGCTGACAGAAATAGTGACAGCGGCATCACTACCCCTGTCAGCCCAGTGCTGGGAGCAGCGAGGAGAGAAGCAGAGTGCCCATCAGGTGGTGTGGACAGTGTTCTCTCTCTCCCTCTTACCTCCTGCCAGTGCATCGCTTCTGTGTTCTGAAACCAGCAGCAGTAATCACAGACACACAGGAGCACTGCCCTGACAGGAAGGAGGAGGGGAAGAGAGAGCACAGCCAGCAGCTGACTACTGAAGTCTGCAGGAGAAGAAGAGAGAGCTAAGAGGAGATAGGGGCTGATTTCTCTCTCCCCTTTCTCCTTCCTACCTTTACAGCTCTCCTATATTCAGAAGCTAGCAGCCGTAATCACAGACACACAGGAGGCTGCATAGGCAGAAGGGAGTAGGTGGAAAGAGAGCACAGCCCGCAGCCGAGTGCAGAAGTGCCAGGAGAAAGCCAGAAGTGGATGAGAGAGTCAGGAGGAGGAGGAGAGGATGTGGCTGTGCTCTCTCCCTATAGCTCCCCCTTCCTGTCAGTGCAGTGCTCTTGTAGCCTGTAATCACAGTTGGGGTCTTCTGCATACAGGTGCACTGACAGCTTTAGGACTGTTTCTTCTGTTATCCTACCCCCCCGGCCACCTCCTCCCCTCACTGGTATAGGAAATTGCAGTTTGGGGTCTGGTAAGCAAACCCTGAAACATCCTGATCTGTAGGTACAACTGTATATAGAAGCTGGCAGCACCATCCGTAGTGCTGCCCAGATCTGACAGCAGAAATGTTTGTAGATGGAAGGAATAGACAAAAACAAAAAACAAAAGAACTGCTGCCCTCTACAGATACAGCCACCTGAGTGGAGTACAGATAATTGGTTAAAAAACATGTAGGTGTGGCGCTGTTCCTCTAGGATCTATAAAATTGGCTGTATGGTTATAAAATGCCAGAATGCTTTGAAAAAAGTTGAGGTGGTTTAAAGTGACAAGTGTTCGAAATAAAAACAAAACAAACCATGTGATGTGTATACTTTTCTTAAACCTATTAAAATGATGTGCTTCTGGTGAATGTGTTATACCCCCTTCTATATATACCACTGGAAGTAGATTTTGAAGTGATAAGTGCTTCAGGTCTGTGTGCGTTACAGCCCCTGCAATATATGCCACTGAAAATATCTTTTAAAGTGACGCGTGCTCCTGGTGCATGTGTGTTACACCCCCTGCATTAAATGCATACACCTTTAAGTATTCCAATACATGCAGCAGTCTATCACACGGAAAGTAAAAAAGAAAAAAAAGAAACAGTCCTTATAAGATTATATGCACAAAGTAAACAAAGTGACTGGTGCTCTTCAGAAAAAATTGGCTTTTCCTGCACTCTTGATTATGCTGATGCTAGTGCTGGTGCTCTTATCCGTGCTCCTATTGGAAATGCACTCACCGGATTTCCTTACCCCACACAGGAGTGTTGCACAGTCACAGTATATGCCACTGTGCAGCACTCTATGGATCCTCGATCTGTTAATTCCTAGTGCGATATTCAGTTTTTATCATGTGTGGAAGAAGAAAGTGCCCATAGCATAATACCGCTTTTAAAACTTTATTGTATCAAAAAACAATGGAGATATACTCACATTTGTCTGAAAAATAACAGACAAGTTAAAATACACAGGCACCGGGACAATATTCTATCCACAGCCCTGACCGAAAGTGACGCAAAGATGTTCAGTAACTCCGTCCTACGCGTTTCATCATTACAGACGTCATCTGGAACTCCTAGAGGAACAGCAGCACACATACATTTCTTTTAACCAACAGATCTGACAGCAGCCTCTGAGTGTATAAATAGCATTGAATATGTTGACACCCATTGATTATGTATGTTTGGGTTTGAACATAAACAAAGCTATTCATATGAATATGTAAAACTGAAGTGAGGACAATGGCAATTCACCACTGAGCTCAGAACTATGAATGGATTTGTTTAAAAACACAATCCATTAATAAATGTAAAAAAAAAAGAGCAATTGTATTATGCAGTGGCTGGTGGGCAGTAGGATGACAGCAGTGCCAATGCAGCAATTGCACTACATCACACTGTTCACTTTTTTTTTTAAGCAAACTTTATCAAAATGTCACACAGTGACATTTCATTTATTTCTATCGTACGCAGCACGATGCAAGGCAGTAGATTAAATAAAACAAAAATAAGTGTGCGTGTCTCCTTTAAATGTAATCACAAAGTGAAACAAAACTAAAAAACATGAATAATAAGAGCAAAGCATACATAATAAAAATAATAAGAGCAAAGCATAAATACATACAGTATGTGTCAAGGCAGTAGATTGGCTTGCACTGAACTGAAAAAATTTAGTGCATGAAGTACTTTTTTCAGCACTCACTAACACAACACAGTGGTATGAAAAAGCCTGATAGGAGGCAATGCATTTTACCTTGTCTTGTGGTGGGACTGCGTTAGAATAGCCACCCAACAGCGTCCTACCACACCTGGTGTTAATCTACACTCACAAATTGTTGCAAATAGCAAACTTTTAAAATGTACACAAGCATGTGCCCAGTGTTAAAACTGTGCACTTCCGGGTCACTGAAAAACTTGACTGACAGATCAGGAGCTGCACAGTAATTTTGACAAATGAGTGACTGGTGGGTGTAGGACCCACTAAGTATGCACATCAAAGAAGGGGGGGGTGCAGTTTGGCATCTTTACCTTGTGCCCTGGATAACCCTGTCCTGGTACTGGTTCCACCTTTAGGCTGGGTTCACACTTGTGCGGTGCGAATTCCAGCTTTCTTATCTCTGCAAAGAGATAACAGAGCTGTTCAGCGGATCATATGCGTTGTAGATGCAAATTTGCTGACCAGGGACAGGGGAGGGGGGGGGGGGGGGAAGTGTAGTGAGCAGGGAAAAAAGTCCTGTTCAGAACGGAAGACATCTGCCAATCAGATGCGTGCCCATAGAAGATAATGGACCTGAATTCGCACCTGAGCCGCACCGCAATGCCTAGAAAATGCACAAGTTTTTTCGGCAGTGCGTAGTGCTTATGCATCGCACATATGTGAACTAGCCTCATAAAAATGTATGTATTTTCTAATGACATGCGAATTGGATGCATTTTAAGCCGCATCCAATTTGCATAGGTGTGAACCCGACCTTATACTTTGTGCATCCAAAGCTAAAGATAGATTCAGCAGTTTTAAATGCTAAGTCAATATGTTCTACAATGGGACCGTATGCAGAACAATACATTTACAATTATATAATAATTAATAAAAAAAAAAACAATACTTTACAATGAATTTAAATGTCCGGGGCCCTTTATTATTGGTATTTTATTTATTTACCAACTTATAATAAACATGTCCATTTTATATAACATAACACTCACTAACTTTTTACCATAAACTATCACTGTAACTCAGCCATAACAGCTCGGAGTTAATGGGACAAGAGGCTGAAAACACATATTAAACTGTAATAATAAATAAATACACACAGACTGTAGTTATGGATAAAAAAGGCCCGTGGTCCTTTATTATTGGCATAGTAACAAACCAATTTATCAATAAAATATTTTCCATATGTAGCGCCCATCCCAAATGGTTGGGACGCTATTTAAATTTAAAGGGATGTCTGAGCCAGTAGTTGGGCTCAGACGTTTGAATTACAACTTGTTTTGCCTCTGCTTTAGCTGTGGTTTGCCCGATAGTAGTTTTCCCTTATTGCCTGTAGGTGGTGTTACCACCTCAGGCACCTGTTGGAACACGGGCAAGCCATGGTGCATTGAGTGACCCTTCTCGGCAACGGTACAGGGGGAGTGGTGAACCCGCTGTGCCTGCTGGGAAGGGATACTTAAGGGGCAGACGCCATTGATTGGGGTCCTTCTTCGCCTCGTGGCCCTCAGGGCTCGAGGTGTGTGTGTGGTTTTGGTCTCGGGGCCACTCTGGCCCGAGGCTGCATCGCTGTCTAGTAGGCCCAGCTAACCTGGCTGGGGCCTACATCCAGAAAAAGGGATCCCAAGCTGTCCATCCAAATGGGGAGGAAGCATCTTAGTGAAGGAGACCAGGGGAGTATCTACCCGGAGGAGACCAGCAACTTACCGCTGTCTCGGGAGAGGCCTGGAAACTTCATTAAGGAGGGATTCACTATATTACAAGCCCTACAGTTTGCCGATACGGCTTAGGGCTCTTTCACGGGGTGGATCCCGTCATGATCCGCCCCGTGAATATCCGCTTGCTCAGTGGAGATCTCTCCGTTGATCCCCGCTGAGCCGGCGGATGACTTGTCCGTCTCGGCACACTGTGCAGAAACGGACCGGTCGGATCGCCGCTTTCCTCTATGGGGGATCAGATGAAAATGGACCGTCTGTCCGTTTTCATCCGATCCGATCCGCAGACGGATGGAAAAGTAGGATTTTCCTCCGTCATGCTAAATGGACCATAGCGGAGACTGATGTCGTCGGATGTCAGCGGGTGTTCATCCGCTGACATCTGCTATCCCATAGGGATAGATGTATATCCGTTTTTCGTCCGAAAACGGATGGATGAAAAACGGACATACAGAACGTCCATGTGAAAGGGGCCTAAAAGGCTCATTGACTGTACGTCTGGAAGTCTGGGGCGGGGAAATCCTGTGGCAGAGGGTTCCTGGACTATCCTTTCATTTAATCCTCCATCTAATTCTAAAGGTCTGAGGTGGAGGTTGTCCCGCCATTGATTCGTGTGTCATCCCGGCTGCTAAGCCCTGTGAGAGAGGACTATCCGGGTGATCAATGCCCGCTCTAACATTCAGAGTGGTGAGTGATTTTGCACTCACATTGTGACATTTCGTGGCGAGTGCCTGAAACTTCCCCTGCTCTTCTATACCTTCTGCTTTCTCAACATTAATTGCAAAAGAAAATAAAGCCTGTTTGAGGTTTTACATCTGTGTGGACATTGCCACTACTACAGACTTTCTTATCTGGACAACGCAGCTGAAAGAGGTAACGTGCAAAACCAAAACTAATCAGTGGCCCTCTAGGGGGTATTGCTACACATATAATCATCTTACTAATGTAGCGGGGTCTCTAAATTTAGGTAGGACACTCAGGTGTGTAAGTATGGGAATAATGGACCATTTGTGTTCGTGGATGATTGGATGGTGTAATAATCTCCTTGGCCTCTGGGTGGCGAAGTACCCGTAGGCTCGAGGTAGATTGGCCGTCACAGTGCTACCCTTTTTGTCCCTTTCCGGAGATGGTACGGCGAGGGCGGGGAACCTGCCGTGGTGTCGATGGGAGGAGATAAAAGGGGAAGACGCCCTAACCACGAGGTCTTTTGGAGGATCTTCTTCACGCGCCCAGGCACCTTAGGCCTGGGTGCGGGCGGTTCCGGATTCAGGCCCAGGCGCCCTAGGCCTGACCGGAATGGAGTTGGAGTCCATCTCAGGCACCTTCAGCCTGGAGTGAGGTACTAAACCAGGAGGCCTGGGGCCCAGTGACTTCGACTGGGTCCCGCGAGGGTGGAGAAGTCCGAGGGTCCCTGAAGTGGATGGGGCCCATGTCTGAGGTGAGGAGGCCGGGGAGGTTACCCATTCGAAGAGTCTGGAGCAGCATCAACCCAGTGACGGATGGGCCTCTAGTAACTCCATTGGAGGGACATCTTCCCCTGACAGGGGCCACAGCGCAGCGAAGGTACTCCTATCCATGTTCTCTTGAGTCGCGGGTAGAGACTCTCAAGTTCTAAGTCCTTTCTAGCTAAGGCTATAGTAACCGCTGGTGAGATCGCAGTGGTTTAGTTGACAACCAGGATAGTGCCTCGACCTGCTCATTCCCCGTATCAAAATGTTATCAAGTCGCAACCAGTTGGCTACTGAAGCACTGTTTATTGTGAGATATGCAATAAAACAAGAGTTGGACTTTGATCGGTGTGTGGAACTCTGGTTAATGGGAGCAGAGGTAAGTGTTGGCACAGCAGGACTTGATTCTAGACAAAAGCACATAGGCCCGAGGAAATATCTGGTACTGGCCTTCATCTCACCCACAGCTATGGGGAGGACATGGGCCGTAGCGCATCTCACCCTGTCGTGTGACATACCCCTAGACAAAGGAGATGGGGTGAGGCCGCTACACTAAATTTACACCAACATAAAATAGTTCAGCCATCAAAGCTCGAACTATATTTAACCATTAATATACCATAAGTTCAGCCATTAAAGCTCAAACTATATATAACATTAATATACCAACAATCTTCTTACAGCAGAAGGGACCAGCCACATAACAAGGACCTCGAAATAAGGAGGGGGGGAGGGATGCTTCTTCTTGAAGTGCTGTCGTTGGTCTGACGACCGTTAAAATTCTTCTGTCTTCCTATAGGTTCTTCTGGTCACCTGGCCTTTTAGAAACTTCCAGAATTTTTTAATACAGTTTATTGATAACAGTTAGGTAATTAATTATTAATTTAAATGTAACTGCTTTTCTTTTGTTTCAGTCCCTGTTCCCATAGGCAGGGGTCGCTATTGAGCTTCTCCTGCCTTTCATACTATGACATTTTCAATATCTGTATAACTGACCCTTTTCCGGAGAAAAGGACTAAACCACATAACAAGGGCCGTGACCATGGGAAGGAGGGCGGGATGCTCCTTCTTCTTTACCGATCCACCGCTGGCTGCTGCTCCTACGCAGTTTTAATTCCTTATATAAGGGCTAGCTTGTGCCACATTTAACATGTGACATGCTTTTAGCCAATGATATTTACATTTTTTATTCAAAAACTTTTCCAAATAACTGTCAACTCTAACATTTAGTCTGCCCCGACCCAAAAGTGGGCGGAGCAAATTCTTTTGCCCCTCCCCTTTCCCTTCTAATTCAAAGGGAGAGTCAGTATACTGTTCGCATTACACAGTACATAGGCATCGCATGTAACTGAGCGGATTTGAACATTTATGTTAGTACATATCTGTGTACTATTTACCAATAGGTGAATTATAAATAGTAACATGTGTGCAGCCATAGCCATGTGACATGGTAGTGATGGTGTTTTTTTTTGGGTCCATAATTACCACGGTATGTTTTACATGGTAATATATTTTTCTGTGGGACACAGCCTTTGATTGCTTGCATAATAGCAACTGGCTATATGGCCATTTGGGCAAAATAATGGTGACTGAGTACCACTACCTGATATTGTGGTGTAACATAGACTACCAAAAATGTATAAATAGGGTGTTAGACAAAGCTTGCATGAAGACGCTGACCATTGGGGGTGATTTCTGGAAATATATTTCTTCTGCAGCAGCACTTCAGATGTCTTTGGATTGCAGCCACATAAAATGTTCCACCAACTCCTCATAGCCAGCTAACAGGGATAGGGCAGGATTAGAGAAGGAAGAAAAGGGACCAGTAGCAACACTGCTGTGTGCCCTTAAGGCAGAGGAGGAAGAAAATGATGCATTAGCAGGCTCAAAATAAAATGGGTGCACCCTCAGGAGGAGAAGAAAAAGGCCGGAAACTTTCCTCTTGATTTTATGGGAGGAATTGCTGTGTAAAAAGCGTGGCCAAATAAGAAAAATAGCTGCATTACACTCTTGAGTAGGAGGAGAATTAAAAGGGCGCATTGGAAGGCCAAACATAAATATCTACTATGCACCCTTGAGGAGAAGAAGGAGGAGGGAAAGGGCACATTAGCGGTACCCTAAAAGTAAGTGGCTGCTATGGGTCCTAGAGAAGTAGGGATGCATGCCTTTTGCTTCCAACCTGTTTCATTGAGATGCTGCTCCTACCAAGCTCTTTGGTGCCTATTCATGTGTTTCTTCAGGCATGTGGTACCCAAATGGCAGGTACTTTTACCACTGTTGATTTGCTGCAAGCAGAAGCTGATGTGCTGTTGGCAGCAAACACATTAAAAATAATGTTTTTTTTTATCTGCCTCCTATTCCAGTGCTCATGTTCTGATTCCAGCCAATTTCTACGAAACATATAGCGGAGGGCTGCTTTTTGAATGCTTTGGGGGTACAGGGATGGGGGGAGGGGAGGGTTTGGGGAATGTGGAATTATGGTTTCAAAGTGTTCTGTGCACTTTGTGACATTTTATTAAATGTTTAAGATAATGAGCTGTTGTATTGTAAAGAAAGGCTCACAAACCATACTATTAAATTGTTGAGACACTGGCCAATTTTGTGGGTGTTTGCTTACATTTTTTGTAGGAATTAACTTTCCTATAGCTTTTAGAGCTCTTATTGCTGCTACTTCCACTTGTAAATTAGGGCCTATTGCTATTGGATAAAACATCAGGTGTGGCATCAAAAACTATCTAAAAAAGTATTTTCTCAAGTTGCAATGAATCTGATTGGACTGCTGTTGCTGTATTAAGCCAAGCGGTAATGCAAGAGTAAAAAAAAAAAACTAGTATACATGCAAAATAGATAGTATGTAATGTCAGAATACGGTGTCACTGATGCTGTGAGAATCACACTATTCATAAACTCCACATACAGCCTAAAGGAGTCTTATACAGTGGGAAGAACAAGTATTTGATACACTGCCGATTTTGAAGGTTTTCCTACTTACAAAGCATGTAGAGGTCTGTCATTTTTATCATAGGTACTCTTCAAAAGTGATGCCGCGTACACAGGACCATTTTTAATGTCATTGGAAAAAACAAAGTTTTTCTCGACGTGATTCTTCTCAAGTCTGCCTTGCCTACACACTATCATGGAAAAAAAATTGTGGTGACGTACGAAATGTACGACGGCACTATAAAGGGGAAGTTACATTCGGATGGCGCCACCCTTTGGGCTGCTTTTGCTGATCCTCGTGTTAGTAAAGTTTGGTGAGAGACGATTTGCGCTTTTCAGCCTCGTGCTCTTCAGTCTGTTACAGTGCGACGAATGTGCTATCTCCATTACGAACAATAGTTTTACCAGAATGAGCGCTCCCGTCTCATCACTTGCTTCTGAGCATGCGCGTTTTTTTCACGTCGTTAAAGCCTACACACGGCCGTTTTTCATGACGAGACAAATGACAACGTGAAAAATGACGAGAAAAATTAGAGCATGTTCCAAATTTTTAATGCCCATTTTTCACGTCGTGAAAAATGCTCTGGAGCCCACACACGATCGTTTTTAATGACCAAATAAAAAAATTGCATTTTTCTCGTCATGAAAAACGGTCGTGTGTACGCGGCATTAGAGACGGAATCTAAAACAAAAATCCAGAAAATCCCATTGTATGATTTTTAAATAATTAATTTGCATTTTATTGCAAGACATAAGTATTTGATCACCTACCAACCAGTAAGAATTCCGGTTCCCAAAGACCTGTTATTTTTTCTTTAAGAAGCCCTCCTGTTCTCCATTCATTACCTGTATTAACTGCACCTGTTTGGACTTGTTACCTGTATAAAAGACACCTGTCCACACACTCAATCGAACAGACTCCAACCTCTCCACAATGGCCAAGACCAGAGAGCTGTGTAAGGACATCAGGGATAAAATTGTAGACCCACACAAGGCTGGGATGGGCTACAGGACAATAGGCAAGCAGCTTGGCGCAATTATTAGAAAATGGAAGAAGTTCAAGATGAAGGTCAATCTCCCTCGGTCTGGGGCTCCATGCAAGATCTCACCTCGTGGGGCATCAATGATCATGAGGAAGGTGAGGGATCAGCCCAGACCTTGTCAATGACCTGAAGAGAGCTGGGACCACAATCTCAAAGAAAACCATTAATAACACACTATGCCATCATGGATTAAAATCCTGCAGCGCACGCAAGGTCCCCCTGCTCAAGCCAGCGCATGTCCAATGGCCATCTGGATGATCCAGAGGAGGAATGGGAGAAGGTCATGTGGTCTGATGAGACAAAAATAGAGCATTTTGGTCTAAACTCCACTCGTCCTGTTTGGAGGAAGAAGAAGGATGAGTACAACCCCAAGAACACCATCCCAACCGTGAAGCATGGAGGTGGAAACATCATTCTTTTGGGATGATTTTCTGCAAAGGGGACAGGACGTCTGCACCGTATTGCGGGGAGGTTGGATGGGGCCATGTATCGTGAGATCTTGGCCAACAACCTCCTTCCCTCAGTAAGAGCATTGAAGATGGGTCGTGGCTGGGTCTTCTAGCATGACAACGACCCAAAACACACAGCCAGGGCAACTGAGTGGCTCCGAAAGAAGCATCTCAAGGTCCTGGAGTGGCCTAGCTAGTCTCCAGACCTGAACCCAATAGAAAATCTTTGGAGGGAGCTGAAAGTCCGTATTGCCCAGCAACAGCCCCAAAACTTGAAGGATCTGGAGAAGCTCTGTATGGAAGAGTGGGCCAAAATCCCTGCTGCAGTGTGTGCAAACCTGGTCATGAACTACAGGAAACGTATATGATCTCTGTAATTGCAAACAAAGGTTTCTGTACCAAATATTAAGTTCTGCTTTTCTGATGTATCAAATACTTATGTCATACAATAAAATGAAAATTAATTACTTAACCACTTAACGACCGCTCACTGTATATATACGTCGGCAGAATGGCACCGACAGGCACAATCACGTAGAGCATACGTGATTGCCTTTGTATAGTTGGGGGGTCCAATCGGACCCCCCTCCTATACAGTGAGTGGTGGCTAAGTGTCCGGGAGCGTTCCGGGATGAGGGGGCAGCCATTCGTTTCTGGCCACCCCCTCGCGATCGCTCCCGGCGAATGGAAATGCCCCCTCTGTCTGTGTCAGACAGAGGGAGCAGGAGGAAGTGATGTCATCTCTGGTGCGGCGCTCACATATACCGAGCGCCGTACAAGAGAAGACATCAGGTCAGTGCACACAACACTACACTGACACCAGGACACATAGGGACATAAATCGCCCCCCCAGGCCCCCCCAGACACCCCAGATCACCCCCCAGATCACCCCCCCAGCCCCCAGTCACAGTGTCACTGATTGCAGTGACCATTTATTTAGTGATCACTGCAATCAGTGACATTTGTGACTGTAAAAGTGTCACCAAAGTTTAGTCTTAGGTCCAGTGTAGCCCCCTAACCCCCCCTAATAAAGGTTTAACCCCCTGATCACCCCCCAGATAACCCTTTCACCGCCTATCACCACTGTCGCTTAGCGATCATTTTTCTGATCGCTGTCTTAGCGTCAGTGATGCCGATCGGCAGCCAGTAATTTTTTTTCGGTTCGCCGCAGGTTTTTATAGCGTCAGGTACCCCAATATATTATCTAATAAAGGTTTAACCCCCTTGATCGCCCCCCAGGTAACCCTTTCACCCCTATCACCACTGTCACTAAGCGATCGTTTTTCTAAACGCTGTCTTAGTGTCTGTGATGCAGATCGGTAGCCGGTAATTTTTTTTAGGTTCGCCGCAGGTTTTTATAGCGTCAGGTACCCCAATATATTATCTAATAAAGGTTTAACCCCCTTGATCGCCCCCCAGGTAACCCTTTCACCCCTATCACCACTGTCACTAAGCGATCGTTTTTCTAAACGCTGTCTTAGTGTCTGTGATGCAGATCGGTAGCCGGTCATTTTTTTTAGGTTCGCCGCAGGTTTTTATAGCGTCAGGCACCCCAATATATTATTTAATAAAGGTTTAACCCCCTTGATCGCCCCACAGGTAACCCTTTCACCCCCTATCACCACTGTCGCTAAGCAATTGTTTTTCTAAACGCTGTCTTAGTGTCGGTGATGCAGATCGGTAGCCGGTAATTTTTTTTAGGTTCGCCGCAGGTTTTTATAGCGTCAGGTACCCCAATATATTATCTAATAAAGGTTTAACCCCCTTGATCGCCCCACAGGTAACCCTTTCACCCCCTATCACCACTGTCGCTAAGCAATTGTTTTTCTAAACGCTGTCTTAGTGTCGGTGATGCAGATCGTAGCCAGTAATTTTTTTTAGGTTCGCCGCATGTTTTTATAGCGTCAGGTACCCCAATATATTATCTAATAAAGGTTTAACCCCCTTGATCGCCCCCCAGGTAACCCTTTCACCCCCTATCACCACTGTCACTAAGCGATCGTTTTTCTAAACGCTGTCTTAGTTTCGGTGATGCAGATCGGTAGCTGGTAATTTTTTTTAGGTTCGCCGCAGGTTTTTATAGCGTCAGGTACCCCATATATTATCTAATAAAGGTTTTAACCCCCTGATTGCCCCTAGTTAACCCTTTCACCAGTGATCACCATATAAGTGTTACGGGTGACGCTGGTTAGTTAGTTTGCTTTTTATAGTGTCAGGGCACCCGCCGTGTATATAACCCAATAAAGGTTTAACCCCCTGATCGCCCGGCGGGTGATATCAATTAGGTTTTAGCGTCAGAGAGGGTCTGAGTCACACCCCAGGCAGCGTCAGGTTAGTGCCAGTAACGCTAACACCCACGCGTGAAGCATACACCCCCCTTAGTGGTATAGTATCTGAACAGATCAATATCTGATCTGATCAGATCTATACTAGCGTCCCCAGCAGTTTAGGGTTCCCAAAAACGCAGTGTTAGCGGGATCAGCCCAGATACCTGCTGGCACCTGCGTTTTGCCCCTCCGTCCAGCCCAGGCCACCCAAGTGCAGTATCGATCGATCACTGTCACTTACAAAACAAAAACACACATAACTGCAGCGTTCGCAGAGACAGGCCTGATCCCTGCGACTGCAGTGCTGTAGGAGGTGATTTCACCACCACAGTTAAAAAAAAAAGCAAATATGCCGAAGCATTGGGGCAGCAGGGGCGGAGGAGCGATTTTGCTCCTAATGCCGTGTACATACGGTCGAAATTCCGACGGAGGCTTGCCCATGGAAAAGTCCGACCATGTGTGTGCGGCATAACTTTTTTGCGGGAGGATGCCCCCATGCTTCGGCATATATAAATGGTGCGTGTATGCCCATCATTGGAAGTGGGTGGATGAAGGGCGGTATTCTAATGGTGGGCATACCCACCGATCAATCTCTTTTTTCGTTCAGCCAACTGGCTGCATGAAATAAAAAGATTACAATACATGTCCAACAAGGACCAGCAACGTACTGGTATGTTGCTGGACTTTGAATGTTTATACCAGAATGATGCCTGTGGGTTTAGGTATCATCTTGGTATCATTCTTTTCAGCCTGCGGCCGGCTTTCATGTAAAAGCAATCCTAGCAGCTAATTAGCCTCTGGACTGCTTTTACAAGCAGTGGGAGGGAATGCCCCCCCCCCGGATATAAAAAGCGCCATTGGGAAATTGGGAAAGGGTTTTATCACACCGATCTTGGTGTGGTCAGATGCTTTGAGGGCAGAGGAAAAATCTAGGGTCTAGAAGACCCCAGTTTTTTCAAAAAAAGAGTACCTGTCACTACCTATTGCTATCATAGGGGATATTTACATTCCCTGAGATAACAATAAAAATGATAAAAAAAAAATACTTGGAAGGAACAATTTAAAAATAAAATAAAAAAGCAAAATTAATAATAAAAAAAAAGAAAAAAAAAAAGCACCCCTGTCCTGCCCTGCTCTTGCCCAATGGCGAACGCAAGCGTCGGTCTGGCGTCATATGTAAACAGCAATTGCACCATGCATGTGAGGTATCACCGCGAAGGTCAGATCGAGGGCAATCATTTTAGCAGTAGACCTCCTCTGTAAATCTACTGGGGTAACCTGTAAAGGCTTTTAAAAATGTATGTAGTTTGTCGCCAATGCGCGTTTGTGCGAAATTTTAAAGCATGTCGTGTTTGGTATCTATGTACTCGGCCTAAGATCATCTTTTTTATTTCATCAAACATGTGGGCAATATAGTGTGTTTTAGTGCATTAAAATGAAAAAAAGTGTATTTTTTAACCCAAAAAATGCGTTTGAAAAATCGCTGCGCAAATACTGTGTAGAAAAAAAAATGCAACACCCACCATTTTAATCTGTAGGGCCTTTGCTTTAAAAATATATATAATGTTTGGGGGTTCAACATAATTTTCTTGCAAAAAAAAAAAAAATGTTTTCATGTAAACAAAAAGTGTCAAAAAGGGCTTTGTCTTCAAGTGGTTAGAAGAGTGGATGTAAGCTTCCTAATGTTGTGTATAAAATGCCAGAACAGTTCAAAACCCCCCCAAATGACCCCATTTTGGAAAGTAGACACCCCAAGCTATATACTGAGAGGCATGTCGAGTCCATGGAATATTTTATATGTTGACACAAGTTGCGGAAATACGACAATTTTTTTTTTTTTTTGCACAAAGTGGTCACTAAATGATATATTGCTCAAACATGCCATGGGCATATGTGGAATTACACCCCAAAATACATTCTGTTGCTTCTCCTGAGTACGGGGATACCACATGTGTGAGACTTTTTGGGAGCCTAGCCATGTACGGGACCCCAAAAACCAAGCACCGCCTTCAGGCTTTCTAAGGGTGTAAATTTTTGATTTCACTTCTCACTGCCTATCACAGTTTCGGAGGCCATGGAATGCCCAGATAGCACAAAACCCCCCCAAATGACCCCATTTTGGAAAGTAGACACCCCAAGCTATTTGCTGAGAGGTATTGTGAGTATTTTGCAGATCTCGCTTTTTGTCACAAAGTTTTGAAAATTGAAAAAAAAAATATATATATATATATATATATTTTCTTTCTTCATTTTCAAAAACAAATGAGAGCTGTAAAATACTCGCCATTCCTCTCAGCAAATAGCTTGGGGTGTCTATATTCCAAAATGGGGTCATTTGGGGGGGTTTTGTGCGATTTTGGCATTTTATGGCCTTCGAAACTGTGATAGGTAGTGAGGAGTGAAATCAAAAATTTGTGCCTAGAAATCCTGAAGGCGGTGCTTGGTTTTCGGGGCCCCGTACGCGGCTAGGCTCCTAAAAAGTCCCACACATGTGGTATCCCCATACTCAGGAGAAGCAGAAAAATGTATTTTGGGGTGTAATTCCACATATAACCATGGCATGTGTGAGCAATATATCATTTAGTGACAACTTTTTGTAATTTTTTTTTTTTTTGTCATTATTCAATCACTTGGGACAAAAAAATATATATTCAATGGGCTCAACAGGCCTCTCAGCAATTTCCTTGGGGTGTCTACTTTCTAAAATGGGGTCATTTGGGGGGGTTTTGTGCTATTTTGGCATTTTATGGCCTTTGAAACTGTGATAGGTAGTGAGGAGTGAAATCAAAAATTTGCGCCCTTAGAAATCCTGAAGGCGGTGCTTGGTTTCCGGGGTCCCGTACGCGGCTAGGCTCCCAAAAAGTCCCACACATGTGGTATCCCCGTACTCAGGAGAAGCAGAAAAATGTATTTTGGGGTGTAATTCCACATATAACCATGGCATGTGTGAGCAATATATCATTTAGTGACAACTTTTTGTAATTTTTTTTTTTTTTTTAGTCATTATTCAATCACTTGGGACAAAAAAATAAAAAATTCAATGGGCTCAACATGCCTCTCAGCAATTTCCTTGGGGTGTCTACTTTCCAAAATGGGGTCATTTGGGGGGGTTTTGTACTGCCCTGTCATTTTAGCACCTCAAGAAATGAGATAGGCAGTCATAAATTTAAAGCTGTGTAAATTTCAGAAAATGTACCCTAGTTTGTAAACTCTATAACTTTTGCGCAAACCAATAAATATACGCTTATTGACATTTTTTTTACTAAAAACGTGTGGCTGAATACATTTTGGCCTAAATGTATGACTACAATTGAGTTTATTCGATTTTTCTTATAACAAAAAGTAGAAAATATCATTTTTTTTCAAAATTTTCGGTCTTTTTCCGTTTATATCGCAAAAAATAAAAATCGCAGAGGCAATCAAATACCATTAAAAGAAAGCTCTATTTGTGGGAAGAAAAGGACGCAAATTTCGTTTGGGTACAACATTGCATGTCCGCACAATTTACAGTTAAAGCAGCGCAGTGCAAAATTCTGAATTCACCTCTGGTCCTCTAGCTACCAAATGGTCCGGGGCTTAAGTGGTTAAAAATCATAAAATCTGATTTTATGGATTTTTGTTTTAGATTCTGTCTCTCACAGTTGAAGAGTACATATGATAAAAATTACAGACCTCTACATGCTTTGTAAGTAGGAAAACCTGCAAAATCGGAAGTGTATCAAATACTTGTTCTCCCCACTGTACATAAGCATATCATATAATAGTTTGTGTTGTTTCAATGTTGTCATTGAAAAGAGGACCCTCTCCATGATGTATGGTAAAAAAAAAATCATTAGTATGTGCTGATTCCTGGATCCCCATACCCTTTGTTTGACAATTCCTTGCTTATTAGCGTTGACATGTCCAGAATTGATTTTCAAGATTCAGATTGAGAGGTTGGAATGTCGGTAATAGTGGACAAAATATACGTGGCCATTTGGATCTTGGAGCAATAATCCTAAATTTGAATTCAGTAGTGGAGATCCAAAATATAGGTATTGTGTGGTGGGGATAGGAGTAGAATAAGTCCATTGCTAAAATTTTCGATTTTGTACTAGGAAGCAAGTTGACATTGCAGAGATGCACGGTAAACATAAAAAATAAAAATAAAAAAAGATTGTGCAGTACTTATGTGTGCACTTGGCATGACTAAATACAATATTCACATTTAAATAATTACTCTTTGTTAGCCTAATACAGTTTGCAATTGTAAGCATGATGTGAATAATGGAACAATATAATGTTGCAGTTGTAAATCAAATTCTGTCTACATTTCCAGAGCTAAATAGTTCTTACAAAGAACTAATAGAACTCTTTAGGGAAAGCTATTAAAGTCTTGTAATGAATAGCTTGCTGTATTCATCCTGTCTAATTGTAACTTAATGCTAACCTGCTTACGCATTTCTGATATTTAATCAAAAGTCAGATTTTCTACCTTGTGTTTTGCTATTAAGAGAATGCAATGTAACCAGGTTCCATTGGTTTAATTTTTCATGTAGTCCTAATAGCTACCTGAACACAGACACTGCTCATTTTATACTGGTCCCCTGCTGCAAGCTGCACTGCCCTTTTCATGTTGTGTTAAAAAGTTCCCTGTCATTATGTTCCCTAGATATCGGTGCCTCACAGAAGAGCTGAATCTGAGCTGTCAGTACAAACCACAGCAAACAAGACTTGCATACTTTAATACATACTTTATATATGAAGGATACTTTGAGTCAAAATATACAGTATATGCACAACATATTCAATAAAAAAAACTTTCAGAATTCCACTGATATTTATATTGATAAAGTCAGGTATTAGACAATTTTAAATCAGGCACATTCAACAGTTTAATTAGAGGAAGATTCTTTATTTTTTATTTTTTAATTGGTTGCTTTTTAAAGGGAACCTGTTAAGTCTCCCTAACTTTGCTAACATTATAGCGTAAGACCAAGTTTCACTGCCTGATAACCCCCCTATTCTGTTTTATTCTAATAACCCCCCTATTCTATCTGTTTTGACTTGAAGCTATGCCACACACCTCACCATCCCACTGTCCAATATCACTTTAATGGCAGCTTAATGCCTTGTACACACGATCGGATTTTCCGTCGGGATAAACGCAGACGGATTTTTCAGACGGAACTCCGTTCAAGCTGTCTTGCATACACATTGTCACACCAAATTCCGACTGTCAAGAGCGCGGTGATGTACAACACTACGATGAGCCGAGAAAAATGAAGTTCAATGCTTCCGAGCATGCGTCAATTTGATTCTGAGCATGCGTGTTTTTTTTCTCCGTCGGAGTTCCATACAGACGAACGGAGTTTCCGATAGAAATTTTTTTTTTGGAAAAAAAGAGAACATGTTCTCTTTCTAACTCCGTCTGAATTTCTGATGGAAAAAGTCAGATGGGGCACACACACGGTCGGAATATCCGATGAAAAAATTCCATCTGACTTTTTTCATTGGAAATTCTGACCGTGTGTGCATTAGTCCTCTTGATAGCTGGTGGATGGCTGTGTGGATGTTGTAGAGCTTTGAAGCTGAAATTAAGAGCACAGTGTGCAGAGGATGTGGATCTGTTCTGTGTCCATGGGGCTTCCCAAGCGCACAGAGTATTTCAATAATAAAAAATGTAACTGAAGGAATTTTGCGCTGATTTCTCTGTTATTGTAATATTAGATGTGTATTGACTCACCTAAAGTGTATGCAATGCCAAAAGTTGTCTTTTAGTTTTGGAAAGAGTAGAGAATGATTGGAACCCATATACAGTTTTTATTGCTGTTTGTATCCCTGCTAAGTAGATTCTCTCTGTTTGTCCAAACAACCATTATAACTGGGAAAGAAAGTGAGGGGGAAAAAGGACGTGAGGGTAAATCTTCCAATAGGAGGACCTGTTCTATTAACAACTGTCCAAAATGAGATTTCATCCTTCACTTTTTAGAGATTTCCTCTTACTTCCTGTTGTATCTATGGAGCACAAAGTGAAATTAAATCTCTCTAATGGGTCACATACAGAACAAATAAACTGATATGGATTTTATTCCTTGCACTCTATCTAAATCTAAAAAAAAAGGTTTGAATATACAACCTACATACGCTCTTGTGTGCTTCCTGTTTTGTAGTCTTATGTGGCGTTGATGCTTTGTTATTACTTCTTAGAATTACATTTTCCATAAAAGTCTGTCTAAATTAAAACAAAACAAAAATTATTGCACAGGTATACAGACTAAATATAATAGTGCAAGCTGCTGGCAACAACACAACAGGACCAATCGTGATAAAAGTGAAACAATAAAAAATGTTGCCGCGCTAAACATAGATATTGAATAAAGAAGTGTCTATAAAGTGTGAACATCTGGTGCTGTTCTAAATAGTGCAGATGAATTCCTTGATAAACATCCAATAACAATGAATATAATTGATGTGCGTTTTAAACACCCAAGTGCACCTCCACCGATATTGATATAAAATGCCTCCTTACCAGAGGTCTAGACCCCAAGTAATAAGAGTCACAAGGACATAAATAATCGTCCACTAATTGGATGGCTGGTTCTGTGAGACAGTCATTACCCCACACAATCTCCGGGTGAGTGGTCCATACATTTGTGTATTTTGGGTAAGGCATACAGTGTTGGGGTTTTGGGAGTTTTTACAGAAATAAATTCATACGTTTTTTGATCTATTACACCTTTCCGGAATGCATTTTCAATGAGGTTGTTGTAATTCATTTTGATTTGATCCAAGAAGCTACCAGAGATGCTCCTATATCAATGGCGATTATTCAAAATGTCCATAACCATTGTTCTGTAGTGTTTAATTGTCTTTCTTCAAAGCTCTAAGTGTTGTTTCTCTCTGGTGCTTTGTTCCTCGGTTATTAGCTTGGATCACTTCTAAGATGTTTTCTCGACACATGAGATAAATTTGTGACAGGGAAGGGAGCTCAGCACACAGCCTGTCTATTTCAGAAACAGCAACACCAGTTAGAGCTATGAGTAAGCGTCAATTCGTGACGTGAAACGCGTTAGCCACCCTTCCCTGCATGCACACCATCTGCATTTGTTGTTTTGGATTTATGGATTTATTTTGAATTTGGATTTTTTACCTGAAATTTTGGAATAAATAACTGTCTATACAGAGTGCGGCAGTCCAGGGTTTCTTTTTCTCCCATAGAGCTGAAAGCTGTCATAGAAAAAAGTGGTAGAAATACTGCTTCTATATATGATTTTTGGCTCCACTGAACAGGTGGCCGAATGGTACACAGTATCCCCACACAGCAAAACGTTTTTATCTTTTTGGAATTTTCTTGAAATAGAACGAGATACTATGCATACACTATAATTAAACATAAAGATGTGTTAAAACGCAACAATTTTAAAAATTATTACCAGCAGACCACCGGAATTGCGATGAGGGTTAGATTTCCCCCCTGTATTGCTAACATTTTTCCAAGTACTGAGTATCAAGCTCTCCGAGCTTTTATGTTACAAATGATTCATAAATGACACTTTGATCATCTGGGAAGGCTTGTGGGAATCGTTACAGTTATTTATGGACAAGATGAATAAAAATACAAAAAGCACAAATACAAAACCATTATTTATGGACAAGATGTATAGAATATTGGTAGTTGTAGGGGGATTGGCGCTGCTTCTCTGCTGTAGTGTGTTAGTTGGCTCAAAGGCCTATCCTCAGTAGCATGACCCTTATTCAGGGTTGTATCTCCTTAATACAGGTGCTTGGTATTATGAGCAGATGTGTAAATCTAATAGCAACTGGTTTCCTATCGGTGGGGGGTTACTATGTGTTTCCCCCAACAGTGCAATATTACAAGTGTAGATAACAGCTAGGTTCCTATCGGATGAGAGTTACCAGTATCTTCAGTCATCAAAAAATAGCGAAAATATAGTAAATAAAATAAAAATGGTTCCTACTACGTGATCTCTACTGTAATTAACGCAAAGGCCTCATGCATACACTGTCTGTGTATATAGACCTTATATATATCTCAACATTAAGTTGCTTGTGCCAACAATAGAGTTATGTGTCACTGCTCCAGGTGGGAGCTGCCACATAACTTTTCAAGTAGCAAACAATCCTTTTCAAGTGACAAACAAAGTGACAGTGATTAATGTTCCTTGCAGTGAATAAACCCCAGTGGAGGGTGTTCGAAAATTAATACAAAATTAGATAAACCAAACTTATATAATGTTCATTATGCCTGATGGCCAGGGATGAGCCGAACACCCCCCTGCTCGGTTCGCACCAGAACCTGCGAACAGACAAAATGTTCGTGTAAACTTTAGAACCCTATTAAATACAATGGACTCGAACGTTCGAAATCTAAAGTGTTAATTATAAAGGCTAATATGCAAGTTATTGTCCTAAAAAGGGTTTGGGGACCCGGGTCCTGCCCCAGGGGACATGTATCAATGCAAAAAGAAGTTTTAAAAACGGCCGTTTTTTCGGGAGCAGTGATTTTAATAATGCTTAAAATGAAAAAATAAAAGTGAAATATTCCTTTAAATTTCGTACCTGGGGGGTGTGTATGATATGCATGTGAAGTGGCGCATGTTTCCCGTGCTTAGAACTGTCCCTGCAAAAAATGTCATTTTTGAAAGAAAAAAAATGCATTTAAAACTGACTCGCGGCTATTAATGAATTGTCGGCTCCCGGCAATACATACAAAATTCATTGAGAAAAAAAAAAAAAAAAGCGTGGGGGTTCCCCAGAATTCAATTACCAGGCCCTTCAGATCTGACATGGATTTTAAGGGGAACTCCACCCCAAGTTTAAAAAAAAAATGGCGTGGAGTCCCCCTAAAAATCCATACCAGACCCCTTATCCGAGCACGTAACCTGGCCGGCCGCAGGGGAAAAGGGGGGGACGAGAGAGCGGCCCCCCCTCCCTCCTGAACCGTACCAAGCCACATGCCCTCAACATGGGGAGGATGTCCCCATGTTGATGGGGACAAGGGCCTCATCCCCACAACCCTTGCCTGGTGGTTGTGGGGGTCTGCGGGCGGGGGGCTTATCGGAATCTGGAAGACCCCTTTAACAAAGGGGACCCCCAGATCCCGCCCCCCCCCTATGTGAATTGGTAACGGGTACATTGTACCCCTACCATTTCACGAAGAAAGCGTAAAAAAAATGTTTAAAAAAACACACAAACACCTTGAAAAAGTCCTTTATTTAAAAAAATAAATAAATAAACATTCCAGCGGTGAAATCCAGTGTCCCGCGGCGATCCCGATGTCCAGCGCTGTCCTTCATTGGTTGTGCCTGAGCGGACCTGATGGGGAACTCCCTCTCAGTATTTTAAATGTATAGACCCGCCCCTTCTAAAGTTCCCCATCAGGTCCGCTCAGCGGACGAGATGCGGAACATGAGAAGGGGCGGGTCTATACATGTATTACCAAAGTGAGAGCAGTTCCCCATCAGGTCCGCCCCCTCGGTATGTCAGACCCGCCTACGTCATTGGCTTGAGCGGGGAACTTCCTTCACTATGTAAATTTAAATTTGGGGGGGTTGCTGCTTCTAATTTTGACTGTCCAATCATCCTGGACCACAAACCTTCCTCACTGTGCTATAGGTTTTCTGCTGCACCATTGGCATGGTTATATCTTCTTAGTTCTCTCCATAAAATTATCAGAAATTTTTGCTTAAAGTAGAACCATAGGCAACACTTTTTTTTTCATATTGGATAGAGTAAGGGAGGGTTATAGCCCCTGCCAGTTTATTTCTTACCATCCCTCACCCATTGCAGAGATTTCCCTTCACTTCCTACCCCATAGCCATACAGTAAGTGAGAGGAAATCTATGCAAATTAAGGAAATCCACCCCCCCCCCCGGGGCCTCAGAACTAGTGTCCCCAATCGAAAATGTCAGGGTGGGTCTTAAACAGAAAAGGGTGTGGCCTTGACAGGAAGGGGTGGGTCATATTTAAATTAGGGGGTGCACGAGTTTAGTCAGGCCTAGGGCAACACAGAGCCTAAATACACTACTGCCGGGAGGTAACGTGTAAAGCTGGTGGGCAGAGTTTCTCGAGTCATCTGTCAGAAGGACAAAAGACACTAGTCCATCCAGTTCAACCAATTTAAAAAAAACACACACACACAAATAGAATACCAGCATATACACTATCCACATACCGGTAGGGCAGTATTGAATTACATGCTGTTGAGTAGGGATGAGCTTCGAGTTCGAGTCAAACTCATGTTCGACTCGAACATTGCCTGTTCGCCCGTTCGCCGAACAACGAACAATTTGGGGTGTTCACGGCAAATTCGAAAAGTCTATAGGAGAAATATAAAGTGCTAATTATAAAGGCTTATATGCAAGTTATTGTCCTAAAAATTGTTTGGGGACTCGGGTCCTGCCCCAGGGGACATGTATCAATGCAAAAAAAAGTTTTAAAAACTGCTGTTTTTTAGGAGCAGTGATTTTAATAATGCTTAAAGTGATTTTAATAATGCTTAAAGTGAAACAATAAAAGTGAAAATTTCCTTTCAATTTCGTACCTGGGGGGTGTGTATAATATGCATGTAAAGTGGCGCATGTTTCCCGTGCTTAGAACTGTCCCTGCACAAAATGTCATTTCTGAAGGGAAAAAAGTCATTTAAAACTCACTCGCGGCTATTAATGAATTGTTGGCTCCCGGCAATACATAGAAAAGTCATTGATAAAAAAAAAAAAAAAAGCGTGGGAGTTCAATTACCAGGCCCTTCAGGTCTGGAATGGATATTAAGGGGAACCCCGCCGCAAATTAAAAAAAAAATGGCGTGCGGTTCCCCCTAAATATCCATACCAGACCCTTCAGATCTGGCATGGATTTTAAGGGGAACTCCACCCCAAATTTAAAAAAAAATGGCGTGGAGTCCCCCCAAAAATCCATACCAGACCCTTATCCGAGCACGCAACCTGGCCGGCCGCAGGGGAAGAGGGGGGGACGAGAGAGCGGCCCCCCTCCCTCCTGAACCGTACCAGGCCACATGCCCTCAACATGGGAGGATGTCCCCATGTTGATGGGGACAAGGGCCTCATCCCCACAGCCCTTGCCCGGTGGTTGCGGGGGTCTGCGGGCGGGGGGCTTATCAGAATCTGGAAGACCCCTTTAACAAAGGGGACCCCCAGATCCCGCCCCCCCATGTGAATTGGTAAGGGGTACATTGTACCCCTACCATTTCACGAAGAAAGTGTCAAAAAATGTAAATAAAAACACACAAACAGCTTGGGAAAGTCCTTTATTAAAAAAAAAAAATTATAAAAAAAAAAACATTCCAACGATGAAATCCAGTGTCCCGCGGCGATCCCGATGTCCAGCGCTGTGCGTCATTGGTTGTGCCTGAGCGGACCTGATGGGGAACTTCCTCCGCACGTTTTTTTTTTTTTTTATCAATGACTTTTCTATGTATTAATAAATGCCGACAATTCATTAATAGCCGCGAGTGAGTTTTAAATGACTTTTTTTCCTTCAAAAATGACACTTTGTGCAGGGACAGTTCTAAACACGGGAAACAAGCGCAACTTTACATGCATATCATACACACCCCCCAGGTACGAAATTTAAAGGAAAATTTCACTTTTATTTTTTCATTTTAAGCATTATTAAAATCACCGCTCCCGTAAAAACGTCTATTTTTTTAACTTTTTTTTGCATTCATACATGTCCCCTGGGGCAGGACCCGGGTCCCCAAACACTTTTTAGGACAATAACTTGCATATTAGCCTTTATAAGTAGCACTTTAGATTTCAGACGTTCGAGTCCATTGTATTTAATAGGGTTCTAAAGTTCACGCGAACATTCTGTCTGTTCGCAGGTTATGGTGCGAACCGAACAGGGGGGTGTTCGGCTCATCCCTGCTGTTGAGTCTGATGTGGCTTCTGGTTGCTTATTTTTTTTTGCTTTGCTTCAAGATGATCAAATGTGAATGCAATTCTGTGATTTATTATAATAAATAAGAATATCTAGATTCTTCTTCTGTTTATTTGTAAGTTACATGAACCATCCAGGAGAGAGTGAGGAGTAGGAGTACTGCCCATAAGAAAGGGATTGCTGACTATCCTTCATTTTGCTGGTTCCATTAAAGGGCACATAATGCTATCCTATGTGGGTTGTATTTTCGCCTCCTGTATTTAAAAAAGGTCAACATCTGAGGGCAAGCATCCATTTACTGCACAAGGGTGGAGGTGAAGGACATAACAAGTTGGTGATTGCATAGGAAGAGCAAAGGATTAATTTCAGTCTATATGATTATATATGAGAGACTGGTAAATGGTTTGTTTTTGGACTGATGGATTTTTCACTATATTTTGGATATAGTTTATAGGCTTGTGCAATTCGTTTCGTAACGAATTGAAATTCGTCCGAATTTAGCAACTTTCGGACATTCGGAAGCATTCGAATTTCCGAACAAAGCAATTACGAATAAGACCGAATCCGAAATAAATTATACCGCAAATAGCGAATGCCCGAATGTCTTCGGCATAATTCGTTATGAAAAAGTTACGAATGTACGAATCCATACGAAGCACAATAACACTCACTCTGCTCTGCTCTCTGCTTCTCCCACACCGTGCTGAACTCCCTCTCAAAATGGTGTACAGGGGCGGAGGTTATAGCCGCATGTAAAAAACGAAAGTAAAATACGAGATTTCGAATCGTTACAAATAACCGCTATGTATTTAGAAAAGTACAAATCCATTCGAAGCACATTAGGCATAATAGGCAGCGTCGTTGTGAGAGAGACACGGAAAATTACGAATCAACGAACCCAAAAAAAGTTACGAAAGTAGGAGTTGTGTCCAGAATCAACGAAAAACAACGTACTCTACCGAAAGTACGAATTATAAAGCAACAAAAAATTCAACGAAAAATGTCGCTTGCAAAAATACGAATGAGTCCGAACACGAAAAATCCCGTCTAGCAAAATTACGAATGATTACGAATCAACAGGACCGGAAAGAAACGAACTGAAACGGAACGAATTTTTCCGTTGTGCACAAGTCTAATAGTTTATTATTTTAAGGCACGGATTAATGATCACACATGGATTAATGATCACACACTATACAGTGCCTTGAAAAAAGTATTCATACCCCTTGAAATTTTACACATTTTGTCATGTTACAACCAAAAACGTAAATGTATTTTATTGGGATATTATGTGATAGACCAACACAAAGTGGCTCATAATTGTGAAGTGGAAGGAAAATGATAAACGGTTTTCAATTTTTTTACAAATAAATATGTGAAAAGTGTGGCGTGCATTTCTATTCAGCCCTCAGAGTCATAACCCCCTTTCACTGCAGATAAATAATATATAGAGTAAACACTTTTATCGTGTTGTTAGTTCAATAGCACCTACATCCCTGTAGGAATTTTATTTATTTTTAAAAAACCCGTGTTCGGGGAAGTAAGTGGGATTTTAGGGGTGCTATTGAAAATTTAACACTATCAGATAAGAAAGAAAAAGAAAGATTCTTAAAAAATCTGTATTTTTATTCATGGAACATATGATATTAAAATTTAAAAGAAAAGGAAAGAAAATACAGGGCAGTGCACTCTTTCCTTCGAAGTCACAAGCTTGCAGTCCTACATGTTTCGCCTGGATTAGGCTTCTTCAGGGACGCAGGGACTTTAATTATTCTACAATAGATAAAAAAAAATGTATAGATACAAATTGATAAGACAATTATATACAATACATTTAGATATCAATAAGCTACAAATTTCTAAAGACATAGGCAGATATCTGACTTCGAAGGAAAGAGTGCACTGCGCTGTATTTTCTTTCCTTTTCTTTTAAATTTTAATATCATGTGTTCCATGAATAAAAATACATATTTTTTAAGAATCTTTCTTTTTCTTTCTTATCTGATAGTGTTAAATTTTCAATAGCAACCCTAAAATCCCTCTTACTTACCCGGACACAGTTTTTTTTTTTCAAAAAAACCCTTTCACTGCAATTACAACTGCAAGTCTTTTTTGGGGATGTCTCTATCAGCTTTGCACATCTAGAGAGTGACATTTTTGCCCATTCTTCTTTGCAAAATAGCTTAAGCTCTGTTAGATTGGATGGAGAACAACTGTGAACAGCAGTCTTGCCACAGATTCTCAATTGGATTTAGGTCTGGACTTTGACTGAGCCATTCTAATACATGGATATGCTTTGATCTAAACCATTCCATTGTAGCTCTATCTGTATGTTTAGGGTTGTTGTCCTGCTGGAAGGTGAACCTTCACCCCAGTCTCAAGTCTTTTGCAGACTCTAACAGGTTTTCTTCTAAGATTGCCCTGTATTTGGCTCCATCCATCTTCCCATCAACTCTGACCAGCTTCCCTGTCCCTGCTAAAGAAAAGCATCCCTACAACATGATACTGCCACCACCATGTTTCACGGTGGTGATGGTGTGTTCAGGCTGATGTGTAGTGTTAGTTTTCCGCCACACATAGCGTTTTGCCTTTTATAACCTAACCCTGCTTTAAACATCTCCACAACTTTATCCCTGGCCTGTCTGGTATGTTCCTTGGCCTTCATGATGCTGTTTGTTCACTAAGGTTCTCTAACAAACCTCTGAGGGCTTCTCAGAACAGCTATTTATACTGAGATTAAATTACACACAGGTGGACTCCGCTAAATTTTAGTTAGGGGTATCAGAGTAAAGGGGGCTGAATACAAATGCACGCCACACTTTTCAAATATTTATTTGTAAAAAATTTGGAAAACCATTTATCAATTTTCTTCCACTTCACAATTATGTGCCACTTTGTGTTGGTCTATCACATAAAATCCCAATAAAATACATTTATGTTTTTGGTTGTAACGTGACAAAATGTGGAAAATTTCAAGAGGTATGAATACTTTTTCAAGCCACTATATTATATATACTAGGGATTTTTATGCAATTGTATGTGTATGTTTCATATGTTAGTAATATTCAGTATTCACTGAGTATTAACACATATGGTGGAGTGCTGCACTGTTAGAAGGTTGTTGAACAGATATTAAAATGCTTAAAGGAGTAGTGGACCAAAGCTTTTTTGCCCATACTTCTCCTATGGATCACAGGAGTGTAGTTTGTTCTGCACTCCTGAGACCCATTTTCAGCTGACAGCAGTTTAAAACCCGCTGGCGGCTGACGGAACTCAGCCAGTTCAGGCTGGGGAAAGATCCCAACATTATAGTCTAGAGCCACCCACATGCCTGGATCTGCAGCTAACTCAACCTCTCAGCTGCACCGCTGGGAGACTGCACAGCCGCTCCCTCCGCAGCACAGCCTGCCACTGAGCTCAGGAGGGCCAGGGGGCAAATCAGACAGCCGGTAAATGACAGCCATGGCTCTCTGCTCAGCGATGTTTGATCGCTGAGTTCTTGCTGCAGAGGAGGCGTGGGACAGATGCAGCATCGGATCAATGCTGTTTCCATCAAAGTGAGTATAAGGTTTGTTTGTTTGTTTTTTAAGCCCCATACTTCTCTTTTAAAAGACCTCCAGCTCTTTGAATATCAAAAGACATCTGAGAAATATCTCAGTTGGTAACTTGCAACCAATCCCTATCAGGTCAACAACTAAAAACATACAAAAGGTGTTTCTTAATATACAATCCACCTTGCAAAATATGAAAAACTGAATAAGACTCTCACTTGATACTGTGAATATACAGTGGAAACGTAATTTTGTTTCTTTATATGTTCGTTTTTTTACCATTATAAGTTTAACATGGTATGTTGGATTTGTAACAAAATACTGTGGATCCAATACATTCTGACAGGAACGATAATGCAATGTAGAGTTAATTTTGTTTTCTTTGTATTCCTGTGAATGATTTTATTATCCTCTGCGTAGGATCTATGCATGTGTATAAATGAATCCACCTACATTGTGACACTCACTCTGTGATTAAGCTCATTGTGAGTGAAACAATTTAGAGGGTGGGTGTTCAGGCGATTTTGCTATTTGTCTCAGACAGATTAATAAACCTCTTTATTGGCTTTTATCTTAACACTTACTGACCTTACATTTCATAATACAGATTTGTCCTGACTCATAGCTGCTTCTCAGTGTAAGCTATTTTTTTTTCTAAAATTTAATTGGCAGCACAACATCCCCACAATTTCAGTCCAAAGAGTATAGCAAAGTGGTTTGATTTTTTTCTTTTTTCTTTGTTAAATATGTTGTATAACAAAAAGTAAAAAATGTTGCTGTTTTTTCAATTTTATGTATTATTTTTGTTTATATAATAAAAAAAAAAAAAAAAACGTAGTGACAAAATACCACCAAAGAAAGCTCTATTTGGGTGAAAATAATTATATAAATTTAGTTTGGGTACAGTGTTGCATGACCGCACAATTACCAGTTAAAGTAGTGCAGTGCTGAATAGCAAAAAATGGCCGGGTCATAAAGGGGGTAAAACCTTCTGGAGCTCAACTGGTTATAGAGGACTTTTTGGGTGCCACCTTCAACTAGCAACATTAAACATCCATTTTATAAAAATCATGTTTATGGAATAACATAGCATTATTTATTTAAAGGATGTTATACATGTAGCGCCCTCCTCACTCCCCTCTCTTTCTTCAGCTCGTCTGTCTCTTGTCTAGGGGTATCTTTTAGAGGGGAAGGGAGCGGGGACACCACGCCTGGCCTTCACCACAGGTGTCAGTGTGATACAAGCAAAGTTATTTTACCTTCGGGTCAGTGCTGTGCACCTGGATCCTCCACCGAGAGTTACCTTGAACAATGTCTGTCAGGAAATGAGCCCCACACCGTTAAAGTTCAACACTCCTTTATTCTTCTTGAATGAACACAATCAGTTGAACTCCCTTGGTAGAAACAGAACAGAAAAGGAGGTGTGGATGTGAAAAGGCCCAGACACAATGTGTTCTCCACTTTCCTCCCTGAAAGTGGGCTGCAGTCTCCGAATGAGGGGGAATTTCCTTCCAGGCGGTCTCCGATGAGAGACTCACCCGTCACTGGCAATATGCTGCACCAGGTCTTCGGATGAGGAGCTCCCCCCGGTCCATTACGCCTTCCGGATTCGGGTACCCACTCCCGGGGTTCCCTAGGATCTCCTTCCCTCGCGGAACTCATTGTTGGGCACTGAGCTCCGGACCTCCATCTGAGTACCTCACCCCAGGCTAAAGGTGCCTGGGATGGAACACGACCTTCGGCTGTCCTCTAGGCCTAAGCCCGCCTAGAGGACTGTCACGAACCACCGTCCACAGGCTGAAGGTGCCCTGGACTCCACCCCATGACAAAGATGGCCGCCCCTGTATACCCTCTCCCAGCAAGCACGGCGGGTTCCCCGCCCCACCATACCGCTGCCGAGGGAGGACAAAAAGGAGGCACGACACACAGCAATGATTCAACCCCAGCCCAGGGTGACAGTGCCACCTGCTGGGCTGCAGGGAATTACACATCACCAATGTCTCTGCCAAGTTCAAATTCACACCCGGGAAAGTACATACCCGCTACATACATATTTGTGTTCCTACATTCAATACAATACAGACAGGGCTTTTTTCAGCAGGAACGTGGGGGAACGCAGTTCCGGCACCTCCTGGACTGAGTGTATGTAAAGGCAAGGGGTGCTGGGGTGTGTTGCAGGGTATTGATGCTCACTGCTGGGGATCTATTTTTGCAGGGGGGGTCTATTGTTACTGGGGAGGTCTATTGTTGCTGGTGGTGAACCTATTGTTGCTGGGGGGGTCTTATGTTGCTGAAAGAGATGTACTGTTGGGAGAGGGGTCTATTGTTGATGGCAGCCAGAGAGTCTATTAATGCTGGCTGTGCGGAGATCTGTTGATGCTGCTGGGAGTCTATTGTTGCTGGGGGGATATTTTGTTGTGGTGGTCCATTGTTGTTAGGGGGATCTATTGTTGCTGGCTGCAGGGGATCTATTTTACAGTTTTTCTTGATATCATTACCAAATTCCAAACAAATTACTTAGCACCACAAAATGATACCGTACTTGGTTCTATATTGTCTAGAAGGGGCAGTACTGGGAGGTGGGTAGGGGAGGAGAAAAGGGGTGACTTGGAAAGGGGGAGTTCCTGCACCTATTATCTGAGAAAAAAACCCTGAATACAGCACATACTGTATAGAAACATCTGGTAGCTAGCCCATGTTGCTATATTCTTCAACCCTATCAGTTTGTTTTACATAAACATATATACATTTTTCATCATCTATTTATAAATTAACAACAATTCTCCATGTAGCAGGATAGGGGCTGAGTAATTTATCAACAGGTTTTGTAGAAATGCCATTATAGGGCTTAAACCCATATCAATCCCCTTTTTTAGGGGGACTGATGTGCTGTTTTTTTTAGGTTTTTCTCATAAAGTTATGATGGCACTTCCACTCATCTCAAGTATTTACACTAAATATATACTGTATTTTAGGGCTATGATGGCATCTTTTATTTATGTCTGTAACACATTTTTCATAGACCGCATTTTTATCTTTGCTACGTGTCGTAAGTGGGAATGAGTTCTGGATGAGTTGGATGAGTTTGGATGACAACACTTTAACTGTTTAGGTGTTCATTCAAACACCAGTCTTTATACCTGTTCATCAGGAGCTGTGCATCATGCATAGTAGTGGTAAAAATACCACTACTATACATGAGAGCTCCCTTGCTGTCAAGGATTGCTTAGGAAGTGGCGGGTGCAAGAACCTGCTGTGTCCTTAGTAACTAGTGACGTCACCTGACCCAGTTCATTTACGACGCTGCGACACTAACGTCATTTCCTGCCGAATGTACCGCACTGAAAACGACGATTGAACCGTGCGTCGGCTCTTAGTAGAATACAGCCATACAGGTAAATACTGGAAAGCTGGAGAGACCCAGTGCTGGTCTGAGGCACACATACATGTGAGTACAAATATTTTATATGACCTTTTTAATGATTAAAGTGTGGAATTTTGCGCAATGATGGCCGTTTTTGTCTTTTGAGAACTATATTAACTGGAGGATTATAAGAGAATAGTCTGGGATTTGGTGGACTCACCTACATGGAGGATTAAAGAAAGGCAATACACAGGCTTGTTTATAACTGCTTTTCGGTAAGCACATAGATTGGATGGTGGTGGCGGTCAATCACAACACGATTGCTTTGGAAGTCACCATTTGTTCAGCATGGTGGATTAATCCATTTGGATTACATTTTTTATTTTTTTATATTTATTTCTGTTATGGGACTTTTCACATTTGTATAATATGTTTCTTGATGGAAAATCATTAGCCATAATACACAGTTTGATTTATGTATTTAAATGGCCAGCGCAGCTACACAAACAAAACTTTTTTTTACACCTTTTTTCACTGATCTAGTGGTGAATATTAGCTGCAGCATAGCCCGCAGTATAGAATATTTGGAACTTGTTTGGCACACACTAAACTAGTTCATTTACTAGCTGATAATCCTTCAGGACTAATGCATGCAATTTTTAAAAATACATTTGTATCTCTTAGTCAGATAAATCTATTTCATTTGCATGATTCCTATTTACATTTCCAGTTAGCAGATGGAGCTCTACGTTCCAGTTTACAAGGTTGTTAGGCTGATTTTTTTCTAAAAAAATAAATTTTTGTTTACAAAGCTCAGCAGCCAGGCTCAGACCTACCCACACATCTTAAAGGGGTTGTAAAGGCTCGTGCTTTTTCACTTAATGCATTCTATGCATTAAGGTGAAAAAAACACCTGGCAGTCACCGGCCCTCCAGCCCCCCAGCCCCCCCCCCCATTTTACTTACCTGAGCCCTTTCATCTCCTCAGCGAGGACGCGCCGTCCTTCTATCCACGGGGTCCCAGCTCTTGATTGTATAGATTGATAGCAGCGCAGCCATTGGCTCCCGCTGCTGTCAATCAAATCCAATGACGTGAGCGCCGGGGGGCGGGGCCGAGTTTGGCATTCGTGTCTATGGACGCAAATGCTGGACTCGGGAGCGTGCCCGCAAGGTAACCCTCTCGAGAGAGCGCTTCTCCTAGGGGGTTATCTAATGCAGGGAGGAGCCGCAAGAGCCGCCGAGGGACCCCAGAAGAGGATGTTCGGGGCCACTACGTGCAAATTGAGCTGCACAGTGGAGGTAAGTATGACATGTTTATTATAAAAAAAAAAAAACGATCCTTTACAATCACTTTAAGTGTCAGAGAAATGAATCATTCCTTGTAAATTTCCCTCCCTGTCTCCTTTACTCATGCAAACCTTATGGAATTAAAATCCAAAGAGACATCCTGAATTCTCTTTAGAATACCCATAATGCTCTCTGGCTCTAGTGTTGTGAGTGTACCCAACATTAATTTTTTTTGTATTAAGAAAAATTATATATAAATTGAAAAAAGAAAGCAAAAAGCAGTTGTTAAAAAATATGCATTTAAAAACCCCAAACCATTAAAGATTTATTTTAGAGATTTTATGTGATTAGAAAAATACAGTATATATTAAAGAATAATTTAAAATATATTCACCCAAATCATTCTATTTGCAATGTTTAGAGAAACTTTAGCCAAATATGAACTATTCGGCATGCCGGTGAACAAAAAGTAAACTCTGCTTCAGTCTGTCCCTGAAGACTCTGTTATTTCCACAATGTGTGCTGCCATCTTCCTTCACACACAGCACAGAAAAGGAAAAGAAAGTTTGTCAGTCACAGTCTGAATGTTAAAGATCCCTCTGTTCTTCTTGTGACAGTCATGTCCTGTCTACTTCAGAAGCCAGGAAGATTGATTGGAAACAAAGGTAAGAACTTGGCTGTTGAATCTTGGTGAAATGTAAAAATTTTCATATCAGCAATGGTACTGTCATTTTTACATTTCACCAAGATTCACCAGTAGACGGAGGCTGCACATTTTTGGGAAAAGAGACTGAAAGAATCGATGAAGTGTAGTGCTGTGTACATGCTTGGGAAATGTACAAAAACTAAAACAATTAGAGTTTTTTTTAAATCATAAAGATTATTTTATTTTGCTAGCAGTAACCATGGTTCATAATTCCAAATTCTCCAACACCCCTCCACAAATGTTACATTTATGTATCATACATTAACTTAAGCACTTCTTGCAATGTTAAGATGGCAGTGCAGCTAGTACTCACACGGCAGATATCAGTGCACATGCCTACTAACACTGAGCAAGGGTTCTTTTGGAATTTTTTCAAAGTCGATCAGTCATTGATTTATATGTTCTCTTCCACACCTTTGGTTTCCAGGAGGCTCTGACTTAAAGGGGTTGTAAAGGTAAATGTTTTTTCACCTTAATGTATTCTATGCATTAAGGTGAAAAAACATCCGAGCATTAGTGCCCCCCCCCCCCCCGTTTACTTATCTGACCCCTTGAAAGTCCCGCGCCGTGAACGCGCAGGCTTCTTGGTCGGCTTCTCAGCTCATTCATTGGTTGATTGAAAGCAGCGCAGCCATTGGCTTGCGCTGCTGTCAATTATATCCAATGATGCGGCATGCTGGGGGGCGGGGCAGAGTGATACAGTGAGCGGCTATAGCCGCCAACTGTATCACGGGAGCGCGCCCGCAAGAACTTTACACCATGCGAGGGAGCTCGCATGAAGGTGGAAAGTTCTTGCAGGGGGGAGCCGAGACAGCTGCTGAGGGACCCCAGAAGACCAGGTTCGGGGCCACTCTGTGCAAAACGAGCTGCACAGTGGAGGTAAGTATAACATGTTTAATCACAGTTAGCACTAACATTTACTATTTTTGTGCCCTTTAAACTTTTAAAGAAACATTCTGGACCATGTTTGGAGTCAATTGAAGCCCTACTCACCATACCCACTTGAGGACCAAGCCTTTTCTTGCACTTTTTGTTTACAAGTTTAAACAACAATTTTTTGCTAGAAAATTACCGTATTTTTCGCTCCATAAGACGCACCTGACCATAAGACGCACCTAGGTTTTAGAGGAGGAAAACAAGAAAAAAAATATTCTGAACCAAACGGTGTACTAAAATATTTTATATTATACTATTACTATAGGTGGGTGGTGGACACACAGCAATACCAGCCCCCCTATCAAATCAGCTCCAGCTACACTATATCTGGTGGTGGACACAGCAACCTCCCCCCCCCTTCCCAGATCAGCTCAGGGTGGCAGCGCAGGCACAAACACCCCTTAAGCCAATTCTATCACAACAGCTCAGGTGACTGGGCTGTGGATACCATGCCAGCTTACACCTCCCACCCCCTTATCAACAGCTCACCTCAGGCAGCGGAGGACACTGCCATTACAATCCACAACCCCCTCTTGTGCTGGCTGGCTGGCTCTTAGCCTCAGATGTACCCAGGAAGCAGCTAGAAATGAGGACTGGGGACATCGTTTACAGCAGCAGATGCTGAGGGAAGGAGCAGGAAGTCAGACTGGACCAGACCACGGCGCCGGGTGGCGGGGGGGTTCCGGCTGCAAAAAAAAAACAGCAAGGGCTCTCACTGCTTTTGGGATGGTGTCACCTCAGGCGGATGACACCCGACCTGGGTGCGGAACACACCCCCATAGCAATGCTACTGACAACCTCTATGTTTTGACACCCGGGGCAAAATGCCTCCCCCCGCTCCCCCTTGGTATGCCCCTGCCAGGATGCGCCTCACATCCTGTCCTCTCTCCTTCACAGAGAAGCCGAGTGCTGGGATTCTGACGCGGCGGCGGCGAGGGGGGGGGGGCAGTGCCTGGTCAGTATTCGCTCCAAAAATACGGTACTTATAACCCCCAAACATCATGTATTTATTTTTTTAGCAGGGACCCTAGGGAATAAAATGGTAATTGTTGCAATTTTTTTATGTAAAATTGTATTTGCGCAGTGGTTTTTCCAACACAATTTTTTTTGTGAAAGATACACTTAAATTAATTTAAAAAAAAGCAACACACTATACAGTATACCCCATTTTTTTGGTAAAATATGAAAGATGATTTTACATTGAGTAAATAGCCTAACATGTCACGGTTTATAATTGTGCACGCTCGTGGAATGGCGACAAACTACGGTACTTATAATTCTTCATAGGCGATGGTTTAAAACTTTCTACAGGTTTCCTGTTTAGAGTTACAGGGGAGGTCTAGCGCTAGAATTATTGCTTTCACTCTAACATTGGCAGTGATACCTCACACGTGTGGTGCAAACACCCTTTACATGCGTGTGTGACTTACGTATGTGTTCGCTTTTGCACAAGCACAGAGGGATGGGGTACTTTCGCTTTGTTTTCAATTTTATTTATTTATTTTCACTGTCTCTTTCATTTTTTTATCACTTTTATTCCTATTACAAGGAATGTAAGCATCCCTTGTAATAGAAATAAAAATGAAAGATCCTTTTTATGGAGAGATCTGGGGTCAAAAAGACCCCAAATCTCTTCTTTACCTCTAAAAGCAAAAGATCTGTGCTTTAAAAATATATATATATATATATATTACTTCCACCTATCAGGGAAAAAGGATGCGTGGCACCATGGTTGGGCAGACGCGCGCTGGGACTAGGCGGATGCGCGGCGCTGTGACTATGGGCACGCACATGCGCAATGGCGCACGCCCAGCGTGATGGAATGCCTGGCCTATTTAAACCCACTGCTGACAGTGGCGCATCGCTGGTGTATCTTCAGCTTGTCCTGTATTCCTGTGTCCTGTGAATCTGCTGTTCCTGATCTGTGTACCAACTCGGCTTGTCCTGATCTGATCCTTCTGACCCCCTGGCTTGATCCTTGGCTTGCATCTGACTTCTCTCTGCCTGCTTCCTGCATCTGATCCTGGATTGGCTACTGGACTTGTTTATCTTACTCCCTGAATTTGACTCTGATCCTGGACTCACTTCCTGTGTTGACCCCTGGCCTGGCTCCTGACTCAGTTATCAAGTCTGTCCACCAGTCCCTGCTTCCTGGACCATCCAAGCACGCCTATATCCAGTTCCAGCTACCAGGCACCCGTGCTTCTGTGGGCACCACACCTGTTGTGTCACCTTCAGTGGTGTGCTGCGCTCGGCCGCAAGGGGAGCCCTCCTAGCATCTCGGCCTTCTACCAAGTTTCTGACACACCCTAGACTGGAAGTGACATCATGGCGCTCTGCTCCTCCAAGGCCATAGAGGCAATCAGAGGCGATCGGGTCTCTGGTAGCCACTGTGACCAGCCAACCGCACTGTTGGATCATTTCTCGGGTGCACTAGTAAAAATGGTAAGCCTGAGAAACATTGGCGGCAGGGGGGACATCTCCTCCTGCTGCTTCGGAAAGCGATCCAGCGGCTAATGAGAAAGCCAGCCACCGGGGTTATGGTTGATACTGGGCTACAGCCATAACCCCATTAAACCCCTTGCAAACCACAACATATATATACGTAATTCATCGACAAGTGGATACATAATCTCTCATCCTACTCCCAAAGGATAGCAGAGTAAAAGCTTGCCAAAAAATGTAATTCATCCCAACACTATCCAAAACAAAAGAAAATGGCTGGAAGAGTTAATACTGGGTATTTTTAATCATGGTATTATCCTGATTGTCAACTGTATTTAAAATCAATGACAGTCATCAAGTCAAATCTTTTTTATAATGCAGTGGTTGTTCTTATATTACATTGCCCAATAAATTAAATAGATTCTGACAACATAATGTACTTGGGAGATTTAAAAAATGTGGGAAGTTAACTTAGTTTGCCAAAAATTTAGAATTATGAATGACTTTTCTAATGTGACACTTTTTAGGCAAGTGAGACTGAATATGTAAATTAGCAAAGTACAATGTAGTTTTGACAGCTATGAGTAAATGCTGTTATCAATCGCTATTGGCATGTGGACTATAGCCAGCATTCACATACAAATCTCTTCATGAAAACAATTTGATGTATGGGATCTGTCCTTGCCAATTAACACCCTCCCTGCCTTAATGTTTACCTCCAACTTTGATGATCTAATCTGTTACAAAACTCGCAGCACAGACACTTTTCCCTTCTGTGTAGAGAAGTATAAATAATCCATATATGATCACTCAGATTTTCCTGCTGGTTAAAAAGGATTTAATATCAGTCATGAAGTAATCTGTATATTTTGGGGTCATCACAGGTATACCCCAGTGACTTTGAAATCTTAGTTTGATCACAAGCACTTGACCTATACTGCTAGTAAGATCACTTCCCAGATAGCACGGGTAACTTAAATTGTAAGTCTTGTTAACGTGCTGCACATTTTGACTGGCAAGTTGTACACTTGCAGAGCACTTGAAGCACAAGTTCTAGTTGACACTTTTCCAATTTGTAGCAAATTTGCGTGGCAAGTCTCTAGCAAGACCAATGTTGCAGTGGTGAGTCTACAGCAAGAGCTCTGCAAGTCTACAGCATGAAAATTCAGCCACAGTGACCCCTGTGGTGGGATGACTATTGCATAACATAACTGAACCAGAACTTGTAGCAGACTTGCAGAAAGTTGATCTGGAGTCATGCAATGCGGACAATGCAATTGTGCAACAAACTTGCGGAGCCTGGCAAGTCTAGCAATAGCTTAGCAAGTCATTTTAAAACTTGCAGCACAATTGCTTGCTATCTGAGTTGTATTTATAAGGTAACATGTGACCACACTTAGGCATTAAAAACTTCTATGCACCTTAGGGTATTTATTAGCAGTAGTTGGCTCTTTTATAGAAACAAGGAGAAGGAAAAGGGTGCCCGTGTTAAAAAAAACAAAAACAAACACTTGGTTGGAACACTAATTGACTATTGTAGTGCCCATGTAGTGTAATCCCTAGCACTCCCTCCCATCCTTTATTTATTAGGGTTCTGCAGATACCAATGCCTCCCTATTTCTAGCTTAACAGCGGAGTATACTGTAGAATATCACTTTTTAAATTTAAAATTGTTCTGGATTGTTCTGGATCTGCTTAGTGACATAACTCTGTCTGGATTTTCTTCTTGTAGGATCAGCCAGGTGGTATTCAATATGGCAGTGCATATTGTTGACAGTGTGCAAAGCATAGTAGCCCACAGAAACCAGAAATCACTTTCTAGCTGATCTGACCTCTTTGCTGAAAGTTGCTAAGGGGGTCACTGTTTTTTGCATATTACTATATGATTTTTCACCTTTAATTGAACATTGTGTATTGGTTAAAGCATTTAAAACAATCATTTTTGGCACTAAAAAAAGGAAATTACTATTTTGTTGGGCGTTTGAAAGTAAGAAATTTTGGCACATACTGTACATTCTCAGCACTAATAATATATTGTATGTGAGCTTTTCAATTCAAATCTTTCTTCTTGGTGATTTGTTTACACATGAAACAGCAAAAGTCATCTTCAGATATATTTTATTTGACTAAATCATGATTGATTTAGGGATTTTTATTCATATGACCATCTCAAACCAAAGTAAGAACTTTACCGGACAGAGGTTTTCCGAATCCAGCAAACATAACAAGGTAATAAAAATAAAGAACCACTCAATTGTGGTATCAGGTCTGAAGCCGGATTCACACTGGTACGACAAACGCTCTGACATTGGGAGCTTATGTCGCATGATGTGTGAAAATCAATGTTTCCCTATGGGAGCCGTCTTAACTGGTCTGACACAAGTTGGTCCGACTTTGAAAATGCTTCCTGCACTACTTTTTGTCTGACTTTGATCCTACTTCAGCCCCCTGAACGGTGTGGTGGTCCCCCCCAAAATCCATACCAGAGCCCTATCCGAGCACACAGCCCGGCAGATCAGGAAAGGGGGTGGGACAATCGAGCGCCACCCTGCATGCCCTCAACATGGAGAGGTGGGTGCTTTGGGGCAGGGGGCGGGGTTACGAAGCACCGCCCCTTATGACGTCACCACACAGCATGCCCCCCTGATGTCATAAGAGGCGGGGCCTTCTGATGACGTCACACGATGACCGTGCCCCATGCCAATATAAGTAGTGGCACAGCACGCACCCAGCATTAGAGCGGGAGAGAGCGTTGAGTCAACATCAGAAGAAGAACAGAGGGAGAAGACATCGGAGAAGACCAGGTAAAAGAGTGAGCAAAAGAGCAGAAGACAGCGGAGGAGACCCGGAGGAGACCCGGCAGAATACAGCAGACAGAGGGAGATAAAAATCAGAGAGATAACGGAGAAGAGCCAGAGAGGGGAGAAGACATCAGTGGAGGAGGCAGAAGAGCTGGAGAGGGGAGAAGAAGTCGGAAGAGACCCCAGAGCTGCCTAATAAATTACTTTAAAAACCTTTGTACTGTGTTTTATTTTTGACACTTTATTTTAGGTGAAAGGATAGGGGTACAATTTACCCCATACTCATTGACATTGGGTGGGAGGCTAAGATCTGGGGCCCCCTTGTTAAAGGGGGCTTCCAGATTCCGATAAGCCCCCGCCCGCAGACCCCGACAATCAACGACCAGGGTTGTCGGGAAGAGGCCCTTGTCCTCATCAACATGGGAACAAGGTGCTTTGGGGTGGGGGGCACAGAGCCCCCCCACCCCAAAGCACCCACCCATCCATGTTAAGGGCATGCGGCCTGGTACGGTTCAGGAGGGGGGGCGCTCGGATAGGGGATTGGTATGGATTTTGGGGGAACCCCCACGCCATTTTTTCGGTGTAGGGGTTCCCCTTAAAATCAATACCAGACCGAAGGACCTGGTATGCCCCTGGAAGGGGAACCCATGCCTATTTTTTTTTTTATTTGGCATGGAGTTCTTCCTAAAGATTCATACCAGACAGTACTTGGTATTGTCGGGGATCAAAGTCAGATCCCTGTTCATTTAAGTCGGACGCATGTCGGACTTCAAGTTGCAGGGCAAAGTGGGATCCAAAGTGGTACGACTGTTGTGTCGTACCAGTGTGAATCCGGCCTGAAGAACATTTTTTATTATTATGTTTAAATGACTATTTTTTTTTTTAGTTTGCAGAAAATAGTTTTAATAAAGTGCATTCATTTTCGGCACAAAGTCAGGGCACCTAGAGTGATAGAAGGCTTACATAAAAAGTATGGATACTTTGCTATGCTAATGTATGCTTTAGGGCTCACAGAAAATTTGGTGAATGACCTTCCTTTATTCAAATTCACTTCATGTATTATTTTACCTATGTCCTGCTTCTAATTTTAGTGATAGTGAATTAAGGAAATATTCAAATGCTTAAGGCAATTGTAGATCAAAATTTGACTGGGTAATATTGCACATTAAGAAAAAATTAATTAAATAATGAATAATTTTTCATTTATATAGTAAATTGTGTTTAAAATATGAATTTTTTTACTTGATAGCCTGAGAGTGAGGGGGACAATTGTCACTAGCACCTGGAACACATAAAGTGCAGTGGGTTAATGAATATAATTTACGCAAATCAGTATATTTAAAGAACATTTTATATATTTGTGTTCTCTTCAGATTAATATTTATTTTATTAATAATACAAAGAAAAATAATAATAGATGAGTGTAACGGCACCCCAAGTATGAAAAGGGTTAACACCGTTAGGATATTCCCTTTCCAACCACACAACAGCCACCAGACACTCCAACCAGCCGAATAAGACCCCATACGAATGATTCTCCACCCAGATACGAGACAACGCTCTGTATTCAAGTTCCAAAACAGGGAATGACTTTATTTTCAAAACACATGGTAACACATTTCTCTTCAAAACCCTCCCCTCCCATCCTTTGGGGAACAGGGCGGGTTAAACTGTCCAATGACAATGGTGATACAGGTCAGGTGTGTTCAAACTTCTCCTTTGATAAACAGTCTTAGGCAGGAGGGTTGATTCCCCCCCCTCCTCACAGAAGACACTTCCACATCCCATAATATGGAGCCAGACGGTTTACCAAGCTCCAATCCACATTATCACAATGAAAGGGCCTGTAGCATAGGTGAGGCTCATTAGCATTACACAAGGAGACAGGAGACATATCAGCCTCTCTTAATTTAACCTGTTGAGTTCATAAAACAGTAGATAGTTCTTTGCAGGTATCCTGGGGAATATGGTGGATAAATATTACAGACCCATTTTAAGCAATCCAAGCCATATTCTCAATGTCCATTGTTTCCTGGCTCACCCTGTGTCCAAAGTGACCCCCATGTCACAATGAGCTTCGGGTTTGGGTTGAGCATGAATTCAACCAGAACCCAGCCTGTTTAAAGTACAGCAAATAAGCAAACAAACTGCCCATATTTGTCAAATTTTTCATAGTTTTTTCTTAAAGGGCAAGTACTAGGGTCACCCTTAACATTTATATACAGTAAAACCCCTATCCAGACATGCAGCCTGGATGACCAGGAAAGGGAGTGGGACAGCAAGCATGTGCCCCCCTCCTGAACCTTGCCAGCCCACATGCCTTTAAGATAGGGAGGGTACCTTGAAAAGGGAGCAGCAAAATCTCCCACCTTGTAAGCCACCTTGACCCCATGATGAAGGCATAAGGCCCTCATCCCCACATCCTGTCCACCAAAAAGGATGTAGGGGTCTGCATAGGAAGGGCATTATCAGAATCTGGAAGCCCCTTTGGAATAACCAAGAAAAAGTCCTTTATTTAACTACTTTAGGACCACCCACAGTACTTTTACTGTGGGTGGGCGGCACAGGCAGGCTCAGCAATGTACAGTATAAATAGAGTTTGTTGCTTCGCACATACGCACTGGTGTGCCGCTCCCGTAACTGTTGTGCCCACCGAATACAGCGGATTATGGTTCCAAGTACCCTGTCACTTTGAGCAGGCAGGGGATCACGTGATCGCTACGCAATCACATGATCGTAATGTAAGCACAACTGTTTTAAATGAGTTTCATTCATACCAGCTGTGCTTTCCGTAGCAATGCTGTGATTTGCCCACAGCTATCACCTGATATAGGGGACAATCCCAGCACCCTGTACCATGTGATTAGCTGTAGCCAATCACAGCATGTCAACAAAAAGCAAGCTGTCATGAATGGCAAACCCAAATGATTGCTGTTACAGTGTTCATCAATAGAGTTCATTAAAAAAAAAAAGAGAAAAAAGTTTAAAATTGGAAAAACAGATTGTCACCAGTCAGTATCCATAACCACTACTACACCATTCATATGATGATGCTGTGCTGCACTGGTGACAGTATGTTAAAAAAAAATTGTGGGAAAAAAACACACTTTTAATTAAATTTCTTCATTTTCAAAAACATTGTGACAAAAAAAAACTCAAAAGACATGCCATGCCTCTTACTAAATACCTTGGACTGTCTACTTTCCAAAAAGTGGTCATTTGGGGGGTATATGTACTGTACTGGCAGTTAAGGGCCTCAATAAATGAGGCTGTTAGTACTTCAGGATTGATCAATTTTCAGACATATACCAAATATAAATACACTATATATACCATAGTTAATGCAAACCAATTAATATATACTTATTGGGATTTTTTTTACCGAAGACTGTACTGTAGCAGAATACATTTTGGCCTAAATTTATGAAATTTGATTTCATTGGATATGTTTTTTAACATAAAGTAGAAAATATCACTAGTTTTTTTTTTAAATGTTCGTTTTTTTTTTCATTTGTATCACAAATAATAAAAAAAACCCAGTGGTGATCAAATAACACCTAAAGAAAGCTCTATTTGTGTGATTTTTTTTAATAAATTGAATTTGCATACAGTGTTGCAGTGTTGCATGACTGTGCAATTGCCAGTTAAGTAACACAATACTGAATAGAAAAACATGCTCTGGTCATGAAGGGGGTAAAACCTTCCAGTGGTCAAGTGGTTAAAAAAAATAAACAATGTTACATTTGGATGTAAATCCAAAGTTAATTATGTTGCTTAGCAAAAGAGATCCACGCCAATCATAATGATCTGCCGTCCAATGATGTTTACCCACCGCTACTCCCCATTACAAATGACAAATCCCTGGCCAGTTTCTGTATGTAAACAAACTGGCTATGAATCCTGAGTGACATCATTTACCAAACATAGTCATGGCCATATTTTGTCAATAATGTTACCCAGGATCAACAGCTAGTTTGTTTACAATTAGAACCCAACGAGGATCTGTTATTTAGTGGTGGTAGAGGTACCACTGTTAAATGACAGACAAAATAGTTTGTTTGCAAACAAAAGTTGACTGGGAATCTGTCATTTTATTGACAGTGTAGAGCTGCCAAATAGGGATGGGCAGAACACCCCCCGGTTCGGTTTGCACCAGAACATGCGAACGGGCACAAAACTTGTGCGAACATGCGAACCCTATTAAAGTCTATGGGACACAAACCTGAAAATTTCAAAGTGATAATTTTCAAGGCTTTAATGCAAGTTATTGCCATAAAAAGTGTTTGGGGACCCGGGTACTGCCCTACGGGACATGTATCAATGCAAAAAACTTTTTTAAAACAACCAATAATGCTTAAAGTGAAACAATAAAAATGAAATATTCCATTAAATATCATGCCTGGGGGGTCCCCTTAGTCTGTGTGATGTGTACAACAGTGCCGCAGCAAAATGACATTTCTAAAGGAAAAAATGTAATTGTAATTTAAACTTGTTTGCTGCTGTAATGTATTGCCGGCTTCCGAATGAAAAATAAAGGAAAAAATCACCATGGGTTTCTCCTCAGTCCATCTGTTATATAGGCAAAGGGGGGGCCACCCTGTGACGTAACCGAGTGACCCCGCCCTCTCTGACTTCAGCAGGGGCAGGGTTGTCCGTGATTGACAATGGATGTATATCGCGGGACACTTTTTTTTTTAACCACTTCGGATCCGGGCCATTGTAGAATGACGTCCTCAAGGTGGCTCTACAGGGCCCAGGAGGCTTTCATATGATGTCCTCGGGCCTCCGGCCACTGGGGGGCATGCGCACGTGCCCGCCGCGTCACTCAGGTGCCGATGCACGTGCCTGGTGGCCGCGATGTCCGCCAGGTGCCAGCGATCGGCAGTCACAGAGCCAGGGATGTGGATCTCTGTGTGTAAACACAGAGATCCACGTCCTGTCAGGGAGAGGAGACCGATTGTGTGTCCCTTGTACATAGGGACACCCATCGGTCACCTCCCCCATTCAGTCCCCTCCTCCCACAGTAAGAATCACCTAGCAGGGCACACATGTAACCCCTTGATCGCCCCCTAGTGTTAACCCCTTCCCTGCCAGTCACATTTATACAGTAATCAGTGCAGTTTTATAGCACTGTTCGCTGTATAAATCTGAATGGTCCCAAAAATGTGTCAAAAGTGTCCGATGTGTCCGCCGTAATATCGCAGTCCTGACAAAAATCGCAGATAACCGCCATTACTAGTAAAAAAATTAAAAAAATGTCGGCGCTATAACTTTTGCGCAAACCAATCACTATACGCTTATTGCGATTTTTATTTTTTTTTACCAAAAATATGTAGAAGAATACGTATCGGCCTAAACTGAGGAAAATAATAGTTTTTTTTTATTGTATATTTATTATAGCAAAAAGTTAAATATATTGTGTTGTTTTCAAAATTGTCAGTCTTTTTTTGTTTATAGAGTAAAAAAAAAAAACGCAGAGATGATCAAATACCACCAAAAGAAAGCCCTCTTTGTGGAAAAAAAAAGGACGTCAATTTTGTTTGGGAGCCACATCGCACGACCGCGCAATTGTCATTCAAAGCGTGACAGTGCTGAAAGCTGGAATTTCACCTGGGCAGGAAGGGGGGTATATGTGCCCAGTAAGCAAGTGGTTGATAAAGAAATTGTCAAAAACTGTCTATTGTGGTTTTTACTTTTTGACACTTTTTTTGTGAATGTACCCCTACCCATTCACATGGGGGGGGGTGGGACCCCAAAACACCCTCCCCATGTTGAGTGAAAGAGGCCTGGTATGGTTCAGGAGGGGGGGCGCTCACTCGCCCCCCCCCTTTCCTGGCCTGCCAGGCTGCTTGCTCGGATAAGGGTCTGGTATGGATTTTGGGGGGGACCCCACGCCAATAAAATGTTTTACATTTTTTTACATTTTGGCGTGAAGTTTCCCTTAAAATCTATGCCAGACCCAAAGGGCCTGGTATGGATTTGGGGGGGGGGGGGGGGCATGCTGTTTTTTTTTTTTTCACTACTGCCAAACTTCAGATTCCTGGGTACTGTTTTTAAACACACAATGTCACTTTTTAAAGCAGTACATCATACTGATCCACACCTTCGCATTCAGTTTTTAGACACTCCAATAGCATGCTATTTAAAGGATTTACATATTTTTAATGTTGCATTTAAACCAAAATACCTCCCCACTGAATGGTATTTTCAAAAGCTTTTTTTGCATTGATATACTATATACAGTATGCCTCTCATGGTAGTGCCCAACTCCACATGCCCCTTTTTTACAAAAGCTTGCATTTTAGCCTTAGAAAAAGGCCAGAAAAATAGCACAATTCAGCTTCCATAGATTCCAGTAGGGTTCAGCTATGTGTTCACTGTTTGTTAACTCTCCACTGGGCTCATCGAACATCCAGCTACCCAAACCGTGCCTAGCTCACCATCACTGATAATAATAATAATAACAATTATAATAATAATAATAATAAGACCTAGTATCCACTTTAAAGTGGCCCTAAACTCAAAAAGTGTAAATTTGCTACTCTACAGAGAACATCTAGAAATGTTTTTTGTCCATAAGCAGTACCCTGAAATAATAATCTATTAATTCCTTCTGAAAATTAGCAGTACATCTCTTGGTATCTTGCCTTGAATTGTTTTATAAATGTACTGTCGCTCTTTATATTGTAAAGTGATGTGCAAAGAGTTGGTGCTATAAAAATCCTTCAAAATAATATTAATGTGAGTGTGCCTAGGCATTCTTGTGCCTACGGCTGTGTATCTGCAGTATAAGATCGTCTAAGACACCTAAGTCTCTGACTGCTAGCCTTATGCGATCGGGAGCAAGATTTAGTGATTTCACTACTGAAAGTAGGGGGAACGCAATAGGTCCCCCTACCTATGGGAATAGGAACAAATCAATAGGCATTGTAAATTTAAAATTAAAATACAGTTATTATTGGTCACTTACCTGTCAGCTGACATATAACTTCTAGAAGATTCTTCAGTTGGTCATGTGATTCAACGAACCTATAAGAAAAAAGAAGAGGTTATAAAAGACAACAGGCCAACGGTTTTTAACAGAACAATGGCTGCAGCAGAAGAAAAGGCATCCCTCCCTCCCTCCACTTGCGGTCCTTCCCCATTTTGAATATCCTTTCTTTTGAAAGGGATAGTAGTTGGTTGGTATAAGTTGGTAGGTTCGAGCTTTTAAAGCTGAACCTTTGGTATATAAATTTTTATAAGATTAGAAAGTATTATATCGTCAAATAAATAAACATGGTTTTTATTGTTGTGTATCGTCATACCAGTAATAAAAGGGCCGCGGCCAATCATACCACAGTTTAAAGATTATTTGTTTTATTATATTTAATATATTTAAAGTTTAAAATATAATTGAATTTGGTCTCTAGTCCCATGTGCTGCCCACTGTTCTCCTTGCCAGAGTGAAAGCTGCCGCTTGAAGACATGCAGTGCATGGATCTTCCTAATTCTTCTACGGTAATTTCTGTGCCTTTCTTGCTCTTTCTTGAATATTTCCTGAATGTTCCACAAACAGTCACTACATCAACAGTCATTAGGGGACAGCTCTGGCATAAAGAAACAAAGCCTCTATGAAGATGGGTGCCTCCATAAAGAAACAGAAGTGCAGAACAAATCCTGGTATGCCAGTAATAAGGAAAAGATTAGCTTCAGGGAGCCTATAGACAGTACTGGTGTCAAGCCCCTTGCCTTCTGCTTGTCTTGTTGGACACAGCTTTCACAGTTCAGGTCCTCTTTAAATGCCAAAATGTAATAAAATCAAAAAGAACAGATAATTAATTTTTTACGCTATAAACAAAGACCGATAATTTTGAAAAAAATTTTTTTTTACTTTCTGCTATAAAACATATCCAATAATTTTTTTTTTTTTTAAATCAATTTTTTCCATCAATTTAGGCCAATATGTATTCTGCTACATATTTTTGGTAAAAAAATTCCCAATGAGCGTATTATATTGATTGGTTTGCGCATAAGTTATAGCATCTACAAACTATAGGATTTTTTTATTTATTATTTTTTTTTTTACTAGTAATAGCAGAGATCAGCGACTTATAGGGGGACTGCGATATTGCAGCGAACAAATTGGACACTAACTGACACTTTTGACTCTTTTTGGGGACCAGTGACACTAATACAGTGATCAGCACTAAAAAATATGCACTGTCACTGTACTAAAGACACTGGCAGGAAAGGGGTTAACATCAGGGGCGATCAAAGGGTTTACTGCGTGCCTAGCCTGTGATTTAGTATAGTGTGGGAGGTGCTTTTATTAGTGGAAGGCATGGATCGGTGTGACTGCCTGCTTTACAGGAACAAAGGATACATGCCTTTTGTACTCACAGAACGTCAATCTGCCTTGTTTACATAGGCAGACTGACTTTCTGCTGTGTAAAAAACGATCGCCGGGTTCCGTCAGAGTCCGCTGTACCCACTGATCAGTTCCCACTGTGTAGAATCACAGTGGGAGCGGGCTGCCGGCAGCTCGCACCACAAACCCGGAAGTGTCAGATCACGTACTAGGCACATGATCTGGCACAGAGCGGCTGCCCTGCCACAGTAAATGTACGGCGGGTCCGCAAGTGGTTAAAAATAATATTCAATCTACATGCCTCACCCAAAATGCACCTTTAAAATGCCAAATTGCCTGGAGTATTGCTGATATATTCATATTTTTTTTACATTTTGGGTCCAAATTTTTAAATGGCGCTAATAAATTACATGATCTAATTGATATAACCACTTTATCAATACTTTAAAATAGCATGCTTATAAAACTATTGTATTGAGTGAGCTGATAATTAAAAAATTCCCTTCAATAATTTAAAAGAACAGAATCTGATTTGAATAGCTGTATTTGCCTGACCTATCTAATTGTCACATATGTGGAGTAATACAAATTTATTTAAAACTGGAAATTTAAGCAGCAGGTGTTTATATAAATCAGTGTGTGGTGCTGACATTTGGCTGCTATGAAAAAGCCTATTGTGGATTTTGAAAGCAGAAAATAGCAGAGATATATGAAATATTACAAAACGGATACAGTCTATGATTAGAGCATGAACAATTGTTATAATAAACATTTATTTGTGAAACAATATCACATAAATTCTTTAAGACATCAGAATCTCATGATATGGAATATGGATAGTGCAGTGTATTTTTTTTTCAACGGTTCTACCATATTGTGTGATTTTTAAAACATTTAAAACATTTTCTGAGCCAATGTAAATTTTTTAATTTCCAAACACTACAACCTAAGATTGTAATGTGCAGCTTGTTCAGAAAATAACAGAACCTAATTTTCTTCTTAATAACAAAGGGGAGAAAAGGGATTTTCACGGTGCTAGCTGTAGTGGTAAGAAATTCAATTACACTTAAGGTAAAAAGTATTCAATTTTTTTATGGAATTCACTTTAAAAGGTACATATAAAACCACATGCAAGTGGTTAATAATGGAGAACAGTAAACACACAACTGGATGGTCAGAAAAAGGAGGAAGTGAAGCTGGTTTTGAAAAGTACAAAATTACTCGTGACGTCCCGACATGTTTCGCAATTCTAGCTTCATCGGGGGACATACGGGTATAGGAAGAGACTTGTACAATACTAAACATGGATAAAAAGATAAATAAATTAAAGATATTACATAATAAGGTAAACCGAAATATACAGTTATTGCAAGAGAACATATCGTGCCAATATTTAAGCAACATCCGCCCCCACCCCCCACCACACACACATAGGGGCAAGCACATACCCAGCCGAGAACACCTCCAGGGAAAGACCACAATCCAGCGTAAGGCACCTGGGGACCCCCTGCGGGGAGCTAGTGGGCAGCCAAAGGGAGCATACACAGGCCCGGCTAAAAATAAAATATTCAAGGGAACGGAGTGAGTACACATATATAAGAGGGAAGGCTGAAAAACAGCTCAATCGAAGTTGAAACGAAAAAGTATAAAGGTACCAATATATAATATACAATAGGGAGTTAGATTTATTGCAGGTAAGTAGAATTGTACCTACTTTAAATCAAGATGAAAAAACGCATAAAACAAAGGATGGCTGAACTGCAGTCATGCAGCAATGCTAGCTGATAAACAAAGCAAAAAACATAAGAATGAATGGATGATTAGAACAAAGCTAAAAAAACGAAAGAAAAGGAATGGATAGAAAGCTGAAAGGCCTTATGTGTCTAAAATAGATAGTTAAACCGGGAAGGAGAAAACAACTACAGACTCAGAATAGGGTCTGATAGGGACAATGTCTCAATATAGGCTAGATTAACTGATATATATAAATAAACATCATGCCAATCATACACTGGCGTTGCAAGGCAGGTGCGGGGGGTGCGGGTCGCACCCGGGTGACACCCGCCAGAGGGGTGACACCATCACCCATCACGGCGCTGGATTGACAGAGGCACCGCGGCTCTCTCCTTTTCCTCCTTCCCCTGCGCACTCCAGAATCTCCTTCGCTCCCCGCAATGTTCGGGGAGGGAGGAGGAATTGTGTTGTGACTCGAGGCAGACAGTGCCATAGTCCAGTGCACAGCGCCCGGCACTGCAAATGCAATCCGCCTATTGACGCTCAGGCAGGTGGGGAGAGGTGCCGGCTCACAACAAATACATTCCTCAGACCGACGGAGCCTAGTCTCCTCCTCCTCCACACTGACAGTATATTCACAACAGGAGGAGGAGCCTAGGAGGAGGAACGTCCATGTGGACAGAGCGCGCTGATCTGAGGTCTGTGACTGTAGGGAGAGAGGAGATATGGGGGGGTTACATTAGGGGGATTACATTAGGGAGATTGCAGGGGGGGTTACATTAGGAGGAATACAGGGGGGGTTACATTAGGAGGAATACAGGGGGGTTACATTAGGAGGAATTGCACAGGGGGGTTAAATTAGGGGGAATACAGGGGGGTTACATTAAGGGGATTGCACAGGGGGGTTACATTAGGGGATTGCACAGGGGGGTTACATTAGGGGGAATACAGGGGTGTTACATTAAGGGGATTACATTAGGGGATTGCACGGGGGGGTTACATTAGGGGGAATTCACAGGGGGGTTACATTAGGGGGATTGCACAGGGGGGTTGCATTAGGGGGAATACAGGGGTGTTACATTAAGGGGATTACATTAGGGGATTGTACGGGGGGGGTACATTAGGGGATTGCACAGGGGGGTTGCATTAGGGGGATTTCACAGGGGGGTTACATTAGGGGGATTGCACGGGGGGTTACATTAGGGGATTGTACGGGGGGGTTACATTAGGGGATTGCACAGGGGGGTTACATTAGGGGGATTGCACAGGGGGGTTACATTAGGGGATTTCGCAGGGGGGTTACATTAGGGGGATTTCACAGGGGGGTTACATTAGGGGGATTGCACAGGGGGGTTACATTAGGGGGAATACAGGGGGGTTACATTAAGGGGATTGCACAGGGGGGTTACATTAGGGGGATTGCACGGGGGGGTTACATTAGGGGGATTGCATGGGGGGTTACATTAGGGGGATTGCACGCAGGGGTTACATTAGGGGGAATACAGGGGGGTTACATTAGGGGGAATGAACAGGGGGGTTACATTAAGGGGATTGCATTGGGGGGGTTAAATTAGGGGGATTACATTAGGGGGATTGCAGGGGGCGGTTGTACGGGGGGGGGGCGTGACATTAGGGGGATTACACAGGGGTTCCATTAGGGGGATTAAACGGGGGGAGAGCTGTGCTGATGTGCTAGAATGCTCAGTGCCCCGGGTGGCTCAATGAACTGGGGGGGTGACACCAAATTTTACCGCACCAGGTGACACCAACCCTAGTGACGCCACTGCAATCATAGTAAAAAGGAAGGAAGATAGACCAGAGAATGGTCTTTGAAGGAAGCATCTGAAATAAAATGCAGGTGGCAAAAACAGCCAAGTATATTGAAGAGGATTGAAAGGAAAAGACTAACGGATGATTAATACTTACTTTGCTAAAGCATAAGGCATAGCTCAGGTCAGCCTTCTATTTCAGACAGTCAGCCAGACTGAGGGGCCAGCCTATATATGCTCCCCAATCAGTCGAGGTCCGGCGTCATCGACTGAGGGCGGGCGCGATGACGTCACCGCGCTGGCGCCGTCCCGCACTACAACTAGCAACAGAGAAAACTCAGTTGCCCAAAATGCCGTGCGCCGTGAGTGGGAGGGGTCAGGTGTGTCAGCGCTGAACTCAGGAGAGTATCAGCGCCGATCACAACAGAAGGAGGTCTCAGAGTGGCAAGAGACTTACCCCTTTCCGAACCACGGCAGATGGAAAAATGGTCATGATGGCCAATAGGTAGAAGAAGGAGAAAAAAGATGTGAAATACTCTGCTGGAAAAGGGGGAGGAAAGGGCTGCAAGTGTTGATGACATAAACAAGGGCACAACAAGCATGAGAGCCCTTGCGCCCTGGGGCACCCGTAAGGCTGCCTAGCACCCAGGATGGGGATCCAAACCAGGGACCGCAGCGGGACCGCGGTCGTATCCCCAGGGCAGGGGCATCGCAGGGCATGTGACCTGGCCCAGTGAGGCTGCACGGCTGACCATAAAGTCATGCAGACCTGGGGGGGAAGGAAAAGCAAATTCTATTCATCTGGGGTAATAAGGGACATTGATGCCCTAAAAGTGTGCTCCTTAGAAGACGCACACAAGGTGGATTGGACCTGCCAGACCTGTGGAGATACTACCAAGCAGCTTAATTATCACAGTTCTCTATCATATACTCACAAGGTAGTAGGCCTGATTGGGTAGACATGGAAAGTCAAGCTATCCCAACATACACTATCGACTACCTAACATGGACCCCCCCACAAAGACAGACCCCCCATAATGGCTCCTACTCTTTTGCACTCCATGACCCTTTGTGATTTCCTATACAAATCCCCATACCGAATATTGGATTTGTCACCCCTTAGCACACATCTTTCACAACCCCACCTTTCCCCCAGGATAGGATATTAAGGCGATTAAATGGTGGACAGACAAGGGATTATACCGTATCGGTCACTTTATATCCTCTATGGGCCCCATTACGGCAAGCCATTGCAGTAGCAAAATGGATATGCCATCTTCTGAAAGATTCCGTCTGCGTCAAATCCGACACTTTATCTTGTCATTGTGGACCACAAAACATGAACCCTTGATTGTAACAGCATACGAAAAATGGTGCTCTGGATGCATGGATCAGAGGGGAGGAATTTCTAGGATTTATGCCTCACTCACGGAGAACACAGAGAAACCATCGTACGCACTGGGTTGGGAACAGGATCTTAAAGTCTCTTGGGACGCCAATACATGGTACTCTAAATTCCAGAAAGCCTTTAAGGGCATTGCCAATGTCTGCCTTATAGAGGCAAACGCCAAAATACTAACACGCTGGTATAACGTACCCCTACGTCTGGCCAATATATTTCCAGGCACCTCCCCCTTATGCTTTAGAGGATGTGGGTTGACCGGATCTCTATACCACATATGGTGGGAGTGTCCTCGTATTCGGGGATTGTGGAACAGGATATTTTCTTTAATACGTAAAGTGACTGACATTTCTGTCCCAAAAACACCTGAGAACTCACGATAGCCCGAGCATGGACAGTATTACTAGCTGCTGTTAAGAGGAAAATCTCATGGGTAATGGTTCAATAAAAAAACAGTCGGTATACTCCAGTGCTCTACAGAAAAACACGACAAAATATGGGAACCCTGGAAGACCTATATACAAACACCTCCACATCCCCATTATTAGTCCACGACCATTCTACTTCTATGTAGCTCTCTGATGCCTAAAGATATCCTCTCCTTCATTCTTTTCTCTTTCCTTCCTCTTTCTACATTCTTCTCTGCACAACCTGGTATTCCACTTGCATGACTTCATATGCGAACACCAGGGAACTGTCTGTCACTGACTTTACTACAAGCCTAACTCAGGCAAACTCCTGCAACTGGTCGTAAGGCCAACTCATATAGTGCACCAAAGACATTCACCAATTTCTCATCTTCTTTTTATGTATCCCCATAATACAGAAGATTGCATACAGGACGGGGATTAAGTTGGGAACACACGAAGCCAGATTTATCCACTGCTTATCAAATGCTTTTCTGATCTACATCTTTTTTTATTATTTACTGTTGGTAAATTCTCGCTCCCCTCGACACAGTCTGATCCCACTAGGGGTGTCGGGACGAGGAAGAAAGAACTCAATTATTGGTAAGACGGACAACACGAACCCCACAAGTTTCTTTCACCACTTGGTGTTTAAGGCCTTCTTCTTTCAATGTTGCTTGTATAACAGACACCCATACAGTTATCTCATGAATGTAACTTATGTCTTTCTTTGAAAAACCTCAATAAAAATATTGAAAAATAAAAAACAAAACCAGGGTGATGCCTGCAGCTGCAGGCATCACCCCGGTACACCTCCTTCAAGCCGAGACGGCATATTTGCGTACGGCCGGTGTAAAGGGGTTTTAAAATATTAAAAAGAAAATAAGAAAAGCCTTTTTCTTATTTTTTTTCTTTCAGCAGGTTAGTAGATACCCCCTACTTATTCTTATGTGGTAGTGCAGGTTTTTTTTTTACGTCAAATTTCTATTTAGATTTAGTCATATGCCGCGTACACACGATCGGACATTCCGACAACAAAACCGTGGATTTTTTTCTGAGGGATGTTGGCTCAAACTTGTCTTGCATACACACGGTCGCACAAATGTTGTCGGAAATTCCGATCGCCAAGAAGGCGGTCACATACAACATGTACAACGGCACTATAAAAGGGAAGTTTAATACCAAGTGTGCCACCCTTTGGGCTCCTTCTGCTAATCTCGTGTTGAAAGAAGTTTGGTGAGAGACGATTTGCGCTTTTCAGACTCGTGCTTTTCAGTCCGTGACGTTTTTGCAGCGTGACGAATGTGCTATCTCCATTACGAACGCTAGTTTTACCAGACCGAGCGCTTCCGTCTCGTACTTGATTCAGAGCATGCATGGAATTTTGTGCGTCGGAATTGTCTACACACGCTCGTAATTTACAAGAACAGATTTTGTTGTCGGAAAATTTGAGATCCAGCTCTCAAATTTTTGTTGTCGGAAACTCCAACAGCAAATGTCCGATGGAGCCTACACACGGTCGGAATTTCCGACAACAAGCTCCCATCGAACATTTGTTGTCGGAAAGTCCGAGTGTGTGTACGAGGCAATAGTCTTTTGACTAAAATTTCATTTTAGTTCCAGTCATATTTTAGTCATCTAAATTGCTTCAGTTTTAGTTATACTTTAGTCATCGGAATTGTTTTAGTTTTAGTCATATTTTAGTAGACTAAAATAGTGTTAATTTAGTAGACGAAAATATTTTAGTCTACAAAATTAACACTGACATAAGGGAGTCACAGCTGGCTCTCACATCCAAATGGCTGTGCCATGGATCAGAAGCCTGGTGAAGGATCAGCTCCAGAGAAGACAGTGATGGACTCCTAGGCTAGTGTCTGTGCTAAAAGTCAGAAGCTAGAATATTTGTAACCGCTGACTTACATTTTTTTTTAAAAGGTCCAAAATTCCTCTTTAAATAATATAACATACAATTGTAAATACTGATTTTGTATTGCTTCTCCAACTTGAACAAATCTCTAAGATCTCTATAAGGTTGTCCTCTCATAGTGGAGTGTATGTGTCAGTGGCCTGATGCCCATTTACATCTTCTAATAAGGCTTTTGCCATTTTTATTTCTGTGTTTTGGTGATTCATTTATTGATTTTATTTGGTGAACAGTAGACGCTGTTCAGTCCTTGCATATAAGCTTAAACATTTTACAATTCTATTTATACACCTACAACTTTATTCTGTGTAATTGAAGTTAATTTTCTTCCAGGTCACTGAATTTTTATTACAAAACAATTACTTTATATTTGATGGCGTTTATCATCTGATTTATCTGACATCCAGAAATAATTGTGCAGGTAATAGCTAACAGTGTTATTAAAGCATCCATTAAAAGAAAAAAAAATTGCAGCATATGTTAAGGCCCTGATATCAAGAATGAATATACTCACGCTGCTTAGTGCCATGCTCGGGTGATGCAGGCTTGGTAGGGGCAGAGCTCTGGCACTATTTGTCTAGTGAGTCAGGAGAGGAGTCATGAGACAAGAAAATTTAGATAGACCTGAAAATTTAGATTACAGATGTGCTCAGAGTGTGCTCCTCAACTGGAAGTTCGGGAAGCACTGAATGGTGTGACGAAGGAAGGGGAAAATCATGACATCAAAATAAGTAATAATTTGGGACAAAGTTAAAGAAAATTATGTTATATAATCTACTGTTTAAGTGGATTTTAATGGAATGAACACCATTATACTGAAGGTTTAATACTATTTTAAACTAAACCTACTGGATAAAGCATAGGATATAATAAAATGGTATCTATTGTTGTAGGTGTGTGAGCATTAATGACTTATTAATAATTTTTCCCCAGGAGCATGCTACAGGGCTATTATCCTGATCTTGTCTCTCACTTGCCGAGTTGCTGACCTCAAATAAGCATGCACATATCAAGGGTCAGGGTACCTCTAATGCACATACTTGTTTTGGGTCAGTGAGTCACTAAATAGGTAAACAATAAATCTCATATTTCAGTTAGAAATATTAAGCCTCAAAGCAAGCAGAATCTACTGTGTGGTCTCTTTAGTGAGTTCATAGTGGTTTGGGAATCCTTTGTCATATACCTTACTTTGGTATTGTTTGTTTTTAAAACAACAAGTTTATAAAGTTATAACATTAAAAAAATAAAATAGGTCTAAAGTTATTGTGGTTTCCATTTAGGAAGTACAGTTATTTATATATATATATATATATATATATATATATATATATATATATATATATTGTGGTAGTGTGGTACCCCACCAGTGTATGTACCCAGAATTCTCAACCGGATGGGTTGAGGGGCTCCAGGAGGGAGCTTATAACATACAGAGGAAACTGGCGCTTCAGTTTCCTCATTATTTGCTAAAGTCCACTTTGGGACCTGGAGCCTGGGGATTTCTTAGAGATCCGGGTGGGATGAAATCCCCAGTCCTGGGTCCGGGTTTTGAGACTCACCGGCAGACTGATTGTTCAGGTGTGTGTGGGCCTGATAGTAGAGTCAGGACCAGGGTTTTGGGCTCCACCCTCCCGAGGAGTCCAGGATTGCAAGGGAGAACCCAGAGAGTGCAGGTGTGCACTGGAGTAGCTAGAGAGTGCAGGATGCACTGTGAAAGCCAGAGAGTGCATGTTTGCGCAGTGGAAGTCACAGACCCAAGTCTGAGGGTCAGAGCAGTGAGGGGCAGCTACTTAAATGGATGGTATTGGCAAGGGAATAGTCTGTAGGTGACAGACGAGAGTCTAAAGTGGAAGGCCTGAGCAGCACTGCTGTATGTATTAGTCAGGAGGCTGAATTTATCATTATTTTGTATGGACGGTAAAACCCCCCTGCGAGGGAAAACCTTTGATTTTGTTTTTTGAACATTCCTTAATAAAAGTGGGCCAACAATCCCTGAAATGTAATTTCTGGCGTGGATTGTTCTCGCTAGCGGGTGTTAGACTTGAGCTAAACAACCCACAAATATCACAATATAGTTGTGCTCATAAGTTTACATACCCTGGCAGAATTTATGATTTCTTGGCCATTTTTCTGAGAATATAAATGTTAACACAAAAACATTTCTTTCCGTCCTGGTTAGTGTTTGGCTGAGGCCATTTATTTTCAATCAACTGGGTTTACTCTTTTTAACCTCCCTGGCGGTATTCCCGAGTCAGGCTCGGGGTGAGTTTTTACTACCAAAAGCGCTAACCCCGAGCCACACTCAGGATCGCATTGCAGTATCCAGGGAATGTTACTTACTTTGTCCCCTGGATCCTGCGATGTCTCCCCGCTGTGTCTGCGAGCTGTCTCCTCGCTTGATTCACAGTGCCGAGTGCCGAGCTCCATTCCCTGCGAGCGTTGCGTCGCACGGCGCCAAATTAAAAAAATTTAAAACACACAATACATACAGTACACTGTAATCTTACAGAGTACAGTACTTTATAAAATAATTACACATCCCCTTTGTCCCTAGTGGTTTGTCCAGTGCCCTGCATGCACTTTTATATTATAAATACTGTTTTTTCTGCCTGGAAACTGGAGATTGTCCATAGCAACCAAAAAGCATCCCTTTACGTCAAAAGTGTTTTTAGACCAGCTAGAAAACAGCGATAATAAATTAGAATCACTTGCAGAATTGAGCAATAGCGATTTGTGGGGAACATAATAACAAAGGGGAGAAAAGGGATTTTCACGGGCTAGCTGTAGTAGTAAACTTTGTGGGGAAATTCATCATCAAACACTGAAAGTAATGACAGCGACAATTCTGCAACTGAGCAAATTTCAGTGTTTTTAATTTGATTACATTATTGAATAAATTTTATTATTATTATATTGTTACTTGTTAAAATTATTTATAGTTATTTATTATATTATAATTTATGATTTTGTGTTTCAAACTTTATCACACCCGGGATGTCTACTAGACTCTTGTTTGGACAGATTTAAGTGAGTTATTCCTAAGACTCACAGGCCTTCAATTTATAACGCCAAATTTCCATGCAAAATAATGGTACCACTTTCAGCATCAAAAATTTGACAGAATCATACCGCCAGGGAGGTTAAATCATAATCACAACAGAAACTACCCAAGATTACCCTGATCAAAAGTTTATATACCCTGGTGATTTTGGCCTGATAACATGCACACAAGTTGACACAAAGGGGTTTGAATGGCTATTAAAGGTAACCATCCTCACCTGTGATCTGTTTGCTTGTAATAATTTTGTGTGTTTATAAAAGGTCAATGAGTTTCTGGACTCCTGACAGACCCTTGCATCTTTCATCCAGCGCTGCACTGACGTTTCTGGATTCTGAGTCATGGGGAAAGCAAAAGAATTGTCAAAGGATCTGCGGGAAAAGGTAGTTGAACTGTATAGAACAGGAAAGAGATATAAAAAGATATCCAAGGAATTGAGAATGCTAATCAGCAGTGTTCAAACTCTAATCAAGAAGTGAAAAATTAGGGGTTCTGTTGAAACCAAACCACCGTTAGGTGGACCAACTAAAATTTTAGCCACAACTGCCAGGAAAATTGTTCGGGATGCAAAGAAAAACCTGCAAATAATGCCAGGCTTCAGGTGAAATACAGGACTCTCTGAAAACATGTGGTGTGGCTGTTTCAAGATGCACAATAAGGAGGCACTTGAAGAAAGATGGGCTGCATGGTCTAGTCGCCAGAAATGCAAATGCCACAAAGTGTCCCACTTACAATAGCACAGAGACAAGCCTCAAACCTTCTGGCACAAAATCATTTGGAGTGAAGAGACCAAAATGTAGCTTTTTGGCCACAATCATAAACACTACATTTGGAGAGGAGTCAACAAGGCCTATGATGAAAGGTACAGCATTCCTACTGTGAAACACGGAGGTGGATCGCTGATGTTTTGGGGATGTGTGAGCTACAAAGGCACAGGAAATTTGGTTGAAATTGCTGGCAAGATGAATGCAGTATGTTATCAAAAAATACTGGAGGAACATTTGCATTCATCAGCCAGGAAGCTGGGCATGGGACGTACTTGGACATTCCAACATGACAATGATCCAAAACACAAGGCCAAGTTGACCTGTCATTTGCTACAGCAGAATAAAGTGAAGGTTCTGGAGTGGCCATCTTAGTCTCCTGACCTCAATATCTTTGAGCCACTCTGGGGAGATCTCAAACGAGCAGTTCATGCAAGACAGCCCAAGAATGTACAGGAACTGGAGGCTTTTTGCCAAGAGGAATGGACAGCTTTACCATCTGAGAAGATAAAGAACCTCATCCACAAATACCACAAAAGATTTCAAGCCGTCATTTATGTTAAAGGTATTAAGAACTGTGGTATGTAAACGTTTGATCAGGGTCATTTGGATAGTTTTTGTTGGGATTATGATTTAAAAAGAGCAAACACAGTTGATTGATAATAAATGACTTCAGCCAAACACTAACCATGAGTGAAAGAAAATATTTTGTGTTATCATTCATATTATCCACAAAATGGCCAAGAAATCATAAATTCTGCCAGGGTATGTAAACTTATGAACACAACTATATATATATATATATATATATATATATATACAGTATCTCACAAAAGATAGTACACCCCTCACATTTTTTGTAAATATTTTATTTTATCTTTTCATGTGACAACACTGAGGAAATGACACTTTGCTACAATGTAAAGAAGTGAGTGTACAGCTTGTATAACAGTGTAAATTTGCTGTCCCCTCAAAATAACTCAACACACAGACATTAATGTCTAAACCGCTGGCAACAAAAGTAAGTACACCCCTAGGTGAAAATGTCCAAATTCGGCCAGATTAGCCATTTTCCCTCCCCAGTGTCATGTGACTTGTTAGTGTTACAAGGTCTCAGGTGTGAATGGGGAGCAGGTGTGTTAAATGGTGTGTTCAATTTGGTGTTATCGCTCTCACTCTCTCATACTGGCCACTGGAAGTTTGACATGGCACATCATGGCAAAAAACTCTCTGAGGACCTGAAAAAAGAATTGTTGCTCTACATAAAGATGGTCTAGGCTATAAGTAAATTGCCAAGACCCTGAAACTGAGCTGCAGCACGGTAGCTAAGACCATACAGCGGTTTAACAGGACAGGTTCCACTCAGAACAGGCCTTGCCATGGTCGACCAAAGAAGTTGAGTGCACATGCTCAGCGTCATATACAGAGGTTGTCTTTGGGAAATAGATGTAAGAGTGCTGCCATCATTGCTGCAGAGGTTGAAGGGGTGGGGGGTCAGCCTGTCAGTGTTTAGACCATACGCTGCAAACTGCATCAAATTGGTCTGCATGGCTGTCGTCCCAGAAGGAAGCCTCTTCTACAGATGATGCACAAAAAAACCTGCAAACAGTTTTCTGAAGACAAGCAGACTATGAACACGGATTATTGGAACCATGTCCTGTGGTCTGATGAGACCAAGATAAACTTATATGGTTCAGATGGTGTCAAGTGTGTGTGGCGGCAACCAGGTGAGGAGTACAAAGACAGGTGTGTCTTGCTTACAGTCAAGCATGGTGGTGGGAGTGTCATGGTCAGGGGCTGCATGAGTTCTGCCGACACTGGGAAGCTACAGTTCATTGAGGGAACCATGAATGCCAACATGTACTGTGACATACTGAAGCAGAGCATGATCCCCTCCCTTCAGAGACTGGGCCACAGGGCAGTATTCCAACATAACGACCCCAAACACGCCTCCAAGACAACCACTGCCTTGCTAAAGAAGCTGAGGGTAAAGGTGATGGACTGGTCAAGCAAGTCTCCAGACCTAAACGCTATTGAGCATCTGTGGGTCATCCTCAAACAGAAGATGGAAAAGCGCAAGGTCTCTATCATACACCAGAGTGGAAGAGAACTCCAGTGGCAACCTGTGAAGCTCTGGTGAACTCCATGACCAAGAGGGTTAAGGCAGTGCTGGAAAATAATGGTGGCCACGGCATGAGAACTAGCAACAAATGTTAGAGCTTTAAAGGACATCGCCACTTTCTTTTCTTCTTTTTGAGGACTTTTCTTGCCCAATTTTATTAAAACAAAGTTCAGCAAACTTCCAGAAAAGAAAATCAATGACTTTCCCTCACAGGGCTTTTAAGCATTTCCAACCAAAGAAATACACATTCAGCCTGCAGACATATACATGCAGCACTCCTGCTCTGGCCCTACCCTTTAGGCCCTTTTTCTGCCTTCCACAGACAGTCTTCATACACACTCTGTGCACATAATTTACAGCCCCTTGCTGCTGTGGCTCCCACATGGAGCCCTCCTGACTCCTGGCAGCAACCTCCTCTGCCTGCTGGGGTGAAGCCCAGAACCATATTTAGGCCGCTACTAATAGCCCAGCACACACCTGACCAATTGGTGTGTTGGTGGTTCTGAAAACCTGGACCCAGGTTTTCTCTCAATGACATAAGCTCCCTGGACCCTGACAGGGCAATGCTCTGCCACTTGGGCCACCAGATGTTGCTGGTGCTGCTTTCACTGTATGGGTTCCACATGTAGCGGTTGCCCCAACATATATGTTACATCAATTTACAAGTCTACCGTACCCATCTTGTCTTGCTTATTTGCTTATTTAAAAAAAAAAAGCTGTGTGTAACTTTTAATTCTGGGAGCTAGGTGCTGCTTCCAAAACTTCTGGAAGTACTTAACTGGGCAGCTGTAGAGGGGAAGCTGCCACTGTCTATGACAGAGGCAACAATTATAGTGCTTCCTAAGGAGGGGAAAAGTCAACTTGACGTAGCATCATATAGGCCGATATCTCTCCTATGTTCGGACGTGAAGATACTGGCTAAAGTACTGGCAACACGACTTAACAGAATAGTTGCGAAATTGGTGCACCCGGACCAGACTGGATTTATTCCAGACAGATCCACAAGTATCAACATAAGAAGGATATATCTAAACATTCAACTGCCAATAGAGAATGAAGGGACAAGAGCTATTCTGTCCTTAGACGCAGCAAAGGCGTTTGACAGCCTTGAGTGGCACTTTTTGTGGAGGGTACTGGCCGAGTTTCAGTTTGGTCCGAGATTCATCCAATGGGTTAAGATACTGTATGAGGGTCCAAGAGCAAAAATAAGAATAAATGGTGAGTGTTCAGAGTGGTTTCAGTTGGCGAGGGGGACAAGGCAGGGGTGCCCTGCTTTTCGCCCTCGCAGTGGAGCCTCTGGCCATATCAATAAGGGCATCCCCAGAGGTACATGGATTCAAGAGAAAACTTGGGGAAGAAAAGATTACCATGTATGCAGATGACATCTTGCTTTTTCTGGGGGATACACAGTCCTCATTAGATACAGCAATGGGGATAATCGGAGAATATGGAAAAATTTCAGGGTTGAGGATTAATTGGGAAAAATTTGCACTTTTGCCGATGGACCCAATAACACAGCAGATAACCCAAGTTAAGGTTGTGAGTCAGATGAGGTACTTGGGAGTAAATGTAACAAAAGATCCAGGACATTATATAGCCAATAATCTGGTACCATTAATGACAAGGTTGAGACAGAAGTGTCGCGTGTGGAACAGACTCCCACTTTCGGTGGTCGGACGTTGCAACCTTGTCAAAATGGTTTGGATGCCTCAGATCCTATATGTAATACATAACTCCCCAGTATGGATCCCAAAGTACTGGTTCAAAAAAATAGACAGTGTATTTAGGGAACTGATATGGAAAAATGGAGCAGCAAGAGTTCGCCTTCGTACTTTACAGCAATCTAGAGAAAGGGAGGGATTGGCATTGCCCAATCCGAGATATTACTTTCTAGCTGCACAAATTCAGCATATGAGGGGAAGTAACCTACCGGTGAGTAGGGAGGGGGGGAAGAATCTACTATTGAATGATACAAGTCATGATACAGAAGTAGAGGCAGTGGAGGCTGACTCTTTCTGCTCCAGATGTCCAACAGAAAAACTGATAGTAAAATGCTGGAAGACGGTTAAGGAGATATTGGGGTACAGCGGATTCTCAGAATTCTCTCCTATTTGGGACACCACCAGCTGAATCCATCACCACATACGCTGCTGTGCTCCATGCTGTCTCCCTGATCCTGCTAAAAGGCCAAGAACCAGAGGGTCTATCAGGGAACCCCCCCTTTTGTTTCCGTCTCCTCCAACATCTCTGATGACCACCGTCGGCAGGGGTTTTTTTTTTGTTTACAAACGATTTTATTCAAGGATCAACATCATACAAAGAAAATGTCAGACATCATATTCAAAACAAATAATGATACATAAGCTCAGGACATGGGTAGAAGATAATGGCATATATAATGGGAATCAATACATGAGGAGTAGAGAGGTTATATAAGGTGAAAGCAGAGAGAGTTATACAACTTTTATCAAAGCACATTCGACCAATGTTTCCATTTATTTTCAAATACTAGCATTGTATCATATAAAGTGTGGTGAATGCGTTCCGCCAATTTGATGGCATCCATACGTGCCAATACTTGTGACCACGGAAGGGAAGAAGAACGCCAGTTGAGCGCAGTTACCCAATGGATGGCCAAGAAAAGTGAGTGGATGAGCTTTGCACAGGGCAAAGGGACGTCAGGTATGGACGTAAAACATAGGCACATTTGGGCAGTGAGTGTAATAATGTGGCCAGCGATGGCCGATACTTAGGGGCCACTGTTTGCCAAATAGGCCTAAGGTACCTACAACTCCAGAAAATGTGTAATAACGTGCCTACCTCAGAGCAGCCCCGAAAACAGAGCGGGGAAACCGCAGGGTAGATGGAGTGTAGGTGTGCGGGGGTCATGTACCACCTTAGATGCAGTTTGAGAGCCGTTTCCCGAATGGAGTAGGCTCTGGTGTTTTTATACATATTCGTCAGCATCTCCTCCCAGTCTGACGGGTCGAAAGTCATGCCTAACTCCCCCTCCCATTTCATCATAGGTTTGGTTTTTGCCGGCATGGCAAATTCGTTAAGTATAGTGTATATTCTAGATATAACCCCACTATCCCTGGAAGAGTGGGTACATATGCGTTCATAAGGGGTATTCTGGGTTTGAGATTCTAGGGGGCCCCTATTCTGGTAGAAATGCCTGACCTGTATATATCTGTACAACTCTGTGGGGGGAAATTCCCACTCTGCTTGTAGTTGTTGGAAGTGTTTAAAATGACGACCGTCCTTCAAGGATTGGAACGTTATAACAGCTGAAGTTAACCACCGGGAGAATGTAGCCCTATCCCGAAAGGCTGGGGGGAAATCAGGGTCTCCTATAAAGGAATACAACGGGGATAGGGGAGAGGATAAGTGGAATTTATGGCCGTATAGCAACCAAAGTTGTACCGATTGGCTTACAACCGAGTTCAGTGGAGCAAGGTGGCCTGACTTGATGGATCTGGACCACAATAACCCTGGCAGGTGGAAGGGAAGGATAGACTGAGTCTCAAAAGTTAACCATGGAACACCGTCTGTGGAGGCGTGCCATTGAGCGGATTGAGCAAACCTGGAAGCTAAATAATAGTGCCAAAGGTCTGGAAGGCCCAAACCTCCCAGGGGCTATACAGTAGGGATTTGTGAAATCTTGGATTCTTATTATGCCACACAAATTTATTGACTTCTTTCTGGATTGATTCAATGTAGGACTTAGAGACGTATATAGGGAGGGCCCTGAAGAAAAATAGCAACTTAGGCAAAATGGCCATTTTTATAGCTGTGACTCTGCCCAGGAATGAGATGTGAAATTTATCCCAAGTTTTAAGCAGGGATCTGACATGAGAGACTATGGGATGATAGTTTACATGGAACAAGGATTGAAAGGTAGGAGTCAGCTGTATCCCTAAGTAGCGAAAGGAGTCTGTACACCAAGCAAAATCAAAGTGTTGCCTCAGCGAGGTTGCAAGATCATTTGGTATATTGATTGGCATGGCCGAGCATTTAGCTAAATTAACTCCCAATCCTGAAATTTGATGGAATGAATCTAATAGGGAGGTGAGATTCGGTAGTGCTATAAGTGGGTTGGTCAGAAACAGGAGCACATCATCCGCATATAAGCTGAGTTTATATTCATCTGGGCCCTTACAATATCCTTTTATATTAACATTGTCAGTTATGGCACGGGATAGGGGTTCAATAGCTAGAGCAAAAAGGAGAGGGGATAACGGGCACCCCTGCCTAGTGCCCCTCTGAAGGGGGAAAAATGGAGAATTGGTGCCTGGCAGTTTAATGCGCGTTTGTGGGTTTCCATACAAGGCATGAAATCCCTGTATGAATTCTCCATAGATGCCAAATTTGGGCAACAAGCAATCAAGGTAGGACCAGCTAACGCTGTCGAATGCCTTGTGTCTATCCAGGCTGAGAAGGAGAGTTTGTTTAGAATGTAAGTTGGCGTCTTGTATTATATTGGTGACCAGGCGTATGTTATCAGTGATCTGCCTACTGGGAATGAATCCCGTCTGGGCAGGAGAGATCAAACTGGTGATCACGGAGGCTAATCTATCTGCTAGTAGTCTACCAAAGATTTTCAGATCATTGTTGATTACCGAGATCGGGCGGAAGTTTTGGGGTAATGAATGATCTTTGTGGGGTTTGGGGATGAGGGACATGTTGGCTAGAAGCATCTCGGCCGGAAAGTCGTTTCCTTTCAAGATATGGTTATAAAGGGAGGTCAAATGAGGGGATAAGGTGTGGGAAAATTTCTTGTAGTAGGAAGTGGAATAGCCATCTGGGCCAGGGGCAGTCGAAGATTTGAGAGATTTGATGATTGTCTGTATTTCCAATTCGGTGCATGGAGCATTCAGGGCCTCTAATTGCTGGTCAGTTAGAGTGGGTAGAGTTAGGTCTGAGAACCAGGAATGCCTTGAGGGGTCAGAGGTTGGGCCAGTCATTTTAAACAGGTTCTTATAATAATCTACAAAAATATCCATGACGTCATTAGGGTGAGAGACCAGAACACCAGCAGAATTACGAAGTCTATAGTTATGCGAGGGTCTCGTAGCCTGGTTTAATTTTCGTGCGAACATAGTAGAAGATGCATTACTACGCACTAAAAATTTTGCTTTAGCCCATCTCAAGGCCTTTTCCATACCCTCAGAGAGCAGGAGGTCTAACGCTTGTTTTTTGCTATGGATTTGTTGAAGAAGGACCGGGGAGGGATCCTGATTGTAGCGATAATATAGTCTATCAAGGGCCCTTGTGAGAGAATGAAGTTCAGATAGTTTGGCTCTGTTTTTTTTGGAGGCTATATCAATAAGGTTACCCCTCATGACAGCCTTATGGGCAGTCCACAAAGTGCACGGTGAGGTGTTTGGGAGGTGATTATCCACAAAGTATTCCTGGAGCTTGGTGTTGAGCACCTCGACTGTGGAGGAGTCAGTGAGCAGCGAATCATTCAGTCTCCAGGAATAGGTTGTGGGCTTGAGGCCCATCCCGTTGATCGCAAACTCAACCATGTGGTGGTCAGACCAGGGGCAAACATGAATTTCTGCCCCGGAGGAGTTGGCTAAGACTGTTGGGGAGCTCAAGATATAGTCCAAGCGGGCATAGCTGTCATGAGGATTCGAGTAGAATGTATAAGATCTACATCCAATGTTGTGTGCTCGCCACGTGTCAATAAGCTGCAGGGAGTTTAGGCTACCTGTCAGGGTTTTGGGAAATGCTTTAGTAGCGGGGGTGCTCTTGCTCCTATCTAGGCCTGGGTTAGCTGTGAGATTAAAATCCCCTCCAATTATCAAGTGTGACGATAGATATCATTCTAATATTTGAAAAAATTGTCTAAAGAAGGAGGCATGTGCTTCATTAGGGGCATATATAGAGGCAATAGTAACAGCCCGGCCCTGGATCTTGCCTTGCAAGATTATAAACCTGCTACCCGGATCTTTATATACGTGTCCAACTTCAAAAACAACCAAGTTCCTAACAAATATGGCCACTCCATGGGTTTTATTGGGGTGGGAGGTACAATAAAATTGCTTAAAAGATCTATCAAAATATTGTGGGTGGTTTGAGTTAGAGAAGTGAGTCTCCTGCAGCAGGAGTATGTCTGCTCCCAGACTTTTATAGTGCCTAAAGGCTTTCCTTCGCTTTTGAGGCAAATTAAAGCCCTGGACATTGTGAGAAATGACTTTAAGAGCCATCATAAAGTAACAGGGAGGGGGCATGGGGATGGGAGGAGATTATGCAGGTAAGGGTTTCCCGTGGAATAGCCATTTTAGCCACATTCTTGAATCTAACATAACACACATGTCTCTGGATAGTGGAAATACATGTCTGAATACTAGTAAGAGATATAATCAATAAAACTGACATTTCAAGGTTCAATGCAAAGATATGAAAAAAACTAAAATATCTTAACACAAAAAAGCTCAAAAACCATGTAAGAGCATGGGGGTCAGAGGAAAACTTTCCTAATGACCAAAAAAATACTTCCAATGGACTATACCGTCCTATACTAACCGGAGGACCCCGATGGGGTCGCAGCGACGAACAGGGTGACCATAAAATGCACATCACCCTGAACCTCACAACGGCCTGGGTCCGAGAGCTAGCAGGGGGGGGACATTTGAGCGAGAGGAGACGTACCGCCTCAAGGACTGTCAGATCAATGAAGTAGTACTGGTGCACGTCCTCCACCAGGAAGGAAAAGCAGACAAGTGTTCCTGCAGGATCATCAGGAAAGAAAAAAAAAAAAAACAAGGAAAAACAAACAGGACTGTCTGGATATAGGGTGTAAGGCTTCTTCCGAACGGGCCTGGGCTCAAACAGCCTAAAATAGGGGTTAATGCGGTATTGTCAGCAAAGTCTCCAGCCTGGTTCAGGCCCCAAACTTAATCAGGGAGAAGTCGTTACTCACGGGAAACTGGCGTGGTATGGACAACCGAAGAGTCTCCGAGTCTGGACAGTTAAGCAGGCTGATCCCGGAACGGCTGGCGCCATCTGCCCTGGTTCCTGCGCGACGATGGAGTGTTCCATAACGGGTTAGGCCCTGGAGTGGGGGGTCTGCGGTTCACGGCTTCTGGCTCCAAAAGGCCCAATTTGATCAATATCTCCTTTCCGTCTGCAACATTATAGGCAGTGTAAGTGGTTCCATTATGGGGAATGGAGAGTTTAAACGGAAAGCCCCATCTATAGCGAATGCGAGCAGACTGAAGGACCGATGTAACTTCCTTCATCTGACGTCTGCGGTCAAGGGTTGCCTGCGAGATATCCGGGAAAATTTGAATCCTCACCCCGTCTAGATCAATGGCCGCCGCGTTCCTAGCAGCACGGAGAATGTCTTCTTTTATCAAGTAATCTTTCAGACAGAGGATTATATCACGCGGTGGTTTCTCTGCTGGGAGTTTGGGGCGCAAGGCCCTGTGGATCCGATCACACACAAACGCCGTGGTGGGCGCCGAGGGAAGGAGATTGAGGAATAACTTGGTAGCTGCGGCAGGGAGGTCCACAACTGACTCAGGAACACCCCGTAGCCTGAGGTTGTTTCTTCTGTTTCGATTGTCGAGGTCCTCGACCTGCGACTGCACTAGTTGGAAATTTTCAGCCAGGGCCTCATAATCCTTACGGAGATCGACGTGTGCCAAGGCTAACTCGTCGTGCTTCGTCTCCAAAAGATCAGTGCGGCCACCCAGGGCAGTGATCTCCAGCGAAAGTGTACTGGTAGCCTTGTGTAATTCCTTTTGGAACTTCTCAGCCAATTTTTCATACATGGAGGCCAGGCTGTCCTCCAGATCAGCCTTGGTGAGCTGGGCAGGACACTCACTGTCCCCAAAGGTTGAAACTGAAGCCTCCGGAGATGCCGGCTGTGACGGGGAGCCACGTTGTGCATGAGCGCCATCTTTAGCCATACCGGACTTCTCAGTGGCACGACGGAGAAGGTAAGTAGTTAGGGACCCTTGCGGCTTGGATTTCGGCGATTTTTGCGTGAAGGCATGCACCTGATGTTCCCACAGGGGTGCAGGGTAAAAGTAGCAATAAAGGGGTGCAATATGGCCCCGTAGGAAGGCGGTTAGTCTCCTCGATCGTCGGAACTCCCGCTAGCTGCGACCTTCTCTCATCACGTCCAGGCCACGCCCCGGCAGGGGGTTTTTACATACTCCTAAAACCCCCCCCAACCCCACTGGTCATCTGGGACCACCGAAACGGAGGGGACAATCTAACCCAGCCCTCCTGAAATCCTCACAGCACGGCACTAGGACTTACAGCGCACGCAAGCCTTTTCTATTTTAGACCAGCCTACAGTGAATACCCACATACTGGTTTCTGATCTTCTCTTAGCGCAGCGTGCCCTTCGTTGGGGAGCCCTCCTTCCGGACGCCGGTGGGATATGGCTCATTTGGAATCAGAGGTTCTTCCTGGTGCCTATTGATTTTATGTTTAACCCCCCCTATGGATGCAACCCTATGATTCCCAAGTCTATGCATATGACATACTAAATATCCTTGTTGACACAATCATCTCCCTGAAGAAGAAAAAAATTCTGTTTTTCGAAACGCGTCGGTTTTCACCATTATATGTTTTTTCTGTAACTATATGGTGTCCCTGATTGTATTATTTCATGTATTGTATGTCTTTGTGTTAGCATCCTTCCTATGTCACACCAATTATCCCTGTAAGATTATCCATATCTAGTGATGAGCCTAACACCCCCGGGTTCGGTTCGCACCAGAACCCGCGAACGGACCGAAAGTTCGCACGAACTTTAGAACCCTATTAAATACAATGAATGCGAACGTTCGAAATCTAAAGTGCTAATTATAACGACTATTATGCATGTTATTGTCCTAAAAAGGGTTTGGGAACCCGGGTTCTGCACCAGGGGACATGTATCAATGCAAAAAGAAGTTTTAAAAACGGCCGTTTTTCTGGAGCAGTCATTTTAATGATGCATAAAGTGAAAAAAAAAAAGTCAAATATTCCTTTAACCACTTAACAACCACCTGCCGACAAATAACGTCGACAAGGTGGTTGCTTAACTCTGGGAGGACGTTATATAACGTCCTCCCAGAATCGCGCTCCCGCGCGCCCCCTGGGGCGCGCACACGGGAAACTCCGTGACCGCCGGGTCCAGAGGACCCGGCGGATCACGAATCGCGGTAAATCGCCGCTGATAGCGGCCGTTTACCACGTGATCGCTCCGTCAAATGACGGAGCAATCACTTGTAAACAGACCGGCGTCATTTGATGACGCCGGTTCCTCCCTCCCCTCTCTGTACCGATCGGTACAGTGTGAGAGGGGAGGGGGAGGGAGCGGATGGCAGCAGCAGCACTGTGGGCTGGATCTGTGACAATTGCAGTCACAGATCCAGCCATCCATCCATCCCTGCTCAGCCATCCCTGTGCTATACCCTGCCAATACTCTGCAATACACCCTGCCAATACTCTGCAAAATACCCTGGTGCAATACTCTGCAATACCCTGGTGCAATACTCTGCAATACCCTGCGAAATACTCTGCAATACCCTGCGAAATACTCTGCAATACCCTGCGAAATACTCTGCAATACCCTGCGAAATACTCTGCAATACCCTGGTGCAATACTCTGCAATACCCTGGTGCAATACTCTGCAATACCCTGGTGCAATACTCTGCAATACCCTGGTGCAATACTCTGCAATACCCTGCACAATACTCTGCAATACCCTGCAAAATACTCTGCAATACCCTGCAAAATACTCTGCAATACCCTGCAAAATACTCTGCAATACCCTGCGCAATACTCTGCAAAATACTCTGCAATACCCTGCACAATACTCTGCAATACCCTGCACAATACTCTGCAATACCCTGCACAATACTCTGCAATACCCGCCACAATACTCTGCAATACCCTCCACAATACTCTGCAATACCCTCCACAATACTCTGCAATACCCTCCACAATACTCTGCAATACCCTCCACAATACCCTGTGCAATACCCTCCACAATACCCTGTGCAATACCCGTGCAATACCCTGCCATACACCGCAATACCCTGCCATAGTCCGCAATACCCTGCCATAGTCCGCAATACTCCGCAATGCCCGGCAATACTCCGCAATGCCCGGCAATACTCCGCAATGCCCGGCAATACTCCGCAATGCCCGACAATACTCTGCAATAACCACTTCCCGCCCTCCGGCCGTCATATGACGTCCTTGACTTTGTGCGGGGATATCTGAATGATGGGAGCAGCTACAGGCATCATTCAGATATTAGCTTTTTCAGCCGGCGATTCCCTACACCATAAGAACAATCATAGCGGCTGTTCCGCCGCTTGATCATTCTTACGGGAGGCGAGAGGGGATGTCCCCCCCCCCCGCCGCCCTCCGGTGCTTCTACCGACTCACCGCTACGATCAAAGCCAGGATTGTTGTTTTTTTTTTGTATTTTTTTCAGGCTTCCCAGCCTAGAGGTGAGATGTGGGGTCTTATTGACACCCCCCCCCCCCATATCTCACTGTAAAGAGGACCTGTCATGCCATATTCCTATTACAAGGGATGTTTACGTTCCTTGTAATAGGTATAAAAGTGATCAAAAAAATGTTTAGGGCGGAAAAACATGTCAAACTAAAATAAATAAAGTAAAATGAAGAATAATTTTTTTTTTTTTTTTAAAGCGCCCCTGTCCCCGTGAGCTCGCATACAGAAGCGAACGCATACGCAAGTCCCGCCCACATATGAAAACGGTTTTCAAACCACACATGTGAGGTATCTCTGCGAACGTTAGAGCGAGAGCAATCATTTTGGCCCTAGACCTCCTCTGTAACTCAAAACATGTAACCAGTAAAAATATTTAAAGCGTCGCCTATGGGGATTTTTTAAGTAGCGAAGTTTGGCGCCATTCCACGAGTGTGTGCAATTTTTAAGGGCGACATGTTAGGTATCTATTTACTCGGCGTAACTTCATCTTTCACATTATGCAAAAACATTGGGCTAACTTTACTGTTTTTTCTTTTTTTTTAAGCACAAAACATTTTTTTTCCGTAAAAAACGCGTTAAAAAAATTGCTGCGCAAATATCGTGCGAGATAAAAAGTTGCAACAACCACCATTATATTCTCTAAGGTCTTTGCTAAAAAAACATATATAATGTTTTGGGGTTCTATGTAATTTTCTAGCAAACAAATGATGATTTTTACATGTAGGAGAGAAATGTCAGAATTGGCCTGGGTGCTCCAGAACGCCTGAAGGTGCTCCCTGCATGTTGGGCCTCTGTATGTGGCCACGCTGTGTAAAAGTCTCACACATGTGGTATTGCCATACTCGGGAGTAATAGCAGAATGTGTTTTGGGGTGTAATTTGTGGAATGCATATGCTGTGTGTGAGAAATAACCTGCTAATATGACAATTTTGTGAAAAAAAAAAGAGAAAAAAAAAATCTTGATTTTGCAAAGAATTGTGGGAAAAAATGACAACTTCAAAAAACTCACAATGCCTCTTTCTGAATACCTTGGAATGTCTTCTTTCCAAAAAGGGGTCATTTGGGGGGTATTTGTACTTTTCTGGCATGTTAGGGTCTCAAGAAATAAGATAGGCCGTCAGTACTTCAGGTGTGATCAATTTTCAGATATTGGCACCATAGTTTGTGGACTCTATAACTTTCACAAAGACATAATATACACCAATTTGTACTTATTTTTACCAAAGATATGTAGCAGTATAAATTTTGGCCAAAATTTATGAAGAAAAAATAGTAATTTGCAAAATTGTATAACAGAAACGAAAAAAAAATCATTTTTTTACAAAATGTTCAGTCTTTTTTCTCTTATAGCGCAAAAAATAAAAAACCCAACAGTGATTAAATACCACCAAAAGAAAGCTCTATTTGTGTGAAAAAAAGGACAAAAATTTCATATGGGTACAGTGTTGTATGACTGAGTAATTGTCATTCAAAATGTGAGAGCACCGAAAGCTGAAAATTGGTCTGGTTATTAAGGGGGTTTAAGTGCCCAGTGGTCAAGTGGTTAAATATCGTACATGGGGGGTGTCTAAAGTATGCCTGTGAAGTGCCACGTGTTTCCCGTGTTTAGAACTGTCCCTGCACAAAATTACATTTCTAAAGGAAAAAAAGCCATTTAAAACTGCTTGCGGCTTTAATGTAATGTCTGGTCCCGGTAATATGGATGAAAATCTTTAGGAAAAATGGCATAGCTACCCCATCACACCCCCCCCCCCTACCCCAGCCCATTACCAGCCCCTTTGGGTCTTGTATGGATATTAAGGGGAACCCCGCACACAAAATAAAAAAGGCCCTATATACTCTGAACAGCCGTATACAGGCGGTGCATACAAGACAGGGACTGTAGGTTTGTTCTTATGTAGAATCTGTTTGTAATTTTGAACAGGTACATTGTTTAAGTGTAGCTCCAGGCAAAAAATCTATTTTTAAGCTTTTTGGAAAACATAGGTAAGGGTTATCACCCCTGTAACATTTGTTTTGCTGTCTGTGCAGTGTTCACCTGTTCAGAACAGTTCACCTCACTTTCCGTCCTAATGACAAATGTTTTTTGAAAATTTGTTTTTTTTATTGAAACAAGAATTGGTGATAAAGCATCAGTGGAGAGGAGACACTTTTTTCCCATATTAACTCTTACAGGAGAGAATTTGCCTTCCTAGGGGTAGATTTCCTCTCACTTCCTGTTGTATCCTTCCGTTTGCAAGGAGGAGTCGTTTGTAAGTTGGATGTTTGAAAGTAGGGGCCTGCCGTATATACTCAGCTGAAATTTGCCCCTTACATGTTGGTGTTGCCACAACACTGTGAGCCCTCACAGTTACTCTTGGTGGGCGCATGAATGGGCCCTGCTGTGAATTATTAGATCAAGAATTGTAATTGCATGCCCCTGTTGAACAGGGGCTGAAAAATTGGGCCTTTGGTGGTAGTGGTGGTGGTGGTGTTGACACAACACTGTAAGGCCTCACAGTTAGTCTTGGTGGGCGCAGGAATGGGCCCTGCTGTAAATTATTAGATCAAGAATTGTAATTACATGCCCCTGTTAAACAGGGGCAGAAAAATTGGGCCTTAGGCACTGGTGCCACAACACTTCAACCCCTCACAGATACTGTACTTGGAGCACAGCAATGAGCCCTGTTGCAAAGTATTGCATCAAAAATTGTAATTACACGCCCCTGTTAAACAGGGGCTGAAAAATTGGGCCTTAGCCACTGGTGCTGGTGCCACGACACTGCAACCTCTCCCAGATACTCTAGTTGGAGTGCAGGAATGAGCCCTGCTGCAAAGCATTGCATAAAAAATTGTAATTACATGCCCCTGTTAAACAGGGGCATAAAAATTGGGCCTTAGGCACTGGTGCCACAACACTGCAACCCCTCACAGATACTGTACTTGGAGCACAGCAATGAGCCCTGTTGCAAAGTATTGCATCAAAAATTGTAATTACACGCCCCTGTTAAACAGGGGCTGAAAAATTGGGCCTTAGCCACTGGTGCTGGTGCCACGACACTGCAACCACTCTCAGATACTCTAATTGGAGTGCAGGAATGAGCCCTGCTGCAAAGCATTGCATAAAAAATTGTAATAACACGCCCCTGTTAAACAGGGGCTGAAAAATTGAGCCAGAAACAAAAATGTTCTTCCAAGCTATCATCATCAATCGGATCATTGAGGAGGAGGAGGATAGTCAGTCAACATAACAGGACAGTCTCTCAGCATCAGCATCAGTCTTGAAGGGATGTGACATTTGAAAATAAATTAGTCTGTTATATCAGCTTCAGGTGTTTGGTAGCTGGTGGTGATCCAAGACTGGTTCATCTTTATGAAGGTCAGTTGATCAACAGAGTCGGTGGACAGGCGCACCCTGTGATCCGTGACAAATCCTCCAGCAGCACTGAATGTGCGTTCTGAAAGAACGCTGGATGCAGGACAGGCCAGTAGCTCAATTGCATACTGTGCAAGCTCTGGCCAGTGATCCATCCTCAAGACCCAGTAAGCCAGAGGATTTTCGGTGGGGAAGGTGTCCAAGTCTGACCTTGCCCCCAAGTATTCCTGCACCATGTATATCAGACACTGGCGATGGTTGCTGGAACCGATCATACCTTGGGGCTGCGGACCAAAGAATTGTCTGAACGTATCGGAAAGACGGCCACCTTCCCCACCGCTCCTTCTTTGGCTGACCGAAGCCTTAGCAACTCGTTGTCCAGGACCAGGAGTTTGTAACCTCCCAGTCTCTTGGAACGCGTTGCACAGACCTTTCTGCAAGGCCTCCCGGAGTTGTCTCATCCTCTGCTCCCTCTGCGACGGTAAGATAAGGTCCGCAACCTTACCCTTGTACCGTGGATCAAGGAGAGTGGCCAGCCAGTAATGGTCCCTCTCCTTGATCCGAAGAATACAAGGATCCTTCCGCAGACTTTGCAGGATCAGGGAGGCCATGCAGCGTAGGTTAGCTGAGGCATTCGGTCCGGAGTCCTCTGGGTCACTAAGGACGACATGATCCGCAGCCACCTCCTCCCAGCCACGTACAAGTCCACTGGTTTCTTGGGACTGTAAATCATCCCTAAAAGACTGCTGCTGATGATGCTGAGTGCCAGGCTCCACCTCCATGCTGACACAATCCTCCTCCTCCTCCTCCTTATCCTGTGCGATGGGTGGGACAGAAGGAACACTGTCTGGGTAAAGGGGGCCTTGAGAGGCAAGGAAGTCCTCCTCTTCCTGCCTCTGTTCTGCCTCAAGTGCCCTGTCCATTATTCCACGCAGCGTATGTTCCAACAGGTGGACAAGAGGTACAGTGTCACTGATGTATGCACTGTCACTGCTCACCATCCTCGTGGCCTCCTCAAATGGTGCCAGGACAGTGCATGCATCCCTGATCATGCCCCACTGGCGTGGTGAAAAAACCCTGAGCTCCCCTGACCCTGTCCTGGTGCCGTAGTCGCACAGGTACTCATTGATGGCCCTCTGCTGCGTGTACAGCCGCTGCAGCATGGCCAACATTGAGTTCCACCTGGTGGGCATGTCACATATAAGGCGGTTCTTGGGCAGGTTCAACTCCTTTTGCAGCTCAGCCAGGCGAGCACTGGCATTATAAGATCTGCGGAAATGCACACAGACTTTCCTGGCCTGCCTCAGGACATCCTGTAAGCCCGGGTACCTGCCCAAGAACCGCTGCACCACCAGGTTAAGGACGTGAGCCACACAGGGCACATGGGTCAGTTGTCCCTGTCGGAGAGCAGAGAGGAGGTTGGTGCCATTGTCGCAAACTACCATTCCTGGCTTAAGCTGGCATGGCGTCAACCACCTCTCGGCCTGCCCCTGCAGAGCAGACAGAACCTCTGCCCCAGTGTGGCTCCTGTCCCCCAAACACACCAGCGCAAGCACGGCATGGCATCTTTTTGCCTGCGTACTTGCGTAGCCCCTTGAACGCCTACGGAGCACCGCTGGTTCCGAGGACAAAGCACAGGAAGAGGCCACAGAGGAAGAAGAAGAGGAGGGGGTGGAGGACAGAGGTGTGTCACAACCAGTAGTAGCATTTTGGAGGCGTGGCGGTGGAACAACCTCCAACACTACTGCACCTTGTCCTGCATCCTTCCCAGCTGCCAAAAGAGTGACCCAATGGGCCGTGAAAGAAAGGTAACGTCCCAGTCCATGCCTGCTGGACCATGAGTCAGCGGTAATATGCACCTGACCGCCCTGTCCAGCGAGGCCAAGACATTGCCTTCCAAATGCCGGTATAGAGCCGGAATCGCCTTCCGTGAGAAAAAGTGGCGTTTGGGAACCTGCCACTGAGGAACCGCACATTGCACAAACTCACGGAAGGGGGCCGAGTCTACCAACTGAAAAGGCAGCAGTTGAAGTGCTAGCAATTTAGCCAAGCTAGCATTCAACCGCTGGGCATGTGGATGGCTGGGAGTGAACTTCTTTCGACGGTCCAGCAACTGGGGCAGGGAAATTTGCCTGCTAGAATCGGACGTCGGTGTACTGCTAGCAGAGTGCCCGCAAGTACTTGGCTGTGACACACCTAATTCTACACCTTCATTCCTCTCAGAGCAGGTTTCAGAGAGGACTGAAGGTATAGTGGGGTTGGAGATCCCAGCTGATGTGGTGCAAGAAGAGGTCAGCATTGTTCTTTGGTGTGGGTCTTTAAGGTAGGCTTGCCAACGAGCTGCATGGCAGGTCAACATATGTCTGGTCAAGCATGTGGTGCCCAAGCGGGTGATGTTTTGGCCACGCGATATACGCTTGAGACATATGTTGCAAACAGCAGCTGTGCGATCTGATGCACTCGACTCAAAAAAGGCCCACACCAAAGAACTTTTTGAATAACGGGCAGAGGCAGCGCCCTGCACAGACGGAGCTCTGCGGTGTGATTCCGTCGGTGTGCTGCCCTTACGCTGGCCCCCCGAGGGCATCCTGCCTCATTGGAGATGTGCCTCCTCCTCATCCTCCTCCTCCTCCTCCTCCTCTCTCCTATTAGGCACCCATGTGGAGTCAGTGACCTCATCATCCCCTCCCTCCTCATCACTGGAGCCAATCTGGCAGTATGCTGCAGCTGCTGGAACATGACTGCCAGATTGGTGTCCTTCTTGAGCATCCCCTCTCTCTGCTCTCACGCTACTGCCTTCCTCTAGCTGGGTATCATCATCAGACCCTTCGAAACACTGGGCATCCTCCTGGAGCATGTACCCAACACTGTGCTCAAACAGTTCGGGGGACTCCTCAGGAGGACATGGTTGGTCTAGGGAAGAAGTGACTGATGATGACATTGATACCAGGGAAGAGGACACTTTGGCAGCTGCTTTGCCAGTACCCTGAGCCTGGGTGAGAGAGGATGAGGAGGATGAGGAGGGCTTGGTCATCCACTCTACCAAGTCTTCGGCATGATGCGGCTCAACACGTCCAGCTGCCGAAAAGTAGGACAAGCGTGTCCCATGGCCACGTGCTGATGGCGATGCACCGCGTTCACGACCAGCACTGTTGTCTCTAGACACAGAGCCTGCTTGCCCTCTTTTATTGGCTCCTGACTGTCTGCCTCTCCTTGTTTGCCTTCCAGACATTCTAATGGCCTGCAGGGAAATGGGAAAAGCAGTAATACAGGCTAAGTTCAGGTGTAATATGGTCAGGAGGCACACTCCGCCCGCTGTAAGTGCCGCAAAATCCTGTTGGTGTAACACACCAGGAAAAAGCAGCAATACAGGCTAAGTTCAGGTGTAATATGGTCAGGAGGCACACTCCGCCCGCTGTAAGTGCCGCAAAATCCTGTTGGTGTAACACACCATGAAAAAAGCAGCAATACAGACTAAGTTAAGGTGTAATATGGTCAGGAGGCACACTCCGCCCGCTGTAAGTGCCGCAAAATCCTGTTGGTGTAACACACCAGGAAAAAGCAGCAATACAGGCTAAGTTAAGGTGTAATATGATCAGGAGGCACACTCCGCCCGCTGTAAGTGCCGCAAAATCCTGTTGGTGTAACACACCAGGAAAAAGCAGCAATACAGGCTAAGTTCAGGTGTAATATGGTCAGGAGGCACACTCCGCCCGCTGTAAGTGCCGCAAAATCCTGTTGGTGTAACACACCAGGAAAAAGCAGCAATACAGGCTAAGTTAAGGTGTAATATGGTCAGGAGGCACACTCCGCCCGCTGTAAGTGCCGCAAAATCCTGTTGGTGTAACACACCAGGAAAAAGCAGCAATGCAGGCTAAGTTCAGGTGTAATATGGTCAGGAGGCACACTCCGCCCGCTGTAAGTGCCGCAAAATCCTGTTGGTGTAACACACCAGGAAAAAGCAGCAATACAGGCTAAGTTAAGGTGTAATATGGTCAGGAGGCACACTCCGCCCGTTGTAAGTGCCGCAAAATCCTGTTGGTGTAACACACCAGGAAAAAGCAGCAATACGGGCTAACTTCAGGTGTATAATGTGCAGGAGGCTTAGAAACAATGACACTGACACTGTCCCCTGCCTATCCTTCTCTCTCCCTGCACACAAGGTTTATCAAAGTATATGACACTGACACTCTCCCTGCCTATCCTTCTCTCTCCCTGCACACAAGGTTTAGCAAAGAATATGACACTGACACTGTCCCCTGCCTATCCTTCTCTCTCCCTGCACACAAGGTTTATCAAAGTATATGACACTGACACTCTCCCTGCCTATCCTTCTCTCTCCCTACACACAAGGTTTAGCAAAGAATATGACACTGACACTCTCCCTGCCTATCCTTCTCTGTCCCTACACACAAGGTTTAGCAAAGAATAGATTTGACAAGATTTGACACTGTCCCTGCCTATCCTTCACTTTCCCTGCTCCGGAACACACTACACGAGGCCGCCGCGCAGGCGGCCTTTTATAGTGTGGGGCGTGTACTAAACCCCCTCAGCTATAATTGGCCACAGGCATCCTGCCTGTTGCCAATCATTGCTCTCCTCGCTGCCGGCGCTGTGATTGGCCAAGCATGCAGGGTCACAGTGCATGCTTGGCCAATCACAGCGCCGGGATTACACTGCGATGGTGCAGTGTATTGTGGGCCGTTCGCGTCACTCGAATTTGGCGCGAATGGCCCAAATCGTTCGTTGTTTGCCGAACGCGCGAACAGCCGATGCTCGAGTCGAACCTATGTTCGACTCGAACACCGAGCTCATCCCTATCCATATCTACCACCACTACCCTGTTTAAAATAAACAACCCTTTATTTTCAACTTGTTGTTCTACGTACTTACTACAAGAGTAAAGCTTCCTTTTAAAGTCCCCTAAGAGGAACCCCCTTTTTCCTTACATTTAGCTAATGGGATGCGGGAACCTTTACTCTATAGACCGTCCTCAGCACCTATCCCCCATTTGGCTATTTGGGACAATAGTAATCTAGAAGAGCTTAAAAAGATGGGAAAAGTTGAGGAATGGGATATATGTGGAGTACATCTCTTGATACAGCTTTTCAAAGAGGGAAGAATAAAACATTTCAAGAGCTAAGAGAGGAGTACTCAGTCCCCAATAAATCATTCTACAGATACCTACAGGTTAGGCATGCCCTGAACGCACAATTCAGGCAAGAAATACCAATATGGAATGAAATGACCCAACTCAGTAGGTTAGTGAAAGCGGATATATCTAGAGGGATAATATCGGAGATATATAAATGTATAAGTGAGGTAGATCAGGAAGAGAGACTCGAAAGCAAGGGAAAATGGGAAAGAGATTTGGGCCCAATAACACAAGATCAGTGGAAAAGGATACTAGAGGCAGGCCCGAGAGTTACACTTTCCCCCTCTCAAATGGTTTCACAATTATATTTAATACACAGAGCATATTATACACCCCGGAGAATGTATCAGTTTGGTAGTAGGAAAGATGCGAAATGCCAGAGATGTAGAACTGAGGAGGGAGATTTGATGCACATGAAGTGGAAATGTCCCAAATTGTACTGGTATTGGAAAGAGATAATAGATAGAATAAACTTTGTATTTGGGACATCTTTACAACCAGAAGCTAAACTATGTGTGCTAGGATTGATAGAAGATAGGGGAATATCAGCAGACACACAAACGGCAATATTAAGGTGTTTGTTCCAAGGTAGGAAACTTATAGCGCAAAGGTGGCAAGCAAAAGACCCCCCAACAGGGACAGAATGGAGGAAAATAATAGACAATACCATTAGAAAAGAAGAATTTATATATAATAAGAGGGGAAACAGGAAGAAATGTATGAACATATGGAAACACTGGTTAGAGGTGGAGGCACAGTAGAGAGTGAGGGGTGGAATATGGGGATGGGAGGGGGGAGGGAGGGAGGGGGAGAGGAGAGGATGTGGGAAAATGTGAAGGGGTGGGAGGAGGGGAGGAGGGTATTCTATTATTTTTTTGTGTTTAAATGATATATATATTGTTGTTTATGGAAGAAAGTATCATACATATGTAGCGGGGTGTTCCCCTTTAATGCAGAGAGACAAGAAGTTCTAGGGGAGAGGTGAGTCAGGAGGAAGTAGAGAAAGGACATTACTGGAAGTGAAAGCAGAGGAGAGAGAGAGACTACATCTCCCAGTACATCTTGCAGCACCCAGGGTACATTGCTCTGGAACAGAGACTGCTGGGGCAGACTTTATAAAGGGGAGGTGGAGTTTGTTCGGTCTCTTTGGACACCCCCTCTCCTAGCAAGAGGATCTCTGTGCTGAACTGCTGTGTGCACAAGGCCTGAAGCCTGGGCCTTGTGCTCCTTTCCAAAGAGCCCCTCTGCCAGCCTAGCAGAGCCTTAGAGACATCTTCTCATCCTTGCTGCAGTACACCAGAAGGATTGAAGACTTGGATGTCGGTGGATTCCTGTTCCTAGACGAATCGATGGAGGAAACGGACTTGGACTTGTCCGGGTGGTGAGAGCTGTTTAAAGACAGATACTTTTATCTTTACTATTCGTTCGGATTACAAAGTTGTTCTTCAAGTGCACCATCGAAAGATTTCTAGCGAATATTGTTTCACTGAACTTCCATTTAGATCAGTCAGGCCTGACTGCATAGGTAGACATTGCTGGGTGTTAGTCTACCCATGAGGGGAAGTAGCTGTAAAAGGGCAGCGCTAGAGTTGCATAGCAATACTTAATTATTCTGATTACTCTGTTTATCTTTATTACTGTTTATTGCAGGGATCTGCAACTTGTTATACTGTTGTTTATTACTTGCCCATTAGCCTCAGTAAAATATCTGGGTCAAGTACATTGGTGTCAGTTTCACTTACTTTAATAGAAGTTTTAAAGTATATCACTGTGTGTGTTTGCCATAGGACTGTGTCACCTAGAGTTGCGGTCACGCGGTCCTATCTCCCCTTACTAGCTGTGCCAGTAGGGGTTGAGCATATTGCCGGGGGTTGGCGGAGCTGTCTTCAGGGCCCAACTAAATCTGCGGCCTTCTTAGTTGGAGGTATCGCTACACGTGGGGGCTCATCCGGGATCCTGATACAGCAAGCGAACACGCCAAAAGACCGGCATGGACCCGCTAGAAGTAGGACAGTGGTACACAATGGCTGGCGCAGATCCGGCCGCGGCGGCAGTTATTGAACTCCCGGGGATCTGGCAAAGAGATGCGCTAAAGCAGTTAATGACATCCCTATCACCATGCCAGAAATCATGGGTGATGGATGTGAGACCACATGCTTCGTGTACATACGCATTAATAGAGTGGAAAGACGAAATTCCAGAGCATTTTAAAAGCCAGAGCATACAAGCTATGGATGGGCAGACCTACCATCTGACACATGCGCTGCCACATAAGGGAGATCGGTTCCAAATAAGAAAGTCATCATCTCCACAGATACCTTCCCCACCATCCCCTAAGGCACAAGAGCAGGAGGATACAGAGAGTCCCAGATCATCACCGGCCACCCTCAGAACTATGCGCTGTACTGGGAGAGATTGTGGCCCAGTGCAAGAAGAATCCCACAGATTACCCAATGTCGGGGTACAGAAAGCTCCGGATATTCTCAGGGAGAAAACCTGTGCCCTCAGGGGAAGAAGGATTTGAGGAGTGGCTAGACGGCACCACTCAGGCCTTAGAGGAATGGGAAGTTCCAGAACGCAGCAAGAAACAGCGAATTGCTGAAAGTTTGAAGGGGCCTGCTCTGGATGCCATACGCAACCTGAAGATGAGCAGGAAAGACTGTACTGCACAGGACTACTTGGACATCTTGCAGAATGTGTTCGGTGGGACAGAAAAAGTTACCGAGCTCACCTATCAGCTGGAGCACTGCTACCAGAAAACAGGAGAGAAACTGTCAGAATATATGGGACGTCTAGACAAGATCCTGCATAGAATTATTCTGAAGAAGGGGATCGACCCAGGGAAGGTAGACGAGGCCCGGGCTCAGCAGGTATTGAGGGGAGCTCAGCCCCTGGATCCTATTGCATTGGCGCTGCGCACCCGACAGGACGGGAAGAACCTGGAATACCCCGACCTCATTCGAATGGTCAGAGAGGAAGAGGCCATGTGGGAGGAGAAAAAGAGGGAACAGCCAGTCGAGCCAACCAAACCTCTGGTGGTGATGGTCAGCCCGGCCATGACCCCCGAAAGAGATGCAGAAGTGGACACCCTGAAATTGCAGATGTCCCAAGTGTTGGAGATACTGACCTCTTTGATGGAGAAAGATCAAAGGAAACCAGAAAAGAAAAGTCCAAGAAAGGAGTTGTTCCCGAATACCTCAGCGCCCGCTTCTCTACAGGATCCTGAAGAAGAGGTGATTTGTTACAACTGCGGAAGGATTGGTCATTTTGCAAACATATGTTCCAGTCCCAGGAAGAAAAAGATAAATAACCGCCAGCCGGCGGAAAACTTCAGAGGGCCCCGGTGAAGGAGTCAACCGGGTGCCCATCATTTTCAGTGAGCTCCAAACTGAATGAAAAACAGAAGAAGAGAGAAAATAGAACACCTCAGAGGAAACACAACATTCTACAACAGAGATACACGGCAGAGAAAGGGGGCAAGACCCCTCAGAAGAGACACAGCACTCCCCAGAGGGGGTGCACACCTAAGAAAAATAACAGTATCCCTCAGCGGGTTCCTACACTCATAAAAAGGAGGGAAGTCAATGCATACCAGGCTCAAGAAAGGTTCAAGTCCAAAGGGAATAGGACAAGATAGAGTCCGAAAGGAAAAGGTCTGAAGAAGCTGACCCCTGCCGGGCCATATCCGGAGAAGCTGGTGGGCCCATCTCCTATAGTGCCCATTCAAGTGGAGGGAGTCTACACCAGGGCCCTCTTGGATACCGGGGCACAAGTGACCCTACTATACCGGGACTTCTACGATAGGCACTTGAGTCATCTGCCTATCCAGAAGATAGAAGAGCTGGAAATATGGGGAATTGGAACCCAGAGTTTCCCTTACGACGGCTATCTTCCCATCAAGATGACCTTTGACCCATCCGTGGCTGGGAAGGCCGAAGTGTTTGACACCCTGGCAGTCGTGTGCCCTAGGCCGCCAGGAGCCAACAAGAATTCCCTTATAATAGGGACGAACACGGACCTGGTCCGAAGACTCCTGACCCCTCTAGTAAAAGAAGAGGGGCGAACAGCCACCAAGATCCATCCCATGCTGAAGACGGCCTACCAACGGCAGGTCCAAGAGCAGGAGACCCCTGAAGAAGGGATAGGGAAGGTGTGGAGACTTGGAAGAGAAGGGGTAGTGTTGCAGCCCGGTGAAGTAACCTGTCTCAGAGCCATTGTGAAGCTTACTTGGGAGCAGCCTGGTCCCTTTGTCGTGCTGGAGTCAGACCCAAGGGGTGAGTCCTCAGGTCTGGAAGTGATACCGGAAGTGATTCCGCTGAAGGTCCTGAAGAAGGCCCATTGTAGAGTTCCAGTGAGTGTTAGGAACACTAACAGAGACCCCATGGAAATCCCAGCCAGAATGCTGCTAGGCCAGGTGAGCCCTGCGGCCCCTGTTACCCTGTCAGAAGTGAAGAGGACAGGTGAAGGAGGAGATGCTTGGGAGAAGCTGTCCATGGAAAACCCGAATCTGCCAGGAGCTTGGAAGGAGAGAGCCAAGGCCCAGTTGAATAGATGGGAGAAGATCTTCTCTAAGGATGAGTTCGATGTGGGGTGTGCAAGGAGTGCCACCCATCGGATCCGCCTCCAGGAAGACAAGCCCTTCCGAGAGAGGGTCAGGCGGGTCCCCCTAGCAGATCTGGAGGATCTAAGGGAACAACTTGCAGAACTCAAGAGGACTGGTGTGATACGGGAGTCCAGAAGCCCCTATGCCTCTCCCATCGTGGTGGTCAGAAAGAAGAATGGATCATTGAGGCTCTGTATCGACTAGAGGACTCTCAACAGGAGAACCATACCTGACCAATACACCACTCCGAGGATAGAGGATGCCCTACAGAGCTTGTCTGGAGCTAAATGGTTCAGCGTTATGGATCTCAAGAGCGGGTACTATCAGATTCCTATGCACCCAGAAGACAGGGAGAAGACAGCCTTCATAACCCCAGTAGGGTTCTTTGAATTCAACCGGATGCCCCAAGGTCTGTCTGGAGCCCCAGCGACTTTCCAACGTCTCATGGAGAAGACTGTAGGAGACATGAACCTTATTGAAGTCCTTGTATACCTGGACGATGTCATTGTCTTTGGGAGAACCTTGGAAGAACACGAAAGGAGGCTGGAAAAAGTGTTGAGAAGACTCAGTGAGGAAGGACTCAAGCTTTCGCCTGAGAAGTGTCGGTTCTATCAGTCTTCTGTGAACTATCTGGGGCACATAGTGTCTGAAGAAGGGGTGGCCACAGACCCTGAGAAATTGGAGGCAGTTACCTCCTGGCCACGACCCACCACAGTAACCGAACTCAGATCCTTCTTGGGGTTCTGCTCCTATTACAGGAGGTTTGTGGAAGGATTCGCCCGAATTGCCAGGCCATTGAATGAACTACTCAAGACCGAGGGGGAAGAGGACGACTCAGGGCCCAGGAAGCCGGGAGAGTCAGTCAGAGATCAGTGGAACCAGAAGTGTGAAGAGGCCTTCCAGGCATTAAAGGAGAGCCTAACCACTGCCCCAGTCTTGGCCTATGCAGACCCAACCAAGCCCTATGAACTACATGTAGATGCTAGTCATGACGGTCTGGGAGGAGTACTTTATCAAGAACACGAAGGGCAACAACGGCCTGTTGCCTATGTGAGCCGGAGCCTGACCCCCCCTGAGAAGAACTACCCCACTCACAAGCTGGAGTTCCTGGCCCTTAAGTGGGCGGTAGTAGACAAGCTTAAAGACTACCTGTATGGGGCGGAGTTCACTGTGAAGACCGATAACAACCCCCTTACCTACCTTTTCACCACGGCCAAGCTGGACGCCACTGGACACAGGTGGCTGGCCGCACTTTCTGGATTCAACTTCAGCCTAAAGTATAGGCCAGGGACTGGGAATCGAGATGCAGACGCTCTGTCCAGGAGATCTCATTCTCTCACCAGTGACGTAGAAGATTGGACCCAAGTGGCACCGGACGGGGTGCGGGCCCTTTGTCAAGGAGCTGAATTCCAAGCCAGAGGAGGCTCCAGAGCAGAGGAAATAGGAGTTACCATGGTGGGAGTCCCCAAACACTACTGTGGAGTAACTCAGCTGGAAGAAGACAACCTGCCAAGACTGTCTAAGAAGGAGTTGAGGTGTGACCAATTGGAAGACCCCATGGGGAGATTGGTCCTGGAGGCCCTGGAAAATCAGGATCCAAACAGACTCATGCGTCAACCTTCAAAAGAAGCTCGCCTGCTGAGGAAAGAGTGGGACAGGTTGCAGTTACATCAGGGAGTGGTCTACCGAAGGGGCCCCTCTGATGACTCAGAAGATAAGTGGCAACTGTTCCTCCCAGAGAAATATCGAGAGACTGTTCTGATTGCCCTGCATGACAACCATGGCCACCTAGGAGCTGAAAGGACCTTTCAACTTGTCAGAAGTCGGTTCTATTGGCCCTGCATGAGGGCAGAGATAGAAGAATACTGCCACTCATGTGCACGGTGCGTCCAGAGGAAGACTTTACCCCATCAAGCTGCCCCAATGGGCCATCTACAGAGTCAAGGCCCAATGGATCTGGTATGCATTGATTTTCTCTGCCTCAAACCCGACCTGAGTGGACTAGGAAATGTTCTGGTGATAACCGACCACTTCACCAGGTATGCCCATGCTTTCCCCACCAAAGACCAGAAGGCCTCCACCGTAGCCAAGGTACTTATGGAGAAGTACTTTGTCCATTATGGGCTGCCACAGCGACTCCATTCAGATCAAGGGAGGGACTTTGAGAGTAAACTGATCCGGAAGCTCCTGGATTCTTTGGGAATTAAGAAGACTCGAACTACACCTTACCATCCACAGGGAGATGCTCAGCCGGAAAGGTTTAACCGAACCTTGCTCAACATGTTGGGGACTCTGGAAAGCGAGAAAAAGCAACATTGGAGCCAACACATAGCAGCCATAGTACATGCTTACAACTGCACCATCAGTGATGCTACAGGCTACTCCCCATATCGACTCATGTTTGGGAGAGAAGCGAGACTACCGGTGGACTTGGCCTTTGGCACCTCTCTGGACCATTCCTCAGCCACATCCCACAAAGGATATGTGGACAGGCTCAGACACAGCCTGAAAGTAGCCTATGAACATGCTCAAGCGGCCTCAGATCAAAGGGGAGCTCGAAATAAAAGAAACTTCGACTTGAAGGTTCGGGTACAAGACCTACAGCCCGGGGATCGAGTACTGTTACGCAATCTGGGGGTCCCTGGAAAGCACAAACTTGCAGACAGATGGAGATCTGAACCCTATGTCATCTGCAGGAAGTTGCCAGGCCTACCTGTCTATACGTTGAAGCCAGAAGGAAAGGTAGGCCCACTGAAGACGTGGCATCGAAACCACCTTCTCCCACTTGCTGAGGCAGTTAGAATACCTCCCATGGGAGACTCCCTTGAACCGGCCTCTATCCTGGATACTCCTAGGCCGAACACTCGGTCGCAGACCTCCCGAGCTGAAGATGGAGAGGCCTCTCAACTTAGTGGAAGTGAGGAGGGAGAACTTGATTGGCTGTGGCCTTCCCCAACTCCAGGAACTTCTACCATAGATCTTCCAACCACTGAAGACACCACAGATGAAACACTGAACCCAGAAGCCACAGAGTTCATCCCTTCTAGTCCTTCAGCAGAATACTGGGAAGATGCCCATGATGGTTGTTCAGAGGAAGAGGAGCCTGTGGCGCCAGAGCCAGAAATCCCAAGAGAGCAAAGGGCTCGAAGAGTCATCCGGCCTCCTAAGAAGCTGACCTACCCACAAATGGGGAACAGCTCAGAAGACTCTGTAGTTACTGCTAGGAGGAATGCTGAGAATCCGGATCCCTCCACGGTCCATTTGGTGGAGGGCAACCCCAGCTCACTCTCTGGCACAGCTAGACAGGTCGCCCCCACTGAAGCGACCTGTAGACAGGACAGCTCCCCATCTTATGATGATTGGTGGGAGGCTCCTCTGTCAACCCTATGCAACCGCATTGAATCTAGAATGTTTTGCAGACCTAAAAAATGTCTTTGGGGACCAAAGATTCAAAGTGGGGGGAGTGTGTAGCTGGGTGTTCCCCTTTAATGCAGAGAGACAAGAAGTTCTAGGGGATAGGTGAGTCAGGAGGAAGTATAGAAAGGACATTACTGGAAGTGAAAGCAGAGGAGAGAGAGAGACTACATCTCCCAGTACATCTTGCAGCACCCAGGGTACATTGCTCCGGAACAGAGACTGCTGGGGCAGACTTTATAAAGGGGAGGTGGAGTTTGTTCGGTCTCTTTGGACACCCCCTCTCCTAGCAAGATGATCTCTGTGCTGAACTGCTGTGTGCACAATGCCTGAAGCCTGGGCCTTGTGCTCCTTTCCAAAGAGCCCCTCTGCCAGCCTAGCAGAGCCTTAGAGACATCTTCTCATCCTTGCTGCAGTACACCAGAAGGATTGAAGACTTGGATGTCGGTGGATTCCTGTTCCTAGACGAATCGATGGAGGAAACGGACTTGGACTTGTCCGGGTGGTGAGAGCTGTTTAAAGACAGATACTTTTATCTTTACTATTCGTTCGGATTACAAAGTTGTTCTTCAAGTGCACCACCGAAAGATTTCTAGCGAATATTGTTTCACTGTACTTCCATTTAGATCAGTCAGGCCTGACTGCATAGGTAGACATTGCTGGGTGTTAGTCTACCCATGAGGGGAAGTAGCTGTAAAAGGGCAGCGCTAGAGTTGCATAGCAATACTTAATTATTCTGATGACTCTGTTTATCTTTATTACTGTTTATTGCAGGGATCTGCAACTTGTTATACTGTTGTTTATTACTTGCCCATTAGCCTCAGTAAAATATCTGGGTCAAGTACATTGGTGTCAGTTTCACTTACTTTAATAGAAGTTTTAAAGTATATCACTGTGTGTGTTTGCCATAGGACTGCGTCACCTAGAGTTGCGGTCACGCGGTCCTATCTCCCCTTACTAGCTGTGCCAGTAGGGGGTTGAGCATATTGCTGGGGGTTGGCGGAGCTGTCTTCAGGGCCCAACTAAATCTGCGGCCTTCTTAGTTGGAGGTATCGCTACACATATAAGGATGTTTACATAAAAAAAGAAATAAAGAATATTTGATTTAAAAAAAAAAAAAAAAAAAAAATGTAGATCTAAACCCTATATCTTCTAGTGGCATTTCCATTTTGTTTTCTAAAATAATATGTATCATAAACAATTGTCATGTTTTCACTTTGACTTTTTTCCATTCCTTTTTTTCCATCTACATGCACTCTAGTCTCAGCTGTGTGTAACTTTTAATTCTGGGAGCTGCAAGGATTCAGGGGTGATGTAGTCCTCAGGCAGGCATAGCTTAACAAGAGAAAGACTGAGTGAGGGAGTTAGACAGGTGGGAGAGTTACTGAGAAAAAAGAGTGAACTGTGAAAACCTGCACTGGGAAGACAGCCTCATGTGGAAAGCATACCTTCCATCTTTGTAACTTAAGAGTGAGGAACACCTTAGGAAAGATAATATATTTTGCTGAATATTGAGCTTGACTTAAACAAGCATTGTTACACTGTACACACTTTACAGAGCTTGTACCCACAACACAACAGCTTGAACTTGTACCCACTACATAATACATATGGTTTGTGCTGTGAATGACAGTCTCACATAAGCCTTTGATTGGTCCATTGAGCAATAAAAAAATCTACATAAAATTCTACATGTGTACACACAGATCCAGAGTGACAGGGTACAGTGCATGTCCTGCTATGTGTGTACTGTACACAGATTAAGTGAGATAGAGGAGGCAAAATCACTGCTGTTGCACTTGGGTTCTGCTGTTGAATGCAGATTCCCATCTGCCCGGGTCGGCCACCACCAATCTGTGGAGGGACAATGACCAAATGTTACCCTGGATGAAGGCCATCCATCCTACTTGATCCTACTAAGCTAAGCACTGCTGTGGCTGCTACATTCTGGGTCTACTACCATCACATCAGGGACTATGGGAACTGCCTACAATTGGGTTGCTGTTCTGGAGGCCCAGGAGAGGAAGAAGCCTTTATGTTGAACTTCAGATTGATGAGAGACTATTGGTCACCGATTTAGTTAAATTTCTGCTCAAAGGAACTTCACAACCTCTTTTCAAGATGTTCTTTGGAGAATTTCCCATTACCTGTTGAAACTACAAAACTCCAATTAGAGGACTCCAACACTGACTTTGGGCCCCAATGCCAACCACTGACAGATTTTTACCACTGGCCAGTGGGAGGGTGATAAAGAGGGATTTTGTCTTTATAGTCCCATAGTTAGGAAACCCCCTTAAGTCAAGGTTCTACAAGGTCTAAACTTTGCCCCTTGAAGCACGCTGTTGGGTACACATTATCCATGATTCTGTCCTTATTCTGCTTGCAAATTATGTTGTTGGCCTAACTGCTTATTGCCATTGTTTGCCACTGCCACTGTTTATGATATTGTTATTGTCTTCCCTGCTGTGCTTGTTTCTTGAGTAAAGAATCCTTCTTGCAGTCTTGGTGTGTCAAAGAATGCAATACTGTTCAGTGGGTCGCCAGCATCAAGAATAGGGAGCCCAAACATTAGTGCCTCCTTTGGGGGTAACCTCTACACCTATTTGTTTTATCACGCTATGGTTAAGAACAAGGTTGTGCAAAACATGGTCAGGGTTCGGTGTTGTTTCCACGTTTTCAGCAAAATCTGATTTTATTAAAACTGTGTTTGATATGTTCTATATGTTCCATATGTGCTACTCATGTTACTACTGTTGTGAAGGTGCGAAAGGACTATGCAATATTTGATCTTAGGGCACTTACAAAAGTGTGCCACATTATGTGGAAGAAAAATTATTACTTGTGCAATATCTTTTTATGTGTTTTTGTTTTGTGTTTGCTACGTTTATTCATTTTCATAATTTTCAAAAGTCAGGAGTAAAGCCTAGTACACACGGCTGAGATTCTCGTCAGGAAAAAAACTGTAGTTTTTCTTGACGAGATTCTTGACAAGAATCTTGTGCCGGCCGAGTGTACACACACTCCATTCCAAAGAAACGCCGTTCTTTTGAATGGAACAAACGCAGTGACGTCATCCACTACGACGAGCATGCGCTCGTCACATTCGATGCCGTCGCCGCCATCTTGCTACACCCTACCTATGCCTAGGAAGCTACCGCGCATGCATCAAACTCATTTCGAGCATGCACGGGCTTACCGGAGGACAGGTAAGCTTGTTGCCACATACACACACACACAGTTTTCTCATCGGGAAACAGGCCAACGAGAATCCAGACGAGAAAATTGTGATCAGGTTCTCTATTTTTCTCGTCGAGATTCCCGGCAGTTTTCTCGACGAGAAAACATACACACGAACTGAGAAAACCAGCTGTGTGTACGAGGCCTAACACTCAGAATATATCAACAAATATAGGAATTAGATATGACCTACTTCCTGAGGTCCACTGCATTGTTTTTCCTGTAGTGTTGTAATCTGATTTACAATGCCATAATATTACACTACACCTAGTCTTGCCCTTTAAGCCTGAATGGGCCTTTTTTGTTCATCTCTAAAGCACTATTGTTTTATGTCAAGCCCTTAGAATCATAGGTCAAGGGGAACTTCTGTCCATCCTAAGACTAGCGGTTGCCGAATTTGGTTCTTGGTTTTAGTTATTTAACACTTTAACTGCTTTACCATTTTTTTATAACTAAGCTGCTTAAACATTTACTTTGCAAAGTGAACATTCACTGTGCTTAATGAGCAGTCTTTGTTCCTTTTTGTAAACCAGCCCCCGTGTTAGGCTCTTCTCCTTGTAAATAATAAAGAAGTACCATACTGTTCACCTACTTATTAAGAATTAAAATGTATGTTTTACACATACAAGCATACACATATAATGTTACATTTTACACATAACAATCTAACAATAGACTGCAGATCAATAGCAATTTATTGACAAAGGCTGCAGATGTACAGGACAAATTACTTGTTGGTGGGAAGGCAGTTTAGCAAAGCATTAGAAACAGACCGTTTATATTATAAATCAATATTAGACATAAAAGGAAGGAATATATATATATGTAATTTATTGTAAATGTGTAACTCATGTATACCTGCTTTTTATATATCCTGAAAAAGATTATGTTTTATGTCTAAATAATTGCCCTGGTGCAACTTTGTCAGTTAGACAAACCGTTTGAAGTTGAATAAATTACATACAAAGGACAAAGCGAACCTGCTCAAGGCTTGATTTTTCTTATTTCACATTATGGTTTGTAATATGAAATCCCCATACACACCTGTTCTGTTCCTGTGCTTTCTGTCTCATATGTACAGAGAGCCTGGTGTATCAAAATGTCAGTACCATTTTGGTCTGATCTGTATAGTTGTATATAAAATGCACTTTTTATCTTTCAAAAAGTGTTTCCCAGTGTTAAACCTTTCATCCAAAATCTAAATTGTTGCATTTGTAAGTGTTAAAAGCCAATATAAAGGAATAGTAGTGGTAAAAAAAGGCCTTGTGGATTTAATTAACCTTTTCTAGGTTAATTCTCCTTTAAGGGTGTGTGTCAGGAGGCGTGTCCTATGCCTACATACGTTTGCAAGTAGGTGTCCCTCGTTCCCATCTCAAAATGTTGTGAGGTATGGATTTACAGTTACTTTAAGCACAGAAAGAGAACTGAATATCTTTCAAATTTATTAGGGGTTTTTTTTTTTTTTTAACAACCAACATTCTTCTATCAATGATGGTCAGGACTGTCTTCCTAAACTTTTAGCTGCATAATTATAAATACTCTTTTGCCTGTCATACAAAATAATAGGCTACAGTATGTTATTCATCCTGATGACTGAATAGATATCATATAACAAGCGCCTTGGAAAAGTGACAAGGTTTCACTTAAATTTGAAGAAACAAAATAAAGGTCTGCAATTAGCCTTCCAAATCAGTGTAATTGGACCATTTTAACATATTACTGTAAATAATCCTCACAATCGGCCCCTTACCATTAATTATAATAATTAATTCACAAGGGACATCCCTCACTGACTTTACGTGGAGTATATGCTGAAGAACCACATCTTAAATAGATATATTATACTGTCATAAAAATAACTGATGGGTAGTTTATTTTGTTTAGTGCCAAATGGATATCTGCACCGTCGTCTTACAGAACTGCATAGCAGATTTCCCAGAGGAGTAACAAACAAAAACAAGTGTGGACGAGGTGACAGAAGAACAAATTGGACTTGCTGCAAGATATATTTTGTCAATATGAAGGACACAGCAGGGCAGCTCAGTTTAGATGTAACAGAATGCATATTGGAGACACTATTATGTAAAGGTCAGTGATGGTAACCTAGCCAATATCCTGCTTGTTTGTTCAATGTTGTGTTGTTGAGATACAGACTTCATTGCTCACTCTCTTCTTCATGTTGAGATAACCTATTATATCCTAAACCATTCCTGCCATTATATTGTACATTGCAACAAATAATGATTTGCTTAAGTTTTTTCTGCATTTCCAAGGCTGTAAATCGGATGTGTATGAGCCTTCATTAGAAGGTATGTCAGCATAAAAATAAGTGATGATACTGTATATAAGCAGAGCCACTTTTAAGAGATCTGACCCATACCACCCTTGGCTAACTATGCTGTGCTACTTGATGTGCTTGCTGTTGTTGGTATGTAGTAGATGAATGTACCTATCAAAGTTCCAATTTTTATTTATAAAAAGGTATTTAGCATTTATTCTTTTTTTTTTTTTATTTTTTTTTTATATTTTATTTTTCTTTCCGGTTATTCATTATACAAAGGGTGGATATTCCTTATAACATATTACATATATTGCTTTTTCCTTTTGACGCTTCACATCCGTCAAATATTACATGCATTTTTTACATATTCCATTATCTAACATCATGCCAAACAATAACACCCTGTATATACTACTATACTTGGGTTTCCTCTATTCTGTATTCATCAGGGCCCATCCTTTAATTTAAGAATGGTTCGTATTCTGAGTCCCTTCCATCTTACCCACCCTAGTCCTTTAAACAACCGTTTTTTCTTTCCTTTTCCTTTCCCTTAAATCACCTAAATAAAAAAGAAGAAACTAAACAACAAGAGAAAAAAAAAAAAAGCCCTCCTTTCTCCCACCTCTCCTTCCCCTGCCCCCCCTCCACAATCTCCACGTTTAATTTTAAGGAAATATTGACAAAATTACAAAGTAGTCTATTTTGTCTCCTATTCTACCTCTTAAGAATCATAATACAAAAAGGGCCTTTCCTTCTTCTGATGATTTAAATACATTCCACTCAGCCCACGTCTGGGAATACCTCTCGTATTTATTTTGACCTAATAATACCAACTCTTCCATTTTGTTAATCTCTTTGACTCTTTTAAGCCACTCCGGTACTGTCGGGGGGTTTGTATCCCTCCATCGTCGTGCTATGCACGACCTGGCGGCATTAAAAAGATGCCGGAGAATCAGTTTATTGTACAATTTCCCTGGTATGCTAGAAACATGTAATAAAAATAGCGCTGGGTCTATCGGGAGATTATAATCTGTGAATTTCTGAGATATTCGATGCACCTCCTTCCATAAGTATTCCAATTTCGGGCATGCCCAAAAAATATGAAGTAACGTCCCTCTATCTAATTTGCATCTCCAGCATCTATCTGATATCGATGGTGAATACTTATGGAGCACTGAGGGTGTACAATACCATCTCATCAGTATTTTAAAATTTGTTTCCTGTACCCGTGTACTTATTGATGATTTTAAGGTATTATTTATAATCTGTCTTTGTTGTGAGGGGGAAAAGGATCTTCACAGTTCTATTTCCCATTTCCTTAAAAACGGGGGTACATATTCATCTGGGGGAGCAATCAATAAGGCGTACATTTGTGAGAGTGTATGAGAGGAAGGTCCCACCTCTTCACACATTTTTTCCAGTGTGGTACGTGGTCGCTGAAATTTACTCAGTGGGGGTAAAATATTGAAAAAATGTCTCAACTGAATTCCACTCCAGAAATCTAAACAATATTGGTCATTTGGTGCTGTCAAAACCTCCATTGAGGGCCATGTCACTGATTGTGAAAAATGTGAGACTTGGTAGCATTGTAAATCTAGTAGTCTTCTAAAGTTACCCTGGTCTATTCCTGGAGGGAAACGTGGGTTCCCTAATATAGGGTACAGGGGGGAGTATAGTGGTGACAGTGAGGTTGTCCTACAGATCTTAGAGCATATCTGTAGCGTAGTCCCTATAATTGGATGTTTCTTAATAGTGGAATCAATGTCTGAAAAACACCACACCGCTCGTCGCAATAGGGCCCTGCTTTGTGATTGTTCAATTTTTAGCCATAATTTAAGCTCTGTGTGCCTACACCAATCTATTAATCTCCCCATATGGGCTGCCTGATAGTATTTCCTTATTTTAGGTACTGCCAACCCCCCATATTGTTTGGGCATTGTCAAAAGTCGTTGTCTTATTCTAGGTCTCTTATTTGCCCAAATAAATTTTGTAATTATTGCATTTACTTGCTTAAAAAATGCTGGAGGTATATGAATCGGTAACGTTTGAAAAAGATAGGAAAATTTAGGTAAAATTGACATTTTAATTATATTACATCTCCCCATCCATGAGAAGGGACCTTGTTGCCATTTAGATAGTAATAGCTTAACTCTATTAATTAGGGGTGGGAAGTTCCTCTCATACACTTGTTTTAAATTAGGGGGGATATACGTACCCAGGTACTTAAGTGCTATATTAGTCCATCTAAAATTGAAATTTGTTTTTAGGTTGTTTACCTGTGATGTCGACATTGATACTCCCATTGCCTCTGATTTGGTCATATTTATTTTAAGATGGGATAGTTCCCTGTACTGATCCAGTTCTTTTATGAGGTTTGGTAATGATATCGCCGGGTTGGTCATGGAAAATAAAAGATCATCCGCATATGCGGATATCTTATAGTTTCCGTCTCCTGTTCGTATCCCTATTATATCTGGGTTCTTTCTTATTTTACACAAAAACGGTTCCAGTGAAATAGCGAATAAGAGGGGTGATAGGGGGCACCCTTGCCGGGTTCCATTAGAGATCGAGAACGTTTCCGATAGCATCCCGTTTATTTTAATTTGTGACCTAGGTCTCGAATAGATACATGAGATCCACCCCATCATCTTCTCTCCCATTCCTACATATCTTAGGACCGACATCATAAAAGACCAATTAACCCGGTCGAACGCTTTTTCCGCGTCTGTACCGAGGAATACCGCAGGTGTTTTAGTGGAATCCGCCAAGTGGACAAGGTTCAACACTTTAATAGTGTTGTCTCGTGCTTCACGAGTTGAAATAAAACCCACTTGTTCGAGATGTACCAGGGTGGTCAGATGTGGTTGAATACGTGTAGATAGAATTTTAGCAAATATTTAAGATCCACATTTAATAAAGATATAGGACGTTAACTACCACAGACTGATAAGTCCTTATCTCCCTTTGGAATGAGTGTAATATATGCTTTTAATGCTTCAGGAGAAAATCCTGTTTTACGTCTGTGACAGTGGGGTCACTTTGGACACAGGGTGAATAAAAGAAACCCCCGATATGGTCTGTGATAGCCATATTCAAGGCTGTATATACATTGTATATAGATTGGATGTATACTGTATGTGGGGGTTAAGTATCATTGCTGTGAGGAATTAAGTTGTTTTGCATTTCTATTGTTCATTTAAGTCTGTCCTTGTGTGTATTGTAAAGTGCCAGACAGACTGGCTGCCAACCCTTTGTGAGAAGATGTGTATTGGAGATCGTATATTCTATTGTGTTGGGATCTTTTGAAGCCTAGCAGACGTCAGGATGAGGTGTTGAGTCTTGGGATGTGTGGGTGGAGCTGGGCCCTTGTTCATGTTAAATCATGTGCCTTGAATTGTGTATAAAGTTACAATGTTTCTCAATAATAAATTCATTCCTACTACAGAAGAGACAGAGTGCGTCTCGTCTTCTTCCAGAGGGGTCGGCTCCTATAGGAAAGGGTCGTTTAGCTGTGGATATCGTTAGCGAGTGGATGTGTGTCTAGGAGAGGGAACATCGTAAACGGCGTTAATACCCCTTGAGATTGGGGTGCCGTTACATTGGTTGGCAGCAGCGGGATTTTCCCTCCAGTTCCTGGGACACTCCAAGCCACCACAGTGAATGACCAAGCTATGCAGCCTGCAGCAAAGTCACGCTGAAAGACTTACTTGAGAGCCGAGATGAACCAGAGGAATGGTGATGCAGGACCCCAGTCAGTTGAAGATTTGTTTCAGCAACGAGTTCGAGAGCGCTTGGCATTATATGGTGCTAACCCATCAGAGACCGCCATACAGGAAGCCATTAGAGAAATCGAGCGGCAGGATGAGCGACAACATGAGCAGAGAATGGCGGAAATACGGCAATCAGAGACAACACCTAAAAAAGCAGCACCAACTGAAAGGAGAGGAGAGATACAGATACCAGCCGACATGGAAAAGGAATTCAGAAGGAGGTTGCGAGAGATGCAGATACAGCATAGAGGACCAGTATCAGAGGAGGTCCTGCTGGGATGGTCGGATTCGATCCGCTGCGAACTCTGGAAGAAAGTGCTAGCCCTCGAGCAGCAACACCAGGGAAAAGTTCTCCCCTCCATCCATGTAAGGTACTGGTCGCAGTATGAAGTACGAATGCTGTTATTGGGGGAACAACCGAAGCAGGAGTGGACAGCTGAGTTAAGCAGGCTGATCCGGGCGGAGATGCGGTTGGACGAGAGCTACAGAGCCCTCCGGTGGTATGTAGCCCAAGAGTGCCCATGGTCAGCGGATGACAGCCCCACGGAAGGCTTTGAATATAATGGCCTGGGATTGTTGTATTGGAGGCTGTCCGAGGACCCTGACTTTGGGAGTGATCAGGAGTGGCGTTTGGAGGAAATAATGGAGCACAGAGAACAAAGACTGAATGTCTCGGAAGGGCACTGGGCACAGGAAGATTTGGAGTTTCTGGCCGTTCAGGAATGGGAGCTGGAGATCGCCTACAAACAGCTGCTAGACTCCGCTCAGCAGCAGGGTGGGGCTCCCTTTGCCTGGGACTATCAGGAAATACCAGTTGACAACTCTGAAATCCTGGCTGAAGAATCGGCAGTGGAAAAGCTGAAGATTGCCCTCCCTAAAGCCGAAGTGGATGATATGGAGTTTCAGGGAGCTAGGGCAGTTGACTCATCTCCCCAGCCACAGATTACAGAAGGTATGGACTTAAGGGACTGTTCGGAGGATGTTAGGGATTATGCATCGCCTGCCCAAGTACTGGCAGCAGGACAGAGTACTACAAACCCCTGCTCTACACCCATGGCAGTTTTGGAGGCCCGAGGTGAGAAGGCGATGGTTCCTCTTTCCGAGTGGATTTCAGAGATGCAGGGAGGAGAAGCAGCCATTTTCCCTCCCCAACAGGTAGCCAGAGCAGATGGTGTGGAGTCCCCAGCAGAAGTGCTGGCAGCAGGGCAGAATGCTACTGGCCGCTGCACACAACTGCCACTTGAGCCGATATCGGTGGATGGGACTGCGGTCTCCACTCACAGCAACCCAGCAGAAGAGCTGGAAACAGAGCCGAGTGCCACGGGCCTCGGCTCTCAACTAACAGAAGAGGGAGTTCCTGTGGTATTGGATGGGACTTCAGTCCTCACTGACACAACCCCAGAAAATGGTGTGACACTGGGATAGGAGGATGTCAGCCTTGCTTTGCAAGCACTGGGGGATTTTCACCTACCACAAGTGGATAGGATTTCAGTCTCCACTGGTATACCCCAGGGATGCCGGGCAGTCGACCCACATCCCCAACAACATGACGGACTGAGCCCAGTCACCCGGTCTTCTCTCCAGTGGCTGAAAGGACTCCAGGGAGAAGGGCCAGTCCAGGCCTCTCCCCAGCGGCGGGTATATTCTCTGAGAGAGGCAGAGGTTGGCTGGGTAAGTAATGCTCTGCTTGGAGCAATTCATTTGTGGTACTGGGTGGATACCAGCATTGGAAGAATGGACCCATGGACTAACTTCGAAGTAGACCCGTCTGGGGTCCCCTCCTCTGTTAGTCCCCTGCCGAAAGGGGAGATGTGTGACAGTGGGGTCACTTTGGACACAGGGTGAATAAAAGAAACCCCCGATATGGTCTGTGATAGCCATATTCAAGGCTGTATATACATTGTATATAGATTGGATGTATACTGTATGTGGGGGTTAAGTATCATTGCTGTGAGGAATTAAGTTGTTTTGCATTTCTATTGTTCATTTAAGTCTGTCCTTGTGTGTATTGTAAAGTGCCAGACAGACTGGCTGCCAACCCTTTGTGAGAAGATGTGTAATGGAGATCGTATATTCTATTGTGTTGGGATCTTTTGAAGCCTAGCAGACGTCAGGATGAAGTGTTGAGTCTTGGGATGTGTGGGTGGAGCTGGGCCCTTGTTCATGTTAAATCATGTGCCTTGAATTGTGTATAAAGTTACAATGTTTCTCAATAATAAATTCATTCCTACTACAGAAGAGACAGAGTGCGTCTCGTCTTCTTCCAGAGGGGTCGGCTCCTATAGGAAAGGGTCGTTTAGCTGTGGATATCTGTAGCGAGTGGATGTGTGTCTAGGAGAGGGAACATCGTAAACGGCGTTAATACCCCTTGAGATTGGGGTGCCGTTACAACGTCCTAGTGCATTAAACATTTGTATCATATATTTACCTAATTGTGAGAGAAACGTTTGATAATATTTGTATGTAAAACCATCCGGGCCTGGTGATTTCCCTGGTTTAAGTGCCCTTATTGCTTCCTGTAGTTCCTCGATAGAAATATCCATTCCCAGTTCCTCTTTTATTTGCTCTGATAACTGGGGGATCCCTGAGGAGGCTATGTATTCCTCAATCCTATTTTGTGATTGTATTTGTGAGCTATTTGGTAAGTTGTAAAGGGATTTATAAAATTCACAAAAAGCCTCCGCAATCTGATTAGTTTTATGTACTTTTCTACCCCCTGTATCCACTATATGTGAAATGTAGGTTTGTACTCGTTGGTCCTGTAGGGCTCTTGCTAATTGTTGGCCGCATTTATCGCCACTTTCATAGTAATATTTTCGACATGATTGCAATGCTGCCTTTGCTCTGTACTGAAGGATCGTCGTTACCTGTCTACGTAAATTAAGTAATTCCGCCTCCCCTCCAGATCTGGTGTTCTGTTTATGTTGTATTTCTAAATTATGTATTTCTGTCAATAATTTCTTTAGTTCGGCTTCCCTCTCCTTTTTAATTCTGGACCCATGTTTAATAAGTACCCCCCTTATCACTGATTTGTATGCTTCCCATATAGTCCCTATGTCCATCTCAGGAGTATTATTCTCTCGAAAATAATATTGTATTTCTTTGATTAAATCCTCTACTACCATCTTATCTTCCAACAAGCTCTTGTTGAGTCTCCACTGTCTAGTGTTTGGTTGTGCATTCTCATTCATATTCAGAGTCAGTATCACAGGTGCGTGGTCTGACCATGTAATATTCCCTATGTCTACTGTTCTAACCATAGATAACATGTAGTGAGGGATGATAAACCAATCTATACGTGTATATACTTTATGTGGGCCTGAGTAGAAGGTATAATCCCTCTCGTCAGGATGGTGTATTCTCCATGCATCAGAAAGTTGATGTTCATATAGAGTACGCATAACTTTCTTCCTAGAGCTTGTAGTAGTTGATGAGTTTCCTGTAGACGTATCTATCCTCGGTTCTAATGTAAAGTTGAAATCTCCCCCCAACACCATCTTCCCCTCTGCAAATTTCATTAGTTTGTTCACCACTGAGCAGATAAATCGATCCTGATTGTCATTTGGGGCATAGACAGTGGCCAATGTCACTTTAATAGTCCCCATTATGCCCTTCAAGAATAAAAATCTACCCTCCGGATCCATCTTAACGTCTAGTAGCTTCCGGGGTGTCTGCCTTGATATCAGAATAGATACACCTCTTGATTTGGACATCTTGCTACATGCATGATACACAAAGGGATAGAGATTATTCCTCAAGGTTGGTATCTTTCCTTCTTTAAAATGGGTTTCCTGAATATAAGCCACATCTGTATGTGAACGTTTTAATTCTTGTATAAGCATCTTTCGTTTCTCTGGTATGTTAAGGCCCTTTACATTAAAAGAGGTTACTTTCAGCGTTTCCATTCTTAACTACTGTTTTGAGGAAAAGGTGGAACCAGGGGTAGGAAGGAAAGGGCGTGAGAAATAAAAAAAAAAAAAAAAGGGAAAACAAAAAAAACAAAACAAGGGGAGGTGTCCCCCTTTATCTATTTCCTCTCTAGAGAAGGCCCACCTCTGTGGCCCCTCCAGGAGGTTTACAAGCTTCTCCGCTTTATACACTCTACTATCCTCCTGCTCCTATTCTCCCTATTCTTGTGAGTGTTTACCTAATAGGGGAAAGTGGCTGAGCATGGCCCAGTGTGAGCCTTCCTGGGCGTCTCCCCAACCCACCCGCTCCTTTTATCTACCCTTCAACCCATCTCAAACTTAACTACAATATTGAGATCCTACTATATCTGTTTTCTGTATCTCTTATCTCTTATCTCATCCTTCAATATCCCCTTTTCGTATTCTTGCCTTGTGCCTATTTGTACCTTTACAAGTGTCTATATCGACCAGATTCATGTTTCTTCATACTCATACCTATGTTTTCTTATATCATTATCATTTCCTACATTTCTTATGTCTTTTATAAATCTTAATGTCTATATATATATGCATTTCCCCTCTCTCCTCCTCCAGGTTTTCCAGATTTTCCTTCTTCTTCCTCCCTTCCCTCACTCCCTCCCCCCACCCCTCCTCTATATCTCCCGTCTCCCTTATTAATCTACCACGTTACTCCGACCAATGGAAGGAGGTAGAGGAGAGAGAGAACTTACAAAAAAAAAAAAAGGATAGTCATCATGGGCAATGATATTCATGTAAAACACGTACATGTGGGATAAACCCCATCCCTCTTGAAGTCTACAGAGGGGGAGAGGCCACCTAACTTATACATTCCTTGTATTTTCAGGGATATATCAACATACATCATACATCTCCAAAAAAAAAAAAAAAAAAACCCTGAATATATATATCTCCAGTTAATTGACCTTCAATGGGGACAGTATCCCTCCTCATCTCTCCCTCTGCCCCCCTGTCCCCCCTCCCCCCTCTCATTTATTCCCGTGTCCCATACTCTCTTATCCCGTCCTCCCCCTATTCCCCCTACCCCTTCCCTACCTAATTCTATTAAGTGTTTTCCACAATGTAGTCATAATCCTATTCCTTAACCCTTAGTGTACTTTGGTGTATGTGTATATAAGTGATATAGGTGATTTAGTATCTTCTCTCCTAAAAAGAAAAAGAATAAAAAAAGGGAGAGAAAATATAGGTGAGCTACCCCCCCCCCCTCTACAACCCCATTGATCTCCTTCCCCTTCCCAACCCTTTCCCAGCCCCTTTTTAACCTTTTTTACCCCTATGTCCCTCTACTTATCTGTGTACATGCTTATCTATGTTTGTTTATTTGTTGATTTGTTTATCTGTCAGTGCCTGTATATGTGTATGTATATATATATATATAAGCCTATATATGTATACTATAACCCCCCCCCATTCACCCCTTATCCCTCCCCCCCTACCATTAACCGCTACTCCACCAGAGAGAGGAGGAGGAGACATAGAAGGGGAGGCGAGGAGGAGAATTCAGCAAACGCCATTTTTAAACAGCGTTTTGGATATCCCACTTCTGATCATAACTTTAACTTTTTTCTTTTCTTTTTTTCTTCTCCTTTTTTTCCCTTTCCCCCTTTTAAGCTTGATCACACCCCCTGAAGAGTTCTACATATCTCATTGCCCCTAAAAAAAAAGAATAAAGAAAAGCCAGAGGAGGAAAAAGCCAATCATATATGTTCATATCATTATGTACCAAGTTATATATGTCCTTATCATGTAATTTGTCATCTTCATCTTGTCTTTTAAACATGAGACAGAACAAAGCCCCCCCCCCCTACTATTTTCCTTGAAGTCAACCTTTTATGAACATGTCTATGTTTCATTTGGATTCTTTATGCTCCTGTCTCTGTGGGAGACTCTGTAACCAGTCTGGTACAATAAATGGTTCCATACCTAGAAACAAAAGAAGATCGGGGAGGTCCCTTTTAGACCTGAGCGAGAATGACGCTCCTTCTTTCCGGATCATTACTGATAATGGGAACCTCCAGCGATATGTACCTCCTATCTTCCGTATACACTCTGACACCGGTCTAAGTAAGGCTCTCCGTTGCAGTGTAGCTTTTGAAAGGTCTGGTAATATTTTTAACTGTGCCCCTTGATAGTCTATTGTTCCCTTAGTCCAGGCTCTATTCAGTAGCGCCTCCCTATGTGCAAAATAATGTAACCTACATATCACGTCACGTGGGCGTTTCAACTCTTTAGATTTAGGTCCCAGAGCCCTATGTACTCTATCTACCTCCATATTCAGGGGCATTGCTTCCTCTAATATTTGTTTGAAAATGTCTTTTACTATATCTTCAAGATTCTCCCTTGATTCTGGGATTCCGCGTACCCGGATATTATTTTGGCGACTTCTGTCTTCAAGGTCTTCTAGTTGAAGCTGCATTGTCACTACATTGTCCCTTTGAGCTAACATCTCTTTTTCTAGTACCATCACTCTCTGCTCCACCTTTTGTGATATTACTTCCCCTTCTGTAACTCGACCAGTCAATGTTTGTAGTACTTCATGTACTTGCTGAAGTTCTTTATGGTGTGCTTCCTCCACTTTGTAAACCAGAGCTTCTATGTCCGCCTTTGTGGGTAAGGCCTCTATGTCTGCCCTAGTGGGGAGGGTCTGTAATAACGCTCTTAGGTCTTCCATTTTTAAACTCTCCGCGGTGGTCTCCCTGTGCCGCTCAGGGAGACCCCCAGCCCCCCCTATACTTGTACGAGTGATCTGTGGTACAGATTGGAGTGTTTCTATGCTCATCCTTACCTCTCTCCGGGTATTTAATTCTAGTACTTTACAATTTTCAGTCCCGCACACAGTCCCACCCTTTACCTGGCTCCTTCCTGAATCCAGACCTTGAACAGCCGGGAAGAAACACTGTATCTCTGGTTGGGATTCTACTTCTTTCACAAGCTTTGCTGCTTTAGCCGCTTTGCGGGAGGTTTTTGTGTCCCGTTGTCTCCCCTGCTGCATACCGTTCGTTTTAGCGTCAGGTCACACTCGGGTCACACTCAGCTCAGCTCTGCCCAGCGTCTGCTTTCCTTCTGCCATCCGTAAAGTGTCTGGATAACGTAGGCGCTGTTGCTGTTACCGTGGCTGCAGTAGCTGCTGATCTAACCTCGCTTAGCACGCTGCAGCTTTCTGCCTGCCCCCTCCTCTCTGAATGAGACAGAGTCAGGAGCCGCGATCAACGCCACCGCTGCTGTTGCAGCTACTGCTATCTCCTCCTGCTCCGGTCTGTATGCCGACACTCCAATATGCTGTATCTAGCTGCTGCCTTCGGTCTTCTGGTGTGCCGGGATACCGGTATGTATATCGGTATGTATATCGCCGGGCTCCTCCTTCCGTCAACTGCCAGTTCCTCCTCGCGTTAGGATCTATAGGGGTCCCCGTCTCATCTGTCTCAACACAGAACGGGTGCTATACTAGGAGACATTCCCGGGAGCTCACTCAACGTGCGTCCTCACGCCGCCATGCTCAGCCACCTATTGTTGAATTTGTCTTCCAAATTTTACCCCAAATTACAAAAAAATATATGCATACTTATAGAATAAACCGTATAACCTCCACGCTTAACCACTTAAGCCCCGGACCAATACGCAGCATAAAGACCAGGCCCCTTTTTGCGATTGGGCACTGCGTCGCTTTAACTGACAATTGCGCGGTCGTGCGACGTGGCTCCCAAACAAAATTGACGTCCTTTTTTTCCCACAAATAGAGCTTTCTTTTGGTGGTATTTGATCACCTCTGCGCTATAAACAAAAATAGAGTGACAATTTTGAAAAAAATTCAATATTTTTTACCTTTTGCTACAATAAATATCCCCCAAAAATATATTTTAAAAAAATGTTTTTCCTCAGTTTAGGCCGATACGTATTCTTCTAGATATTTTTGTAAAAAAAACGCAATCTGCGTTTATTTATTGGTTTGCGCTTACAAAATAGGGGGTAGTGTTATGGCATTTTTATTCATTTTTTTTTTAACAAGTAATGGCGGCGATCAGCGATTTTTTTCGTGACTGCGACATTATGGCGGACACATCGGACACTTTTGACACATTTTTGGGACCATTGTCATTTTTACAGCGATCAGTGCAATAAAAATGCACTGGTTACTGTAAAAATTACACTGGCAGTGAAGGGGTTTACCACTAGGGGCGCTGAAGGAGTTAAGTGTGCCTAAGGGCGTGATTCTAACTGAGGGGGGCGTGGCTACGAGTGACACGTCACCGATCTCCGCTCTGATTACACAGAGCGGAGATCGGTGACAGTGTAAGTAGGCGAGCGGGGAGATGTTGTGTTTACACTAACATCTCCCCGCTCCATCCCTCCGTGAGATGACTCACGGGGATGACTGCAGGGTCACGAGCGCGCCGCCGGTGGCACGTGCGCGACCACACGGCAGGCAGTTAAAGGGCCATGTACAGGTACGTGATTGTGCCTGTACGAGCCATTCTGCCAACGTATATATGCCGTGAGCGGTCGTTAAGTGGTTAATGTAAAACAATAATAAACAATATATAATTGTGATTTTTTTAAATAAAAACTGTTAAAAATATAAAAAATTACAGCAGCATGCACAAATATCCACACAGAGATAATAAACAATATTATATATAAAAAAAGTGTTAAGCTATCACTTTAAATTCCATCTCTGATTCAGTACAAATATTACATTAATTGTATTAAACGCTATAAACCAATTGCTACACAACCAATCAATACAGCTCTGCTTACTGCCTTACCTGGGTAAGGTAGTAAGTGGAGCTGTATTGACTGGCTGTGAAGAATTTGGTGTGGAAAGGTGAGGTCATGTTATACGCCAATGCTGTGGAGCCCAAGTGAGCAATTGCTGTTGTAGTCCAGTGTTATCCATACCTTAACCCACTATGATCTGGGGAAGCGTATTAGAACTGCTATAATTAAGGGTATTATTGGTAGGAGATTGTCACTTGGCTGCATCATACAAGGTTGTAGAATATACGATTAACACTTTGAAGTGATACTAAAGGCTTCTGCTTAATCCCAACCTGCAACTATTCGTCACCGATCTTTGGCTTGTTCCTCGACTACGCTTCTGCTTGATCCGTGCCTGCTATATTTGCTTGCTCAGCTCCTGGTGCGGCGATTCTGAGGTCCGCAACCTGGTACTAATGTGCAGCTAAGCCCATCTCCACCATCAGAAGCTCTGGGGAATTCCATCTAGTACTTAGACCCTGCACCTCAGGTGAACCCGTGTCATCAGCCAGGGTAACCTACTTCGTATACTTATCCTGCCTGTCAGTGGGTACAGCTCCACTGCTATAGCTACTGGCCAGACAGTGACAATTTCAGATATTACAAATCTATATAACACTATTTTCCCAGAGGCATTTTGACCAACATGTTTCACATGTTTTCATGCTTCATTACCAGGGAAATATAGTCAATATGTGAAATTTTCTGTCATCACCAACGTTGCGGTGGTCCACTAATTTAGTCTAGGGTGATAATAATAGAAAAATAACCCACAATAGCTCCCACAAATATCCATAACTATCATATAGTTGTGTCAAGGATAGTTCACACAATAAAACAAACCAAGCTTTGCCCACTGGAGTAAAAGCACTTTTTGGCACACATTGAAATTTGGTTTGAACCATCCTAATAAGGGCAACATGGGTTTGGGAGGAGAGCTTTCTATAAAGAAGAACAAATGGCCAGCATCAAAATGAAGGGTATGCTGACCCCTCACATCTGTCCTATAGGCAGGCAAAAACAGCACTGCTTACTGTATATGATTATTTACCGGGGCCCAAGGGGGTCCTGTATTAGGATGTCAAAAGGCATAAAGCTAGTACCTGCATCAGCAGTATCCCAGGAGTGGGTGAGGGATGTCAAACGTCTGACATTGGTCATCAATCTAGTTGATTTGTCAATGTGGACATCATGTTGATTGATTGGGATTGCACTTCCCACTTTTTTCTGGCATGCACTCAAGGATACAGTAAGAGAGACCAGGTGTCACAATCAGGGGTCAGGCTCGAAGACCAGTTGCTATAGCAGTGGGAAGCTCACACAGGAACCAGGTACACAGGCAGGTCACCCTGACGGATGACGCAGGCTCACACAAGGTGCGGAGTCTAAGTACTAACTGGTGTTAAACAGAGCTCCTGATGGTGAAGATGGATTTTGCTGTGTGTTAGTACCAGGTCACAGTCCTCAGGGTCGCCCCATCAGGGGGTGAGCAAGCCAGTGTCCAGAAGCAGATAAGCAGGTTAGGATCAAACAGAAGCGTAGTCAGTAAACAAGCCAAAAGGTCAGTAAGGAGTAGTTACAGGTTGGGATCAGGCAGAAGCATATTCGAGAAACAAGCCAAGGGTCGATAATGAGTGGTAGCAAAGATGAACGGCAGCAGGGAAGACAGGAGCGAGATACTGGCTGGAGATAGCACAATATTCTGACGAACAGTAAGTGCAGAGACATGGCTTAAATCAGGAAGTTTGTGGGAGAAGCAAAGAGTAAAAGGTTCAGCAGAAATCAATGCACAAGGCAGGGTTGTCCAAATGATCCAACAGGACATTGTCCAGCATCTCAGGTAGCTCAGTTAGAAGATTCATTGCTAGACACAGCTAAGGTCCCAGGTTCAAGTACAGATCCTGAAGCCTCGTACACACGACCGGTTTTCTTGGCAAGAAACGTCAAGAAAACTGCTGGGAGAGCTTTCTTGCAGAGAAAACAGTTCGTGTGTATGGTTTCTTGTCCAGAAAACTGCCGGGAATCTCGGCGAGAAAAATAGAGAACCTGCTCTCTATTTTCTCGTCAGGATTCTCGTTTTTCTCGTCCGGATTCTCGTCGGCCTGTTTCCCGACGTCAAAATCGGTCGTGTGTATGCTTTTCCGAGTCTTAAAAAACCGCGAATGCTCAGAATCAAGTATGAGACGGAAGCACTCCTTCTGGTAAAACTAGCGTTCGTAATGGAGATAGCACATTCATCGCGCTGTAACGAACTGAAAGCACGAAGACAGGAAAGCGCAAATCGTCTCTCACCAAACTTTTACTAACACGCGGTAACACGAGATCAGCAAAAGCAGCCCAAGGGGTGGCGCCATTGGAATCGAACTTCCCCTTTATACTGCCGTTGTACGTGTTGTACGTCACCGTGCTTTAAAACGATGAGATTTTTAATTGACAGTGTGTATGCAAGGAAAGCTTGACAAGAATCCCTCAAGCTTGACAAGAATCTCGTCGAGAAAACCAACGTTTTTTTTTACGACGGGATTCTCGGCCGTGTGTACGAGGCTTGACACCAGGGCAGGGAGGCCATAGGAGTCTTTCAACTCACCCCTGCGACAGGCCATATAAAACAGCATTAACCATAGTCTAGACTGATTTGGGTACCAACACCTCTCATATCATTGAGAAAGATAGAGTAAAAAAATATCTGTGTGACTTCTAAGAAACACAAATGATTTCCACATTAATTACAGGTTCTACACTATACAGGTCCTTCTCAAAAAATTAGCATATTGTGATAAAGTTCATTATTTTCTGTAATGTACTGATAAACATTAGACTTTCATATATTTTAGATTCATTACACACAACTGAAGTAGTTCAAGCCTTTTCTTGTTTTAATATTGATGATTTTGGCATACAGCTCATGAAAACCCCAAAATCCTATCTCAAAAAATTAGCATATTTCATCCGACCAATAAAAGAAAAGTGTTTTTAATACAAAAAAAGTCAACCTTCAAATAATTATGTTCAGTTATGCACTCAATACTTGGTCGGGAATCCTTTTGCAGAAATGACTGCTTTAATGCGGCGTGGCATGGAGGCAACCAGCCTGTGGCACTGCTGAGGTGTTATGGAGGCCCAGGATGCTTCGATAGCGGCCTTAAGCTCATCCAGAGTGTTGGGTCTTGCGTCTCTCAACTTTCTCTTCCCAATATCCCACAGATTCTCTATGGGGTTCAGGTCAGGAGAGTTGGCAGGCCAATTGAGCACAGTAATACCATGGTCAGTAAACCATTTACCAGTGGTTTTGGCACTGTGAGCAGGTGCCAGGTCGTGCTGAAAAATGAAATCTTCATCTCCATAAAGCTTTTCAGCAGATTGAAGCCTGAAGTGCTCCAAAATCTCCTGATAGCTAGCTGCATTGACCCTGCCCTTGATAAAACACAGTGGACCAACACCAGCAGCTGACATGGCACCCCAGACCATCACTGACTGTGGGTACTTGACACTGGACTTCAGGCATTTTGGCATTTCCCTCTCCCCAGTCTTCCTCCAGACTCTGGCACCTTGATTTCCGAATGACATGCAAAATTTGCTTTCATCCGAAAAAAGTACTTTGGACCACTGAGCAACAGTCCAGTGCTGCTTCTCTGTAGCCCAGGTCAGGCGCTTCTGCCGCTGTTTCTGGTTCAAAAGTGGCTTGACCTGGGGAATGCGGCACCTGTAGCCCATTTCCTGCACACGCCTGTTCTAGGTGGCTCTGGATGTTTCTACTCCAGACTCAGTCCACTGCTTCCGCAGGTCCTCCAAGGTCTGGAATCGGTCCTTCTCCACAATCTTCTTCAGGGTCCGGTCACCTCTTCTCGTTGTGCAGCGTTTTCTGCCACACTTTTTCCTTCCCACAGACTTCCCACTGAGGTGCCTTGATACAGCACTCTGGGAACAGCCTATTCGTTCAGAAATTTCTTTCTGTGTCTTACCCTCTTGCTTGAGGGTGTCAATGATGGCCTTCTGGACAGCAGTCAGGTCGGCAGTCTTACCCATGATTGCGTTTTGAGTAATGAACCAGGCTGGGAGTTTTTAAAAGCCTCAGGAATCTTTTGCAGGTGTTTAGAGTTAATTAGTTGATTCAGATGATTAGGTTAATAGCTCGTTTAGAGAACCTTTTCATGATATGCTAATTTTTTGAGATAGGAATTTTGGGTTGTCATGAGCTGTATGCCAAAATCATCAATATTAAAACAAGAAAAGGCTTGAACTACTTCAGTTGTGTGTAATGAATCTAAAATATATGAAAGTCTAATGTTTATCAGTACATTACAGAAAATAATGAACTTTATCACAATATGCTAATTTTTTGAGAAGGACCTGTATATTATAAATCCAGTTAAAACATATTCATAAAACTTCTCTTATGCTGTTTCATAATAGTAATCATATTTGTAAATCAATTCATACATATTATCTACGCCTTATATCTTTCCATGAAAAAAAAAATTGATCAATGATTATCATGACCTCCACTCTTACCTACATTATATGACCTAACATATCCTGTACAGTATACAGCCTACTTACATTGTCATTAATCTCATATGATGGTCGATGGTGGAGTTTGTTTATGAATTTCTGGAATTCTTAGTCCCCTTATTTAGGAGAACCACAGAAGGTTAGTATCTGTAACGTCTGTAACATACATCAAAAATCATATACCATTTCTACGTATGTACCAAGTTTACTGTAGGTAAGTTTGAGTTCATTTTTATTGGTTTTTCTTGCCATGTTCAATTATCAGGGCATCAAAATTCCCCTTGTATGAAAGACAACTAAAGACCACAACCTTTGGGAAAAAGAGAGGCTTGTGAATGGAAAAAGCTGAATAAGTTAGCCTTTTGTTTTCAATGCATTAGAATGCTATCCTATCTGCTAACTTCAGAAGTTGACAAACATCATTCTGTTTTCATGTACACATACAGTGCCTTGAAAAATGTTACAACTAAAAATGTAAATGTATTTTATTGGGATTTTAGGTGATAGGCCAACACAAAGTGGCACATAATTGTGAAGTGGAAGGAAAATGATAAATGGTTTTCAATTTATTTTGCAAATAAACATCTGAAAAGTGTGAGTGTGTTCTGCATTTGTATTCAGTCCCCTTTACTCTGATGCCCCCTAACTAAAATCTAGTGGAATCAGTTGCTTTCAGAAGTCACCTAATTAGTAAATAGAGTCCACCTGTGTGTAATTTAATCTCAGTATAAATACAGCTGTTCTGTGAAGCCCTCAGAGGTTTGTTAGAGAACCTTAGTGAACAAACAGCTTCATGAATGCCAAGGAACACACCAGGGATAAAGTTGTGGAAAAGTTTAAAGCAGGGTTAGGGTATAAAGTTTATTGTTGGCATTGTTCACAGATCTCTCTGTTCATTACAAAACAAACCCACCACCATCTATGTTATAGAGATGAGGAATGGGGAAGGCATTCTGTAGCATTGACCCACATTTTTCCCTAGGGTGCCTCCATAAATACAGTGCTGCTTTCAAGTTTTTCTTCTTTAAGGACTGGTAAGCTGCATGTAACCCATTTTTGTTTTTGAATTTAAATGCTTTAAAGAAGAGTCAGATAACAACATATACATCTATTCAGATCTGCCCAGGTTTCACGAGATAGAAGGAAATAGGTGTAATTTCAGAGCATGAAGATGTATAATCTATTCCTGTCAGATACTCAAGTTATTAATTTATGATATCCTATTCATCCAGTCCAGTGACCAGGGTGCTATATATCATGTTTTGATGTTCTTTGATGTGGAACCTGACAATCTTTAGCTACCATTAGGCTTTCAAATCTAAAAGCATATATTTCAATTTCTACATTTTCGCCTAAAAAATACAAAATTTCAAGGATAGATTTATTCGAGGATGCCTTTGCTTTTCTAAATGTAAGTATTTGTATGATTTTTTTGTTTCAATGTTTTTATTAATATTTTATCATAAAAAAAAGGGTATAAATAATGTTATACAATAAAATGCATATGAAATAGTACAAAGCAATCAATGTTCAGATCAATATTCATAAAGTTGAAGTGTAGTATATATATTGTGAACAAGCAAAACATAGAATGCATCAATTTATATAAACAGAATCAAATAATACAAACAAAACTAGATAATTAAGATAGTACATATTATATCATATTAAGTATAAAAGGAAATAAAAGGGAATAAGGTTAAATAAAGGGGAAGAGTGGGCAATTGATATCATGAATAAAACAACAACAATATTAGAGTTTCTAGCAAAGAAAATATCCCCAGGTCAAGTTAAGGAATAATAGAAGTTTGGGTATGATATTCTGAAGAATTAGTAAAGTGTATCCAGCTAGCCCAAGTTTTGTGGAAATTAAACGGTGAATCATTGGCCTGTTGTATCAAGTCTTCTATTTCGACAATTTTCTGGACTTTCTTTAACCATTCAGAGATGCATGGAGGTGAATTGTCTCTCCAATGTATAGGTACACATAGTTTTGCTGCATTGACAAGATGCATAATAAGAGATTTTTTGTAAATCGAAATAGGTAAGGATGTGTGGTGCAATAAGTATTGGGCAGGAGTAAAATCTGGTGTGTATGTCGTTATGTGGGAAATAAGGCGATGTACTTCCTTCCAAAAGGGTTGTATTCGAGGGCAATCCCACCATATATGGAGGAGTGTTCCTTGGGCAGCTGTACATCGCCAACATAGAGGACTAGTATCGGGGTTAAATTTATGAATTATGTCTGGTGTTTTATACCACCTGGAGTATATCTTAAATCCATTCTCTTGAGTCAAGACATTTAAGGAACCTTTGTGGATGTATGTAAAAACACGTTCCCATTAATTTCTAGATAGGTTTGTATCAAGTTCTCTTTCCCATTTTTGGCTAGTTATGTCTTCTTTAGGATTGATGTCAGCAAAAATCAAAGCATACATGGTTGAAATTGTGTGTCTGTGTGGTTCTGACCTGGTGCATATGGTTTCAAAGGGTGTTAGATCCTTGTACCATTGAGAACTAAGTAAGAGGTTTCTAATCCGGATGTATTTGAGAAAGGGGATATCTCTATCTGGATTTTGTGCAATGAAGTTGTCAAGGGAAACTAATTGGCCTTTATCAAAAAGAGATCTTGCTCTAATAGAAGAAATTAAAGGTGAGCCATGTATATCAAGTTCAGAGATCTTTAAGGGGAAGTCTGGATTACGGTCAATTGGAGTAATGGGTCCAGGAGACGAGGCAATATTCAATTTTTTACAAAGTAATCGAAAGATCAGCAGGGTAGGACCAGTAAGGGGGTGAGTTTTATATCCGCTAGGAATTTTGCGTGGATTAATCCAAGGTAAATGATGTAGTGGTATATCGGAAACTGCTGCCTCCAGTCCTATCCATGCTTTGGTTGCATTATGGAGGTGCCAGTCAATTACACGGGATAAGTGACAGGGCCAATAGTATTTTTGAATGTCGGGGAGGCCAACTCCACCTAATAATTTGGGGGTAGTTAATTTGTCCCATTTTACTCTGGGTTGTTTAGAAGCCCAAATAAATTTTAGACATATACGTTTATAAGTAGTAAAGAAAGAGGCTGGCAGTTTAATTGGTATCGTTTGTAGGAGATAAAGAAGTCTAGGCAGAACATTCATTTTTAATATTGCCGCCCACACGAACCATGAAAATAAATCTATATTCCATACTTGAAGATCATCCTGAATAGTTTTTAGTATAGGGACAAAGTTAGATGAATAAAGATTATCTAGTTTTACAGGTATTTGGACTCCAAGGTATGTCAGGGCACGTGTGTCCCAAACAAAGGGGAAGTTTTGTTGGCAGAGTGACATTATATTAGTAGGCAAAGATACGTTTAGAGCTTTGGATTTACTAAAGTTAATTTGTAGGTTGGATATCAAATTAAAGAAGGAAAAATCTTTTGAAAGATTGGGCAACGTGGTGATGAGATCAGTAAGAAAGAGTAAAATATCATCAGCATAAGCGGCTAGTTTATATTGTTTATTTTTAATTTCCACTCCCTTGATGTCTGGGTTAGCTCGAAGTCTGTAAATGGATAGGTTCTAATGTGAGAACAAAGATAAGAGGAGACAATGGGCAACCTTGGCACATTTCGTTCGACACGGAGAAGGCATGTATGATTTTGTATGATTTTTTATTCTTGATATTTGGTAAGTTTTAGCATACCACATGACAAATCATTAACGTTTAAAATATAACTAATGACAAATTTTATTTTTTTTTGTTTTGGACAGAGTGGAGATATATTAGAATACCTATCAGGCTTTTATTGCTGTCTGTGCCCCCGTTATGGAGATATATCCTCTCTATTTGTCCTGTTTACCATTATCATTGAAAGTAAAAGTAAAAGAAAATCCCACATTTTGGGTTGTCCCCAGAAAAGTAATAGAGGAGACATCTTCCAATGGGAGACCCCAAGGGATTTCTCTTATTTTCAGGGATTTCCTCTCTTTTTCTGTTTTGGTAATGATACAGGAAGTGAAGGTAAATCTCCACAATGGGACATAGATGGACAAAAAAAAAAAAAAAAAAAACTGAAAAGGGTTATAACCCTCCCTCACACTATCCAAAAAAAATAAAAAAATATTAATTTAATTTAAACTTTGTCTAATGATTTATAGTATTAAAAATACCCAGCAGCAAAACATCAAAGCTGATAACTGCCTCTTTAAATTAAAGCAGTATTAAACCCAAAAGCAAACATTTATTATATTGCAACTTAACAATTCTTAGATATGGTGGCTGCATTAGTGTTCTTTTTTTAGGTTTTCTTCTTTTTATTTTCACCTGGTGATCAAGCCAGTAAGTCTGTTGTCTTTCAATAGAATAAACGCTAACTACTACTGCAAATGTAGCAGTAATGCCCTGTACACACGATCGGAATTTCCGATGGGATAAAATCCGATGGAATTTTCAGTCGGAATTCTGTTCAAGCTGTCTTGCATACACACTGTCATTGATGCCCGAGCAGAAGTCCTTATTGGAACGAAACGCGTCGGGCCTGGTACACCGCTCCCCATATTGCTTTTAAAGATTTATGAACTGTGATCACTTTTATACCTTGTATGTTGGTTTTTACCATTAAAACCTCCTTTTTTGACCTTCATCATTGGTGCCCCTATTTTTTCTTCTCTTTACATTACCTTGTGGAAGATAAGTTTTTGAGTTCACTCCAGTTGGTTTTTATTACCCTAATTAGGGTTGCTGCTTACCTGCACCGGGTTGTGTTTGGATGTCTGGCAGACCCCCATGATTGAAGGTAAAATGAGGTAAAACTACGCTAGAACCCACAAACAACAGGTATCAAAGCCGCCAGCACTCAAACAAACAAAGTGGATGAAAATGAAAAGCAGGGTAGTGCGGCGCTATGCTAGTGAATAGTATCACTAAGTAAAAAAGTGATAATCAAACATATGGTGAAAATAAAAATGCAGCGATCAGTGCATAAATCAAATAAAACACAAATCAAATGAATATGGTGTGGGTGTCTCCACGGAAGGAGTCCATATACTAGAAGTGCTACCGTGAGTGAACACAGGTGCATATAAACAATCCAAAAAAATAAATAAAGTGACTTGTGACTTACTAAGAAAGGTCCATGTAGTGAAAACAAGATGGGGTCTCTGTGTGTGTTGCAGGTGCACCAATCTGGAGGTGAACAACACTAAAGGTGAGATGAACTAATAAGTTGACAGAAAGTCCAAACACCTCAGACCCATTTTAAGGATAGCTTCCCACAGATTATACACATGTGAAGAACCGAACTGTTGTCTGATGAATTCAAATCAAAAACACTTGAGACAATGGGTGGGTGGGGTACTCTTACCACAAATGATGGCCTCATCTACCGTACGATAGTGAGTCGGATAGGCTTTATAACAAAGTTGGACTTTATATTATATTTAAGCACGTTTTGATTAATTTTTTCACAGGTCATTGCACACAAATTGTCTAGAAGGGCTAGTGCCTACATTTTGTTGATTTTTGTTAAATTCGTTTTTGTATCCAAATCTGCTAGTCCAGTTAACATTCTGCTCCCCCCAGACTGACAATGCTGCTGTCCAAAGGTATCTATGATGCTCCTTTATCAGGTGTATTACTGGCCAGAGCACCATGTGAAAACAGAGAGAATAAGCCTAAAAATAAAAACGACTGCAGCCACCACATCTTAGGATTGGTAGGTTGCAATATATTACGTTCTTGGTTTTGGTTGGATTCAATACTGCGTTAACCACTAGATGACCAGCCCCCGTGGTTAGACAGCGGCAGGTTGGCTGTCCTGTGCAAATCGGCATAGCTGCACGTCAGCTCACGCAGGCGCGATAGCATCCGTGCACCCCTGGCCGCACGCTCTCGCTCCCGCCGGCGGAGAACCGCGATCGCCCAGTACAGAGGCAGATTGGGGATCTGCCTTTGTAAACAAGGCGTATCCCCATTCTGACAGGAGACAACACAGAGATCTACTATTTCCAGTGATCGGGAACAATGATCTCTGTCATGTCCCTGCCAGCCCACCCCCCTACAGTTAGAACACACCGAGGGAACACAGTTAACCGCTTGATCGCCCCCTACTGTTAACCCCTTCCCTGTCAGTATCATTTTTACATTGATCACTTCATTTTTATAGCACTGATTAGTGTAATAATGTCACTGGTCCCCAAAAAGTGTCATATGGGGTCAGATTTGTCCACCATAATGTCGCAGTCCTGAAAAAAATTGCAGATAAGTTTTGTGCAAACCAATCAATATACGTATATTGCGATTTATTTTTTTACCAAAAATATGTAGAAGAATATATATCGGCCTAAACTGATGAATAAATTAGTTAATTTATATATTTTTGGGGGATATGTATTCTAGCAAAAAGAATTTTTTTTTTTTTTAAATTGTCGCTCTTTCTTTGTTTATAGCGAAAAAATAAAAACCGCAGAGGTGATCAATTTTGTTTGGGTACAGTGTCGCGTGACCCGCGTAATTGTCAGTTAAAGTAACGCAGTGCTGTATAGCAAAAAATGGTCATTAAGGGGGCAAATCCTTCCGGGGCTGAAGTGGTTAAGGAATGTTGGCACAAATGTGACCAGTCCTCATATATACAATATACCAGGGGTAGTGAAATAAAATTCAAGGAGTTCCGGTCAGTAAAATTTTTTTATGGCCGAGGTCCGAATCACAAGTCTGTGCCATTAACGATTGTACGCGTCTTTCTTCCCTTTTTTGGCGCAAGCCGAACTCTCTGGTGCTTTTCTTACGGTTTCCCCTACACGCTCTGGTAATACTCTGTGAATGTAAATGTCCCCAATAGTGTTTCCCCTTACATCAAGTAACCCTACCAGAGTAATTCATTACATTGGGTGTCCCCATCAGAACACACCCATAAATCAGTTGCCACCGTCAGGTTACCCCCTTATATCAGGTATTCCCATCAGGTTTCTTCATCAGACGGCTCCCCTACATCTGGTGTCTCCCATCAGTGTGCCCCCTTACATTATTACATAATTTTTCCCCATCACAGTGTCCCCTTACAGTAGGTGCCATCATCAGAGTGCCCCTTTACATCAGGGGTCCCCATCCGAGTGTTCCTTTACATTAGGTGTGCCCATCAGAGTGCCCCTTTACATCAGGGGTCTCCATCAGAGTGCCCCTTTACATCAGGGGTCTCCATCAGAGTGGCACTTTACATCGGGGTCCCCATCAGAGTGTCCCTTTATATCAGGTGTCCCCATCAGAGTGTCCCTTTATATCAGGTGTCCCCATCAGTGTGCCCCCTTACATCAGGTGTCCCCATCAGAGTGTCCCTTTACATCAGGGGTCCCAATTACAGTGCCCCCTTACATCAGGTGTCCCCATTAGAGTGACCCTTTACATCAGGTGTCCCCATCACATCGCTCCTTTACATCAGGTATCCCCATCACAGCGCTCCTTTACATCAGGTGTCCCCATCACAGAGCTCCTTTACATCAGGTGTCCCCATCAGAGTGTCCCTTTACATCAGGGGTCCCCATTACAGTGCCCCCTTACATCAGAGGTCCCTATCACAGTGCCCCTTTACATCAGGTGTCCCCATCACAGCGCTCCTTTACATCAGGTGTCCCCATCACACCACTCCTTTACATCAGGTGTCCCCATCACAGAGCTCCTTTACATCAGGTGTCCCCATTAAAGTGCCCCTTTACATCAGGCATTCCCGTCAGAGTGCCTCCTTACATCAGATGTCCCCATCAGAGTCCCCCTCAACATTAAATTTGCCCTTAAGCGTGCCCCTTAACATAAAATAAGGCTCACGCTGATGGGCACATTTTATGTTAAGGGACACTCTGCTGGGCAAATTTTATGTTAAGGGGCACCCTGATGGGCACATTTTATATTAAGGGGCACTCTGATGGGCACAACAAAACGTGCCCCTAATATAAAATTTGCCCATCAGAGTGCCCCTTACCATAAAATGTGCCCATCAGATTGTCCCTTAACATAAAATATGTCGAACAGTGTGCCCCTTAACATAAAATTTGCCCATGGGCACATTTTATATTAAGGGACACTCTGATGGGCAAATTTTATATTAAGGGGCACTCTGATGGGCACAACAAAACGTGCCCCTTAACGTAAAATCTGCCCATCAGAGTGCCCCTTAATACAAAATGTGCCCATCAGTGTTGCTCTTAACATAAAATGTGGCCCTTAACATAAAATAAGGGTCACGCTGATAGGGACCTTTTATGTTAAGGGACACTCTGATGGGCACATTTTAATTTTAAAGGGGCACGCTGATGGGTAGATTTTGAATGTGCACGCTAATGGGCACATTTTATGTTAAGGGGCACTCTGATGGGCACAACAAAATGTGTCCATCAGTGTGCCCCTTAACAAAATATGCCCACCAGTGTGCACATTAACCACTTAAGCCCCGGACCATTTGGTAGCTAAAGGACCAGAGGTGAATTCAGAATTTTGCACTGCGCTGCTTTAACTGTAAATTGTCCGGACATGCAATGTTGTACCCAAACGAAATTTGCGTCCTTTTCTTCCCACAAATAGAGCTTTCTTTTAATGGTATTTGATTGCCTCTGCGATATAAACGGAAAAAGACCGAAAATTTTGAAAAAAAATGATATTTTCTACTTTTTGTTATAAGAAAAATCGAATAAACTCAATTTTAGTCATACATTTAGGCCAAAATGTATTCAGCCACATGTCTTTAGTAAAAAAAATGTCAATAAACGTATATTTATTGGTTTGCGCAAAAGTTATAGCGTTTACAAACTAGGGTACATTTTCTGGAATTTACACAGCTTTAAATTTATGACTGCCTATCTCATTTCTTGAGGTGCTAAAATGGCAGGGCAGTACAAAAACCCCCCAAATGACCCCATTTTAGAAAGTAGACACCCCAAGGAAATTGCTGAGAGGCATGTTGAGCCCATTGAATATTTTTTTTTTTTGTCCCAAGTGATTGAATAATGACAAAAAAAATAAAAATTACAAAAAGTTGTCACTAAATGATATATTGCTCACACATGCCATGGTTATATGTGGAATTGCACCCCAAAATACATTCTGCTGCTTCTCCTGAGTACGGGGATACCACATGTGTGGGACTTTTTAGGAGCCTAGCCACGTACGGGACCCCGGAAACCAAGCACCGCCTTCAGGATTTCTAAGGGCGCAAATTTTTGATTTCACTCCTCACTACCTATCACAGTTTTGAAGGCCATAAAATGCCAAAATAGCACAAAACCCCCCCAAATGACCCCATTTTAGAAAGTAGACACCCCAAGGAAATTGCTGAGAGGCCTGTTGAGCCCATTGAATATTTTTTTTTTGTCCCAAGTGATTAAATAATGACAAAAAAAAAAAAAAAATTACAAAAAGTTGTCACTAAATGATATATTGCTCACACATGCCATGGTTATATGTGGAATTGCACCCCAAGATACATTCTGCTGCTTCTCCTGAGTACGGGGATACCACATGTGTGGAACTTTTTAGGAGTCTAGCCACGTACGGGACCCCGGAAACCAAGCACTGCCTTCAGGATTTCTAAGGGCGCAAATTTTTGATTTCACTCCTCACTACCTATCACAGTTTTGAAGGCCATAAAATGACAAAATAGCACAAAAGCCCCGCAAATGACCCCATTTTGGAAAGTAGACACCCCAAGCTGTTTGCTGAGAGGCATGGTGAGTATTTTACAGCTCTCATTTGTTTTTGAAAATGAAGAAAGAACATTTTTTTTTTCTTTTTTTTTTTCAATTTTCAAAACTTTGTGACAAAAAGTGAGATCTGCAAAATACTCACAATACCTCTCAGCAAATAGCTTGGGGTGTCTACTTTCCAAAATGGGGTCATTTGGGGGGGTTTTGTGCCATCTGGGCATTCCATGGCCTCCGAAACTGTGATAGGCAGTGAGAAGTGAAATCAAAAATTGACACCCTTAGAAAGCCAGAAGTCGGTGCTTGGTTTTTGGGGTCCCGTACGCAGCTAGGCTCCCAAAAAGTCTCACACATGTGGTATCCCCGTACTCAGGAGAAGCAACAGAATGTATTTTGGGGTGTAATTCTACATATGCCCATGGCATGTTTGAGCAATATATCATTTAGTGACAACTTTGTGCAAAAAAAAAAAAGAATTTGTATTTTTTCCGCAACTTGTGTCAACATATAAAATATTCCATGGACTCGACATGCCTCTCAGTATATAGCTTGGGGTGTCTACTTTCCAAAATGGGGTCATTTGGGGGGGTTTTGAACTGTTCTGGCATTTTATACACAACATTAGGAAGCTTACATCCACTCTTCTAACCACTTGAAGACAAAGCCCTTTTTGACACTTTTTGTTTACATGAAAACATATTTTTTTTTGCAAGAAAATTATGTTGAACCCCCAAACATTATATATATTTTTAAAGCAAAGGCCCTACAGAATAAAATGGTGGGTGTTGCATTTTTTTTTTTTACACAGTATTTGCGCAGCGATTTTTCAAACGCATTTTTTGGGGAAAAAATACACTTTTTTTAATTTTAATGCACTAAAACACACTATATTGCCCAAATGTTTGATGAAATAGTAGGATTTTTAAAACAGCTTACCTGTAAAATCCTTTTCTTGGAGTACATCACGGGACACAGAGCAGCATAGTCATTACTATGTGGGTTATATAGAATTACCTTCAGGTGCTGGCACTGGCAACTTCCAAAACAGGAAGTACCCTCCCCTATATAAGCCCCTCCCATCCGGGAGTACCTCAGTTTTGTAGCAAAGCAATACGTGTCCCCAAAAGAGGGGTGGGAGCTCTGTGTCCCGTGATGTACTCCAAGAAAAGGATTTTACAGGTAAGCTGTTTTAAAAATCCTACTTTCTTGTTCATACATCACGGGACACAGAGCAGCATAGTCATTACTATGTGGGACGTCCCAAAGCAATGCCACATGAGGGGGGGGATACACCATACATAAGCTGGGCGCCATCAGGCATGAGGATCTTTTGCGGCCTGCAACACACTGCGCCCAAAGGCGACATCCTCCTGACTTCTAACGTCCACCTGGTAGAACCTAGTAAACGTGTGTACTGAAGACCATGTTGCGGCCTTACAAATTTGCGCCAGGGAGGCCTGGTGATGCACTTCCCATGAAGTTCCAACTGCTCTCGTGGAGTGCGCCCTAACTTTGAATGGAGGCGGTCTACTTCTCAAGCCATAGGCTTGTATTATGACCTGTCGAATCCACTTGGCTAAAGTAGATTTTGATGCTGCCTGACCCTTTCTGGGGCCTTCCGGCAGAACAAACAAAGAATCCGTTCTACGAATCTGAGCAGTGGCTTTTAGATAAGCTTTAACTGCTCTTACTACATCCAAAGAATGCAATAACTTTTCCTCTACCGAGCTTGGTTTGGGGAAAAAAGAAGGAAGAACCACATCCTGGTTCAAGTGAAACCTCGATACCACCTTAGGAAGAAAGGCTGGGTGAGGACGTAATACTACTCTGTCCTTATGGATAACCAGATATGGCTCTTTACAGGACATGGCGGCTAATTCCGACACTCTTCTAGCCGAGCATATGGCTACTAAAAATATCAATTTCCTGGTGAGTAGAACCAAGGAAATGTGCCGCAAAGGTTCAAATGGCTGCTTCTGCAGAACCGACAGAACCAAATTTAGATCCCATGGGCATATGGGAGCCTTAATCGGTGGAATAATACGAGTCACACCTTGCATAAAGGATTTGACAAGTGAATGCATAGCCAGGGGCCTTTGAAATAGTATTGACAAGGCCGAAACCTGGCCCTTGATAGTACTTAAGGCAAACTTCCTGTCTACAGCCCACTGCAGGAAGTCCAGAATTCTGCCTATAACGTACTTACGTGGATGCCATTTTCTGGCCTCGCACCAAGTGATGTACGCCTTCCAAACTCTATAGTAGATCTGCCTGGATACAGGCTTCCTGGCATTGATTATAGTTGATACCACAGAGTTAGAGAGACCTCTCTTCTTTAGGATGTGGGATTCAATAGCCAGGCCGTTAAACTTAGAGTTAGTAAGGAAGGGTGGTATATCGGTCCTTGCGAAAGCAGGTCCGGACGACGTGGAAGGGTCCAAGGACTCCCCACAGACATTTTGATGATCTCCGCGTACCAGGCCCTTCGGGGCCACGCTGGAGCCACCAGGATCACCGGCTTCTTCTCCAACCTGACTCTGCGAAGGAGTCGAGGCAACAATTGTAGCGGAGGGAATGCATATATCAGTCTGAACTGATCCCAAGGGAACACCAGAGCATCCGAGCCGCAAGCGAGGGGATCCCTTGTCCGGGAGACAAATCTGTCCACCTTTGCGTTGAATCTGGATGCTAGCAGATCTACATCCGGTGTTCCCCACCGCTGACATATTGCTCGGAAGACCTCGGGGTGAAGGGACCATTCCCCTGGGCATAACTGTTGGCGACTCAGAAAGTCCGCCTTCCAATTCTCCACCCCTGGAATGAAGACAGCTGATATACATGGGACATGCTTTTCTGCCCATTCCAGGATGTGACTTACTTCCCTCTGGGCTGCACGACTCCTGGTGCCTCCCTGATGATTGATATATGCCACTGCTGTGGCATTGTCTGATTGAATTCTGACAGGGGACCCTTGGAGTCTGGATGTCCAGGCTACTAGGGCGTACCGGGCTGCTCGTATCTCTAAGAGATTGATGGGCAGGGTTTTTACTACATTTGACCATCTGCCCTGGAGAGACCATTGCTCCAGTACTGCCCCCCAGCCTATAAGGCTGGCATCTGTAGTGACCACCTTCCAAGATATCGGGCTGAAGGGTTTTCCCTTCTGGAGATTCTGGGGGATCAACCACCAGCAGAGACTCTTCCGAACGGAAGGGGACAAAGCCATCGGGAAGTCTAGAGCCTGAACTTTTCCGTTCCAGGCTGACAATATAGCCCTTTGTAAATTCCTTGAGTGGAATTGGGCGTATGGCACAGCTTCGAATGATGCTACCATCTTTCCTAGCAGCCTCATGCACAGGCGTATGGACGGCTGTCTTTTTGCACAAAGCAGACGGACCAAGGCCCTCAAAGAGGATACCTTGTCTAGAGGTAAGAAAATCTTCCTCTGGTCTGAATCCAGCCGTAGCCCTAGATATACCAGGTTTTTCACTGGCTGTAGGGCTGACTTGTCCAGGTTGATGACCCAACCGTGAGACTCTAGATACTTGATTGTATCGACAATTACCACTTCTAGCTTGGCAACTGAGTGGTCCATCAACAACAGGTCGTCTAGGTATGCCATTATCGTTACACCCCGTGTTCTTAGATCGGCCAACAGTGGGGCCAGAATTTTTGTGAACACTCGTGGTGCTGTGGCCAGACCGAATGGTAAGGCTCTGAACTGAAAATGGCGCCCTTCTACTGCAAAGCGTAGGAATTTTTGATGACCTGGAAAGATGGGAACATGCAAGTAAGCATCTTTGATGTCGATCGAGGCTAACCATTCCTCCCCTTGTAGGGCAGCGGTGACCGATCGGATCGACTCCATCTGGAAAGACCGGACGTTTAGAAATTTGTTTAGACTCTTTAGGTCCAATATGGGTCTTATGTCCCCGTTTGGCTTCGGGACTGTGAAAAGGTTTGAGTAGAAACCCAACCCCCACTCTTCCATAGGAACCTCCATAATTACTCCTTGGAGCAATAGTTGTTCTAACGCCAATAGGAGAGACCCTCTTTTCAGAGGGTCTCTTGGCATGCCTGACCACATAAAATGGGACGGAGGAGACTCTTTTAACTCCAACTTGTATCCCAGAGTTACTGCGGAGAGCACCCATCTGTCTTTGATCGTCTCCCGCCAGGTCTCTGCGAACAACTGAAGTCTTCCCCCCACCCGTTTGAGTGGGGGCAGCCCTTCATAGGCTTGACTTGGAGGCTGGTTTAGTACCTCTTCGGATCCAGGGCTTTTTATTACCCTGTGGCTGTCCCTGATTTTTACCTCCTGAGTTTGACCGAGGAGGCCGTCGGAACTGCTTAGTAGCAGACGTCGCAGGGATAGGAGAGGTAGTCCTCTTAAAAGATGGACCCCTAGACCTCTTTTTACTCGGTAAGAGAGTACTTTTACCACTGGAAATCTTCTGGATATACTTATCCAGGTCTTCGCCAAAAAGGCGTTCCCCATGAAATGGGAAGCTAACTAAGAGCTTCTTACAGGGAGCTTCAGCAGACCAGTTTTTGAGCCACAGAAGCCTACGCATATGTACCAAAGACAGCGTGAGGCGGGAGGCCTGATGGATAGAATCCTTGATGGCGTCAACCGCAAAGCATAATGCTCTAGGCAGATCAGCCAGAGCCTGGGCCTGCTGGTCTGGCAAATCCCTCAGGACCATTTTCATTTGATCCTTTAAAGCTTGGCAGACCCCAATAGCTGCCACTGCTGGCTGTGTAACAGCCCCTGCTGTGGAAAAAGCAGATTTTAATAAAGATTCCAATTTTTTATCCACTGGATCTTTGAACATTTGAACATTATCTACTGGACATGTCAGTGATTTGTTCACAGAAGAGATGGCTGCATCCACCGTAGGAACATTCCATCTCTGGGTGAACTTTTCCTCCATGGGATAGATCACCGGAAACCTTTTAGGCGGAACAAATAGTTTATCAGGATGTTCCCAGTCCTGGTATATAAGTCCTTCCAATAATGGATGTATTGGAAAGGAGCAATTAACCTGGGGAGCTTTTAGCGACCCCAATGAGGAGACAGCAGTAGTTGATGGTTCAACAAGAGGCATTTTAAATGCAGATCGAACCATGTCAGTTAGGGTCTGGACCCACAATCTTTCAGTCTGTGATGCTGAAAATGGTTCATCTACTGTCGATTCCTCAAAAACAGAGCTAACCTCCTCCTGATCCCCTTCAGGTAGGTCGGTCCCTTCCTGGGACTGTTGCTCTGCCAACAGGCACTCTAATGGAGGTGATGGAGATCTGGCGCGCTTTCTTTCCTGTAGAGAAGAAGCGATCAATGCAGCCAATCTCTGCTCCAATCCCTCCAGAGTTGAGGAAAAAACCTCCTGTTATATATGCAGGAGCAGGTGGACTGAGGACAGCCGCAGTACCTGGCACTCCCGGGGGGTTCCTTATGGGTATTAACCTCTGATTTCTCAGGGGAGGAGGGTGCAGATGACTGCTCCAGATCCTCAGAGCCCGATGGAGACCCCCTACACTTCCTGAGAGGTATATCTCGGAGTTTTTTAGGCGGCATATTCCTTAGTTCAAAGCTGAGGTATTCCAGCCGCAATACACCCCTTACTGAAATAGTCTAATGCAATTTGCTGCTATGTACATCAGTGGGTGTCTACTAATGCGTCTTTCTGGGGATGCCTGTATCAACCGCCCGCTGTAAGCCCCTATACCATGCTACCAGCTCCTTTTCATGCTCTGTGTCCATAGCAAGCAGCGTGGACTGAGTCCTTTTATCTTGCTGGGACGCCCGCACATGCGCAGAAGCGCTGGGCGCACAGAGCGCGTCATCCGCCAGGCTCCGCCCCCTTTTTTGAAGCTAAACCTTATAAAAGGAAAGCATGTGTGCGCGCGCGCGCGTGCACGTGTGCGCTCTTGGCGCCATGTAGGGAGAGGAGCCAGGGTCCCTGTTTCACCAGGACTCGGGGATGGAAGGAAACTACTTGGCAGCATGACAGAGGAATGCAGCTTCCCTGATAGAGAGCTCACTCATCTGCCTGGACTTTCACCATGGAAGGAATAGTCCCAAGAAAAAAGACGTTCCACAGCGGCCTCTAGTGGACAAACACAGGTACCGCACCTTTGTCTTTTTTTTTTTTAAAACTTCCCTTATGAAAAAACATTTCTAGGATTTCTTAGGCATATACAGCTATTAGCGGGAATACCCTTTAGGTAACAGGCAGAAAGACATATTAGGCTTGGGGTCCCCTCAATAGAACCAAGTTCCTGAGGGGCCCCCACTTACCTTTTCCCCGCCGCAGGACTTTGTTTGGTCCACAGAAGCCCAAACTTCACCTCTCACGGCAGGCATTGTACTAGACCTTCAGGGACCGGGTTCCCAAGGATTCCACTCCCCTGGACCTGTATAGCACCCTGCACAGATAGCCTCTTGGTTTTGGGTATGACCAGAGCTCTGGATCCCAGGGTCCAGCCCTCCTAAGAGAGGCATTACAGGCAAAACCCTGCTCTTCTCTGCAAGGCCCGGGTACCGATCGTTTAGCTATGAAGCTTTTTTGGTCGGATCCGGAATAGCTTGCTAAGGCCCAGAGAACCTGTACACAAGCCCAGATGAATACATGTTAACCTTGGCCAACACCTTAGACACTGGCAAAAAACTGAGGTACTCCCGGATGGGAGGGGCTTATATAGGGGAGGGTACTTCCTGTTTTGGAAGTTGCCAGTGCCAGCACCTGAAGGTAATTCTATATAACCCACATAGTAATGACTATGCTGTTCTGTGTCCCGTGATGTATGAACAAGAAAAAAAAGATTATCTTAGGCCGAGTACATAGATACCAAACACGACATGCTTTAAAATTTCGCACAAACGCGCATTGGCGACAAACTACATACATTTTTAAAAGCCTTTAAAAGCTTTTACAGGTTACCCCGTTAGATTTACAGAGGAGGTCTACTGCTAAAATTACTGCCCTCGATCTGACCTTCGCGGTGATACCTCACATGCATGGTGCAATTGCTGTTTACATATGACGCCAGACCGACGCTTGCGTTCGCCATTGGGCAAGAGCAGGGCAGGACAGGGGTGCTTTTTTTTTGTTTTTTGTTTTTTATTATTAATTTTGCTTTTTTTTTTTTTTTTTAAACTGTTGCTTCCATATTTTTTTTTTTTATCACTTTTATTGTTATCTCAGGGAATGTAAATATCCCCTATGATAGCAATAGGTAATGACAGGTACTCTTTTTTGAAAAAACTGGGGTCTATTGGACCCTAGATCTTTCCTCTGCCCTCAAAGCATCTGACCACACCAAGATCGGTGTGATAAAATGCTTTCCCAATTTCTCAATGGCGCTTTTTATATCCGGGGGGGGGACATTCCCTCCCACTGCTTGTAAAAGCAGTCCAGAGGCTAATTAGCCACTAGGATTGCTTTTACATGAAAGCCGGCCGCTGGCTGAAAAGAATGATACCAAGATGATACCTAAACCTGCAGGCATCATTCTGGTATAAACATTCAAAGTCCAGCAACATACCAGTACGTTGCTGGTCCTTGTTGGACATGTATTGTAATTTTTTTTTTCATGCAGCCTGTTGGCTGAACGAAAAAATAAGATTGATCGGTGGGTATGCCCACCATTAGAATACCGCCCTTCATCCACCCACTTCTAATGATGGGCATACATGCACCATTTATATATGCTGAAGCATGGGGGCATCTTCTCGCAAAAGTTATGCCGCGTACACATGGTCAGACTTTTCCACGGGCAAGCCTCCGTCGGAATTTCGACCGTATGTACGCGGCATTAGGAGCAAAATCACTCCTCCGCCCCTGCTGCCCCAATGCTTCGGCATATATGCTTTTTTTTTTTTAACTGTGGTGGTGAAATCACCTCCTACAGCACTGGAGTCGCAGGGATCAGGCCTGTCTCTGCGAACGCTGCAGTTATGTGTGTTGTGTTTTGCAAGTGACAGTGATCGATCGATACTGCACTTGGGTGGCCTGGGCTGGACGGAGGGGCAAAACGCAGGTGCCAGCAGGTATCTGGGCTGATCCCACTAACACTGCGTTTTTGGGAACCCTAAACTGCTGGGGACGCTAGTATAGATCTGATCAGATCAGATATTGAGCTGATCAGATACTATACCACTAAGGGGGGTGTATGCTTCACGCGTGGGTGTTAGCGTTACTGGCACTAACCTGACGCTGCCTGGGGTGTGACGCAGACCCTCTCTGACGCTAAAACCTAATTGATATCACCCGCCGGGCGATCAGGGAGTTAAACCTTTATTGGGTTATATACGGCAGGTGCCCTGACACTATAAAAAGCAAACTAACTAGCCAGCGTCACCCGTAACACTTATATGATGATCACTGGTGAAAGGGTTAACTAGGGGCAATTAGGGGGTTAAAACCTTTATTAGGTAATATATGGGGGTACCTGACGCTATAAAAACCTGACGGCGAACCTAAAAAAAAATTACTGGCTACCTGTCGGCATCACCGACACTAATGCCCCGTACACATGATCGTTTTTAATGTCATTTTTTAAACCGACGTTTTTCTCCTCGTTTTTTTTCATGTTTCCTCTCAAGCCTGCCTTGCGTACACACCATCATTAAAAAAACGATCAAGCAAAGCGCAGTGACGTTCAACACGTACGACGGCACTATAAAGGGGAAGTTCCGTTCGAATGACGCCACCCTTTGGGACGCTTTTGCTAATTCCGTGTTTCCGCGTGTTAGTAAAAGTTTGGTGAGAGACGATTCGCGCTTTTCAGTCTTCGTGCTTTGAAGATCGTTTTCGGGAGTTCAGATTGCGCCTGTGGGTTCGTATCTGTTTAGCACTGCTTGTAGTCAGTTCGTATCTGTTTATTCAGTGCGGCCTGCTCTGCACGTTCGTGTTTTTCAGCTTGTTCTTCATAGGCCTTGCTGTTCTTCCGTGCGTTCTTCTAGTACGTTCTGTTCAGCCGACCGTTATCTAGCCATGTTGCGGCTACGTACTCGTCGTAGAGTTCGTGCTGTAGTTGGTGCAGGGGTTCATGCTGTATCCCGACTCCATGCCATGAGCAGGTTCAGGAGGAGTTCATGGACCAAGAATTGGTTGCTCCAGCGGCACCAATTCTGTCACATGCCTTTGTTGCGGGAGATCAGGGAGAATAATCCTGATGATTTCAGGAATTTTCTCAGGATGTCTGACCCCGTATTTCAGCAGCTGTTGGCTTTGGTGTCCCCCTATATTACCAGGCAGGACACCGTTATGCGGGAAGCCATCAGTGCTGAGCAGAGGCTCATCGCCACGTTGCGATACCTGGCTACTGGGAGAAGCCTGCAGGACCTTAAGTTCTCCACAGGCATATCCCCCCAGGCTCTGGGGATCATTATACCAGAGACTTGTTCTGCCATCCTTCAAGTTTTGCAGGAGGACTATATTAAGGTAAGTGTTCTTCTTCAAAAATTCACATTGTATGGTTTTTATTTTGGGATATTTTTAATTTGCTTTATTTGCAGTCCCTAATTCACATGATTCTTAGCTGCAGGGAATGTCCCCTTTCTCCCCATGTTTTATTATTTAAAGTTTGGTGTTTGAGGCCTACCTGTAAATTTGGTTTACCTAACCTCTCCAGCATGCTATCCTGGGGCCATACCTACCTTGCCTAGTCATTTCCATGTTTTTTATTATATGTTCCATCGTAGTGCTTTACCCAAAACGCACTCTAAATTTTGCCTAGGAATGTTTCATTTTTGTTAACTTCAATACAGAGTGCTACAGCCTTCATGTGTGATATTCCCAACTCATCTTCAACCCTTCCCCCCCCCCCCATAATTTTTTTTTTTCTTGCTTCCAATTTTTTATGTTTTTAACAGTTTCTACCAATGTTGGCCATGAATGTGTGTATGGAATCAGCTTGCAATGTTTCTGGCTCCAAGTATTAATTTGTTATTTCTTTAATTCCACAGTTCCCTTCTTCGCCACATGAATGGCAGAATGTGGCTTCCGAGTTTGCCCAGCGATGGAACTTTCCGAACTGTGGAGGAGCCATCGACGGCAAACATGTTCGGGTCGTCCCACCACCCCATTCGGGATCCTTTTATTATAATTATAAGGGGTTCCACAGCGTCGTGATGATGGCAGTGGTGTCGGCCACCTACGAGTTCCTCTATGTGGACGTTGGCAAGAATGGCAGGATGTCTGATGGAGGAGTTTTTGCCCAGACGGAGTTTGGAGAACAGCTCCTTTTGGATCTGCTGGCCTTGCCACCCGCGGAGCAGAATGTGGAGGGACTACCTTTTGTGTTTGTGGCGGATGAGGCGTTTGGCCTGGGACCCCATTTGATGAGGCCATTCCCGCAACGCACCCTCACCCCTGAGAGGAGGGTTTTCAATTATCGGCTGGCCAGAGCCAGAAGGGTGGTGGAAAATGCGTTTGGGATCATGGCCAGCCGATTTCCCCTTTTCCTTACCTCCATCCACCTTGGCCCATACAAATGGAACCATGTGGTTATGACGTGCTGTGTGCTGCATAATTTCCTAAGGGTGCATTCAACGAGTTATATATCTTTGAGTGGGCCTGAGGCCTCTTTAATCAATGCAGAAACTTTGGTGGCCCTGGAACCTGGCCGTCCTGGCTTGGCCCCCCCAACCGGACGTGAGGTCCGTAACCAATATGTGGACTATTTTATGGGTAGGGGGGCCATTGAAATGCCAGACAATCTCTATTAATTTTTGACCAAAAAAATAAAACTTTTAAAAAAAGTAAAGATTGGTTTGTCATTTTTATTGTATAATGTTTGATGTTTCTGGTAGGTTTACCTAGTGCATTTGTTTTGCCATGTGGATTAAAAAATCTTTTAATTAGCCTTCATTGTCAGTGTAAACACCAAACATTGATTAGTTCACTCAGCACCACATTTACATAATGAAGCCACAATGATTTGTTATGTAAAAATACCTTTATTTTTTTTGTTTAGGTGGTCAACTTCCATAGAAATGTGGATGTTCCCTTAATTTCAGGTGTATTAAAACGCATGACCAGCCATGCATAAACAAACTATAGTTCTCCAAATTTTGAAAAAGCTAAACATGTGCTAGTCATTAAAGGGTAAAATAACCAAAAAAAAAGAAAACTCTGCAAGTAAAACGTTATTTGGTGTAAAAACATTAGACACGCCCAAGCACAGCCATGATATTTTGGAGCCTTTCCTCCACCCGCTTTGTATTTGCCCTGATCTCTCGCAAATCTCCCTTAATTTTTTCGAGGTCACGACAGCAGACCATCAGGTATTGGATCAGGATCTGGGCACTGTGATGTGACAACTTATTGGGGTCTTCCGCCAGAACTGCACCTAAATGTAAAAAGAAATATGTAGGATAGAATATGTAGGCCTACATCTATTTAACATGCATGTGTCTGGTTTCTCTCTGACCTGTGGTGGTGCCACTTTCAACTTCCACAACATCACATTCCTCTCCATCCTGGGGTTCTGGGGGTATTGTTGTAGGTATTGCAATTCTCGTCTCATCTGAGGTAGCTTTTCGAATCCCTAGGGAGATTGAAATAAAAGGAATAGTTTCATTAGTAGCGACTCAATTTTGCTAAAATAAGAAACATGGAAAAATACTTTTTAATCATTCTTTTGAAGCATGCTCCATTTTAATTTTTAACCCCTGTGCCAACCGGGACAAATGATTGGATACATAGGCCAAAACAGAGCATATACATTTTGTGAACAAATTTGAAACATTGTAACACCCCAAAGTATCTACACTGGATCACCTGTGTGTGACTCCATCAAGCTTTTTGGCTTTAGGCCCACACTTGTACTACTGCGTTCAGATGTTTCATCAGCTGCTGAGCATTCACTCCCTTTAACATTACCATGCATATCGTTTTTCAAAATGAACAAATCTCCTTTGGATTAGCACACCAAAAATAAGTGTGGCCCAAATGTACTCCCCCAAATAAACAAAAAAACATGGGTGTTCACACTGGATGATCCTAAAACATCGTTTGAGGAACTGTACGGAGAAAGAGGTAAAATACGTCCGTTTACTATGCGGACGAACCTAAAAAAGATGGTATCTTTCAGTGTACTATATGAAAGTTAAAAATACACGACAGAATACAAGAAAATAATATGTACCATGGAAACTCAAAAAAAACAACTTACTTTTTAATATAACTTTCTTGATTCTTTTATATTGGTCGGCCTCCCGCAACTTCAGATCTGACCATCGTTTTCTGAGCTGTTCCTTCGTTCTGCACACCCCGAATTTTTGGTGGAGACTTTTGACCACTTTGCCCATAATTCTGGACTTGACCAGATTAGGCCTTTTATACGGACCATGCTTGGCATCATAATCCTCCTTCTTTAAAATGGCGACCATCTCCACCATTTCCTCGAATGACATGTTGGATGCCTTATATCTCCTGGGTCTTGATTTGGGCTCCTCTGTAATTTCATCCTCTGTAGAGGTAATCTCAGCCACCTGTGTCTCCGCCATGTTTTGTTCAGCACTACGAGCGAGAAGGGGCGGGGAAAGTACAATATCGAACGTCAGGGGCGGGGAAAGCGTGCGGAGTTTCACGCATGCGCTGTGTATATAAAGTGAAGATCCATGTCTGGGAAATACGTTCATTTTTCGGGAGAGAGAGTTAGCAACGAACGTCGTGACCAAGGTACCTAACAATTTTACTTTTTGAGGTTCATCAGACGAGGAGATTTGTGTGCTAAAAATATGTAGACAATGCACAGTTGAGGAATGTTGCCTGAAATATATTTTTATTTTGGTTTCTCGCTTTTACAGATATCATGAATACTTTTAAAAACCCAGACTTCATGGGGGAGTTCATCGACAAATGGCAAGAGCTCCCTATATTATGGCAAACCAAAAGTGGCGGAAATAAAAATAAAGACGCCAGGAAAGCAGCACTGGAGAGCCTGCTTGCATTTGTGCAAACAAAGATACCCACAACAACTCTCCAAGATGTCAAAAACAAAATTGGGACCATCAGAGGGACATACAGGACCCAGAGGACTATGGTCCTGAGGTCCCAGAGGTCAGGTGCACCAGCAGATAAGGTTTATAAACCCAGTCTGTGGTACTACAGTAAGCTTGCTTTTCTGGATGACCAGCTGGAAGTGCGGGAATCTCTCTCCACCCTTCCCCCCAGAGGTCAATCCAGCCTTCCTTGTACCCAACCCTCCAGCCTTCCCTGCAGCCAGTCCTCCAGCCTTCCTGTCAACCCTGCTCTGGCTTCCTCTGAGGATCAAGATCAGGGCCTTGAGGAGGCAGATTTGGAGATATGGAGCCAGGTAAAGTTTTGCTATCTATATTTCTATCGTACAAAATTGTAGATTTTAAATAGATGTTATTATTGTTAAAGGTATGTACACTTCTACCAATAAAGTTTGTGAAGAGCAAGATACAGTAGTGGGCTAATTTTATGTGTCCAAGACAACAAAACCAGGATGCGTAATCAATGAAAAGGACATAACTTTTGGCATTGATTTCAACAATGTCTAGAGGTGAACAATGTCTGTGAATGATGATGTGGCAAAATAAATAATGTCCCTTTCTTTTTTTACAGCCAGAGCAGAGCCAGGAAGAGGGTGATGTTGGGGATCAGGAGGAGGCTGGGCCCAGTGGCACCCAGGAGGAGGTAGGGCCCAGGGGCACCCAGGAGGAGGCTGGGCCCAGTGGCACCCAGGAGGAGGCTGGGCCCAGCACAAGAGCCCAGATGCCTCCCCTGGTAGTTAAACCACGAGGGCCAAGGAGAGGTAGGCAGGTGGAGGAGGAAACCAGGGCCTTCCTCAGAGAGGCAACAGCGGCCCTCAGAGAGGCACCCTCTGTTGAAGAGGGATTTGCCGCAGTCCTCGCCCACAAACTAGGGCAAATGGAGTTGCAGCAAAAAATTTACAGTGAGACCCTGCTATTGAAAGTCATCAATAAGGGCGTGCTGGGTGAACTCACTAGGTACACGGACATAACGGAGGTTGTCCCTACTCCTCCACCTCCTCCTCCTACTACTCCTCCTGCCACAATCTCTCCTCCTGATCCCCAGCCTCCAAGGAAGAAACCAACCAAGGCTGCAGAGAAGGCTGGAGAGAAGGCTACAAGGAAGAGAAGAAAATAATGCCTGCTGTAGTACCACAGACTGGGGACATATAGGACTTATCTGCTGTGGCTCCTGACCACTGGGAGCTCAAGACAAGATTGGGCTCATTTTTTGGGGGGATCTAATCTCTATTTTGGTTTGGACATCTTGTATGGTTGTTGTGGGGTCAAAGGGATGCACAAATGCAAGCAGGCTCTCCAGTGCTGCCTTCCACTTTAATTTGTTAATGTTCTGAAATAAAAAAAAATTGAGTGCCCTTTAAATACTTGACTATGTGATTTGTATTTCAAAAGAGAGCTTGCTAGGAAGCAGGCAGGGACATCTCAAATTATATTATTGTTATTATCAGGGGACACAAACCTCCCTGAGGCCAAATGAGACACATTTGGAAGGTTGTTGTGGTAACTTTACACAAGAATAATTTAAGCCAAAATACTTAAAAAAAGGCCAAAAAAAAATAACCAAAAATAATATAAAATTTAAAGAAAAAAGAAGAATTAACTTATTTTATTATTATTAGTATTATTTAGGAGGGAGGTGCGGCTTATAAATAATATTTTAAAATCATTAGAGCAATTTGGAATTACTTTAGAAACAAGTTTGGCATAAAACTCTCAATGTCAAAAGAAGAACGGAATGCGCTGCATTAAAACAATGCTATTAATTCCACCGTGACGAATGTGCCATCTCCATTTCCAACATTAGCTTTACCAAAACGAGCGCTCCCGTCTCATAGTTGCTTCTGAGCATGTGCGTTTTTTTTCACGTCGTGAAAGCATACACACTATCGTTTTTCACGTCGTTAAAAAAAACGACATGAAAAACGACGTGAAAAAAGAGAGCATGTCCGGAATTTTTAATGGCCGTTTTTCACGTCGTTAAAAATGCTCTGGAGCCTACACACGATCATTTTTAATGGCCATTTTTAAAAATGGCATTTTTAACGGCATGAAAAACGATCGTGTGTACGGGGCATAAGACAACGATCATAAAAACGATCGCTTAGCAACAGTGGTGATAGGGGGTGAAAGGGTTACCTGGGGGGCGATCAGGGGGTTAAACCTTTATTAGATAATATATGGGGGTACCTGACGCTATAAAAACCTGCGGCGAACCTAAAAAAAATTACTGGCTACCGATCAGCATCACCGACGCTAAGACATCGATCAGAAAAATGATCGCATAGCGACGGCGGTGCTAGGGGGTGAAAGGGTTACCTGGGGGGTGATCAAGGGGGTTAAACCTTTATTAGGTAATATATGGGGGTACCCGACGCTATAAAAACCTGCGGCGAACCTAAAAAAAATTACTGGCTACCGATCAGCATCGCCGACGCTAAGACATCGATCAGAAAAATGATCGCCTAGTGACAGTGGTGATAGGGGGTGAAAGGGTTACCTGGGGGGCGATCAAGGGGGTTAAACCTTTATTAGGTAATATATGGGGGTACCCGACGCTATAAAAACCTGCGGCGAACCTAAAAAAAATTACTGGCTACCGATCAGCATCACCGACGCTAAGACATCGATCAGAAAAATGATCGCATAGCGACGGCGGTGCTAGGGGGTGAAAGGGTTACCTGGGGGGTGATCAAGGGGGTTAAACCTTTATTAGGTAATATATGGGGGTACCCGACGCTATAAAAACCTGCGGCGAACCTAAAAAAAATTACTGGCTACCGATCAGCATCGCCGACACTAAGACATCGATCAGAAAAATTATCGCTTAGTGACAGTGGTGATAGGGGGTGAAAGGGTTACCTGGGGGGCGATCAAGGGGGTTAAACCTTTATTAGGTAATATATGGGGGTACCCGACGCTATAAAAACCTGCGGCGAACCTAAAAAAAATTACTGGCTACCGATCAGCATCGCCGACGCTAAGACATCGATCAGAAAAATGATCGCCTAGTGACAGTGGTGATAGGGGGTGAAAGGGTTACCTGGGGGGCGATCAAGGGGGTTAAACCTTTATTAGGTAATATATGGGGGTACCCGACGCTATAAAAACCTGCGGCGAACCTAAAAAAAATTACTGGCTACCGATCAGCATCACCGACGCTAAGACATCGATCAGAAAAATGATCGCATAGCGACGGCGGTGCTAGGGGGTGAAAGGGTTACCTGGGGGGTGATCAAGGGGGTTAAACCTTTATTAGGTAATATATGGGGGTACCCGACGCTATAAAAACCTGCGGCGAACCTAAAAAAAATTACTGGCTACCGATCAGCATCGCCGACGCTAAGACATCGATCAGAAAAATGATCGCCTAGTGACAGTGGTGATAGGGGGTGAAAGGGTTACCTGGGGGGCGATCAAGGGGGTTAAACCTTTATTAGGTAATATATGGGGGTACCCGACGCTATAAAAACCTGCGGCGAACCTAAAAAAAATTACTGGCTACCGATCAGCATCACCGACGCTAAGACATCGATCAGAAAAATGATCGCATAGCTACGGCGGTGCTAGGGGGTGAAAGGGTTACCTGGGGGGTGATCAAGGGGGTTAAACCTTTATTAGGTAATATATGGGGGTACCCGATGCTATAAAAACCTGCGGCGAACCTAAAAAAAATTACTGGCTACCGATCAGCATCGCCGACGCTAAGACATCGATCAGAAAAATTATCGCTTAGTGACAGTGGTGATAGGGGGTGAAAGGGTTACCTGGGGGGCGATCAAGGGGGTTAAACCTTTATTAGGTAATATATGGGGGTACCCGACGTTATAAAAACCTGCGGCGAACCTAAAAAAAATTACTGGCTACCAATCAGCATCACCGACGCTAAGACATCGATCAGAAAAATGATCGCATAGCGACGGCGGTGCTAGGGGGTGAAAGGGTTATCTGGGGGGTGATCAGGGGTTTAAACCTTTATTGGGGGGGTTAGGGGGCTACACTGGACCTAAAACTAAATGTACTGACACTTTTACAGTCACAAATGTCACTGATTGCAGTGATCACTAAATAAATGGTCACTGCAATCAGTGACACTGTGACTGGGGGCTGGGGGGTGATCTGGGGGGTGATCTGGGGGTGTCTGGGGGGGCGATTTATGTGCCTATGTGTCCTGGTGTCAGTGTGCTGTTTTGTGTACTAACCTGCATCTTCTCCTGTACGGCGCTCGGTATATGTGAGCGCCGCAGGAGAGATGACATCACTTCCTCCTTCCTGGCAGGCAGGGGAAGCTCTCTCATTCGCCGGGAGCGATCGAGAGGGGTGGTCGGAATCGAACGGCCGTCCCCTCATGCCGGATCGCTCCCGAAGGTAAAACGACCACCCACTGTAAAGAAGGGGGGTCCGATCGGACCCCCCAACTATACAAAGGCAATCACGTATATGTACGTGATTCTGCCTGTCGGTGCCATTCTGCTGACGTATATTTACAGTGGGCGTTCGTTAAGTGGTTAAAAATATACCCATCAGCGTGCCCCTTAAAATAAAATGTGTCCATCAGAGTGCCCCTTAACATAAAAAAGGTGCCCATCAGCCTGACCTTTAACAAAATATACCCAGCAGTGTGCACAATAAAAATATACCCATTAGTGATCAGTACATATCGCCCACATACCTTGCATGCAGGAGGGCACAACTAAAATAACAAATGGGCGGAAGCAGCGAGATATGGATTGGCAGGACCCGGCAACCGCGAGCAGCATCGGGGCGGGGCACGCATGTGACGTCACGCCCCTACTCGCAAGGAGAGCCAGGACACGGGAACCTCGAGCAGCAGGGGGCGGAGCATGCATGTGATGTCACGCCCCTACTCACAGGAGAGGCCTGTGTCAACTCCGAGACCTGTGATGAAGAGCAGGGGGCGGGCGCACGCATGAAGCGGCACATAATTGTGAAGTAGAAGGAAAATACTAAATGGTTTTCCAATTTATTTTACAAATAAATATGTGAAAAGTGTGGCGTCCATTTGTATTCAGCCCCCCTTACTCTGATACCCCTAACTAAAATCTAGTGGAACCAATTGCCTTCAGAAGTCATCTAATCAGTAAATAGAGTCCACCTATGTATAATTTAATCTCAATATAAATACAGCTTTTCTGTGAAGCTCTCAGAGGTTTGTTAGAGAACCTTTAGTGAACAAACAGCATCATGAAGGTTAGGAAACACACCAGACAGGTCAGGGATAAAGTTTTGGAGAAGTTTAAAGCAGGGTTAGGTTATAAAAAAATACCTCAAGCTTTGAACATCTCACAAAGCACTGTTCAATCCATCATCTGAAAATGGAAAGAGTATGGCACAACTGCAAACATATATAAAGGTAAAAAACAAAAAAAGAACAGACCTCCACACACCTAAATGAATAATATTACAAATTTTAATAGCCTATAACAGGCAAGCACAAGGTAAAAACACTACTGATACCCCAATTTAACACATGACCAAAAAAGAAGAACCATATGAGAGGCCATCAAACCCCTATGGATCCCTCCAGCCGGAGAGATTGCCCTCAGTGATTGATAGCTGGTGAACCCACTCCCTCCCCCCCTATGAGGAACACCCCCCTAAGTACCTGATATACCCCAAGAGTCCCCCAAAGAGACCAATGGTTCACCCGTATAATTCCTAAACAGAAGTAACGTGCTTGAAATCAGCAAATATCTTCTACTCATTAGCAGCGATATTTGCTGATTTCAAGCACACGCATTAATGAGTTACCTCAAAATTTGCTGTTAAATTTGCTAATATAGCGGTATTAAACTCAAAACCAAAATGTAATGTATAGCAGCTTACCAATCGTTAGATGTGGTGGCTTTATGAGTTTTCTTTTTTAAGGCCTTTTTCCCTCTGTTTTCCCCTGGTGATCTGGCCAGTAAAACACCTTCCATATTTTACAGACACCACTTTGGGTGAAGGAACACAGGGGGCAGATGTGGTCAGCGACATTATCAATCTGGGAGGAGGAGAGTGTAGGGTCTAGGGATGAGCTTCGAGTTCGAGTCGAACTCATGTTCGAGTCGAACATTGCCTGTTCGCCCGTTCGCCGAACACTGAACAAATTGGGGTGTTCGCGGCAAATTCGAAAAATCTATGGGAGAAATCTAAAGTGCTAATTATAAAGGCTTATATGCAAATTATTGTCCTAAAAAGTGTTTGGGGACCCGGGTCCTGCCCCAGGGGACATGTATCAATGCAAAAAAAAGTTTTAAAAACGGCCCTTTTTTCGGGAGCAGTGATTTTAATAATGCTTAAAATGAAAAAATAAAAGTGAAACATTCCTTTAAATTTCGTACCTGGGGGGTGTGTATGATATGCATGTGAAGTGGCGCATGTTTCCCGTGCTTAGAACTGTCCCTGCAAAAAATGTAATTTTTGAAAGAAAAAAAGTCATTTAAAACTCACTCGCGGCTATTAATGAATTGTCGGCTCCCGGCAATACATACAAAAGTCATTGATAAAAAAAAAAAAAAAAGCGTGGGGGTTCCCCAGAATTCAATTACCAGGCCCTTCAGGTCTGGAATGGATATTAAGGGGAACCCCGCCGCAAATTTTAAAAAAAATTGACGTGGGGTTCCCCCAAATATGCATTCCAGGCCCTTCAGATCTGGCATGGGGAGGATGTCCCCATGTTGATGGGGACAAGGGCCTCATCCCCACAACCCTTGCCCGGTGGTTGTGGGGGTCTGCGGGCGGGGGGCTTATCGGAATCTGGAAGACCCCTTTAACAAAGGGGACCCCCAGATACCGCCCCCCCCTATGTGAATTGGTAAGGGGTACATTGTACCCCTACCATTTCACGAAGAAAGCATAAAAAAAGTTTAAAAAAAACACACAAACACCTTGAAAAAGTCCTTTATTAAAAAAAAAAAAAAAAAAAAAATTCCAGCGGTGAAATCCAGTGTCCCGCGGCGATCCCGATGTCCAGCACTGTCCTTCATTGGTTGTGCCTGAGCGGACCTGATGGGGAACTCCCTCTCAGTGTTTTAAATGTATAGACCCGCCCCTTCTAAAGTTCCCCATCAGGTCCGCTCAGCGGACCAGATGCGGAACATGAGAAGGGGCGGGTCTATACATGTATTACCAAAGTGAGAGAAGTTCCCCATCAGGTCCGCCCGCTCGGTATGTCGGACCCGCCTACGTCATTGGCCTGAGCGGGGAAACTTCCTTCACTGTGTAAATTTAAATTAGTTTTTATTGTTTTTGTTGAATCGTCGCTCAACAAACTTTACTAACATGAAGGGTGGCGCCATTCGAACGGAACTTCCCCTCTATAGTGCCGTCGTACGTGTTGTACGTCACTGCGCTTTGCTTGAGCGTTTTTTTAATGAACGTGTGTATGCAAGACAGGCTTGAGAGGAAACAAGAAAAATCACGTCGAGAAAAACGTTGTTTTTGAAAATGACATTAAAAACTATTGTGTGTACGCGGCATAAGGCTCGGTTTACACCTATGTGAATTGGATGTGGCTTACAACGCATCCAATTCGCAAGACATTGTAAAATACATCGATTTGTATGAGGCTGGTTCACATATCTGCGGGGACTTCGCACTGCGCAGTGCAGACAAAACGTGTGCGTTTTCTAGGCATTGCGTTCTGGCTCAGGTGCGAATTCAGGCCCATTATCTTCTATGAACATGCATCTGATTTGCAGATGCATTCCGTTGTGAACAGGCATTCTCTCCCCCTGCTCACTACACCTCCCCCTCTCCCTGCTCATCTGATCCACAGCTACAACGCAGAGGAAACGCTGAACAGCTGCTTCTTCTCTTCACACAGAGAACGGAGCTGGAATTCTCACCGGAGGGCAATCTCTCCGGCTGGAGGGATCCATAGGGGTTTGATGGCCTCTCATATGGTTCTTCTTTTTTGGTCATGTGTTAAATTGGGGTATCAGTAGTGTTTTTACCTTGTGCTTGCCTGTTATAGGCTATTAAAATTTGTAATATTATTCATTTAGGTGTGTGGAGGTCTGTTCTTTTTTTTGTTTTTTACCTTTATATATGTACTAAGTTTGACCACACCCCCGATATTATTCGGGGAAAATTACTCTTAATAGATAGGATTCCCATACTCGCTCTCCCCTTTTTGTATACAACTGCAAACATACCAAGACATGCCGTCCACCAAACTGACAGGCCGGGCAAGGAGAGCATCAATCAGAGAAGCAGCCAAGAGGCCCATGGTAACTCTAGAGGAGCTGCAGAGATCCACAGTTCAGGTGGGAGAATCTGTCCACAGGACAACTATTATGCCTAGTACACACGATCGGTTTTCCCAACGGTAAAAAGTCCGCCGGGAAAACTGGGGGGAAAACCGAGAACCTGCTCGGTAGCTTTCCCCCCTGTACACACCAGAGGTTTTCCCATCGGGAAGACTGCAGTGAGAGCTTTGGCCGGGAATCCTAGCAGTGTGTATGCTCCACCGCAGTGTTTCCCATAGGAAAACTGCTGTGAAAAAGACCACCGGGAATCCCAGCGGGGAAAAAGAGAACAAGTTCTCTTTTTTTCCGCCGGGATTTCCGGCAGTTTTCCTGTCGGGAAAACTGCTATGGAGCATACACATGGCCCGGATTCCCAGCCAAAAGCTCTCATGGCAGTTTACCTGCCGGGAAAAAACGGTCGTGTGTACGAGGCATCAGTCTTGCACTCCACAAATCTGGCCTTTATGGAAGAGTGGCAAAAGAAAGCCATTGTTGAAAGAAAGCCATAAGAAGTCCCATTTGCAGTTTATGAGAAGCCATGTGGGAGAAACAGCAAACATGTGGAAGAAGGTGCTCAGATGAGACCAAAATTAAACTTTTTGGCCTAAAAGCATAACGCTATGTGTGGTGGAAAACGTATGCCCTATACACACGATCGGATTTCCGATGGATTTTTCCATAGGAAATCCGATTAAGCTGACTTCCATCAGTCTTGCCTACACACCATCAGTCAAAAATCCGACTGTCCCAAACGCCGTGACGTAAAACACTCAGAAGAGCCGAGAAAAATTAAGTTCAATACTTCTGAGCATGCGTCGACTTGATTCTGAGCATGCGTCGGTTTTTTCTCCGATGGAGTTCCCCACAGACGATCGGAATTTGCTATCGTTTTTTTTTCCATCTGTAAAATTGAAAACATGTTCTTTTCTTTTATACCGATGGAAAAAAGACCGATGGGGCCCACACATGATCGGGTTGTCCGATGAAAAAAGTCCATCTGTCTTTTTTCATCAGAAAAACCGATCGTGTGTACGCGGCATAACACTGCACATCACCGTGAACACACCATCCCCACCGTGAAACATGGTGGTGGCAGCATCATGTTGTGGGGATACTTTTCTTCAGCAGGGACAGGGAAGCTGGTCAGAGTTGATGGGAAGATGGATGAAGCCAAATACAGGGCAATCTTAGAAGAAAACCTGTTAGAGTCTGCAAAAGACTTGAGACTGGGGCAGAGGTTCACCTTCCAGCAGAACCACAGCAGGAAGCATATTCATGTGTTAGAATGGCCCAGTCAAAGTCCAGACCTAAATCCAATTTGTGGCAACACTTGAACATTGCTGTTCACAGACGCTCTCCATCCAATCTGACAGAGCTTGAGCTGTTTTGGAAAGAAGAATGGGCAAAATGTTCACTCTCTAGATGTGCAAAGCTGTAATTGCAGTGAAAGGGGGTTCTACAAAGTATTGACTCAGGGGGGCTGAATACAAATGCACGCCACACTTTTCACATATTTATTTGCAAAAAATTTTGAAAACCATTTATCATTTTCCTTCCAATTCACTATTATGTGCCACTTTGTGTTGGTCTATCACATAAAATCCCAATAAAATACATTTACGTTTTTGGTTGTAACATGACAAAATGTGGAAAATTTCAAGGGGTATTTATTTACTTTTTCAAGGCACTGTAAATGCCACCATTTTTTTCATTTGTTATAATCCATATCAGAATCTACTCAGAAGAGGATAAATCATTTGCTAAATATTTTTTTTTTAAAGCAATGCTTCTTATTTATTTTATTCAGACTTTCAAGTATTGGGTGATAAGCATGTGTAAAGAATTTGCCTGTCATCTTCCTATCTTATCAATTTTCCAACAGTCACTCACACTATAGTTACCGTATCCATTTGTGGCATGCTGTCAGATGGAAGACTGTTGGGAGAAGACTTAAGCCTCGTACACACGACCGAGTTTCTCATCCAAAACCGGCAAGAAAAGTGCCGCGAGAGCTTTATTGTCGAGAAAACCGTTCGTGTGTATGGTTTTACGACGAGAAAACTGCCGTGAATCTCGACGAGAAAATAGAGAACCTGCTCTCTATTTTCTCGTCAGGATTCAAGATTTCCTCGTCGTGTTTCTCGTCGGCCTGTTTTGTGACGAGAAAATGGTTCGTGTGTATGCTTTTACGACTCTTCCAAAAGCGCGCATGCTCAGAATCAAGTATGAGACGGGAGCGCATCTTCTGCTAAATCAAGCCTTCGTAATGGAGATAGCACATTCGTCACGCTGTAAATTATTGCATCGTTTAAATGTTGTGCATTGAAATCCTCTTTAGAATGTTACATTAATCCAAACGAATGAACTTGTTTTGCTGCTGATATTCACACAGAGTTATGACTATATATTTTTAACCTTTTTCATGCTGCTCTTAAGTAGATTTAGGTGTATTATATCGTGCAAGATCTTCTGAATATTTTTTTTTTTTTTAGTTTTCAAACAGATGTTAATTGTAATTTGGCAATGTTTTGATAGTGATCTCCCATTGTATATTTACATTTTTTTTGTCTAAATTTTACACCCTATATTTTTTAAATATTTTTATTTTATTATTTTTTTGGGGTTGTTATCTGTCCCTTTTTTTTGCTGTCAAATGTATCTGCTTACTCCTTAGCTAAATTAAAAATTTGAAAAAATAAACATAGTCAAGTATGAACTTAAACCAAAAAAACATTTATTCATGTTTTTTTTTAAATAAAGAGAAGGCAGCGCTGGAGAACCTGCTGCCATTTGTGCATCCCAGGGACCCCAAAGCACACATCAACCCTGTGTGGACACTAAAATTGGGAGCTTGAGAAGGCCAACAGTTCTGAGCACAATCTGATGCTGGCCTCCCAGAGGTCAGGAACAGCAGCAGGTGATATATATGTTCCAAGTGTGTGGTACTACAACAGGCTGCCTTCTGTCCGACCACAATGAAGCAAGGCCATCACTTCCTCGTCTTCTTGGCAGCCTTCCCTGCAACCTTCCCTGAAGCCTTCCCTGCAGCCTTCCTTCTTCGTGTGGCTGGAGGCTGGGCCACTAGAGGGGTACTCCTGTCAGGAGGAGGAGGAGGTGGAGGAGAAGGGGGTGGCGCAGAAGAAGAAGGTGGAGGAGGAGGTGGAGGAGAAGGGGGTGGGGCAGAAGAAGAAGGTGGAGGAGGAGGTGGAGGAGAAGGGGGTGGGGCAGAAGAAGAAGGTGGAGGTGGAGGAGGAGGTTGAGGTTGGGATAGTTGTGCCACCTCACATATGGCCGTATTGGGGGTAATTCTCTCCATCACCCCCTTGTTCAGCAAGGTGATGAGCAGGGGCTCGCATAGGAGGCGTTGCTCCATGCTCATCACCTTGAACTTTGCCTCCACTAGGCCGGCAATGGCCTCTTCAGGGGATGTGGGCTCCTGGAGGGTGGCATGGGCCTCTCTAATAAGGGCCATTGCTGCCTCACTGGTGGTTCTGTCCCTCCTGCTTCTTTTTGGAAGGCGGATGGGAGGCACCTGTGATCTCGTGGTTCTCCTTGGGCCGGCCACCTCCTGGCTGCCACTGGGCCCTGCCACCTCCTGGCTGCCACTGGGCCCTGCCACCTCCTGACTGCCACTGGGCCCTGCCTCCTCCTGCCTAACAGTTTCCTGACCCTCCTGCTGGCTGATTTCATCCTGTGTATGAAAAAGGGACATAGTTTAATATTTTGTTTTATTATTTTCATACAACTTTCAGATCATGAATGTAGCAATTTGAATGTAAATCAAGAAAACAATTAAATGTTTTTTCGACTACATCAGATTGACTATTTAGCACCCAATTTAGGGAAGAGTAATGTCTAGAGATCTTGATTTCACTTGTGGAACCCAAAATAGTTTATGATTTTCATCTTGACTTATTTTTCAAACATTAAGTTTATCCCAATACATTTGTTTTAAATACTATACCTGGCTCCAGATGGCCAAATCAGGTTCATCCAGGATGGCTGCCTCCTCTTGCTCCAGAGAAGGCTCAGGTTGGCTGCAGGGAAGTCTGGGGGGAAGAGTGGAGAGTGATGGCCTGTCTCTCCCCCCTCCCTATCAATAACAGGCGATGAACGGACACAACGGAGCGCTGGAGCATAGCTGAAGGCTGGAAACCCATACCATCGGCCCTCCCGACCCTCCCCCCCTGACCCCCCCCCCCGGAGCTTTGACCAGACGCCGACTACCTGCAGTTGCTTGTATTTACAAGCTAATCTAAAAAGGCACAGGATTCTGCATGTGGGACGAGGTGAGAGTTGTCTCCAGACGGAAACCTGGGAAGACAAGGTAAAGCAGACTTGGAGTGTTTGTAAAGTGAAAAGAGGCACAAGCAGGTATGTCAGCTTGAATACTAAACAACAGAGAAATACTGTAGATCGATTATCAGCAGGAGACAGTGATCGATACGCGCTGGGCTGCAGGGATACGGCGCCATCTTGAGGCCTGCTGACCCTCCGAGGCTCCCCGCTCTCTAATCCCGCGATCCGGAACGACTGCCCGGTTCTAACCTACCAGCTGCCGCAGCTCCGGAGGGCACGGGACGAACGCTACATCGTTCAAACACCTGTGGATCCCGGCCGCTAGCTACATCCATCCAGCCGCCTGACGCCATCTTGCGGCCTGCCGTCCCGGACTTCCCAGCCTGTGGAGCACAGTGAGTAACAGGGCGGCAGCCCTATCTAGCCATAACGGGACACCCCTAGAGAGACTATTCACGGGTGCACCGGAGGGGCTCCGAGCGGGGAATCTGTAGGCCTAATCTGAGTGGAACACCTAAGGTCGGCCTACTCTCCCAGGAAAGACCGCGGCTTGGGCCTACCCTCGGTAGTCGGAGGCCATCTTGCTACTCCGGGCACCCCAGGCTTATCCCACCTCACCCCCCCGAACAGCTCCCTCTGGCCCAGTTTCAGTGCCTCATTGGGATCATTATCTTCCCTACTTGGTTGCTAAGGCACTAGTCAGACACCCAGAGCCATATAGCAGCAGCTCGGAGGGAGTGGCACGCTCACTGGGCCTCAGCTTGCTACACCCTTGGCCTAGTAGCAGCAAGGGCCCAGTCATCCCTGTCCTCTCCAGCTCAACCCCTATTCAGCAGATGAAGCTCAGCATGGGCCTGAATAACCATATGTTCCATACTACGCTGTACACATGTTGTTAAGCGAATGAGACTGAGGGGCGCTCCACTTAGCATTCAGTTCTGAAGCTCCAACTATGCCAGCAAAGATACACAAAATCCGCTCTACAACTCCCAAGACACATAGTAAAGGAACGGCGACTAACCAAACCACCTCTAGTTCCATTCAGCGATTCCTGGTTGCCAGTGGAACCGGCCCTGGTGCATGTAGCAGTCAAGCTAGACGCACGAGACGCAACGCATCTCTCGCTTCACTAGCAACCTCTGTAAGAGAAAGTTCGCCTGTATCATCTTACTGCTCAGATCTCATGGAAGAACCTGAGTCTCCTACAGGCTCAGATATGGCGTCTCTGCTGAGCGGCATCAGAAAAGAGTTAGCCGGGATGTTCCATGGACTTGAAAAATCAATAAAAAAGGAAATCACAGGAGTAAGAACAGATATGGTGCATATTCTCGATAGGGTGGAGGGCACAGAGCAGAGACAAGATACTAATGAAACAGCTATAAGAGAACTACAAAAGACTGTCACACAGCTAGCCCTTGCTCAACGTGCCTCACTATATAAGTTAGAGGACCTCGAGAATAGAAATCGCAGAAACAACCTACGAATCAGAGGTCTGCCCGAAGTGACTGGAGATAAAGATTTGGAGTCGCAGATTAGAGGTATATTTAATTCAGTGTTGGGAAATGAACCCACTGATCCGTTGCGCTTTGATCGGGTTCATCGGGCTCTTAGGTCTCGTACCGTTGCTCCTGAGCAACCCAGAGACGTAATATGCCGTCTACATTATTTCACAGATAAGAACGCCATTATGGTCAAGTTGAGGAGCATTCCCAACATTGACTTTGATGGAGCAACTCTCAATATTTTCTCGGATTTATCTAAAGAAACCTTAGACCACCGCAGAGCCCTTAAACTACTTTTGGAACATTTACGTTCTAAGGAGATTACCTATAGATGGGGTTTCCCGGCGTGCCTTATTGCTACCAAAAATGGTCGCTCCCACACCCTCCGGTTCCCAGAGGAATTGTTACAATTTTTAAAGGACCTTAATCTGCCCTCAGTGGACCTCCCGGGCTGGCATGATCTGGTCCCTAAGTTTTCGCATATTCAGGACTCCCATTGGCAAAAATCTCCTACTACTAAAAAAGGGCGCTCTTCAGCGTCAGGTCCTGTATAATAACATAGACGAGTAAAGGGTGATTATGCCTATGTACTTTCCTTTTTTTCTTTGGTTGAGTATGCCTGTAAGTTATTATATCTAATGAGATGTGACTTGGCCGCTAAAGTATATTTGTTATAAAAAGGTTTATTGTTTACTGTTGGAGCAAAAAGTATTCCTCTGCACATTATCTGACGCAAGCTGAATGCGGGTGGAGCACAATGCTCCTATGTGTCTTTTATACGACACGTTCCCCTCCCCTTCTTTCCTTTTGGGGTTGTGGAGAGTGGGTAGCTTTCGAGTTTTCTTATCCGTTCTCCTACAGGAGTTCTGGACGGCTGCCCGTGCTCTCTCCCCCCATAGGGACCACCGCAGAAATCTCCGTGATAAATTAAGGTTTCCCACATGCGTCCAGATGGACGTTTTTGTTGTTTATGTAAATTTGTCTTTTTGTTTTTCTCAATACTTACCCGTTTCTTTTTTGTTTTATTTTCCCTATCAAGGCTGGCATGCATGGCTAAGTAGGTTCAAGGGTTATGCTCTACTGTGATAAATGGCCACACTTAAAGTTACTTCTTATAATGTTAGGGGTTTAAATGCTGCGGCAAAACGGCATCAGGTTATCCGTGAATTACGGAAACTTGCCTCTTCTATTGTGTTTCTTCAGGAAACACATTTAACCCATACTACGCAGGTCAAATTGACCTCGCTTTATTTTCCTCAGTGGTATTATAGCCTTTCAGATACGAATAAAGCTAAGGGGGTGGCTATTGGTTTTAGTAGTAGCGTACCCTTCCGTTTTTTAGATATGCAAGCGGATGACCATGGTCGTTTTCTTTTTTTAAAGGGCTTTTTAGGTACTACCCAATGTACTCTAGCAAATATATACTGCCCGAACCAAAATCAACCTACCTTTTTTTCTCAAATTCTTACTGATTTATCACAATTTGCTGAGGGTCTAATCATACTGGCAGGAGACATAAATATGTCTCTAGATCCTGTTTTGGATACATCCCGCGGTCGCTCTAACATCTCTTTTAAGCGCCTGTCCTTTGTTAAAAAGAGACTAATAGACCGACAATTGATAGACGTATGGCGTATTTTACATCCAAAAGAAAAAGATTTTTCCCATTTTTCGAAGACTCATCAGTCTTATTCCCGAATAGATAATATCTTTTTAGACCATTATCACCTCCCATTATTACAATCGGCGAATATAGGTACTGCGACACTGTCAGATCATGCACCTGTGTCGATGAGTATGACTATGCCCACTTTGACTCAGCGCTCCAATAATTGGAGACTCAATGATTCTCTTCTTTCTAACCCAACAGAAGTTTCTGTGTTTGCCTCTCATATTTCGCAATATTTTAAGGACAATAAACCTTCTGAGACATCCCCTGCTATTGTATGGGAAGCTCACAAGGCAACTATGAGAGGCCAATTCATAGAACTTGGGGCAAGGAAAAAAAGAGAGCGTGGTCAACAACTTGAACAGGTCCTGCACCAAATAACAGAACTTGATAAACAACATAAACTCACTTTTCACACATCCCAGCTAGAAGCTCTCACATTGAAACGAGAGGAATTAAAAAATCTTCTTAACCTCGATACAGCTTGGAAATTCCAACGATATTCGCAAAAATTCTATGAGTGGGGGGACAAACCTAGCAGACAATTAGCAAGATCCCTCAAAGAAAAACAGACTAGATCGTTTATTCCTAAAATAAAGTTATCAAACGGAAATTTAGTCCATGCGACTCCTCACATTGCTAAAGCTTTCAGGGACTATTATGCAGATTTGTACAAAGTGCAGTGTGACTCCCCGTCTCTGACTGTGAAGGAGAGACGTAACCTTATGCTTACATATCTAAAAGAAGCAAATTTGCCCAAACTTTCAAATTTGACTCTCAGGGAACTTGAATCTGAACTTTCGGTTGAGGAATTTCAGGCGGCTCTGAAATCTTCACCGTCAGGTAAAGCCCCGGGACCGGATGGTTATACTATCCGGTACTATAAAACATTCAGTGATATCCTTCTGCCCCGCCTTACGGCTTATGCCAATTCAATCTCACAGACCTCGGGACTACGCCCGGAATCTCTTACAGCCCATATTTCAGTTATCCTTAAAGCAGATAAGGACTCTACTCAATGCAGTAGCTATAGGCCAATTTCCCTATTAAATGTTGATATCAAATTATATTCTAAGGTAATGGCCAACAGACTACTCCCTCTTATACCTAGTTGGGTTTCTACGGATCAGACGGGCTTTATGCCACACAGAGAAGCCAAGGATAATTCTCTCCGGGCGATATCTCTTATACAATACGCTCAAAGGTCTTCCCAGTCCACCCTATTCGTATGTACAGATGCTGAAAAAGCGTTCGATAGGGTGGACTGGGATTACTTAAAACTGACCCTGCGACATTTTGGGCTGGGACCCAAGATGTTTTACCGCATTACTTCCCTCTATTCTAACCCCACGGCACAAATTCGCATAAATGGCACTTTGAGTGACTCATTCCAACTATTTAATGGGACCAGACAGGGCTGCCCTCTTTCTCCCCTTTTATTTGCCCTTACCCTCGAACCCTTTTTGGCAACCATAAGATGTAATTTAAATATACATGGGATTCAAGTAGGTAATAAAACGCACAAATATGCGGCATATGCGGACGATATTTTATTTTTTATCCAGCAGCCTCGTATCTCGCTTCCTAATTTAATGTCAGCGTTTTCTACTTTTCAGACACTCTCCAACTTTAAAATTAACCTATCTAAGTCTGAAATTCTAAATATTAATCTACCTGGAAGGGAGGTGGAAAATTTAAAACCCCTCTTCCCTTTTAGATGGGTTCAACGAAGTATGAAATATCTGGGAGTGAATCTTGTGCCTCACATTCAGTCCCTCTTTAAATATAATTACATCCCATTATTGAATAATATTAGAAGGGATCTACAAAAGTGGAACACGCTGACACACTCATGGTTGGGTAAAGTGAGTATAATTAAAATGAACATTCTGCCTAGAGTTCTTTTTTTCTTTCAAATGATCCCATTGGGTGTGCCTATAGGATTTTTTTCCCTATTACAGACCATGGTCTCCCGCTTTATTTGGAGGAACAGTCACCCCAGAGTATCTAAGGAAGTATTATTTCGCTCCAAGGAAGCTGGGGGACTGGCCCTTCCAAATTTTAAGGCTTATTATAATGCTGTGATTCTGTCTAGAATATCCGAATGGAAATATGCTGCTAATTCCAAACTTTGGGTGAGTTTGGAACATGCTCTTAGTAACACAGACCTAGCAACTACACCCTGGTTGCCACGCTTACATAGACACCTTGCTCCAAGAACCTCCACTTTAACCACTTCCACCCTTGATGTATGGGATGCCTTACATAGGAAGTTCTCGTGGTCATATGCTTCTCCTCTGTTACCCCTTTTGGACCACGATTATTTCTTACCTGGCCTATTAGATCCTGGCTATAGGACGTGGTTGCCAGAAGAACCTCTTTTACTACATCATGTTCTTCGAGCAAATACGCTTAAGCCTCTTAAGGAAATTCTCGGCCTCAAGCCCATTATGTTTCTTGATAAATGGAGATATAATCAATTGCAAGGTTTCCTTAGAACTCTGCCTCAGCCGCTTAGAGGGATACAGGACTTAAACAGTATTGAGGAAGTTTTTAATTCAATGGACCCACCTGAACATTGTATCTCGGTATTCTACAAATTACTCATCAAGCTCCAAGGTGATACTTATCCTCCCTTTCTCGCTAAGTGGGAGGCAGACTTGGAATCCTGCCTCTCAGACAGCCAAAAGGATAAAGTCCTACAGCTGACTCATATCTCTTCAATTGCATCAAGGATGGCTGAGGTCAATTACAAACTACTAACCAGATGGCACTACACCCCATCAAAGCTTCATCAGATGCTCCCCGACAACTCCCCGTTGTGTTGGAGGAATTGTGGGAACAGAGCAACCCACGCTCATATATGGTGGTCGTGCCCACTCATCCGCCCCTTCTGGTCTAGCATTATTCGAATTATCCAACAAATATCCAATATTAATCTTCCTGCTGATGCATGGACCATTCTTTTCCATGCTACCAAGGAACCTGTCAGAAAATACAAATGTTCTTTAGTTCCACATCTGCTTAATACGGCTAAAGCACTTATACCTACCCTTTGGGGTCAGCCTGAGACTCCATCCGTGAAAAAGTGGTTTCAAAAAATTTCAGAGGTCCATCTCATGGAAGATATCACTCATTGTAACAAGGACACTTTTCAACGACACACTTTAACTTGGACTCCGTGGATGGAGTTCAAGGACACCACAACCTATAGAGAGATACTTGCACAATCCCACTGAGACCTGTTTACATCTATTGAATAAGCTATCTATATCTTAAGGATGATTCCCTGTGGTTATTCTTTGGCTTATCCCTTAAGAGACTAAAATGTAATGTGACAAACATTTTATTGGATACCATGCATGCCGGCCTTCCCTTTCCTCCCTTTTCTTTCCTTTTTTACACCCCTATTTTTGTTCTCTTCCTTTTCTCGGAGAGAGTGAGAGAGGGGGATTAGATTTGTTCTTCCCTGAGGCTTCCCCTACTCCCCCCCTCCCCCCTTTTTTTTTTTTTTTGGGCACAGGTGACGATAATTTTACCTGTTATTTTTCTCTCTACATATATGTTTTTTCACTTCATCAGTGTAGTCACTTGTAAATTCATCCCTTAGTCCTCTATACAGTCCACTTTTAGATTGTAACACTTGTTTTTCAGTTTGTAGTAGTTTTTGAAATCACTTTTTTTCACTCTTTATTAATTAATTTTACGTTAGAAGACATCAACACTAGAGTGATAGCACATAATATATCTGGGGGAGAGTATGGGGGATCGTATTCCCCCATCCCCCCCCTTTCTAAAATCATCCCCACTCCCCCCCTCCCCCCTTTTTTTTGTTTTCTCTCCCTCACTTTCCCCCTCTCCTTTTCCCCATCTCTTTTTCTTTTCCTCCCCTTTTTTTTTTTTTTTGGCACAGGTGACGATAACTTTACCTCTCACTTTTCTCTTTATATACATGTTTTGTCACTCTATCAGTACAGTCACTCATAAATTCATCCCCTAGTCCTTTATACTGTCTACTTTTTGATTTTAACACTTGTTTTTTAGTTCGTAGTAGTTTTCGAAACCACTTTTTGTCTCCCTTTATTATTTAATTCCACTTTAGAAGACATCAACACTAGAGTGATAGCACATAATATATTTGGGGGAGAGTATGGGGGATTGTATTCCCCCATCCCCCCCCTTCTAAAATCATCCCCACTCCCTCCCCCCCTTTTTTTTTTCTCTCTCTCTCCATTTCCCCATCTCTCCCTCTTTTCTTCCCCCCCTTTTTTTTTTATTTGTAATGGGAAATATTGAGACTGTAAATGTGTTTCATGTATTGTAATGTGTGTTATATATGTTTTTGGAAAATTAATAAAAAAGATAATAATAAAAAAAAAAATACTATACCTGGCTCCAGATGGCCAAATCAGGTTCATCCAGGATGGCTGCCTCCTCTTGCTCCAGAGAAGGCTCAGGTTGGCTGGAGGGAAGTCTGGGGGGAAGAGTGGAGAGTGATGGCCTTGCCTCAATGTGGTCATCCAGAAAGGACATCCTGCTGTAATACCACAAATTGGGGACATACACATCATCTGCTGCTGCTCCTGACCTCTGAGAAGCCAGGACCTTAGAGCGTTCAGTCCTGTATGTGCCTCTCAAGCTCCCAATTTTAGTGTCCACCTGTTTTGCTGTGGCTGTGGGCACCTTGGTCTGCACAAATGGGAGCAGGCTCTCCAGCGCTGCTTTTCATACCCCTTTTTTTTATGGATGGGGTTTTTGGTTTCCCACAGAGCGGGCAGCTCCCTTACCCGGTCTATAAATTCTGCAAGGAATTCTTTGTCGCTTATAAAGACATTCATTTTTGGTCTGCAAGTAAAATAAAAATTACATAACTAATGTGAGGCACACAGTCTAACCTCCTTAAAATCTTGTTCACCATATATATCCTCCAACATTCTCAAGACAGTATAGGGCAGGGATATGCAATTAGCGGACCTCCAGCTGTTGCCAAACTACAAGTCCCATCATGCCTCTGCCCCTGGGTGTCATGCTTGATGCTGTTAGAGTCTCGCTATGCCTCATGGGACTTGTAGTTTGGCAACAGCTGGAGGTCCGCTAATTTCATATCCCTGGTATAGGGCAACAATTTATCAAAGTCACAAAATCACATACCTTCGTTCGCACGTCCGTCACTTGAACTCCTCTCTCCGCTCACCGAACGTAGTATAGTCACATGTGTGTTTGCTATATATACACCACGCATGCGTGAAACTACGCACACGTCGCCCGCCCATGACGTTCTAACTAACATCTTTTCCCCGCCCCTTCTCTTTCGGCGCGCAGACAGATATGGCGGATTCACAGCAGGTGTCTGATAATTCCTCAAATAACGAGGAGGAGACAAGCCCGGAGACTGAGGAAACGTCACGATCAAGGAGGAGATTCAAGGCATCTAATATGTCTTATGCGGAGATGGCGGAGATGGTGGACATCTTGCTAAAGTCGGATTATGACGCAAAGCATGGGCCGTATAGCAAACCTAATCGAAGGAAGGCCAAAATCCTGAAGAAAGTCGTGAAGAGTCTGAAGAAGAATTTTGGGGTGAAACGATCAAATGAGCAGCTCAGAAAGAGGTGGTCAGACCTCAAACTGAGGGAGCCGGAGCAGTTAAGGAGCATTAAGAGAATGCTAGGAAAAAGTAAGTACTTGTTCTAATTTTACGCTATTAATGTATTTCTCAACTTACATGTTGCTCCATGTATTTTTTTTTTCTATTGTACTACCTTACAAAATGTCATAGTTTGAAATTGGTTTGGCACAGTAATCGTTCGTTACAGACACATCGTTCGGCCACTATCCTCGTTTTTTGATTATTTTACAGGGTTACAGAGGTGGAGGAAGGAGAAGTGCAGGAAGGAGAAGTGGATGACGTGGTGGAACTGGTCACCACAACAGGTCAGTATCTGTCACCACAGCTTCAGGTAAGAGATGTAGGCCTGCAGAGTTATAATACCTTTTTATTTTGTTTTTAGGGGATGTAAATGTTGTGGTGAAAGAGTACACGTTTCAGCTGACAGTGCCCTACGAATAATACAGCAAGTGATGGAATGTAGCACAGAACTGGACAGAATTAAACAAAGAATTCATGTGATGGATCAAACCTTTAAAGACATCCTAGATGTTTTGGGGAGAATTGAATAAGGCATCAAAACCCCCATTTTTGGTTACAGTTTGTTCTTCCCCCTTTTAATCTCTTTTTGACAATCAATCCAGCCAAAAATGTAATATGCACACAGTGTGTCAACATGTGACATCTGCCATCAGGGGATATCCATGTACGGCTCTTGGGGGTGCAACCCCTTCCTCGTATCTCAAGTAGGTGAACTGAAGAAGGGGTTGCACCCACAAAACACGTCCATTGATCACCCCTGATGGCAGATGGCACATGTTGACAATAGGGATCAGGAGTCTAAAATCCCTATTGGAAATTACAACAAAATGTGTGCATATTCAATTTTTGGCTGGGCCAGGGGTGCCAAGACCCCACATTAGGACGGGCACATAGAGACATATTTTGTGTAAGTGAATGTCTCATATTGCTCAGAGGTATCCAATGTTGTACTTTTTGGAATGCAACTGATGGTTTTGTATTTTCATAAAAAAAATTGGCGGTTTGTGGACAGCCAAAAAATAAAAATAAAAAATAAATAAAATACCATGTGTGTGAATGTGCACAGAGTAAAATGTTTGAATACAAACAAAGTGTAGCTTCTTTTTCAAATACGCTCTAACCTTATTTGTGTATTTGTTTGGGTTTCATAGTGAAATGGTTGTTATTTACTAAAGGAAACAAAACTTGGCAATACAAATGCAGTAAGACAAACTAGAAGACAGGAAACAAACAAAGTTACAAGATTTAAAATGAATTTTAATGAGTTCTTTATGCACAAATCTTTAGTCATGGCCTGGCATAGGAATTGCCCCCCTACCCGTGAAATAGTCCATATATTTATCCCGAACCTCACGGGCATTTTGGGGGGGCAAGCCAGGACGGGCAGATTCGAGGCCCGGCAGGGGATTGGCATGGGAAAGTCCTGCCTCAGGCAATACTGAGGCCATATAAGTACTTGATTTTCGGCAAAGAAAATTATGGAGCACACAGCAGCATAAAACAACATAGTTTATCTTGTACTCCGCCAAGTGGATTGGAGTCATAAAAAGGCGGAACCGGCTGGCCATTATCCCGAAGGCATTTTCAACGACTCTTCGGGCCCTGGCCAGCCGGTAATTGAACACCCTCTTCTCTGGGGTCAGGGTCCTCTGTGGAAATGGCCTCATGAGGTGCGGTCCGAGTCCGAAGGCTTCATCAGCCAAAAAAACAAAGGGGAGTCCTTCAACATTCCCTGCATCCGGTGGCAATGCAAGGTTCATGCCTTGCATTAACCTATGTATTGTCAATGCCGCCCACTATTCAGGTGGATGGCCCCTTGTTGAGCGACGGACATATGAATAACTGCGTAATTTTTGTGGTGAAAATTGCATATCAGAAACAGGGGGGCAAATAGGCTTGCAAATTACAGCCTGAGGGATGTAATTGGCTTGCTAAAAGTGAAATAGGGGATGCAGGGGGGGGGGGACAGTCCTTGGCTAAACACTGACAGGCTGCTCTGCCAATTATGTTCACCAAGTCTGTTTAACCACTTCTCTACTGTGCACGAAAACCCCCTTCCTGCCCAAGCCATTTTTCAGCTTTCAGCGCTGTCACACTTTGAATGACAATTACGCGGTCGTGCGACGTGGCTCCCAAACGAAATTTGTGTCCTTTTTTTCCCACAAATAGAGCTTTCTTTTGGTGGTATTTGATCACCTCTGCGGTTTTTATTTTTTGTGCTATAAACAAAAGAAGAACGTCCAGTTTGGAAAAAAAACACTATTTTTTTACTTTTTGCTATAATAAATACCCATTTTTTTTTAAATAAAATTTTCCTCAGTTTAGGCCGATACGTATTCTTCTACATATTTTTGGTGAAAAAAAAATCGCACTAAGCGCGTATTGATTGGTTTGCGCAAAAGTTATAGCGTGTACAAAATAGGGGATAGATTTATAGCATTTTTAATTTTTATTTTTTTATTAGTAATGGCGGCGATCTGCGATTTTTTTATTGTGACTGCGATATTGCGGCGGACACATCGGACACTTTTGACACATTTTTGGGACCATTCACGTTTATACAGCGATCCCTGCTATAAAAATGCATTGATTACTGTATAAATGTGATTGGCAGGGAAGGGGTTAACCACTTGGGGGCGGGAAGGGGTTAAATATGTTCCCTCAATGTGTTCTTACTGTGGGGGGAGGTGACTGACTGGGGGAAGTGACCGATGGTTGTCCCTATGTACAAGGGACACACCATCGGTCCCCTCTCCCTCACAGGACGTGGATCTCTGTGTTTACACACAGAGATCCACTTTCCTGCTCGTTTCCCGGGCAATCGCGGGTGCCCGGCGAGCGCGCGCCTCCTAGCTCGTTTTAAAGGGAGGACGTCATATGACGTCCTCCCAGAACGAGAGTATCCTCCGCCCGCCGTCAATTGACAGTGGGCGGGGGACAAGTGGTTAACGGTAACATGATTGGCTGATGCAACATCAAGGGCAGGAAAAGACATCAAGGACAGAAGAATGATGGTGCGGACCAGAAGAAGGTAAGTGCAGGGCTGGGGGGAAACTGGCTGCATTGGAGGGGACAAAAAGGCTGCATTGGAAGGGACAAAATGGCTGCATTGGAAGGGGCAAAATGGCTGCATTGGAAGGGGCAAAATGGCTGCATTGGAAGGGGCAACTGGTGGCGTTTAATAGGCACAGTCGCAAAAAAGAAGGAAGTTTAGGTCCTAAATTGGGGGTTGAACCCCCAAACATTTGGAGCAACAGGCGCCACTGCTGGAAAGGTTAGTGAAGGGAAATATGCATGGAGGAGAAAAAAGGGGCAATTTAAAGCTTCCAGCATGCATGGGGACAAAGGGGACATTCTCAGCATATTACAATCATGGTAATTAGGGAAGGATGAAAGAAATACAATACATTAGCATACATGAAATACATAAAATGTGATGTTAATGGAGAAAACTTACCCTAATATAGTCCTCCTGCAGGACTTGTATAATAGCAGAACAGGTGTCTGGGATTATGAGGCCCAGAGCCTGGGGGGAGATGCCTGTCGTGAACTTCAAGTCCTGAAGACTTCTCCCTGTCGCCAGGTAACGTAACGTGGCGATGAGCCTCTGCTCAGCACTGATGGCTTCCCGCATAACGGTGTCCTGCCTGGTAATATAGGGGGACACCAAAGCCAACAGTTGCTGAAAAACGGGGTCAGACATCCGCAGAAAATTCCTGAAGTCCTCAGGATTATTCTCGACGATCTCCCGCAGCAGAGGCATATGGCAGAATTGGTCCCGCTGGAGCAACCAATTCTTGGTCCATGAACTCCTCCTCACCCCGTTCATGGACTGGTCTTGGTCCGAAACAAGCAGACCAACACCAAGTGCCCGCACAGCATGAACTCGACGACGAGAACGTACAGGCGACATGGCTAGGAAACGGTCGTCTTATCAGAACGTACAGAACAGAACGCACTTTAGAACAGCAAGGCCTATGAATAACGAACTGAAAATCAGAAACGAACGGGCAAGAACGCACTGTAAAACAGATACGACCTGCCGAGACGCCCTGAAAGACAAGATACGAACCCACAAGCACAAACTGAACCGCAGAAAACGAACTGAAAGCACGAAGACTGAAAAGCGCGAATCGTCTCTTCCCAAACTTTTACTTCACACGCGGTAACACGAGATCAGCAAAAGCAGCCCAAGGGGTGGCGCCAGGGAAATCGATCTTCCCCTTTATAGTGCCGTTGTACGTGCTGGACGTGACCGCGGAGAACAACGAGGAAATTGTGAAATGTCAGTGTGTACGCATGGAAAGCTTGACGAGAAACTCGTCAAGGTTAACAAGAATCTCGTCGAAAAAAACGACGTGTTTTTTACGACGAGAAACTCGGTCGTGTGTACGAGGCTTAAGCCATGAGCAGCATTGACACAGACAGCCACTAGTGACCAGAAAACAGATAGAGAACCTGCGTCCTCGGCCTGATGAAGGGCTATAGCAAAAATAAGCAACCTGCCTGTGAGTGACTGTCCAATGATAAGCCAGAAAGAGGAGTGACAAGCAAGTTCTTTGCAGCAAACTTTAACCACTTCAATACCAGGCACTTATACACCTTCCTGCCCAAGCCAATTTTCAGCTTTCAGCGCTCTCGCAATTTGAATGACAATTGCGTGGTCATGCTACACTGTACCCAAACAAATTTTTTATCATTTTGTTCCCACAAATAGAGCTTTCTTTTGGTGGTATTTGATCACCTCTGCGATTTTTATTTTTTGCGCAACAAATAAAAAAAGAGCGAAAATTTTCCAAAAAACTAAGTTTTTCTTTGTTTCTGTTACATTTTTTTTGTAAATAAGTACCTTTTCTTCTTCAATGATGGGCACTGATATGGCTGCACTGACGGGCACTGATAAGGCGGCACTGATGGGCACCGATGAGGTGGCACTGATGAGGTGGCACTGATGGGCACTTATAGGCGGCACTGATGGGCACTGGTAGGCGGCACTGATATGCGGCACTGATGGGCACTCATAGGTGGCACTGATGGGCACTCATAGGCGGCACTGATGGGCACTCATAGGCGACACTGATGGGTACTTATGGGTGGCACTGATAGGTGGCACGGAATGGCACTGATAGGTGGGCACTGATGGGCATGGATGGGCACTGATAGGTGGCATTGTTGGACACTGGTGGGTGGCACTGGTGACACTGGTGGGTGGCATTGCAGGACATCACAAATTTTGTTGGTGCCATGATGGTGCCAGTCAGTGCCCATTTGTGGGCTCTGATTGGCATATGTTACATATACATTTGTACATGTGGATGGCCATGGGGAACTTACCTGGCCATCCACATGTTAGGTGCTTCCCTGGTGGTCCTGGGCGGCATCCTGGTGGTCCAGTGTGGGCATCCACAGGGGGGCAGCGCTGATAAACAATCAGCGCGAACCCCCCCTGTCAGGAGAACCGCCGATCGGCTCTCCTCTACTCGCGTCTGTCAACGGCTCTTCCTGTTTACATCGTGATCAGCCGTGATTGGACACGGCTGATCACGTGGTAAAGTGTGTCCGCCGGAGGGTCTTTACCGAGACCGTTGTATCGGTGTGTCAGACTGACACACCGCACCACCGATCGCCGCGATGCACGCCCCCTCGGGCGTGCGGCGGCTGTTATCCTGCTGGACGTCATATGACACCCAGTCAGGATAACTGAACCACCGCCCGGCCGTCATTTTGCTATAGGCCGGGCGGGAAGTGGTTAAATTCCGCTAAATGATTTAAAGGAGGGCTTTCATGAAATACTATATTCTAACTATAAAAATGACACTATCTATTCAGCTTCCTAACATTTAAAAACATTATTTTGGTTATTTTTCTAGTTTAAATAGCTTTGCTCAGGCCACTCAATGCAACTGCTTCTTTTTAGGAAAACGCTGAGCTCATAGGACCTGTTTGGAATAGTTGCTGGTCATATGATGTCAGTAATCTCTCTCCTCCCCAGACAGTTATCACAAGGGAGTCACAAACCTTTAAAGGCATGGAAATTAAACATTGATCAAAGCTCTTGGTATGCACATATTATGTGAAGAAGATAATCAAATATGGTAGTTCCAGAATTTACATTAAAACAAAAGTGCAAGGACTGTGTGCATGAAACAGTGGCAATACCAATCTAGTATCTAAGTGTTACTAACTGGATATAACTAGATATAACAATTATTGCATTTTTTTTAACCTCCCTGGCGGTATGATTATGTCAGATTTTTGATGCTAAAAGCGGTACAATTATTTTGCATGGAAATTTGCCGTTTTATATTGTAGGCCTGTAATTCTTAGGAATAACACACTTAAATCTGTCCAAACAGGAGTCTAGTAGACATCCCGGGAATGATAAAGTTTGAAACACTAAATCATAAATTATAATATAATAAATAACTATAAAATAATTATAACAAATAATAATATAATAATAATAACTATGATTCAATAATGTAATCAAATCAAAAACACTGATATTTGCTCAGTTGCAGAATTGTCGCTGTCATTACTTTCAGTGTTTGATGACGAATTTACCCACAAATCGCTATCGCTCAATTCTGCAAGTGATTCTAATTTATTATCGCTGTTTTCTAGCTGGTCTAAAACCACTTTTGATGTAAAGGGACACTTTTTGGTTGCTATGGACAATCTCCAGTTTCCAGGCAGAAAGAACCGTTTTTATTATATAAAAGTGCATGCAGGACACTGGACAGACCACTAGGGACAAAGGGGATGTGTAATTATTTGATACAGTACTGTAATCTGTAAGATTACAGTATTCTGTATGTATTGTGTGTTTTTCACTTTTTGAATTTGGCGCTGAGCTCCGTCCCCGTGCGTCGCAACGCTCGCAGGGAACGGAGCTCGGCACTGTGAATCGAGCAGAGACACGGCTCGCAAACATAGCGGGGATACATTGCAGGACCCAGGGACAAGGTAAGTAAGAGCTGTACATGGATCCTGCGATGCGATCGCGAGTGTGGCTCTGGGTTACCGCTTTTGGTGCTGAAAATTCACCCCGAGCCACACTCAGGAATACCGCCAGGGAGGTTAACTGATAGTACTACCAGTGCTTGGGCTTGATCCCATAGTTCCTGAATAAAGAACCCCATTACTTTTAACTTTTAATATGAAGATTAAATTTAGGTGGAACCTTTACTTGTCATGTTTGGGCTTGATCCCATGAAAAGATTTCAGCACTTTGGACAGAAATTGTGTTGCTTAGCACTGTTCATCATACAATTGAAGCAATATTAAACCCAAAAGCAAACATTTATTAGGCCCCTTTCACACGGGACAGATCCGATTGCTCTGCGGGGATCGCTCCGTTGATCCCCGCTGAGCCGGTAGATGACAGGGCGGTCCCTGCACACTGTGCAGGGACCGCCCTGTCAGATCTCCGCTCTCCCCTATGGGGGGATCGGATGAACACGGACCGTCTGTCCGTGTTCATCCGATCCGCTCTGCAGACGAATTGAAAAATAAGATTTTGCTCTGTCTGCAGAAACGGGGGATTGCGGACACAGAGGAGATCGGGTGTCAGCGGATGTTCATCCGCTGACACCTGCGATCTCATAGGGGCCAATGTATGTCCCTTTTTCATCCGTAAACGGATGGATGAAAAAGCGGACATACGGTCCGCTAGTGTGAAAGGGGCCTTATAACGCAGCTTACCAATTCTTAGATGTGATGGCTGCATTAGTTTCATTTTTGAGGCTGGGTTCATACCAGTCCGGTGAGAATTCCAGCTCCGTTCTCTGTGTGAAGAGAAGAAGCAGCTGTTCAGCGTTTCTTCTGCGTTGTAGCTGTGGATCAGATGGGCAGGGGGAGGTGTAGTAAGCAGGGGGAGAGAATGCCTGTTCACAACGGAATGCATCTGCGAATCAGAGTCATGTTCATAGAAGATAATGGGCCTGAATTCGCACCTGAGCCAGAACGCAATGCCTAGAAAACGCACACGTTTTGTCTGCACTGCGCAGTGCTAAGTCCCCGCAGATATGTGAACCAGCCTCATACAAATCTATGTATTTTACAATGTCTTGCGAATTGGATGCGTTGTAAGCCACATCCAATTCACATAGGTGTAAACCGAGCCTTATGCCGCGTACACACAATCGTTTTTAATGTCATTTTCAAAAACAAAGTTTTTCTCAACGTGATTTTTCTTGTTTCCTCTCAAGCCTGTCTTGCATACACACGTTCATTAAAAAAAACGCTCAAGCAAAGCGCAGTGACGTACAACACGTACGACGGCACTATAAAGGGGAAGTTCCGTTTGAATGGCGCCACCCTTCATGTTAGTAAAGTTTGTTGAGCGATGATTCACGCTTTTCAGCCTCATGCTTTTCAGTCCGTTACAGCGTGATGAATGTGCTATCTCCATTACGAACGCTAGTTTTACCAGAACGAGCGCTCCCATCTCATACTTGATTCTGAGCATGCGCGTTTTTTTTACCCTCGTAAAAGCATACACACTACCGTTTTTCACGTCGTTAAAAAAAACTATGTGAAAAACGACGTGAAAAATAGAGCAGGTTCTCATTTTTTTAATGCCCAATTTAAAAAATGGCATTTTTAACAACGTGAAAAACGATCGTGTGTACGCGGCATTAGGCTTTCTTTCTTCTTTTTTCATCTGGTGATTTAGCCACTAAAGCCCGGTACACACTATGAGTTTTTTTGTCATTCAACCCAGCAGTTTAAACAAAAAAAACCTGTCAGCTCCGGTTGGAGCTGCTTTATTACCTATGCTAAGTTAGTACAGCCACTTTCCCCCCGCTGGGCTGTTGTGTTCTGACAACGAGTTCCCCCGCCAGAACAATCCGATCAGCGCTGTCTGCCCTTGGCTGAGAGCGCTGATCAGGAGTCAGGTGGCTGCTGGTTTTCCAGCATGCTCGTCCGGCAGAAGCCGGCCAAACAGTCCGACATACACACGGACCAAATGTCGGCTATTTTTGTTTTTTAACCAGTGGATGTCTCTTGACATTTGGCCCGTGGGAACCAGGCTTAAGTCTGTTGAAAAGCTCTCTTGCAGTTACAGTGATGAGACAGACTATTCAACACTGACAGAGGTGCTTAAAATTATCAGCTTTTATTTATGTATTTATGTAGAGTTATATCAAAATGAAAAAAAAAAACAGTTTTCTGTAACTGATTGTAAAGTATCAGCTGGAGTTCCGCTTCAATTTGTGAGTTTATTTATATCTGTTAGTTAAGGTGACCAGATTTTTAAAATTAAATCCGGGGACATATTTTTTTTTTACTTGTGTAGCGGCGTATTCCCCTTTAATACAGAGAGACAGGACTTTCCGGGTGAGAGGTGAGTCGGGAGGGAGTAGAGAAGAGACTTTACTGGAAGTGAAAGCAGAGGAGAGAGACTACGTTACCCAGAACCCCGTTGGGCACCCAGGGTGCAATGTTGTCACCGCAGAGACTCATGGGGGGAGCTTTATAAGGAGGAGGCAAGGCTCTTTGGGACACGAGACTTCAGTGAGAGATCCTCCTGTGCGGACCTGCTGCTGTGCAAGGCCTGAAGCCTGGGGTCTTGCGCAGTTACCAAAGAGCCTTCCACCTAGGGTTGCCACCTTTTCTTCAAGCCAAACCCGAACACTTTAGCAGCGCACGGCAAATATTTTTTTTTTGTAGTACATTAAATCCATTATGTATGGGAGAGGAGTGCGGAGGGTATAATGGAGCAGTATGTACGGAAGAGGAGTGTGGAGGGTATGATAGGGGCAGTATGTACGGGAGAGGAGTGCGGAGGGTATGATGGGGGCAGTATGTACGGGAAAGGAGTGTGGAGGGTATGATGGGGGCAGTATGTACGGAAGAGGAGTGTGGAGGGTATAATAGGGCCAGTATGTAGGGGAGAGGAGTGCGGAGGGTATAATGGGGCAGTATGTACGGGAGAGGAGTGCGGAGGGTATGATGGGGGCAGTATGTACGGGAGAGGAGTGTGGAGGGTATGATGGGGGCAGTATGTACGGAAGAGGAGTGTGGAGGGTATGATAGGGGCAGTATGTAGGGGAGAGGAGTGCGGAGGGTATGATGGGGGCAGTATGTACATGGGAGGAGTGCGGAGGGTATGATGGGGGCAGTATGTGCGGGAGAGGAGTGTGGAGGTGATGATGGGGGCAGTATGTAGGGGAGAGGAGTGCGGAGGGTATGATGGGGGCAGTATGTACATGGGAGGAGTGCAAAGGGTATGATGGGGGCAGTATGTAAAGGAGAGGAGTGCGGAGGGTATGATGGGGCAGTATGTACAGGAGAGGAGTGCAGAGGGTATGATGGGGCAGTATGTAAAGAAGAGGAGTGCGGAGGGTATGATGGGGCAGTATGTAAAGAAGAGGAGTGCGGAGGGTATGATGGGGCAGTATGTAAAGAAGAGGAGTGCGGAGGGTATGATGGGGCAGTATGTAATGAAGAGGAGTGCGGAGGGTATGATGGGGGCAGTATGTAAAGAAGAGGAGTGCGGAGGGTATGATGGGGGCAGTATGTAAAGAAGAGGAGTGCGGAGGGTATGATGGGGGCAGTATGTAAAGAAGAGGAGTGTGGAGGGTATGATGGGGGCAGTATGTAAAGAAGAAGAGTGCGGAGGGTATGATGGGGGCAGTATGTAAAGAAGAGGAGTGCGGAGGGTATGATGGGGCAGTATGTAATGAAGAGGAGTGCGGAGGGTATGATGGGGGCAGTATGTAAAGAAGAGGAGTGCGGAGGGTATGATGGGGGCAGTATGTAAAGAAGAGGAGTGCGGAGGGTATGATGGGGGCAGTATGTAAAGAAGAGGAGTGCGGAGGGTATGATGGGGGCAGTATGTAAAGAAGAAGAGTGCGGAGGGTATGATGGGGCAGTATGTAAAGAAGAGGAGTGCGGAGGGTATGATGGGGGCAGTATGGGGAGGGATTTCTTGCAGTGTCTGTGGGCTGACTATGGAATGATGTCCCTCAGCTGGGGGGTAGGAAGCAGCTCTGAGTGATGTCTGGGGGGTGATGTAAGCTGGGGGGAGTTGGGGGCTGAGAAGAAGTGGTCAGATAGTGATGTCTATAATTAAAAAAAAACTATTGTGGTCATCCACTAAAATATACAACAATACTACTCAATGAAAACATTCTGTTATAAGATGCCAGCCCCCAGCACTCTGTATGTCCAAATGATGTGAAGGTAATTGATGACCATTCATATAACCCTGTGTTATCCAGGCTCTGAGTCTGGACAATCAGAGATTTACACTCACCACATGCACACAGGGTTAAGTGAATGGTCATAAATGAACTTCACATAATCTGGACAGAGGGATGTTTGTATAGGTAGATAAGTGTGCTGCTTGGGAGATACTGTGAATCAGCTGTGATCATCGGGTTGCAGACTCCCCCCTCCTCCCCACACACACTTGTTCGCTGTGTCTTCAGATTCTGCTTATCTTAACTTCAATGCAAAATAAATCCTCCTGGAACTTTTCACCCTGGGAAACTTTCCTTAGTAAAAAAAAAAGTCAGCTCACCTCCTAGTGAGCAGCGGCAAACCCGACAGCAGCTACAGTGATCTCCTCAGCTCCGCCTCTCCAACTCCCCCTTCTCTCAGAACATGGCACTAGTGATTGGAGAGGGGGGGTCAGAGATAACAGAGAGTGCAGGAGCCTGGAGGGGGGGACAGAAAGTAGCTTCAGATTCATAACACACACAGTCACCAGCACAGTGTGTGTATTTAGTGAGAAGAAATGACACTGCTGCTGTGACAGTCTCCACAGTGGCAAGTATGCTAATGAAGCTCTCCCCTCTGCCAGAATGGTCTGTCCGGGTTTCAGGCAGTCTGAAAACCAGACAGATGATTCAGAACCCGGACTGTCCGGGTGAATCCCGTACAGGTGGCAACCCTACTTCCACCCCATCTCGAGCCTGGGTGGCATCTGACTGGGTTTTCTTCAACTGCTGCTGAGCTGGAGACCCGACCGCTGCAGAGGCTGTGTGTGGAGACATAGCAGGTGGAAGTTCCCGGACTGGGATCGCGTCCGGAGGGGTGAGCGAGCACATGCTCAATCCATAAATACTGTATACCATTGTTAGGCCTACAGACTGCCGTGGCCCACCAGTTCCTATTTCAGTTCTTTTCCCCCACTTAAGATCCATAGCAGAACTGAGTCAACCGGATCTCTAGTGGAGTGTACTGTTTTGGCAATTTTACCCCCCCTTGGATTACAAATGTGTTCCTGAAATGTGCACCACCGTTTAAAGACTTGCATGCAAAGAATTTTACCCCCCAATAGACTGAGTTATATGGTCAGGCCTGGCCATCTAGGTAGTTTATTAAGTTGCTGTGCCATAGGGCGCATAGTGAAGTACTGTTACATGTGGCGCGTGTGCGCCATATCTTAATAGTTATAGTGTGACTATTGCTGCAGGGCTCTGCAGATAGATTCATGTGATCTGTTATCACTGTTGATTTTTATTACCATAGAAAGTAAATTCGTTATTCTTCTATCACTGCCTTGGTGTTTGAATTTGATCATAGAGCATAAGATATACACATATTACCCTAGACTAACTGTGCCAGTAGGGGGTCGAGTTAATTGCCGGGGGTTGGCGGAGCTGTCTTCAGGGCCCAAACTAAATCTGCGGCCCTCTTAACTGAAGGTATCGCTACACGTGGGGGTTCTCGTCCGGGATCCTGATACAGCAGGTGAACGCCAGAAGTGCCGGCATGGACCCACAAGCAGTAGAAGAGTGGTGCAAAGCCTCTAGGGCAGAGCCAAACAACTCGATAGTCATCAGCCTCCCTGGGGAGGAATGGTCGACTGAGATGGTAGAGGAGTTAATGAAGTTAGTGTCCCCAGATCACACACCGTGGGTGAGGGAGATAAAGTCAGACCCAGACACCTCATATCAGTATGCACTAGTGGAGTACTGGGACGGGATGCCAGAGGCTTGCAAGCGCAAGTGTGTGCGGACGCCAGATAACAGAACCTATAGGTTGGCGCACGCAGTAACTGTAAAGAAGGAACCATCACCAACGGGATCACCGCAGGCTGCGGTCCGTACCTCACCAGAAAGAGGAGACGGGGTGACGCCCCCGGTGACACCCGCACCTGCCACTGCTATATCACCAGAATTGATAAAGGCAATAGGGGATCTGCTAACCAAATGTCAGAAGTCAAGCACGGTGCATGTAGAGACTAGCTACCGGAGACTGAAGACATTCTCAGGGAAGCTCCCTATCCCTGCAGGGGAAGAAGATTTTGATACCTGGGTGGAGCAGGCATTACAAGCAGTAGAGGCATCGGAGGTGCCTGAAGCGCAGAAGAGGCAACGAGTGATAGAAATCCTCAAAGGCGCAGCAGCAGAAGCAGTGAAAAGTTTTCGGTTTGGGAATGCAGATTGCACGGCTCAAGACTGTCTAGCCATGCTACAGGAAGAGTTTGGTCTATTGGAAAAGGTGACAGAGATGGTCTACCAATTTGAACATACTTTCCAACAGCCGAAGGAGAAACTTTCAGAGTATGTTAGAAGACTGAACAGGTTGCTGTGCAAGATTGTATTGAAGAAGGGAATGTGTTTCTCCATTGTTGGATAGAAACAAAAGAATACGTGGTGGCAAATATATATAGTCCTTTGGGCGTTAATAGAGTTCGTTATGGATAAGGTGGGGGTCCCCGTTATAGTGGCGGGGGATTTTAATATGACCATGGATAAAGGAATAGATAGGTTCCCGGCGGGTGCCCCCGCAGGACATTCGTCTGCCAGCCCTCTCCTTCATTTTTGTCAGGAGGTGGGTTTGACAGACGTGTGGCGGAGGAGACACCCGGGGGAAAAACAATTCTCCTGTCACTCAAGGACGCACGGTACCCTGTCCAGAATAGACCTCGTACTCTGTAACGAGGAGGCACTAGAAGTGGTGGGGGAGGTGGTATATGAAACAAGAAGCATCTCAGATCACTCCCCAGTAATATTTGAAATAAAGCTGGATAAGGGGCATGGTAGAGGGGACTGGAAGATAAATCCATTCTGGTTGGAAGTAATTGGGGACCCGGGGGGAATATGTGACAGCCTGAAAGAATTTGTAGTAACAAATACCGGATCAGCCTCAATAGGAGTGATTTGGGATGCTCTGAAAGCATTCTTACGGGGAATATTAATTCAAAAGGTATCAGTAGCTAAAAAACAATCACGCGCTAAGGAAACTGCAGGGAGAGAAAAAGTGTTTCGTTCAGAGCTCAATTATATAAGAAATCCAACCCCAGAAAATCATGCAGAATGGTCAGTGTCACAGGGAAAATATCAAAAAATAGTAATAAGTAAGGCGGAAAATAAAAAATTATTCCAGAAGCAGAATTTCTACGGGGAGGGTGAGAGAGTGGGGCCAATCCTGGCCCTAATAGCTAGGGCGGGGGCCCCCCCATCGGTTATTCCGGTGATAAGAGATGAGGAGGGGGAAGTCAGGAGAGGTACATCGGAAATAAAAGAGACCTTTAAAAAATATTATCAGAGTCTGTATAGTAGTACAACAAATGACAATATAGAGAGGGAGATGGCAGACCTTTTTAAGGGCTCACAGATCCCTCGGCTATCAGAGGAAGACAGGGAGAGCTTGGAGGCACCGCTCACACTGGAGGAGTTACAAATAGTAATAAAGGAGATGGCAGGACAAAAGGCCCCGGGGCCGGATGGCCTACCAATAGAAATATATAAAACCTTTGGTGAGGTGTTGCTCCCAAGACTCCTGGAGGTTTTCAACTGGGCAGCAAAAGAAGGGCAGTTACCCCTGTCTATGACAGAAGCGACAATTATTATATTATTAAAGGAAGGGAAAGATCAGATGGAGACAGACTCATACAGACCAATATCTCTTTTATGTGCAGATGTTAAAATCCTGGCTAAAACCCTGGCAAGAAGGCTAAATAGGATAATCCCAAGTTTGGTACATATGGACCAGACGGGATTTATCCCAGGTAGGTCTACCTGCTCCAATATAAGAAGAGCATTCTTAAACACCCAGCTGCAGACGGAAACAGAGGGGTCCAGAGCGATATTGTCCTTGGATGCAGCCAAGGCGTTTGACAGCCTTGAGTGGCATTTCCTATGGAAAACGTTGGCAGAGTACCATTTTGGTCCTAACTTTATCCAATGGATTAAAATATTATACAAAAATCCTAGAGCGAGGGTAAGGATAAATGGAGAATGCTCAGACTGGTTCCAATTGGCGAGGGGGACAAGACAGGGATGCCCCTTGTCGCCCCTTCTTTTCGCCCTCGCCATGGAACCATTGGCCAGTGCTATAAGGACAGATCCAGGAATAAAGGGTTTCAAGAGGAGACTGGGGGAAGAGAAAATAGCTATGTATGCGGATGATATATTGCTCTTCCTAGGGGACACGCAAGCCTCACTGGTAGGTGCAATAAACATAATAGGGGAATTTGGAAAGTTCTCCGGGTTAAAAATCAATTGGGAAAAATCGGTTCTCCTACCGATTGACCCATTGTTGGGAGAGATAGAACAAGTGAAGGTGGTGTCCCAAATAATATACCTAGGAATTAATATCACAAAGGATCCGAGGCAATATATAACCGGAAACTTAGTTCCCTTACTGGCAAAGCTCATACAAAAATGCCGGGTGTGGAATAAGCTCCCACTTTCAGTAGCTGGTAGGACCAACTTGATAAAAATGGTTTGGATGCCACAAGTTTTATATATCCTCCATAATTCTCCAGTATGGATCCCCAAACAGTGGTTTAAGAAAATAGACAGCGTATTCAGGGAATTGATTTGGAGGAACGGAGCAGCAAGGATATGTGTCCGCGCCCTACAACAACCAAAAGAGAAGGGGGGACTGGACCTCCCGAACCCTAGATACTACTTTTTAGCTGCTCAGATGCAGCACATGAGTGGCAGTAACTGAAGGGTAGAAAGAGAAATAAAGGGGTTAATTTTGAATGACACGCGCCATGATACAGTAGTAGAGGCAGTGGAGGCGGACTCTTTCTGCTCTAAAGGCCCCACGGCCCAATTAATGGTAAAGAGCTGGAAAGAGGTCAAGAAGATCATGGGATATAAGGGATTCTCAGAATTCTCACCTATATGGGATAACAGCAATCTGCAAGAACTCAGTGTCATGGGTAGGGTTGAGGAGTGGGATAGAGTGGGAATACACTTGCTGGCGCAACTCTATAAGGAAGAAAGAATAAAATCATTTCAAGAAATAAAGGAGGAGTATGCAGTCCCAAATAGTTCCTTTTATAGATACTTGCAAATCAGACACACGCTGTACGCACAATTTGGTCAGAGTCCACCAGAATGGAACGACATGCCCATCTTATGTAAATTAGTAGACACAGAGACCTCTAGAGGGGTAATCTCTGACATATATGGATCTCTAGAAAGGGCTGATCAGGGAGAGATTCTGGTTAATAAAAATAAGGTCAAATGGGAGAGAGATGTGGGCCCACTCTCGCAGAAACAATGGGAGCTAATAGTAGCGATAGGACCCAAAGTGTCACTTTCACCCTCTCAAACAATATCCCAACTCTACCTGTTATACAGAGTACATTATACTCCCCAAAGGTTGTTTCAATTTGGTAGGAGGCTGGATTCGAGTTGTCAGAGATGTGGGGACAATAGGGGAGATTTAATACACATGGTCTGGAGCTGTTCCAAGTTATACCAATACTGGAAGCAAATAGTAGAAAGGATAAATATGGTGTTTGAGACATCCCTTCGCCCAGAAGCCAGACTATGTGTATTGGGTCTCCTGGAAGAAGAGGGACTGCCAGTAGACGAACGGATATCAATAACAAGATGTCTGTTCCAGGGCAGGAAAATAATTGCTCAGAAATGGCAAGCGGTAAGTCCCCCTACAATAAGAGAGTGGAGGATAGTGATGGAGGATACAGTAGCAAAAGAAGAATTTATATATAAAAAGAAAGGAAACAAACACAAATTTAATAAAATGTGGAAAAAGTGGATAGAGAGGTGATCACGTTAAGGGTGGGTGTAGGAAAGGTATGGATGGGAGAGAGGGAATATAGTTGTGTAGAGGGGACAAGATGGGTTTATATGGTATAATTTTATACATGCTCAATGTGCTGTACTGAAATAGTGTAAGTATGATTTGTTATGTGGAAAAAAGGAAAATAAAGAATATTTAAGTAAAAAAAAAGAAGAAGGGAATGAAGCCCCAAGATACAGATGCGGCAAGAATGAAGCAAGTCTTAAAGGGAGCGTTACGCTCGGATCCAGTCTGGCTGCACCTGAAAACCTCGGGAGGAGGAACATTACTGACTTACTCTGATTTGATAAAAATCATCAGAGATGAGGAGGCACTACAACAGGACCAGCAAATGATTAAGACAAATGTTGCCCCCGCACAGGTGTTAGTCAACCCAGTGATGACCCCTGAAAGAGACTCAGAGGTAGACACTTTAAAATCACAAATGTCCAAGGTGTTAGAGATGTTGACCTCTCTGATAGCAAAAGACCCAGAGGGCCCCAGGAGAGAAGTACCAAGGAAGAAACTATTCCCAATTGCCTCAGCACCCGCATCTTTACAAGAATGGGGAGATATAGTCTGCTTGAACTGTGGAGGAATTGGCCATATTGCAGCTACATGTTCCAGTCCCAAGAAGAAGAAAACAGATAACCGCAAGCCGGCGGGAAACTCCAGAGGGCCCCGGTGAAGGAGTCAACCGGGTGCCCATCATCTTCAGTGAGCTCCAAGCTGAATGCGAAGCAGAAGAAAAGAGGAGACAAAACCCCTCAGAAGAAACACAACATTCCTCAACAGAGATACACCCCAGAGAAAGGGGGCAAGACCCCTCAGAAGGGGCACAGAATTCCCCAGAGGGGATGCACACCTAAGAAAAACAATAATATCCCTCAGCGCGTCTGTACACCCATTGAAAGGAGGGAAATCAATGCATACCAGGCTCAAGAAAGACTAAAGTCCAAAGGGAGTTGGATGAGAGAGAGTCCGAAGGGAAAGGACCAAAAGAAGGCGACCCCTGCCAGGCCATATCCGGAGAAGCTGGTAGGCCCATCTCCTATAGTGCCCATTCAAGTGGAGGGAGTCTACACCAGAGCCATCTTGGATACTGGGGCACAAGTGACCCTATTATACCGGGATTTCTACGAGAAGCACTTGAGTCACCTGCCCATCCATAAGATAGAGGAACTGGAAATATGTGGGATTGGAACCCAGAGCTTCCCCTACGATGGCTATCTGCCCGTCAAGATGACCTTTGACCCATCTGTGGCTGGGAAGGCCGAAGTGTTTGACACCCTGGCAGTCGTGTGCCCTCGGCCGCCAGGAGCCAACAAGAGTTCCCTTATAATAGGGACGAACACGGACCTGATCCGAAGACTCCTAACCCCTCTAGTGGAAGAGAAGGGGCCAGCGGCCACCAAGATCCACCCCATGCTGAAGACGGCCTACCAACGGCTGGTCCTAGAGCAGAAGACCCCTGGGGAGGGGATAGGGAAGGTGTGGAGACTTGGAAGAGAAGGGGTAGTGTTGCAGCCCGGCGAAGTAACCTGTCTCAGAGCCACTGTGAAGCTTACTTGGGAGCAACCAGGACCCTTTGTCATGCTGGAGTCCGACCCAAGGGAAGAGTCCTCCGGTCTGGAAGTGATACCAGAAGTGATTCCGCTGAAGGCCCTGAAGAAGGCCCATTGTAGAGTTCCGGTGAGTGTTAGGAATACTACAGGTGGCCCCATGGAAATCCCAGCCAGGATGCTGCTGGGCCAGGTGAGCCCTGCTGCCCCGGTTACCCTGTCAGAAGTCAAGGGGACGGGTGAAGGAGGAGACGTTTGGGAGAAGCTGTCCATGGAAAACCCGAATCTGCCCAGGGCTTGGAAAGAGAGAGCCAAGGCCCAGTTGACCAGATGGGAGAAGATCTTCTCCAAAGATGAGTTCGATGTGGGGTGTGCAAGGAGTGCCACCCATCGAATCCGCCTCCAAGAAGTCAAGACCTTCAGAGAGAGGGTCAGGCGGGTCCCACTAGCAGATCTGGAGGATCTAAGGGAACAACTCGCAGAACTCAAGAGGACTGGTGTGATCCGGGAGTCTAGAAGCCCCTATGCCTCCCCGATAGTGGTGGTCAGGAAGAAGAATGGGTCATTGAGGCTCTGTATAGACAACAGGACCCTCAACAGGAGAACCATCCCCGACCAGTACACCACTCCGAGGATAGAGGACGCTTTACAGAGTTTTTCTGGAGCCAAGTGGTTCAGTGTTATGGATCTCAAGAGTGGATACTACCAGATCCCTATGCATCCAGAAGACAAGGAGAAGACAGCCTTCATAACCCCAGTGAGGTTCTTCGAGTTTGATCGAATGCCTCAGGGACTGTCTGGAGCTCCTGCTACCTTCCAACGTCTCATGGAGAAGACTGTAGGAGACATGAACCTTATTGAAGTCCTTGTATACCTGGACGATGTCATTGTCTTTGGGAGAACCCTGGAAGAACACGAAGAGAGGCTGGAAAAAGTGTTGAGAAGACTCAGTAAGGAGGGACTCAAGCTTTCGCCTGAGAAGTGTCGGTTCTACCAGTCTTCTGTGAACTATCTGGGGCACATAGTGTCTGAAGAAGGGGTGGCCACAGACCCTGAGAAATTGGAGGCAGTTACCTCCTGGCCAAGACCCACTACAGTAACAGAACTCAGATCCTTCTTGGGGTTCTGCTCCTATTACAGGAGATTTGTGGAGGGATTCGCCCGAATTGCTAGACCATTGAATGAACTACTCAAGACCGAGGGGGAAGAGGACGACTCAGGGCCCAGGAAGCCGGGAGAGTCAGTCAGAGATCAGTGGAACCAGAAGTGTGAAGAGGCCTTCCAGGCATTGAAGAAGAGCCTAACCACTGCCCCAGTCTTGGCCTACGCAGACCCAATCAAACCCTATGAACTACACGTAGATGCTAGTCATGACGGTCTGGGAGGAGTACTTTACCAAGAACATGAAGGACAACTGCGGCCTGTTGCCTACGTGAGCAGGAGCCTGACCCCCTCTGAGAAAAACTACCCCACTCACAAGCTGGAGTTCCTGGCCCTTAAGTGGGCGGTAGTAGACAAGCTCAAAGACTACCTGTATGGGGCGGAGTTCACTGTGAAGACCGACAACAACCCCCTTACCTACCTTTTCATCACAGCAAAGCTGGACGCCACTGGACATATGTAAGGGTATGTACTTACCGAGGCCGAGATGCCGAGAGTGGTTCACCTTTGCGACTTGACGCACTCCACCCCCTGGGCAGCAGATCCGAGTCACAGGCCGAGGGTCAAAACACAGGAGAAGGCAGAAGTCCGTATAACAAGCCGAGGGTCAGGTCCAGGAGAGAGATCAGAGGAATCAAGCCAGTCCGGGTCACAAGGAGATTTTCAAGATAGTTTTCCAGAGTCTTGGGTATACAGGAAAGCTGACAAACCAGCAACTTGTCAGTGCAACTGGGTCTCTTTAAATAGGCCCGCCTGGATTCCTATTGGTGCGCCGCTGCGCATGCACGCGCGCCGCTGCGTCGGCGCGCGCACCCGAGAACGTAGAAGCGCCGTCCCGCGCACGCGCATGCGCCGAAGCATCAATCCGCCGCGCGTGCGCATTGGGCGCTGATTGGCGCTGTTGGACGGATTTCCCTGACAGTGCCCCCCTCCTAGGGGCGGACTCTGGACGCCCAGACTAGACATCCACTCGGGATGTTCCTGATGAAAGACTCTAATTAGATGGGGAGCATGTAGGTTCCTAGATGGTTCCCAAGAGTTGTCCTCTGGGGGATACCCCTTCCATTTGATTAAATACTGTAATTGCCTGCCTCTTTTCCTGCAGCCCAAGATAGATTCCACCACGTACTCGTTTTCACCATCAACCTCCACAGGTGGAGGAGGTGGCTCATCCCTTCCCGGGAAGGAGCTGGAGACTACCGGTTTCAACAGAGACGTGTGGAAGACCGGGTGTATCCTGTAGGAGTCGGGCAGTGGCAATTCAAAGGCCACAGGGTTGATTACTCGCTTGATTTTAAAAGGGCCTATGAATCTTGGTCCCAATTTCCGTGAAGGGATCGGCAACTTGAGGTTGGTGGCGGAGAGCCATACTTCCTCCCCAACTTTGAAGACTGGATTTTCCTTCCTACCCTTGTCATAGTGTCTCTTGTAAGACTCCTGGGCATTTTGCATCATTTCCTGGAGTGTCAGAAAATTAGATTGAACAAAGGCTATCTGATCTTGAACAGCAGGAACAGAGCTCTCCGGAATGTCATCAGGGAGGAAGGAAGGATGGAAGCCAAAGTTGGCCCAAAAAGGAGTTTGACTGGTGGCTGAATGCACCGAGTTGTTATATGCAAATTCAGCGTAGGATAATAGGGAGGACCAATCGTCTTGTGAGGCTGAGCAAAAACAACGGAGATATTGTTCTAGGGTTTGATTGGTTCTCTCTGTCTGTCCGTTGCTCTGGGGGTGATATGCCGATGATAGGCAAATCTTGACTTCTAAAGATTTGCAAAGTTCCTTCCAGAATTTCGACGTGAATTGAACGCCTCTGTCAGAGATGATGCTCTTAGGCACCCCATGGAGCCTGATTGTCTCCTGAAAAAAGGCTTTGGCTGTATCTGCAGCAGAGGGGGTACCGATCATGGGCACGAAGTGTGCCATTTTGGAGAGGCGGTCAATTACGACCAGAATCGTGGTAAAACCTCCAGAGGGCGGTAGATCTACAATGAAGTCCATAGACACATCTGCCCACGGACGTTCAGGGATAGGCAAAGGTTTGAGTAGTCCCCAACTCTTGGTTTTGGGTCCCTTATTCCGTTGGCAACGGGTACAGGAGGCAACATAGGACTTGCAATCTTGTCTCCAACCAGGCCACCAGAAGGAGCGAGAGATTAGTTCCATGTTTTTTTTGGCTCCAAAGTGTCCAGCTAGTTTGTGGTCGTGGAAAGTTTTCAGAATCAGTTGCCTTGTTTCCAGAGGGACGAAGACTTTACCTTGGGACCAGAGCAAGTCATTACGCTTCTCCAGGGAAGGGGTTACTTGGTCAGGACAATGCTTAGAGGCAGCTTTTATGGAGGTTAGTAGATCAGCCTGTGGGATGAGCAGAAAGTTTTGTGCTGATAGGATGGTACTTGGTTCCTCTGCTTGAGGGGTCTCGGGAAACATCCTAGAGAGTGCATCCGCCTTCACGTTCTTGGAACCGGGCCTATAAGAGATATGAAAGTTAAACCTGGTGAAGAAGAGGGCCCATCGGGCTTGTCTGGGTCGAAGACGTTTTGCTGTTCTCAGATATTCTAGATTTTTATGATCCGTGAATATCATGACAGGGTGAGGGGCTCCCTCCAGAAGGTATCGCCATTCTTCCAGGGCGAATTTGATAGCCAATAGTTCCCGGGCTCCGACGTCATAATTACGTTCCGGAGAAGTTAGTTTACAAGAGGCAAAGGCTACTGGATGAAGAAGGGATTTGGGGCCCTGCCTTTGATAGAGGATGGCCCCAGTGTCTGACTCTGAAGCATCTACTTCCAGAGTAAACGGCAGTAGCGGATCTGGATGCTGAATGCATGTGAATGCATTTTTTAGTTTATCGAAGGCATCCTGAGCTTCCTGTGACCAGTGAAAGCGGTAGCCCTGGCGTGTCAGTTGGGTTATAGGTGCCACAATAGAGGAGAACCCCACAATGAACCTCCTGTAGAAGTTGGCGAAACCTATAAACCGTTGTACCCCTTTCTTGTCTGTTGGGGCTGGCCATTCCTGGATAGCTTTGACTTTCTGCGGGTCCATTGCGACCCCATTGGTAGAAATAATAAATCCCAGAAATTGCACAGTGGTTTTCTCAAAGTCACATTTCTCGGCCTTGAGGTAAAGTCTATGTTCTCGGAGAATAGTGAGGACCTTGATGACATGGATTCGGTGCAGTTCAAGGGAGGACGAAAAAATAAGAATATTGTCTAAGTAGACTACTAGGAAGTCGTCCAGGTGTTCACGGAAAATGTCATTGACCAGGTGCTGGAAAGTAGCTGGGGCATTGCAAAGCCCGAATGGCATGACCAAGTATTCAAAATGACCGAACCTAGATCTAAAAGCCGTCTTCCATTCGTCTCCAGCCCTGATCCGGATGAGGTTGTAGGCCCCTCGAAGGTCCAGTTTAGAGAAGATCCGAGCTGATCGGAATCGTTGGAACAACTCCGGGATGAGAGGAAGCGGGTATCTATTTTTAATAGTAATTTTATTTATTTCCCTACAGTCGATGCAGGGCCTCAGAGTCCCGTCTTTTTTTTCAACGAAAAAGATTCTGGCACCGGCTGGGGAAGAAGAGGGGCGAATGAATTTCTTTTCCAGATTTTCCTCAATGTAAGACTTGAGGGCCTTCAACTCAGATTCGGACAAGGGAAAGATGCGGCCGAATGGAATTTTGGAGCCAGGCAGAAGGTCAATGGGACAATCGTAGGGACGATGTGGTGGTAGGCGGTCGGCCTGCTGTTTGTCGGAGACGTCCTGGAATTCCAAGTATGCTGATGGAACATGTGGTAGGTTATCTGGTTGAGGGGTTAAAGTAGCACAGACAGTTGGAAGTGCGGAAAGACAGTGTTGGGAACAATACGAAGAAGTGAAGTTAACTTCCCTTTTGGCCCAGTTTATATGAGGCTCATGTGCTTGCAGCCAAGGGAGGCCCAGGATGATGGGGAACATGGGAGATGGGTTGAGGTCAAATTGGAGGTATTCTTGGTGGCCTGAATCTGTGATAGCAAGGATGGGTTTTGTTTCTTGCGTAATTACCCCTGAACGAGGCAGGGATCCATCCGCCAGATGAACCTGAAGATAACGGTCCTTGGTTTGCAGAGGAAAGTGAAGTTGGGAAGCAAGTGAAGAGTCCAGAAAGCAGCTGCAGGCTCCTGAATCAATAATCGCCGGTAGGCGGGTTGCCCTGTTGGTAGCTGTAGAGAAATAGAAAGAACAACATAAGTCTGTGGTAAGCCAGAAACTTGGTAGTTCAAAGTGTCTTTGAGGGTACACTTACTAGGTCTTACTGGGCAGCTCCGAAGGAAATGGCCAGTACCCCCGCAGTAAAGACACAGATTGGCCTGACGCCTGCGCTGCTTTTCCTCAGGAGAAAGGGGAGGATGAACCAGACCAAGCTGCATGGGTTCAGGCTCGGGAGGAGAAGATGCTGTAGGAACTTGGATGGGTGGATAGGCAGAAGCTGATCGGGGCAAAGTCCAGTTTGGACGGGTAGTCTGGAAACGCTCAGGACGCCGCTCCCGCAGGCGTCTGTCAAGCTGAGTGACAGACTGGATCAAATCTTCCAGAGTAGTTGGAACATCAATCCTGGCCAGCTCGTCTTTAAGAGCCTCAGACAGTCCTTGGCGATATTGGTATTTAAGGGCCGTCTCATTCCAGCCAGTGTCAGCTGACCATTTCCGGAATTCTGCCGTGTAGTCCTCCACCGGCCTTCTCCCCTGGGTTAAACTGTGGAGAACAGACTCAGCTGTGGCTGATCGCTGAGGATCATCATACAGCTGCGCCATACTCTCGAAGAAGGTGTCCACGGAATCTAGTATGGGGCTGCTTTGCTCCATCAGGCCATGGGCCCAGGCCTGAGGTTCGTCGGTTAGAAGGGAGATGACGAACCCCACCTTTACCACTTCCGAAGAGAAAGTCCTGGGTTGAAGGGCGAGGTAAAGAGAACATGCGTTTTTGAAAGCCCGATATTTCTTACGGACGCCAGAAAATCGTTCAGGCAGGGGGACCCTGGGTTCAGGGGTAGCCATTACTACGGTGGGGTTTGCCTGATTTTGAGACGTGGAGGCAACATTGGCAGCGGTGGCAGCTGGTGATGCTGGTCCTGAGGCTCCAGTAAGTAGCTGAAAGCGGCCATCCATTTGGACATAACCTTCTTGTAATTTCTGAACCGCATCGGTTAGTGCGGTGACTTGCTGACATAAGGTCTCGAATGGTGAACGCACCCTGTCGGCCTCAGACATCTGGCTGGTTTGTACTGTAAGGGTATGTACTTACCGAGGCCGAGATGCCGAGAGTGGTTCACCTTTGCGACTTGACACACTCCACCCCCTGGAGTTGAGACAGGGAGTGGATAGCGAGAAGCGGCACCGGCTACCGGCAGGTGGTGGGTACTTGTAGACGGTCCGGTAGTGCTGAGTAGACTGAAGAACAGGCTTCAAGCAGGAACTAGCCGGATTTGTAAAGTTCAAACAGCAGGAGACAATTGAAGCCGGTGCAGGTTGAGTCCGGGTTGCAATTGCAAAGGTAACAGTCCCGGCTGGGGGTCTAGCACAGCAAATGGTAACAAGTCCAGAGAATACGGGAACCAGGCAGGAGTTCAAAGGAAACGCGGAAGTCCAAAGGTACAAGCAGGAGGTCAAGGATTGTAGACAGGCAGCAGATCCGAGTCACAGGCCGAGGGTCAAAACACAGGAGAAGGCAGAAGTCCGTATAACAAGCTGAGGGTCAGGTCCAGGAGAGAGATCAGAGGAATCAAGCCAGTCCGGGTCACAAGGAGATTTTCAAGATAGTTTTCCAGAGTCTTGGGTATACAGGAAAGCTGACAAACCAGCAACTTGTCAGTGCAACTGGGTCTCTTTAAATAGGCCCGCCTGGATTCCTATTGGTGCGCCGCCGCGCATGCGCGCGCGCCGCTGCGTCGGCGCGCGCACCCGAGAACGTAGAAGTGCCGTCCCGCGCACGCGCATGCGCCGAAGCATCATTCCGCCGCGCGTGCGCATTGGGCGCTGATTGGCGCTGTTGGACGGATTTCCCTGACAACATAGGTGGCTGGCCGCACTGTCTGGATTCAATTTCAGCCTAAAGTACAGGCCAGGGGCTGGAAATCGAGATGCAGATGCTCTGTCTAGGAGATCTCATGCCCCCACCAGTGACATAGAAGACTGGACTCAAGTGACACCTGACGGGGTGTGGGCCCTTTGTCAAGGGGCTGAATTACGAGCCAGAGGAGGCTCAAGGGCGGAAGAGATAGGAGTTACCATGGTAGGAGTCCCCAAACAATACTGTGGAGTAACCCAACTGGAGGAAGATAATCTGCCGAAACTGTCCAAGAAGGAACTGAGATGTGACCAATTAGAAGACCCCATGGGAAAATTGGTTATGGAAGCCCTGGAGAATCAGGATCCAAATAGACTCCTGCGCCACTCCTCAAAGGTAGCTCGCCTGTTGAGGAAAGAGTGGGACAGGTTGCAGGTGCATCAGGGAGTGGTCTACCGAAGGGGCCCCTCTGGTGACCTGGAAGATAAATGGCAATTGTTTCTTCCGGAAAAACATCGAGAGACTGTTCTGATTGCCCTACATGACAATCACGACCACCTAGGGGCGGAAAGGACCTTTCAACTCGTCAGAAGTCGGTTCTTTTTTCCCTGCATGAGGGCAGAAGTAGAGGAGTACTGCCATTCATGTGCACGCTGCATCCAGAGGAAGACTTTACCCCATCAAGCTGCCCCAATGGGCCATCTACAAAGTCAAGGTCCAATGGATCTGGTATGCATTGATTTTCTCTGCCTCGAACCTGACCTGAGTGGATTAGGAAATGTTCTGGTGATAACCGATCATTTCACCCGGTATGCCCAAGCTTTCCCAACCAAAGACCAGAAGGCTTCCACAGTAGCCAAGGTACTTATGGAGAAGTATTTTGTCCATTATGGGCTGCCACAGCGACTCCATTCAGATCAAGGAAGGGACTTTGAGAGTCGGCTGATCCGGAAACTACTGGATTCGTTAGGAATCAAGAAAACCCAAACCACACCTTATCACCCACAGGGAGATGCTCAGCCGGAGAGGTTTAACCGAACCCTGCTCAACATGTTGGGAACTCTGGATAGTGAGAAGAAACAACATTGGAGCAAACACATAGCAGCTATAGTACACGCTTACAACTGCACCACCAGTGATGCTACAGGCTACTCCCCATATCGACTCATGTTTGGGAGAGAAGCAAGGTTACCTGTGGACTTGGCCTTTGGCACCTCTTTAGACCATTCCTCAGCCACATCCCACAAAGGATATGTGGACAGGCTCAGACACAGACTGAAAGTAGCCTATGAACAAGCTCAAGCGGCCTCAGATCAAAGGGGAGCTCGAAACAAAAGAAACTTCGACTTGAAGGTCCGGGTGCAAGACCTGCAGCCCGGGGACCGAGTACTGCTACCCAATCTGGGGGTCCCTGGAAAACACAAACTTGCAGACAGATGGAGATCTGAACCCTATGTCATCTGTAGGAAGCTGCCGGGCCTACCTGTCTACAAGTTGAAGCCAGAAGGAAAGGTAGGACCACTGAAGACGTGGCATCGAAACCACCTGCTCCCACTTGCTGAAGCAGTCAGGATACCTCCAGTGAGGGACTCCCCTGAACCAGTCTCTATTCTGGATACCCCCAGGCCAAACACTCGGTCCCAGACCTCTCGGGCTGAAGATGGAGAGGCCTCTGAACTTAGTGGAGATGAAGGAAGAGAACTTGACTGGCTGTGGCCTTCCCCAACTCCAGGAACTTCTGCTATAGATCTTCCAACCACTGAAGACACTATAGATGGACAACTGAACACAGAACCCACTGAGTTCATCCCATCTAGTCCTTCATCAGATTACTGGGAAGATGCCTGTGATACTTACTCTGAAAAGGACCCTAGAGACTCTACGTATCCCTCGGCTCCTGAAGCAGATGTTCCAGAGCCCACCGTGTTGCCCGAACCTGCTACAGAAGAAGAGCCTGTGGCACCAGAGCCAGAAACCCCAAGAGATCAAAGGGCTCGAAGAGTCATAAGGCCTCCCAAAAAGGTGACTTACCCACAAATGGGGAAGAGCTCAGAAGATTCTGTGGTCACTGCCAGGAGGAGTGCAGAGAATCCGGATCCCTCCACTGTTCATTTGGTGGAGGGCAACCCCCACTCACTCTCTGGCACAGTTAGGCAGGCCACTCATGATAGTGTGACCTGTGGGCAAGGGAATTCAACCCCTCGGTTTTGGTGGGAATTCCCTATGCCAACATCTTACGCAATGTTGTCTAGGGTTGTACGCAATGTATGCTAGAATTATCTTGTGGGGACCAAAGAGTTTAAGTGGGGGGAGTGTGTAGCGGGGTATTCCCCTTTAATACAGAGAGACAGGACTTTCCGGGTGAGAGGTGAGTCAGGAGGGAGTAGAGAAGAGACTTTACTGGAAGTGAAAGCAGAGGAGAGAGACTACGTTACCCAGAACCCCGTTGGGCACCCAGGGTGCAATGTTGTCACCGCAGAGACTCATGGGGGGAGCTTTATAAGGAGGAGGCAAGGCTAGGCTCGGCCTCTTTGGGACACGAGACTTCAATGAGAGATCCTCCTGTGCGGACCTGCTGCTGTGCAAGGCCTGAAGCCTGGGGCCTTGCGCAGTTACCAAAGAGCCTTCCACCCCATCTCGAGCCTGGGTGGCATCTGACTCGGTTTTCTTCAACTGCTGCTGAGCTGGAGACCCGACCGCTGCAGAGGCTGTGTGTGGAGACACAGCAGGTGGAAGTTCCCGGACTGGGATCGCGTCCGGAGGGGTGAGCGAGCACATGCTCAATCCATAAATACTGTATACCATTGTTAGGCCTACAGACTGCCGTGGCCCACCAGTTCCTATTTCAGTTATTTTCCCCCACTTAAGATCCATAGCAGAACTGAGTCAAACGGATCTCTAGTGGAGTGTACTGTGTTGGCAATTTTACCCCCCTTGGATTACAAATGTGTTCCTGAAAAGTGCACCACCGTTTAAAGACTTGCATGCGAAGAATTTTACCCCCCAATAGACTGAGTTATATGGTCAGGCCTGGCCATCTAGGTAGTTTATTAAGTTGCTGTGCCATAGGGCGCATAGTGAAGTACTGTTACACGTGGCGCGTGTGCGCCATATCTTAATAGTTATAGTGTGACTATTGCTGCAGGGCTCTGCAGATAGATTCATGTGATCTGTTATCACTGTTGATTTTTATTACCATAGAAAGTAAATTCGTTATTCTTCTATCACTGCCTTGGTGTTTGAATTTGATCATAGAGCATAAGATATACACATATTACCCTAGACTAACTGTGCCAGTAGGGGGTCGAGTTAATTGCCGGGGGTTGGCGGAGCTGTCTTCAGGGCCCAAACTAAATCTGCGGCCCTCTTAACTGAAGGTATCGCTACACTAGTAATGGCGGCAATCAGCGACTCTCTGCCCGTCGCCGCCGCTCGCTTCGCAGCCTGTCAAGTCTTACTCTCCGGGCCCCCGGCTACTACTGGGTGGGGAGCGGGGGAAGATCACTCCACCAGGGAAGGCAAGGAGATAAGCAGGCAGGCGGCTGGCCGGGACTTGAGCCAAGGCAGAAGAACATGCGAGTGGAGCTGAATGGTCATGCGCACGAAACGTAAGAAATATTCACTCCACTCCGACCAGCACATGATCATCAGAAAGGGGCACAGATAATGGAAAAAAATACACACCCCTAAGCTAGTAGGAGCGGCAGAGCGGGGGTGTGTAATTCTGATTTTTTTATTTTTTTTTTATTTTCCTGGGATATTGTCTGCAGGATGAATCCTTCACCACCTGCACTATTAGAATATAGAGAAACATGTTTTTCCCTAGATTTTTTTATTCTATTGTTCCTTACAGCATTTCTACAAGGGGAAGAGAGGCACATCTAAAAATGGACAGACTTTACATGTAGTCTGCTTTAATTTAATATGAGATAAGTTACAATAAAATGCATTCTTGGGTCATCCATTTAATTCCTCAGCAGGGCTCTGTGGCCTACAGACATCTCGCACTGCAAGACGCTAAGTTCCATGGTCACATTGATGGCTCATCTTCTGTCTCAGAGGCCCCATCCAGCACACTTTTGCATCTGGTTATAGCGTTAAAAGAAAAGACTCAGCAGTGCAATGTTTTCGAAAAAATTTAGAGGCTCCATCTTCACTCCAGGAGCTTAATATAACACTGAGCTACATTGTCAGCTCCTGCTAATTATTTTCTCTTTTAAGATGTTCTCTGTAAATTCTATTCCTAGTTGCGGTGCAGTTCATGCTAATAGCTTGATGCAAAGATTAGATACTAATCTCACATTACAATTTACCCCAATTTCACGAAGCTAATAATCTAAGTGGATATTTCAACTTCTGTATATCTAAAGTAATTTCCCAAAACTAGAAATTCCTCTTTACCAAGAACTGAAACAACAAAAAATCTCTGTTTCCTTACCACTTGGTTTTGGCCAGGGCTATAGAACTCTTTCATGTTCCCTATTATTGCAAACATTTGCTTCATCTGAAAACTCACTAGGTGGAGCTGAAAACAGACACAAGCATTACAATACAAAAATTGCTATGTGTAGACCAATGACAGTAGTCCTTTATCAGAATCTTCTTAAATACACTGTCTTGGTCACGTTCTAACAGCTGTTTATGTGAAAAGTGCCCTATGCTTCAGTCTTTGTAATTGTGTCATAAACCGAGCTTGAACAGTAAATGGCCACACATCCCAAGGAGCAGCAGAAGTCTTTCTTCATCCACGCTGCACCAAATGACCAATATTTCCTCCTATAGTATATTAAAGCCAGCATACACACAGAAGTCCCTCGAGCCACTGACACCACTTTAGAGATGAATTAGCACAGAAATCCTCATTGCAGTTTCTGCAAAGAGTGGTGTGTACTTTAGTGCTTTCAAGGCAAGGACTGAGGTAGAATTTATGTTTTGTTTGTTGTTCCAACACACTCATTTATTAACAGCGCTGAGGTCAGCCGCTGAAGTTCTCTTGTGCAAATTCATGTTGAAGCAAACTATATTCTCTAACAACATAAAAGCGTACTTACTAAATAAAGAAATGTACTAATAAACACGTTACAACACATGTTCATTTTTCTCAGTACCGTGGTAGAAATTAAACAGTAATCCTCCCAATGTGTTATCACCTGCACTGCAGAAGTAACATTAACCACTTGCCGACCGCCGCACGCAGATGTACGTCGACACAATGGCACGGGCAGGCAAATGGGCGTACCTGTACGTCCCTTTAAATTTGCCGCCCAGCGGGTGGGGGCACGTGCCCGCCCTGTGCCTCATGAGCGTGTTCACGGGTCCGGGGAACTCGATGTTCCTGGGCAGCCTGTGATTGCGGTCGGCAAAGGCAGAACAGGGGGATGCCTTTGTAAACAAGGCATTCCCCTATTCTGCCTAGTGACATGTCACTGATGGCTGTTCCCCGTGATCGGGAACCGTCATCAGTGACGTGTCACGTGTAGCCACGCCCCCTAACAGTAAGAATCACTCCCTAGTACTGACTTACCGCTTCAGCGCCACCTAGTGTTTAACCCCTTCACTGCCAGTGTAATTTTTACAGTAACAGTGCATTTTTATATCACTGATCGCTGTAAAAATGACAATGGTCATTTTTTAAAAATGACAATGGTCCCAAAAATGTGTCAAAAGTGTCCGATGTGTCCGCCATAAAGTCTCAGTCACAATAAAAATCACAGATCACCGCCATTACTAGTAAAAAATATATATTAATAAAAATGCCATAAAACTACCCCCTATTTTGTAGATACTATAACTTTTGCGCAAACCAATCAATAAACGCTTATTGTGATTTTTTTTACCAAAAATATGTAGAAGAATACGTATCGGCCTAAACTGAGGATAAAAAAAGTTTTTTTATATATTTTTTGGGGATATTTATTATAGCAAAAAATATTGCATGTTTTTCAAAATTGTCGCTCTATTTTTGTTTATAGCGCAAAAAATAAAAACTGCAGAGGTGATCAAATACCACCAAAAGAAAGCTCTACTTGTGAGAAAAAAAGGATGTCAATTTTTTTTGGGAGCCACGTCGCACGACCACACAATTGTCAGTTAAAGTGACGCAGTGCTGAATCGCAAAAAGTGGCCTGGTCTTTGGCCAGCGAAATGGTCCGGGGCTGAAGCGGTTAAATTGTTACATGGCATTATTACCATTTTATATTTCATTATATCATTTGGATAAATAATTTTTAAAATATATAAATAAATAATAAATAAATACATTTGTAAAATAAATAATGCCACAATGTCTGTAAATTCTCAACACTGGCAACATCTTTGTCAGCAGCCGCCACTGGTAAGGTGTGTTTTTATTTTTCGTAGAATCTAGCAGAAACTTGTTTCAAGCACTGTCAAAATAAAATTTTGCTTACTGCATAGGCCATCACTTGATCAAAGGTTTCTTTTTTAATCACATTATATATGTTTCTTGATTGATTGGTTTTCTGACTTTAACCTTTGCTTGTCTTCTTGGCGTTCATCTCTAATGTCGCGTACACACGACCGTTATTCATGTCATGGAAAAAAACTAAGTTTTTCTCTACGTGACTTTTCGAGTTTCCTCTCAAGCCTGCCCTGCATACACACGTTCATGAAAAAACACGCTCGAGCAAAGTGCGGTGACGTACAACACGTAGAATGGCACTATAAAGGGGAAGTTCCATTCAAACGGCGCCACCCTTTGGGATGCTTTTGCTGATCCTCGTGTTAATAAAGTTTGGTGAGAGACGATTCGTGCTTTTCAGTCTTCGTGCTTTTCCGTCTTCGTGCTTTTCAGTCCATTACAGCGTGACGAATGTGCTATCTCCATTATGAACGCTAGTTTTACCAGAACGAGCGCTCCCGTCTCATACTTGATTCTGAGCATGCACGTTTTTTTTTCCCTCTCGTAACAGCACACACACAACCGTTTTTTAAAAAGAATGATGTGAAAAACGGCGAGAAAAAATAAAGCAGGTTCTAATTTTTTTTCGCCCATTTTTCTCGTCGAGAAAAATGCTCTGGAGCATACACATGACCGTTTTTCACGACCATTTTTAAAAATTTAATTTTTCTCGTCATAAAAACGGTCGTGCGTACGCAGCATAAGCCTTCTGCTTGCCATGCAGCTGTTTCTTTCCATCCCAATCTTTTCACCTAACCCTATTTACCCAAATCATTACCACTTATTCTAACCTATAAAACAAGCTAAAACAAATGTAGCAAGGTGTTACTTTGGCATGTAGCTCATGGACTACAGTTTGTGCCTATAAGAACTTAGCTCTTTCCATTATCCATTGCCCAGGGGTCAAGTCCTGGGGAAAAAAGTGTGGGAACTCCCACCCAAGATCCACTCCCCCACCAAAAAAAAAAAAATGATACGCTCAGGGTACAAAAAGGGCTTTTTTTTACAGCTCACTGCACACACAGTGTCAGTGTGTCAGTGTCAGGGCAGAGTGCATGTGACGATGTGAGGAGAGGAGACGCGGACTCACCCTAGCGTTGCTATGTGACTCAGCCTCCGTGTGTGTCACACGCAACCGGCCGCGTACTGAAGGACAGATGGCAGGCGGGGTCGGAGCCTGGAGGAGGAGATCCGAGTCTGCTCGGCTCAGTTCGCTGCCCCTGACAGTGACTCGAGTCGAGTCCTTCACTATGCGGCGATGCTGGGCATCACCGCTTAGTGAAGGATCGGCTCGGGCGGCTCGGCTGCTTGAGGCCAGGGGCGGCTTGGCTGCTCGAGGCCAGGGGCGGCTCCAGACAATTTTTTTTGGGGGTGCTGTGTGGGTGCTGGGAGAAAAAGTGGGGGAGCTCATGTGGCTCCCTCAGGGCACCACAATCTGGTGGGCAAGAGTGGCACCGCGTTCCCGTGGCATGGCCAAAATTCGTCAAAGTTAAGCGTGACTGAAAAGTGGGTGTTTCTTCATAGTCTTTTCCCTTTATATAGACAAAATAGGGGCGTGGGGCACACAAAATTTAATGTTTGAGTAAAACAAGCCCAAATGGGACTAGCAATAATAATCCATAGCAAGTGACAGGGTCAGGAATAGCTCCCTACTAAGTACAGTATAAGGGCCAGATAATCCCCAGTACATGTCAGGGCCAGCCATAACACCCAGCACAGCATAAAAATTAACCCCCGGATCAGAACAAAAATAATCCCCCAGTGCAGCACAAGCATGGCACAATAATGAATCACAAAGCATGGCACAATATTGAACCACAAGCATGGCACAATATTAAACCACAAGCATGGCACACAAATTAACCCCTTAGCCAGGAACAATTAAATACCAGCATGGCACAATAATGAACGGCGAGTATGGCACAATAATAAACCTCCAGCATGTGTGCCCAGATCACAGGATTCCTCTTATCCAGATCAGCGCCTGCCACAACCATAGAGGAGGTCTGGAGTCACAATTCTTATCCTTCCTCCATTGATAAGGACTGGAGTCACTGTCCCCCCCCCCCATAGACGCTCCATAATAAGAATTAGGGCCAGGCAGGTGATGTTGTGATGGTGAGGGGGTGGGTGCAGCCTACCTGCATTTTCAGAAGTAATCCTTCCTCCTCTGGGGCAGGGACAGGAAACTCTCCTCTTGTCCTAATCCTGGCTCAACCCACAGCAGCTCCATAGAAGCACATACAGCTCCTGTCTGCCTGGTGGTGACGAGGAAGAGGGGCGGGTGTGGCTTTCGTGCAGAGAGAGAGAGACAAATTCCTCCTCGGGCTGAGCTGGGCTCGGCTGCAAGTGCAGAGGCTCCACAGGTCCCAGTGCTTTTAAAATCTAGCGCCTCTGCATAGCACTGGGTCTGGGAAGGGATCACTCCGCCACTGATATGAGTGCACTAACCTAGCCCCTGCCGGGACTCACTGAAGAGCAGCGGCTTATGCGGCTGAGCTGCGATATCCCTCCTCCAAATAAAAGACTTCCCAGATCTTTTTAGAACCACAGGGCATGCAGGTAAAACATTCTTTAAAAAATTGTTCGACATTATGTTGGTAATTTAGGTGTGTCATTTTTGGGGATGCTATGAGGGTGTGCTGATCTAGTCCTGCAAAGGGAACGGCGTTCCTGCTGTGAAAAAAGTGCAGGGACGCCATTCCCACGCGTTCCCGCAGGGCTCGAGCCCTGTCGTTGCCCGATATTGCTGCAAGTTGTTCGGGTCAGCTATGGTAGGACAATGCATGACGGATCTTGTGGTGCGGAGAGACTCAGACTCTATTGTTACGGGTCAGGAATGGACTACAAGGCCCACAACGCCACTTGCTGGGAAGGAGCGAAGCGCCACGCGCTGCCTGCTGGGAGGACCCTTTAAAAGGAGAGGCGGGGCTTGTGTTCCGTCTCTTGGGACGCCATCTTGCAACCTGCAAGAGGCCTGCAGCGAGGGTGCTAGGCCAGAAAAGCCTGGGCCTAGAGTGACGGAGATCGGACCGCCTGTCGGAGGGATCTCATCTACATCCCTGCTGCTTGGACCGGAGAGAGGGACAACTCGGTACTGCTGAGCATCCAGAGTCACCTATCCATCCACGCCTTGCGACTGGCTAAGCAGAGGACCGGAGACAACAACTCGTCCGGAGGCCGCGAACCCAGAGGGCCCTGTCGGAAGATCCTAGCGAGACAAGGCCTCATGTGGTGAGAGGGCACCCGCCCACATATACAACTAACTGTGTTACAGGAAGGTGACTTCCACAACTTTACTTGTTTGTTTAAGTTTGCTGGTAACTGCAGTACCGCAAGCCAAAGCGATGCTCATCCAGGATTGAGTTAGTGCGTTGATAAGGACCAGCATTCATCTGTTCCTTCTCATTATACATTTTAACTGTTGATTTCATCCTATTTCCCTCTGGATTACAAATTACTAACGTGCACCAACCAAGGCTAGCGAAGATCACTGTTAATCACAAGGAACTATTACATGATTCAGCTTGTCCATTTGAACTTGTATAGAAGGACATGTGTGTGGGAATTACCCGCTAGGGGGAACCAAAGAGCATTGAACTCATACCATCATATAACTTGTTGTACAGTTAATATATTCCCAAGAACTGAGTGAGACCTGGTGGAGAGGTGCTTCAGTGTTGATGCATTGCACTGGGGGAATCCCTCTGCTGTGTACTTACCCAGGTCAGGCCTCAATTTTGCATTGTTCAACCTGATTGCTATTGAATACATACCTTTGACTCTCACAGGGCCCTGTGTGAAGTCCACTGTTAATGTTTGACTGTGTCTAACTTTTTCTCATTAACCAAGTAAAATATTCACTTCTTGGTTAAACTGCATTTGGTGTGGAGTCTTATCTGGTATAAGAGGAAAGGGCGGCCAATACAGGTAACAAACTTTTAACTCTAATTGCATTATTACATGGTGTCATTGTGGTTCCCAACTTACAGGGAGTTCCACAATCTGTGCATTGTCCAGTTGTGCCAAGGGGAACTGAGCCAAACATACAGGGGGTTGACAGGCAGAGTACAGGCCCAAAACTAATTAGCAGCTCCTACGGGGGTAGTGCTACACAAATATCTAAAATAACCCCTAACACTTCATCTAAATGTAACCCACTAAAACCTTGACCCTAACACTAAGCTAACCTACCCCTAAACTAAACATAGGCCTGTAGGGGAACCTGTTATTCTGTCATCCTCTTTACCATAAATGCCTTAGCACTTCAAAAAAGAGAGCAGCAGAGCTAAATGTAGCTGAATATTCCTTTGCTTTATAAAGTGTTTTTCTGTTAGTTTATATACCTTTGTTTCTTTGTGCTCTTACTGCTTTTTACCTTTAGAGCACCTGCCGGTCCATCAGTGTACCAACCAATTTTCCAGAATCCATTTTAATGGAGACTGATTCATATAATATGGCTCACTTTCATGGAAATTAAACTGGGTGTAAAACAAATAAATTAAGTCTGACAAAGCCTTTCCCAGATGGGCCTAGCCATCTGGCTAACATCTAAAAAAAAGAACATAAAAAATGGGAAAAAAATTCAAAATTCATATTAGCATACCTTGGCTGCCTGTTGACTAATTAGTTGGCAATTCTTTGTGATTTCAGAAATACAAGGTCAGTACTGCAAAAATTTATTTCAAGGAAAATCATTTTTTATTTTATTTTGATCATTAAAAGAGTCTATTGCCTTCATGTTCTCTTTTTCATTACCATCCTTGTCAGAGGAATGATTATTATGATAGGTAGGAACAAGAAGCAAGGGCATGTGAGGAATGTTAATGTAATGATAACTCATCCCCCTCTCATTGACGGTATCAGTAGGTTATTATAACATTGTACAATCATTTATGTCCCTGCACAAGGTTTAATAGCTAAGATTACTTTTTTTGCGAAAGGTGTCTCTCAGATGAAAGTCAACTTTTTATTTTATTTAAATAAATATTTGGTTTACCTATCATACTTGCTGTCCTATTTCATTCAAAAGAATGTGTTTTGCTTCTGGGATAATGTCCAATGATTCCATCTGCTAGGTGCAATTATCATCTCTGCTTCCATTTAGGCATCTGGTAGGCTTGAGGTAGGAGGTGTGTCTGTACTGTGTTATTTCTTGCATACATAAGACGATTAGCTTCTGTATTAAATGTAAGGATGGAGAACACCCTATGTATGAACACATGATGCAATCATTAAATGTGAAGCCAGCTGTGTAAAACAGCAGAAGCTCGTAAATTGGGAAGTCAGAATTAAATAATTGTTGACAGTTCGGTAAAGTCTGTTGAAATTACTTCTGCTGCGTTTAGGACTTTGGCTTGAATGTAAAAATTACAAATGACTCAAAAGTGCATGTAATTTAAAGTGGCTGAACAGGGTTTAATTCAGTGGATGGACTTAATTTGCAAAATAAATGTGTCCACAATGGGTAGTATAACATACAATGGATGCAACAGTTTCTGGCAATACAATGCAGTATTTCAGATATTATTCTAACTTTGATAACAGCATCTATAAGTGCATGTACAACGTAGAGAAAAAAATAAAATATTTGTGCAAAGGCTCTGCCACTGAAGTCTGATAAGTCTGGACTTCCTCTGTGTATTTTCCTGGTAAGTAACTCACTAAGCATTTCACCTTAAAAACAAGTCAGCAGTGACAGCTTACATTATGCTCACAGATTCCCTTTAAAGTGGAAGTTCGCCCCCCCCCCCCTCCTTTTCTTTCCCCTATTATCTATCTATATATCTATCTATAAATGTTACATTGGGTTCTCTTAAAATACTGCTGAGTGAAGTTCCACTTTAAGGCTGGCCATACTTGAGATGAAAAATCATTATTATTATTAATATTACTATACACAATTTATATAGCGGCAACAGTTTACGCAGCTCTTTAAAATATAAAGGGGGACAGTACAATTACAATACAGTTCAATACATAAGGAATATGAGAGCTTTGCTCATGGAGCTTACTACCTAAAAAATCAATATTTATTACATTATTAGAATGAACAGCAAATCTGTTGATGTTTGTGTAGCGCCCTTCCCAAATGGTTGGGATGCTATGTGTAAATTTAGGGGTATGTCTGAGCCATAGTTGGGCTCGGATCAGTTGATTGTTCAGTAGTTGGCAGTAGTGTTCCCTGTTCGCCTGTAGGTGGTACTGCCACCACTGGCCCAGGTTGAACTACAGGGGTATCACAACACATTGGGTGTTCTTTCTCGGCAGCCATGCAGTGGGCGTGGTTGACCCACTGTGCATGCTGGGAGAGGGTACACAAGGGGCAGACGCCATTGATTTAGGTTCGTTCCTGGAGGCCCATTAGGCCTGTTCCTTCACAGCCTGCCCCCCTTCCTCACATTTTTGTAAATATTTTATTATATCTTTTCATGTGACAACACTGAAGAAATGACACTTTGCTACAATGTAAAGTAGTGAGTGTACAGCTTGTATAACAGTGTAAATTTGCTGTTCCCTCAAAATAACCGAACACACAGCCATTAATATCTAAACCACTGGCAACAAAAGTGAGTACACCCCTAAGTGAAAATGTCCAAATTGGGCCCAAAGTCTCAATATTTTGTGTGGCCACCATTATTTTCCAGCGAGCTTCACAGGTTGCCACTCCTCCATGACGACATCACGGAGCTGGTGGATGTTAGAGACCTTGCGTTTCTCCACCTTCCATTTGAGGATGCCCCACAGATGCTCAATAGGGTTTAGATCTGGAGACATGCTTGGCCAGTCCATCACCTTTACCTTCAGCTTCTTAAGCACGGCAGTGGTTGTCTTGGAGGTGTGTTTGGGGTTGTTATCATGTTGGAATACTGCCCTGCGGCCCAGCCTTTGAAGGGAGGGGATCATGCTCTGTTTCAGTATGTCACTGACAGGCTGACCCTCCACCCCTTCAACCTCTGCAGCAATGCTGGCAGCACTGATACATCTATTTCCCAAAGACAACCTCTGGATATGACGCTGAGCACGTGCACTCAACTTCTTTGGTCGACCATGGCGAGGTCTGTTCTGAGTGGAACCTGCCCTGTTAAACCACTGTATTGTCTTGGCCACCGTGCTGCTGCTCAGTTTCAGAGTCTTGGCAATCTTCTTCTAGCCTAGGCCATCTTTATGTAGAGCAACAATTCTTTTTTTTCAGATCCTCAGAGAGTTCTTTGCCATGAGGTGCCATGTTGAACTTCCAGTGACCAATGTGAGAGAGTGAGAGCGATAACACCAAATTTAACACACCTTCTCCCCATTCACACATTCAGACCTTGTAACACTAACGAGTCACATGACACCAGGGATGAAAAATTCCTAATTGGGCCCAATTTGGACATTTTCACTTAGGGGTATACTCACTTTTGTTGCCAGTGGTTTAGACATTAATGGCTGTGCGTTGAGTTATTTTGAGGGGGCAGCAAATTTACACTGTTATACAAGCTGTACACTCACTACTTTACATTGTAGCAAAGTGTCATTTATTCAGTGTTGTCACATGAAAAGTTATAATAAAATATTTACAAAAATCTAAAGGGTGTACTCACTTTTGTGAGATACTGTAGGTTGTTAACGTTACAAGAGATTTTTCCCTTTGCAAGGGAATTTTTCCTTAGCTCAGTGAATAAGGCAAAGACCTGCTGACTTCCACTATCCAATCATGTGCAATAAAAAAAAAAAAACATTTTTGAAATTTTACTTGCACATGATTTGGTATGTGAAACCTCCCTTGCAAAGTGAACAGCCTATTTTCCTTTTTAGTAAATCAACCCCAAAATACTATGTGTCAAGTTGAATAAGTATTTTAAATTAACCATGTCCTCCTGTTACAAGGCAGAAGCCAACATGGATCAAGAATTGTTGCCATTAATACCCAAACTAGCAAAGTACCCTGGGATTTGAGACATACCTTGAACTGCTCAACATATGGCAGATATGATGAAAAATAGATTTAGACCATTTATTTATTAAATTCTTAATGACAGATTTAACGCTGTGTTCACAGTAATGGTAAACAAATGATTTTTTGGGGCAGACATCTATAAGTAGTTAGACCTTTTAGTAACATGTGGTTATTGCGGGTAACATAATATACAAGGAAATATGGGGAAATGTGAGAAAATAATAGGAAATTATATATATATATATATATATATATATATATATATATATATATATATATATATATATATATATATATATAATACCAGCAGTAGTGTATTTAGGTTTTGTGCTGCCCTAGGCCTGACTAAACTCGTGCAGCCCCTACTTTAAATATGACCCACCCCTTCCTGTCAAGGCCACACCCCTTTATGTTTAAGACCCGCCCTGAAATTTTCGAGTGGGGGACACTAGTTCTTAGTTCATTGGATTCTCTTAATTTGCATAGATTTCCTCTCACTTCCTGTTTGGCTATGGGACAGGGATGGTAAAAAATAAACCGACAGGGGGCTAAAACCCTCCCTTACTCTATCCAAAATGAAAAAAAAAAGTGTTGCCTATAGTTCTACTTTAAAGGGGTTGTAAAGGTTTGTTTTTTATTTTCTAAATAGGTTCCTTTAAGCTAGTGCATTGTTGGTTCACTTACCTTTTCCTTAGATTTCCCTTCTACATTTTTTTTCTTTGTTTTCTTTGTTTGAATTTCTCACTTCCTGTTCCTCCTCAGTAAGATGTTCAGTAAGCTGTTCTGGCTGACTAAACACAGCTTGGATGATGGTGTGAAGTTTAGTGAGGAGAAACAGGAAGTGAGAAATTCAGACAAAGAAAAAAAACATTTAGAAGGTAAATCAAAGGAAAAGGTAAGTGAACCAACAATGCACTAGCTTAAAGGAACCTATTTAGAAAATAAAAAACGAACCTTTACAACCCCTTTAAGCACAAATTTCTGATAATTTTATGGAGAGAACTAAGAAGATATAACCATGCCAATGATGCAGCAGAAAACATATAGCACAGTGAGGAAGGTTTGTTGTCCAGGATTATAGGACAGTCAAAATTAGAAGCAGCTTGCGTTACACTAACAGTGTAGCGCAAGCCGGCGGGGACTCTTTCCGTGCAGCCCCCCTGCAAATTGCTGCCCTAGGCCTGGGCCTTGTTGGCCTAGGCCAGGATACAGCGTTGAATACCAGACTATGGAATGTATGCATACACTGTAGACTGGGCAATATAAAACTGTGCCCAGTGTGTAAATATGCTCTAGAAGTATTATTATTATTTAGGTACTTATATAGCGCCGTCAATTTATGCAGCGCTTTACATATACATTGTACATTCACATCGGTCCCTACCCTCAAGGAGCTTACAATCTAAAGTCCCTAACTCACATTCATAAACTAGGGCCAATTTTTAGACAGAAGCCAATTAACCTACCAGCATTTCTTTGGAGTGTATTCAGGCAAAAATAAAATTACTTATCAGATTATTCAGATTGAATTATTTTACAACCAAATGCTCAGCTGTTATTCCTAACTGGAGAAAAAAAAAAGCATTTGTCTCAGCAGTGAAGGGAGACGTCATTCCCATTGTAGAACTTCTAATTGTGCTGATCTGATAGCAAACCCTATTAACAAGAGTTTCTGATAATAATTATGACTTCCAAATTAATAGTTTATCTAAAGAATGTTTTAATCTTGGTACATAGAATAAATTGACAATGATATAAAGATATTCTCTGGAAGCCTTTATTGAGGCTCACAAATTAACAACACAGATTGCTTAAGTACCTTTCAGCATAGCAATTAATCACAAAGCATTTATCTTCCAGTCTGCCTATAACTAAATGTTTCTCTATTCATTGTTTATTAAGCAGTGTATTAAAACGAGAAGCTATACATAATTCTAGTTCCTAAAGAATAATTCTATAAGAAACGGTTGCTTTTTGTTTTGGGTGGAGAATAAGGAAAGCATATGTGGGATGTATGGGCCACTCCTTCTCACTCCTTCAATATGCCTTCAAAAGTAGTTGTTTATATTTGTGTGTAAATTTGGAAAGTTGGACATCTGGTCCCCAAATTTTTCTATACCCAAAGCCTAATCAGGAGTTTTGATGGGGATTAGGGGATTTTCACATAATGACATAATGATTTTAAGTAGGCAAAAATGTAGAGTGACAGTGGGGCAGCTTCAGTGTCCTCAGAACTATTAGGTTCTCTTACATAGGAACACCTCTATCCAAACACCCATGTTTCTGGCCACTTTGGGTGGTTGTAGATCACAATGGGATGGTGCTCTGTAAGGCTGGGTTCACACAATCTCCGGCCGCGACTCGCAGCATCCCCATTCAACGTTTCAGGTCCGAATTAGGTCCGAATTTTTGCGTGAATTCAGACCTAAAACGGAGCCAAAAGATGCGCAGAACCCTTCTGCAGTGCGCTCTGCGGCAGCCCCGGAGGTGTTTGAACTGGCTCCATTGAGAGACGGTCACACTCTCATGTCATACGAATTGGATGTAGAATTCCCCTAAATGTGAACCCAGCTTTAAAGGCATGTACTGCATTTTCATTTTGAATATCTGTCTGTTGTCTGGGAATGAAATGTAAAATTCTTCTCGGCAAAGTCTAGCAGAAAACAAAAACAAAAAAAACCCCAAAGACTGATTTGGAAGTAATAATTGGAGATGGCTCAAGTGCACTGTATGCGCTACTGGTGTAAAGTGTATGGAACAGCAGAGAGGTAGGAGTTAAAAATATAGAAGTAGTGAAAAAAGGGAGAAAAATGTAACCAGGAAAAGCAGTAGATAAAGGATGAAATAAAAGGAAGAAATTGTGTTTATGATGAGAAAGCAGAAACGAGTTTCTAAAAAAAAAATAGTAAAAAAAACAAGACAAAACGTAAGAAATATGTGTGAAACTTAAGATATCTGATGGGGGTGAAGTCTGTAGAAGAATTGAAAAGAAAGAGAAGCTGAGGAAGCGTGAAGCAGATGAGAATCATTGAGGGTTTTTTGCAGAGAGTATAGCCAATGATATCATTTGTGTGACTTTGCTACAACAATAATTTCCCCAGTATGGTAGAAAATAATCAGCTTTTTTGTATTCCTCTATGGTAGAACCCATAACTTTAGTGTTCATTCTTCCCAATATTATAGTATCAGCTAATTATAGCTCTTCAATTCAGAGACAAAGCCTTCTCTAGCTGCTCTCTAGAATTTAATTGGAGCAGCCATTATAAAAGCATATTAAACACAATTGGGGGTGTACTTTCCAAACACTTTCTTTCTTACTTTATTATTTTCAGTACTAAAATGTAAATGTTTTGGAAATATCTTAACTTTTTTTTTGTCAGGCGAATATAAGCCATTATATAAGAATATTTACAGCTTTCAGAAAAAAGGCAATCAGTATGAGGTAAGAGAACCAATCACTAGGCTGGATATTCTGTAAATAGAATGAAAATCAGAATATCAGTTACACAAAAGAGAGACGATACAGTACCTCACGTTCGTCTGGCTCCACTTCCTGATTCAGTGATACTACAGGTAGTAAGGAAATCTTCTCAACATCGACACAGCAACAATAATCTGATAGGAATTTATATCCTCTCCTCTCTGTTGATTTAAAGTGTGTTCATTTTGGATAGAGTAATGGAGGGTTATAACCCCTGTCAGTTTTTTTTGTTTTTTTGTCATCTGTATCCCATTGAGGACATTTCCCTTCACTTCCTGTCCCATAGCCAAAACAGGAACTGAGAGGAAATCACTCCAAAGGGCGTGAATTCCAAGGTGTTACCAGGGTCTGCCAGATCTAGTGTCCCCATTGGAAGATTTCCCCTCTATTACTGGAGTCAACCCACTCTATCCCAAGCTGAATTAAAAGGTTTTACTTTTAGTTACATTTCACAAATTCTTATTAATGTCTTTGTCCGCGTAGTAGAGATTTCCCCAACTTACCTTCTTGGGGGGCACATTTAAAATTTAAAGGGAATTCACATAGTGGGGAAGCACCCTTTCCCATTCAATGTAAAACTAAAATAGATTATTTTAGCTGGATTTTTACTTTAGTGAGTCTATTCATAAAGCAGAGAATGTTATTTTCACCAAACATTCTGTGATGGAGAACCAAGTTATTTAAAAACTGAATCTGAAGGTTTACCTGCAGAGAATATCTGATTTATGAAATGACATGTCTAAGCATCTCAAATGTTGTAGATTTCTTCCCCCTCCACTCCTTAGTAATGAGCAAGTGAGAGGGCTGAATTACTCAACGTGCAATGTTTCGGTTGGCTATTGTAAAGTAAAGAACCAATGCATCACCAGGCAGGCACTCTGAAACAAAAAAGCACATAAATACAAATCAGCAAACACAAAAGCCTGCTTGTTGGAAACCAGCTTAGCACCACCTAAACTGTATAAATCACAAATTAGAACTTAAAAATCTACAACTCAGGTATGAACCTGATACAAAGAGAAACAATATATATACAGAACTATCTATCTATATATCTATCTATCTTAGGGTTGCCCCCTAATCCCCTTAAACCTGAACACATATAGATTACACAGGTTCTGAGGCTAATTTAATGCAGATAAGGCACCAAGTGAGTTTAATTACCACCTTAATCAGCCACAGAACCTGTGTAATTCATATGTGTTTGGTTTTAAAGGGGTGAGGTGGCAACCCTAATCTATCTAACTATCTAATCTATCTACACTATATTGTCAAAAGTATTGGGACTCCTTTACGCGCACATGAACGTTAATGGCATCCCAGTCTTAGTCCGTAGGGTTCAATATTGAGTTGGCCCACCCTTTTTAGCTATAACAGATTCAACTCTTCTGGAAAGGCTTTCCACAAGGCTTTGGAGTGTGTTTATGGGAATGTTTGAAGCACATTTGTAAGGTCAGGCACTGATGTTGGAGAAGAAGGCCTGACTCGCAGTCTCTGCTCTAATTCATCTAAAAGGTGTTCTATTGGGTTGAGGTCAAGACTCTGTGCAGGCCAGTCAGGTTCCTCCACCCCAAATTCGCTCATCCATGTCTTTATTTACCTTGCTTTGTGCACTGGTGCACAGTCATGTTAGAATTGGAAGAGGCCACCCCCAAACTGTTCCCACAAAGTTGGGAGCATTAAATTGTCAAAAATGTCTTGGCATGCTAATGCCTTAAGTTTTCCCATCACTGGAGCTAAGGAGTCAAACCCAACCCCTGAAAAACAACCCCACACTATAATCCCCACTCCACCAAATGATTTGGACCAGTACACAAAGCAAGGTGCATAAAGATATAAATGCTCTCATAAATTTACAAGAGTTAGGACTGCAGAAATATTGGGGTGCCTTGGAATGGCTCTGCAGCTTACACATATATCTGCAAATGTGTGCTAACGAAACCCCTCTTTTTAATGCAAACTGTTAGACAGGATAATTTGGTTGGTGGCAGATTGTCTGGGAGCTGAGAGTTTTCTTTAGTTTCGCTTTGCATGCGTTGCCCTTGCTGTGAAGGCCAGTTATAGGTGGGGCAGTAGCCAGTTTTTTGTTACTCACAATGTCCACAGTCTCATGATGACAAGTTGCACAAGTGTGAATGGAGCCTAAAGGTGAGCATTGAAGAAAAAGTTACATAGTTACATGTTGAATAAAGACACAAGTGCATCAAATTGCTTGGCTAGTATTTAGTTTACACAAAACAAGACGACTAAAGGTTGGGACTTTATATGAAGCAGGCAGGTGTAAAAAATGTTTTAACATTTATTGGAGATCAATCATGAGTTGCATGAAGGTAATCATGGGTACACATAGAGAACCAATAAATTCCATTCAGAGGATATCCATACAGCATTGACAATTTACCATTCAGTAATAATGCAAATCACATGGTACAAGTGATCATTACATCATTACATGTCAATTCAATAGGGATGGAGGCAACTGACCTTATCAGGTCACCGCCTCATTTAAAGTCCCAAAGTTATTTTTCTTTTTCTCTAGTATTTAGTTTAGTTCTGCTTTAAGACCTGTGGTAGTTTGTTATACGCCGATAGTGTACCTTGGAGGGCAAGGTGGGGACGAGCACTGCTGGAATTCACAGAGCTGTCATATACTGTTTACTCAGCTCACACTCGGCTTTCGTGTCACACACATACAGTCCCACCCCCGCCACCGGCATTGGACCAGTATTCTGTCTGTAGCGGGGGTTTACATTTAGGGGGATACACCTGGGTGGTAGTATGACCCAGGTGTGTATAAATCATGAAAGGATTTAGACCATTGTTAATTCGTGGAGGACTTGGTGGTGTGTTGTTCTCCTTGACCTGTGGGTGGCGGGGTTCCCACAGGTCTAAGGTAGATTCACTGCTGCAGTGCTGGCCTTTTTGTCCCCTGTCAGCGATGGTACGGCGAGGGCGGGGAACCCGCCGTGGCATCGCGGGAGGAGATAAAGGGGAGAGACGCCCTCACCACGAGGTATTTTCCCTGGATTGCGCGCCCAGGCACCTTCGGCCTGGGTGCGGGCGGTTCGGAGTTCCGGCCCAGGTGCCCTAGGCCTGGTCGGAGCAGAGTTGGCGTCCATCCCAGGCACCTTCAGCCTGGGGTGAGGTACTAAACCGGAGGCCTGGGGCCCAGTGACTTCGACTGGGTCCCGCAAGGGCGGAGGATTCCGAGGGTCCCTGAGGTGGATGGGGCCCATGTCTGAGGTGAGGAGGCTGGGGAGGTCACCCGTCCAAAGAGTCCGGAGCAGCATCAACCCGGTGACGGATGGGCCTCTGGTAACTCCCTTGGAGGGACATCTTCCCCCTGACAGGGGCCACAACGCAGCGAAGGTACTCCTATCTGCATTCTATTGAGTCGCTGGTAGAGACTCACAAGTTCCAAGTTCTCTCTATTCCAAGGCTATAGTAACCGCTGGTGAAACCACAGTGGTTTAGTGTACAACCAGGATAGTGCCTCAACCTGCTCACCCCACCGTATTGAACTGTTATTGGGTCTCAACCAGTTGGCTGGCAAAGAACTGTTTGATTGTGAGTGTGACAATAAAACAAGTGTTGGACCCTAATCGGTGAGTGGGACTCTGGTTAATGGGAGCAAAGGGAAGTGTCAGCACAGCAAGACTTGGTCATTAACTGAAATGCACAGACCCGAGGAAAATAACTGGTACTGGCCTTCACCTCACTCACTGCCATGGGGAGGACATGGGCCGTAGCGCATCTTACTCTCACATACAACATACCCCTAGACAAAACGGATGGAGTGAGGGCGCTACACGTGGGGGCTCGTGAGTCCGGGATGATGTGTGTTTTGACTATGGAACTAAGAACGGCTGTGTTTGAACTTTGCTGCCCGGAGGAGTTCCGAGTAGGTCAGCCATGTGATCGGCCAAAGTGCATCCCTGCTCTAAGTCGTGGAAAATACCCTAAGACGGGAAAGGCCCATGCAGAAGAGCGAGAAGAGGGAGAAGTCCAAGCGTGTGACGTACTACATGTGGGGGCTTTTACTGCACTGCGCCATGAGGCACCCCATGACTACACAGTTCGTGGGCGGAGTTTGATGGAAGCCCGCGAAAACGTGCAAGTTGTGGGAGGAGTCTGGCCATGTGGAAGGACACAAGTGGAGACTCCGGCGCGGGGTCAGTGCGTGATGGTGCAGCAAACAGTCGGGATGGCCTCAAGCTCCCCGTGGATTCCGGTTCCCTACCCCACGAAGATGACTACTTTTGCTGCTCCCCTTACAGATACGGGGATAAGACTCAGGCCCCAAGGGCAGTTGGCTCTGTATTCCTGCAGAGACACGGAGGCCCTCGGCGTGATCTGTCCCGGATGCTCGGGACTGGTGGTCCACCTGAAGCCATTCGGGCGTTGTTAAGCATGCAGAGAATTTCTATTCGAGGTGGAGCCATCCACAGTAAGGCTCCGGGCCCTTCGCCTCAACTGCCTCACAGGTACCGCTACTCTGGAAGGGGAGATCCAGGCCTTTGCGGAGGTCCCCATACGCACTGACCAGGGCGACGTGACTGCCCAACCAGAGATTGGAAGAGAAAAATCCGAGGATGCTGCTTCGGTCACCACAGATTCTCTGCTCCCACCTTCGAAGAGGAAAGTCGGCCTGGTACAGGCGTCCTGTGATCGTGGTCGAGCTTCACCCCGTCGCTTGCCAGGCCTGGATGGATCCGGTTGGAAGAGTCCTGGACATCCTTGTGCTTCAAAAGGTCAAGGTGAGCCAGGGGCTGGGACTGTGGTGTTGGTTGGAGGTGTCGGGAGTCCACAGTCGGTGGAACCCGCCAGGGAGGGGGATTCCGTGTCAACCGGGAATTACCTACCCGTATAGATGTATGAAACCTCCGACCTAGAGTCGCTGTCGGACTGTGGAGACGACGGTGAAATAGATTAACTTTTTCACCGCAAGGGCTGGGACAAATGCCCATTACCTGTGTTACGTGCACCACGAGATTCGCCTATGTCCATAGGAGACAGCACGCCCCGGGCGGAGGCCCCGGAGCATACGAAGAAGCCTAGTCCTTCGCTTGTCCTTCCACCATCCGCAGCATCACCTGTTCTGGTGGCGGGGACACAACGCGCATCACTACGGGCACCAAGAGCAAAGCCATCAGAGGTAGTGAAAGTACCTCGGCATCCAGAAGCCATTGTTCCGCCAGGAGAAGGGGAGCGGGCCACGATGCCTCCTTTTGCCCGAATGCAGCGGCTTTTCTGCCAGAGGGTCGCCCGTGAGTATGGATGGGAATATCCTTACTTGCCTCGGGACTTACTTTTTGAAGTTGAAGTCCTACGGCAGCGGTGGTATGATGAGTTTGTTTGGGAGAAGCTTAAAGTGCCTCATGCCCGTCGGTATTTGGCCTGTTCGCCCTCAGTGTTCAAACAATTTAGAGACTGCAGAGCAGAATGGATGTGGGGCCGCCATATCCATACAGACAAGGTGCGCATCTGCAGAAAGGATGGAGAGGACATTGATTATTCGGTGGAAACTTTCGATCAGCACCTAAAGCCTTTGTTTTTGCCGGATCCAAAGTTTTATTTGTGAGGAGAGACAGAGAAGAAGGAAAGAACTCTCCTGTATGTTTTTTTTTTTTGCTGTTGAACTGTCTGGAAGTATCCTTGCCGGAACATCAGAACTGTGCCCTAGTTTTTTTTGTTTGGGCTTTTCTACTCCTTGGAGAAATGAGAGCTGTTTGTTCTCTCTTTCTTCACATGTCAGAGATAAAGACTTTGGGGTAGAATCAGAGTAGGGACACCAGAAGAAGGAAGATTCCACCAAGTGTCATTACCGTGGCACTGTCACCAGGTGGCAGTGTTGTGCAACGTTTTTTTTTTTTTTACACTTGCTTCCCCCTTTCCCTTGAGCAGGTCTTGGCACAGTTAGGATTCAAATTTTGAGGGATGGCCTCTGGGGCCAGGCTTATGTTACCACTCTTTGGGAGACATGGACTTGCACCAGACGCTGGGGACCAGCGTCAAATCACTAGGGGGAGAGTGTAGCGGGGGTTTAAATTTAGGGGGATACACCTGGGTGGTAGTATGACCCAGGTGTGTATAAATCATGAAAGGATTTAGACCATTGTTAATTCGTGGAGGACTTGGTGGTGTGTTGTTCTCCTTGACCTGTGGGTGGCGGGGTTCCCACAGGTCTAAGGTAGATTCACTGCCGCAGTGCTGGCCTCTTTGTCCCCTGTCAGCGATGGTACGGCGAGGGCGGGGAACCCGCCGTGGCGTCGCGGGAGGAGATAAAGTGGAGAGACGCCCTCACCACAAGGTCTTTTCCCTGGATTGCGTGCCCAGGCACCTTCGGCCTGGGTGCGGGCGGTTCGGAGTTCCGGCCCAGGCGCCCTAGGCCTGGTCGGAGCAGAGTTGGCGTCCATCCCAGGCACCTTCAGCCTGGGGTGAGGTACTAAACCGGAGGCCTGGGGCCCAGTGACTTCGACTGGGTCCCGCAAGGGCGGAGGATTCCGAGGGTCCCTGAGGTGGATGGGGCCCATGTCTGAGGTGAGGAGGCTGGGGAGGTCACCCGTCCGAAGATTCCGGAGCAGCATCAACCTGGTGACGGATGGGCCTCCGGTAACTCCCTTGGAGGGACATCTTCCCCCTGACAGGGGCCACAACGCAGCAAAGGTACTCCTATCTGCATTCTATTGAGTCGCTGGTAGAGACTCACAAGTTCCAAGTTCTCTCTAGCCAAGGCTATAGTAACCGCTGGTGAAACCACAGTGGTTTAGTGTACAACCAGGATAGTGCCTCGACCTGCTCACCCCACCATATTGAACTGTTATTGGGTCTCAACCAGTTGGCTGGCAAAGAACTGTTTGATTGTGAGTGTGACAATAAAACAAGTGTTGGACCCTAATCGGTGAGTGGGACTCTGGTTAATGGGAGCAAAGGGAAGTGTCAGCACAGCAAGACTTGGTCATTAACTGAAACGCACAGGCCCGAGGAAAATAACTGGTACTGGCCTTCACCTCACTCACTGCCATGGGGAGAACATGGGCCGTAGCGCATCTTACTCTCACATACAACATACCCCTAGACAAAATGGATGGAGTGAGGGCGCTACATGTCTATCACAGGACATAGGCTAATGCCGATGGTGGAGGCGGGACTGTGTGTGTGACGTGAGAGCCGACTGAGAGCCCAGTGAGAGCTGAGTAAACAGAAGATGATGGCTCAGTGATTTCCTGCACTGTTTAGGCTGCATTGATAAAAGATGGTGAGGCTGCAGATGAGCATTGAGGCTAAAAATGGGCATTAATTAGGCTGCATTGATGTGATGGGTTGTAGATGGGCATTGATCAGGCTGCATTGATGAGATGGACTGCAGTTGGGCATTGGTCAGGCTGCATTGATGAGATGGACTGCAGATGGTAATTGATCAGGCTGCATTGATGAGATGGGCTGCAGATGGGCATTGATCAGGCTGCATTGAAGAGATGTGCTGCAGATGAGCATTAATTAGGCTGCATTAATGAGATGGGTGGCAGATGGGCATTGATCATCATTGATGGGAGATGAGGAGGCTGCACATGGGCACTAATCAGGCTGCATTGATTGGCACTGACCCTTATTTTAATTCAAAGTTGTTTATTTAAAAAAAAAAAAAATCCTAAAACTTTCCTCTTAAAATAAGGTTTGTGTTATACTCCGATAAATGCAAGGATGTAGTTGAACTAAACTAAAATAAAGAATAGACATTTCGTATTTCTTAACATTATATCATAAAACACAGACCTTGAAGTGCATATAAATGACATAATAAAATGCCATATGGCACTCAATAAATTCTGAAAAATTAATGCAGAGCATTACATTTAATTCCCTATGAGGAAGTATTGTTTTCTAAAGTAGTAAATTTACTCCGCTGGTAGTTTTATTCTAAAAAAAAAAATACAAGTGATGAAGATTTTTTATATAGAAAATAATAATAAAGCATCTGTCTTGATGTATTTATAGAACATAATGTCACCCATGCTTACTCTTACTTAAATTGCAAGATTGCAAAATTCTCTTATTTATAAAGAATACAGTATAAAATGTAGCATTAGGGCATACTTGATAGCAATAAAATATTTTTTATTAATTCACCTGGATTGCAAAATGTGGCCGTTCTTGTCTGCAGTTCTCAATATTGAGACATTTACTATTTAATGGTGATTTCTAATAGCATAATTATTCGGCATGGAAACATTGCCTAACTGTATAATGTATTTTAATAAATAAACAATGTGATCTAAGCTGATAAATTGTGATCTAAGGGGAAATTTTCATGGCTAGTTAAACTTACACAAGTAGCCTCTTTTCCCAGCTTAAAGCTGAACTGCAAGCAAAGATAAACAAATCACCAATTAGTGCAGTTATGCATTGAAAGCATTTGTAAATACAGCAAGTATATGATCCAGAATCTGTATTGGTATTAGCCCCTTGTAATCCTTTGTTGAACAGTAGAAGAATTGATTAATTGATTGATTGAATAAAGAAGGACTAGTACTAGGTGCCAATCTGAAACTGTTGTGTCCACATGTCCAAAAGTCATGCTGATGGGAGGAAAGAGCAACAGAGCAAAAGAGCTTTTCAGTCTGCCGCTGCTCTTATTATGTCCAGTCCCGGGCTATCGGTAGGTAGGTGACCTAGATGTTTTCCTTGACTGCAGTGAAGAAAACCAGATCACCAGACTGGCTGTGCTGTAGAGCTCCCCAAACACATTACAATTTGACAGTACAAGCTTTCTACAATCTTTTTTAGATTTATCAAAATGATGTGGTATGAGGACCTACCTAAACTATACAATCAATTTTTATCAAATGAGGTAGGCCCTTGCACTACAAAGTTTTTGGTACATCTAAAGGAAAGTCGATTTGTACAGCCAGATTGTAATGTATGCAGTGAGTTTAGCGAAGCTGTGTAACTCTTAATGTACACACGGGCTGAATATCGGGCCGTGTGTACGACAGCCGGTCCAACAGAAGCCGGACAAACATCCGGCTTCTGTCGAAGGGGCATGACCGAAAAAGATCTGCCGATCGGCATCCATTAGCTGAGAGCACTGACCAGTGTATTCTGGCAAGCAGGGAGGCCATATCCCTGTCAAACCCCATAGCTAGCGGGGGAGATCGATGTACTAACAATGGATTATTAGTACAGGATCTCCTCCTGAGTTCTTCTGGTTTTTTTTGTTCAGCCTGCTGGGTTGAGCAAAAAAAAAACTGATAGTGTGTATCAGGCTTTAGGACTGACTGGACAGAAATACAATTCTTTCCAGTAAATGTATTTCAATGTACTAAATAGTAAAATGCATTAGACAAGAATAAAAATTTAGTTGATCTGTTTGCAAAAACGTGACACGTGATTTATGATTTAAGTTGGATTCACAATGTGTCATGTGCATGTACTAACACTATCTAGGTGTGAAGGGGCCTCTATAGTTTTACTTTTAGACCATGCAAAACTGTAAAATGTAAAATAATGACCAGGCAGTGGGAAAAGCGAATAGAATGCTAGGATGCATTACTAGCAGCAGAAGAAAGGAGGTTCTGATTCCCCTATATAGATCTTCAGTGGGTACTCATTTAGAATAATGTGTCCAGTTCTGGAGACCTCACTTATAGAAAGATATTGATAAGATAGAACGAGTCCAGAGATGGGTAACAATAATGGTCAAGGGTCTGGGGGATAAAACATATTGAGAGCGACCTCAGGAACTTAAAGCGGAGTTCCACTCATTTAAAAGTCAGCAGCTACAAAAACTGTAGCTGCTGACTTTTAATAATTGGACACTCACCTGTCTCATGGTACAGTGATGCGGGCGAACAAAGCCTCGCTCCTCTCTCCCTCCTCTCCGCGGTGCCGGCATTATAACTGTGGGTGCCCGGCTGTGGCTGTGGGCGAGCCGCACTGCACGCTGTGATTGGCCGGGCAATCTTCTGGGACCTGTGACGTGTCCCAGAAGATTGCAGGGTGGGAGGGGGAGAAGTGATCTTCCTTTTGACGCCGCGGAGCCTTGGGAGGAAGTGGGAGCTGGGTGCCTCTAAAAAGAGGGTATCCGCTCCCCCCCAAAAAAATGACATGCCAAATGTGGCATGTCAGGGGGTCACCTGCACTTAAAGCGGAAGTTTCATTATTGGGTGGAACTCCGCTTTAATATGTACAGTCTGGAGGAAAGAAGGGAAAGGGGAAACCTGATTGAAACCTTTAAATACATCAATAAGGTTCAGGAAGACAATCTTTTCAATATGAAAGCAAAATCAAGAACATGGGGACATGACCTCAAACTAACCAGAGGAAAGCTCAAAACTAAATTTTGAAAATATTATTTTACCGAAAGGGTAGTTGATAGTTGGAATAAACTACCAACAGAGGTAGTGAGACAGTCAACAGTAAATGGTTTCAAACAAGCTTGGGATAAACATAGATCTATAGTCAGACAACAAGATTAATGGAAAAAAAAAAAAAAAATACATAAAAAAATGGGCAGACTCGACCACTCATGGTCTTTTTCTGACATCACTTTTCTATGTTTCTATGTTTCAGTTCATAAATGTGAACCAACCACATAGGGCACAATGGTATTTCTACCTAATATACATTTTTCATGCAGAAACATGCATGAATTTTGCTGAATGAAAACAACAAGTCAGGTTGCATTTACACCTCTTGTGCGTACACAGGCTACATGCATTTACACCTCTTGTGCGTACACAGGCTAAATGCAATTGAGCTAACGTGTATTGATAAGTGTTTTTTAGAACGTTGTGTTGATGTACATTTGTGCTTTCACATAAGGGGTTAAATTATTTTTTTTTCATTAATACATGTCACAACATGTTGCTGCGTTTAACTGCAACATGTTCCACTTTCAACTCGTGCAGATCAATTCAGGCTGAAGAAATTGCAATTAAGGCAGTTTGCCTTGTCCTTGTGTTGAAGGTGCTTTGAGCAATACAAACCAAGGCATCCCAAGGCAATTGGTGGGTATGGACACTAGGGTCCTATTTATACTTGTGCGTTGGTCTGTTCCGGCAATGCACCTACATTTGTACTGCTACTTCTGACACAAGTAACAATACAGAATATACAATCACCCATGCAAATATCTCTTTTATGGGGAAAAGACTGAAACCAGGCTTTTTTGTGATACTCATGTCATACATAGGGATGAGCTTCAAGTTTGAGTCAAACTCATGTTCGACTCGAACATTGCCTGTTCGCCCGTTCGCCAAACAGCGTACAATTTGGGGTGTTCGTGGCAAATTCAAAAAGCCACGGAACACCCTGTAAAAGTCTATGGGAGAAATCTAAAGTGCTAATTTTAAAGGCTTATATGCAAGTTATTGTCATAAAAAGTGTTTGGGGGCCTGGGTCCTGCCCCAGGGGACATGTATCAATGCAAAAATGTTTTTTAAAAATGGCAGTTTTTTCGGGAGCAGTGATTTCAATAATGCTTAAAGTGAAACAATAAAAGTGAAATATTCCTTTAAATTTCATACCTAGGGGGTGTGTATAGTACGCCTGTAAAGTAGCGCTTGTTTCCCGTGCTTAGAACTGTCCCTGCACAAAGTGTAATTTCTGAAGGAAAAAAAGTAATTTAAAAGCACTCGCGGCTATAATGAATTGTCGGCTCCCGGCAATACAGAGAAAAGTAATTGAAAGTCATTGATAAAAAAAAAAAATGCATGGGGTTCCCCCCAAGTTCAATTACCCTTCAGGTCTGGTATGGATATTAAGGGGAACCCTGTGTCAAATAAAAAAAAATGATGTGGGGTTCCCCCCAAATATCCATACCAGACCCTTCAGGTAGACAATTCATTATAGCCGTGAGTACTTTTAAATGACTTTTTTTCCTTCAGAAATGACACAGGGACAGTTCTAAGCATGGGAAACAAGCGCTAATTTACAGGCATACTATATACACCCCCCCCCCCCGGGACGAAATTTAAAGGAATATTTCACTTTTATTGTTTCACTTTAAGCATTATTAAAATCACTGCTCCCGAAAAAACTGCCATTTTTAAAACTTTTTTTTGCATTGATACATGTCCCCTGGGGCAGGACCTGGGTCCCCAAACACTTTGTATGACAATAACTTGCATATAAGCCTTTAAAATTAGCACTTTAGATTTTTCATGTTCGAGTCCCATAGACTATAACGGTGTTCGGATGTTCAAACAAATTTATTGCCTGTTTGCATGTTCTGATGCGAACCGAACTGGGGGGTGTTGGGCTCATCCCTAGTCATACAGGAGTAATGTTTAGAGAACACAACTAATATTCAATACAGGGCACTTTTACCCCCTTCCTGCCCGGGCCAATTTTCCGGTTTCAGCGCTGTAGCACTGTGAATGACAATTGAGCGGTCATGCAAGACTGTACCCATATGAAATTTTTTAGAATTTTTTCACACTAAGCCCGGGTTCACACTTGTGTGAACACAGACATTGCATGTGATTTGCACCCGCACTGCGGTGCCGATCGCATGCAATGTCTGTGCAATGCGAGTTCAGCCATACAGTTGTATGGCTGAACTCGCATTGAATTTGCAGGAAAATAGTGCAGGGACTTTTTTTTCCCCCCGTACTTGAATCGGATATGATTCCTGTGCGATTTCACAGTTCGCACTGCGAACTGTGAACTGATCTCGGGGTGTGATTAACATTGTATTGACACCTGCAAAGATGCGATGCGGGAACCGGCGCTGTAATTGCGCTGGTTCCCGCATCGCTATAGTGTGAAGCTAGGCTAATAGAGCTTTCTTTTGGTGGTATTTAATAACTGCTGGGTTTTCTATTTTTTGCTAAATTAACCCCAAAAATATGCTGAAAATGTGAAAAAAGTTTTTCTTCATTTCTGTTATAATATTTTGCAAAGAAATCATCTTTCTTCATAAATCTAGGCCAAACTGTATTCTGCTACATTTCTTGGGTGAAATTAACCAAAATCAGTGTATATTATTTAGTTTGTGGGAGAGTCCACAAACTAAGGTATATACACTGAGCAAAATTATAAATGCAACACATTTGTGTTTGCCCCTATTTATCATGAGCTGAACGCAAAGATCTACAAATTTTTCTATGTACACAAAAGGCCTACTTCTCTCAAATATTGTTCACAAATCTGTCTAAATCTGTGTTAGTGAGCACTTCTCCTTTGCCGAAATAATCCATCCACCTCACAGGTGTGGCATATCCAGATGCTGATTAGACAGCATGATTATTGCATAGTTGTGCCTTAGGCTGGCCACAATAAAAGGCCACTCTAAAATGTGCAGTTTTATCACACAGCACAATGCCATATATGTCACAAGTTTTGAGGGAGCGTGCAATTGAAATGCTGACTGCAGGAATGTCCACCAGAGCTCTTGCCCTTAAATTGAATGTTCATTTCTCTACCATAAGCCATCTCCAAAGGCGTTTCAGAGAATTTGGCAGTACATCCAACCGGCCTCACAACCGCAGACCACGTGTAACCCCACCAGTCCAGGACCTCCACATCCAGCATCTTCACCTCCAAGATTGTCTGAGACCAGCCACCCGGACAGCTGCTGCAACAATCAGTTTGCATAACCAAAGGATTTCTGCACAAACTGTCAGAAACCGTCTCAGGGAAGCTCATCTGCATGCTCGTCGTCCTCATCGGGGTCTTGACCTGACTGCAGGTTGTCGTCGTAACCGACTTCAGTGGGCAACCATTTTTACTGAATGAAACTGATAGTTTCAGTATACTTTGTTGTGATTAGCTGTGATTGGCAACAGCTTATCACATGGTACAGATGGGCTATGATTGGCCATGTCTGTACCATGTGATTACTGCGATCAATCACAGCTAGCAACACAATTGTACACAATGAATGGCATGAAAGGAAGCCATTCATTGTTTACAATTGTCATGTGATCTGCTGTGATGGGTCACAGCGATCACATGGTACTGGCAGAGGGCTGGTACACTGATCGGTCATTGGCTGTGTCTGGTGGACAGAGCCGTTGACAAATCACGCTACAGCGTGGTCTGTGGGGTGCATGCAATGTGCGTTTCGGGAGGATGCCATGTGGCATCCATCTGGAATGATGAATGTCCCGCCCAGACAATAGTCTGGGAGGGAAGTGGTTAAATCAGTAGCAAGTTCCACCTCTGGTACAGACCACAAGTGTTATTAGCTGGAAAATGACAACAAAGCTAAGGCAGTAGAATATTGCAGTGGCATACGAATGTATTTATAGAAAAATAAGAACATTCCAGGGGTCTATTTATAAAGATTGGCAAAATAATTGCTCTTTGTTGCTCTGTACTTCACATAATTGTACAGCACAGTTTCTCCTGATTTTCTTTCAGTTTCTAAAAGTTTGAGCTTTGATGTTCAAGAGAAATGTCAAAAGTAGACGGACTGGTGAAAAACTAATGTGGCAAGACTGGAAACAAAAATCAATTTTCATCAATTCGGTCTAATTGTGTTCGTCTGAGCACTAATACACGGCCCAACAAGAATTCTCTTACCTTTGTGGCTGTGTGTGGTGAAGAGATGAGCTTGGGCGTGTTATTTGGATATACCGTATTTATCGGCTTATAACACGCATCTTCACTTTAAAAAGGAAGTTTCAGGAAAAAAAATCTGCCCATCAATGCAGCCTAATCAGTGCCCATCTGCAGCACCCACCGTATTGCCATGAATGCAGCACCCACTGTATTGCCATGAATACAGCACTCACCCCATTGCCATGAATGCAGCACCCACTCCATTGCCATGAATGCAGCACCCACTCCATTGCCATGAATGCAGCACCCACCCATTGCCATGAATGCAGCACCCTCCGTATTGCCATGAATGCAGCACCCACCGTATTGCCATGAATGCAGCACCCACCGTATTGCCATGAATGCAGGACCCTCTGTATTGCCATGAATGCAGCACCCACCATATTGCCATGAATGCAGCACCCACCGTCTTGCCATGAATGCAGCACCCTCCGTATTGCCATGAATGCAGCACCCTCTGTATTGCCATGAATGCAGCACCCACCGTATTGCCATGAATGCAGCACCCTCTGTATTGCCATAAATGCAGCACCCACCGTATTGTCAGGAATGCAGCACCCACCGTATTGCTATGAATGCAGCACCGACCGTATTGCCATGAATGCAGCACCCACTCCATTGCCATGAATGCAGCACCCACTCCATTGCCATGAATGCAGCACCCACCGTATTGCCATGAATGCAGCACCCACCGTATTGCCATGAATGCAGCACCCACCGTATTGCCATGAATGTAGCACCCACTCCATTGCCATGAATGCAGCACCCACTCCATTGCCATGAATGCAGCACCCACTCCATTCTCATGAATGCAGCACCCACTCCATTACCATGAATGCAGCACCCACTCCGTTGCCATTAATGCAGCACCCACTCCATTGCCAGGAATCATGCAGCACCCACTCCATTGCCATAAATCATGCAGCACCCACTACATTGCCATGAATGCAGACTCACCATTGCCGTCAGTGCAGCCTGCAGAGGAGACAGGGAGGGGGCGGGACGAGCACCAACAGACATACAGGAGAAACTCCTGTTTTCTCGACGGGCCTCTTTTATTGAAAGTCATGGACAGAACAGTTGTCCAATGGCAGCACAGGAGATGGGACTTCCTTTTACACAGGACACCGTGTAAACAGGAATTACTCTCCTGTTTGCATGGCACTCGTCCCGTCCCCTCCAAGGCAGCATACCTATCTTTTGTGGCCCCCAGAACTTGGGGATTCGTTGGGGGCCACAAAGGATATATATGTCAAGATTACCAGGCAAGCCATCCGAAACCAGAACGCGGGCCGGACTTTGGACATGACTGTGACTTAGCTAGTCTCTAATACCTTCAAAGACACGGGAAATTGGATATTTGTTCTCAGTTCGAAGGCAGTGTGCATCTTTTTTTTTTAAAAGCGGGCCCATGCACAGTGCCATCTTCCTTCCCCAGTAACACTGAGCCAGTGGAGAGTGTGTCATTTGATTTTCATCCACGCGTAAAATAGTATGATGTCTTCCCAACATCAAGTACACATTTCAGATTAAAGCAAGTCTTAGGCTAACTATACAATAATCTTTTTTTTTTGTTCAACCAGCGGGTTGAACGAAAAAAAAAAAATACCTGATTTCACCATCCACAAATTTGATGTGGATGGGGGAATCATTTCTGTTGTACTATTGCGTTCTGATGGGGGGGAGGCCTTCCCTGCCATCAGAATACAATGACCAGTTCCCACGGATCATTCAGGAAAAACTCCACAGGCTGGTTCTAAGCAAGTCGATCTATTGGGCCTGCCTACCCAGACTGCCCATATATGGATTGAAATTTGGCCAGTCCCTGCTGAACTGGCCGGATTTCGATCAATGTATGGCTGCCCTACACATTTTCTGGGACTAGTTAGCTTACTTTAAAGCTCAAGTCCAGCCAAAAAAAAAAAAAAAGAAGTTTGATTTGAATAGAAAAGGAAAGGAGAAGATTTTTTTAAAAAGATTTTATTGCTATTTATGTCCCCATGAGGGAGATTTTCCCACACTTAAGCCCCATACACGCGATCGGTTTGACTGTTGAAAACCGTCCAATGGATGGTTTTCATCAGACCAACCGGTCGTGTATGGTACCCATCGGTCTTTTTTCCATCGGTTGTAAAAAATAGAACTTGTTTTAAAATTGTCCGATGGATAAAAAACCGATGGGAATTTCCGATCGTCTATGGGCAAGTCCATCGGTTAAAAAACCCACGCATGCTTAGAATCATGTCGACGCATGCTCAGAAGCATTAAACTGAATTTTTCTCGGCTCATCGGAGTGTTTTACGTCACCGCGTTTGGAACGGTCGGTTTTTTGACTGATGGTGTGTGGCCAAGACTGATGAAAAACAGTTTCATTTCATTCCTTGGCCTTCATGATGCTGTTTGTTCACTAAGGTTCGCTAACAAACCTCTGAGAGCTTCACAGAACAGCTGTATTTATACTGCGATTAAATTAGACACAGGAGGACTCTATTTACTAATTAGGTGACTTCTGAAGGTAATTGGTTCCACTAGATTTTAGTTAGTAGGGGTATCAGAGTAAAGGGGGCTAATACAAATGCACGACACACTTTTCCGATATTTATTTGTAACAAAATTGAAAACCATTTTATAATTTCCTTCCACTTCACAATTATTTTCCACTTTGTGTTGGTCTATCACATAAAATCCCAATAAAATACATTTATGCTTTTGGTTATAAAATGCCAAAATGTAAAAAAAATGAGGGGTATAAATACTTTTTCAAGGCACTGTAAACCCACCTCTAAAGAATATGACAACTCAAATTCAGTGACATTTAGTTTTCTACAATACTGTCATAAACAGCTGCAATGTTTTTTTTTTTTTTTTTTATCATTGATACTGTTTACATCAATTTTTCCTTCTCAGTGTTGTTGATCTCCTTCAGCCTCTTTCAGGCCTGTCTTAAGCCTCGTACACACGGTCGAACTTCCATCTGACTTTTCCGTGGATTTTTGTCCGAACGGAGTTGGCCGGGCACACCCATAGCATACACACCACAGGACTTTTCTGCAAACTTTTCCAAAACTTTTTCTAACATCACGTGGTTTTTCTGCTCTTTACCGCCACCCTTTGGTCAACTTCTGCTATTGTTGGTTGATTTTAACATTATTTGTTTTGTCCATCGGACAAAAGTCTGATGGTTTTCTGTACACACGGTCGGACTTTGCTCCATCGGACTTTTGTTGGCCAAAAGTTTGTCTGTTTGCAGACCGAACTTTTGTCCGATGAAAACCAAAAAAGTTTGTCCGATGGAGCGTACACACGGTCGGATTTTTTGGCAAACTTGCTCAAAATGAAGTTTGTTGGCAAAAAGTCTGACCGTGTGTACGGGTCTTAATTGCACTTGCTCCAGTGTTGGCTGCACATCAGCTCTGGACTCGATCCCTGATGGTGATAGTTGTGGACCATACCCATGCAATGTGTGTTGGCATGGCAGCTCATGTTCTCCACCAAGGTGGCAAGGCAGGACAGTGCAACAGGTAATTGTCACCCATAACAGGTAGTTCCTAAACAAGGCAGGATCACCAGGTAATATTTTAATGGAAGCTGCAGATTTAAAAACATTTTTTAAAATAACCTCTCATTGAAATAATATTATCTATCGTGTTAAAGATTATGTGAGATTTTTATGACTGGGTTAGATTTATGTTAAGTAAATGTAACCTGTTTTTTTTTAAATCATGTTTCCTGAGCCTACACCCCCTAAGCCTTCCTGTACCAAGAGATACCATAGCCAAAGTCCCACTAACGGAATTTACTACTTTGGTGATATCTGTCTCCTGGAGTGACAACGTCGTATAACAATGTCTTTGTTATGGGTTCATCTTTGCATTCTTATTCTGAAAGGAAATTAATAGCTCACCATCATTGTAAATTGTGTCTTTGTTTTGATAGAGTTTTTGTTAATTGTGTCAGGTATTTTGGATTAAAGTATCTATATTTTTAAATAATGGGTATTTCTCAGTGCTCTCCATTTAAAGTAGTTTAGCAGCTGCAGCATTTGTATTGGAGTGGGTGTATATATGTAGAGAGGTGAAGCGTTAGGCATGTGCAGTGAACAGATTCCTGGAAAGAAGTTTCATGGTCTGAATCATCCTCTCATGCCGCGTACACACGATCATTATTCACGGCGGTTAAAAAACCGCCGTGAATAATGACAGGAAAAACGAGGGAACCGCTTGGTTCCCTACACACGGTCGTTTTTCCCGTCATTTTTTCTCTTGACGAGAAAAACGACCGTCTGTGGGCTCCGCGGCAGTGTTTCCCTATGGGAAAAGTGCCGCGGAAAAAAATGCTGGAAAAAACGATGAGAAAATTTAGAACATGTTCTAATTTTTCTCGTAGTTTTTTATGCCGTTTTTCTCGACGAGAAAAATGACATAAAGCCCACAGACGATCGTTTTTCTCGGCGAAAAAAAAAAATGCAGTTTTTCTCGTTGAGAAAAGCGGTCGTGTGTACGCGGCATCAGTTTTTCCATTTTCCATTTGGTATGGAGCAAACAGATAAAAATTGCAGCTGGAGAAAATAATGTTTTCTGAAATCATCTCTTTTGCATGATAGCTTGCAAATACAGACCTAATCTTGGTAATTATGGTACTGAGAGGTTTTATATGGTAGTTTGAAGTAGAACTCCAGTCTGCAAAAAAAAATTAAAGAAAAAGAAAAAATATTTTAGGGACACTACTTACCAAAGGCCTCTCTTTTCCTGGTAGCTCCAGGCAACCACCCAGGGGTACCTCTAAAACACAAGGGCCTGCTCCTGGAAGGCGGCGGTGTGTTAGTGTTTACGCTGGTAATGTTTCCTACGATATACGTATAGCGATACCCCCAGTTAAGAGGGCTGCCTTGATTGTTTTGGGCCCTGTAGTGCACCGCTGTCAACCCCTGGCAATCGGCTCTAACCTCTCGTGGCACAGTTAGTAAGGGGGATGATAGAATTGCAATCAATCTAATATTCTCTATGACACAATCCCACAGTAAGGCACACAGTAATGGTATAGAACAGTAAATGACACTGACAACCAATATACTTAACTCTAATATTTTACTGTTGGTAAAGGTTAAAATGATAAACAGTAGGCAATGTCACATGCAGAGCCCTGCAATATGGATATCCTCACTAAAACATCAAAACGTTCAGCAATATGATAGACAGTTTAACAGACCCCGCCGCAGCTATCCTCCCTCGTGGACAAAATGGCGCCCAGCAATGTCCTACACTACCCTGTCAGGCCTGACTAGGATTTGGGTATAGTTCTGTGGACGAAATCTTCGCTTTCAAACACGGTGGTGCACTTTAACCACTTAAGCCCCGGACCATTTTGTAGCTAAAGGACCAGAGCTGTTTTCAGAATTTTGCACTGCGCTGCTTTAACTGGAAATTGTGCGGACATGCAATGTTGTACCGAAACGAAATTTGCGTCCTTTTCTTCCCACAAATAGAGCTTTCTTTTAATGGTATTTGATTGCCTCTACGATTTTTTTTTTTTGCGATATAAACGGAAAAAGACCGAAAATTTTGAAAAAAAATTATATTTTCTACATTTTGTTATAAGACAAATCGAATAAACTCAATTTTAGTCATACATTTAGGCCAAAATGTATTCAGCCACATGTCTTTAGTAAAAAAAATGTCAATAAGCGTATATTTATTGGTTTGCGCAAAAGTTATAGCGTCTACAAACTAGGGTACATTTTCTGGAATTTACACAGCTTTTAATTTATGACTGCCTATCTCAATTCTTGAGGTGCTAAAATGGCAGGGCAGTACAAACCCCCCCAAATTACCCAATTTTGGAAAGTAGACACCCCAAGGAAATTGCTGAGAGGCATGTTGAGCCCATTGAATATAATTTTTTTTTTGTCGCAAGTGATTGAATAATGACAAAAAAAAAAAAAAAAAATTACAAAAAGTTGTCACTAAATGATATATTGCTCACACATGCCATGGTTATATGTGGAATTGCACCCCAAAATACATTTTGCTGCTGCTCCTGAGTACGGGGATACCACATGTGTGGGACTTTTTGGGAGCCTAGCCGCGTACGGGCCCCCGAAAACCAAGCACCGCCTTCAGGATTTCTAAGGGCGCAAATTTTTGATTTCACTCCTCACTACCTATCACAGTTTTGAAGGCCATAAAATGCCAAAATAGCACAAAACCCCCCCCCAAATGACCCCATTTTAGAAAGTAGACACCCCAAGGAAATTGCTGAGAGGCCTGTTGAGCCCATTGAATATTTTTTTTTTTTGTCCCAAGTGATTGAATGACAAAAAAAAAAAATTACAAAAAGTTGCCACTAAATGATATATTGCTCACACATGCCATGGTTATATATGGAATTACACCCCAAAATACATTTTGCTGCTTCTCCTGAGTACGGGGATAACACATGTGTGGGACTTTTTGGGAGCCTAGCCGCGTACGGGACCCCGAAAACCAAGCACCGCCTTCAGGATTTCTAGGCACAAATTTTTGATTTCACTCCTCACTACCTATCACAGTTTCGAAGGCCATAAAATGCCAAAATAGCACAAAACCCCCCAAAATGACCCCATTTTGGAAAGTAGACACCCCAAGCTATTTGCTGAGAGGCATGGTGAGTATTTTACAGCTCTCATTTGTTTTTGAAAATGAAGAAAAAAAAAATATTTATTTATTTTTTTAATTTTCAAAACTTTGTGACAAAAAGCGAGATCTGCAAAATACTCACCATACCTCTCAGCAAATAGCTTGGGGTGTCTACTTTCCAAAATGGGGTCATTTGGGGGGGGGGGGGTTTGTGCCATCTGGGCATTCCATGGCCTCCGAAACTGTGATAGGCAGTGAGAAGTGAAATCAAAAATTTACACCCTTAGAAAGCCTGAAGGCGGTGATTGGTTTTTGGGGTCCCGTACTCGGCTAGGCTCCCAAAAAGTCTCACACATGTGGTGTTCCCGTACTCAGGAGAAGCAACAGAATGTATTTTGGGGTGTAATTCCACATATGCCCATGACATGTTTGAGCAATATATCATTTAGTGACAACTTTGTGCAAAAAATAAAAAATAAAAAAATAAATTGTCTATTTTCCGCAACTTGTGTCAACATATAAAATATTCCATGGACTCGACATGCCTCTCAGTATATAGCTTGGGGTGTCTACTTTCCAAAATGGGGTCATTTGGGGGGTTTTGAACTGTTCTGGCATTTTATACACAACATTAGGAAGCTTACATCCACTCTTCTAACCACTTGAAGGCAAAGCCCTTTTTCACACTTTTTGTTTACATGAAAACATTTTTTTTTTTGCAAGAAAATTATGTTGAACCCCCAAACATTATATATATTTTTAAAGCAAAGGCCCTACAGATTAAAATGGTGGGTGTTGCAATTTTTTTTTCTACACAGTATTTGCGCAGCGATTTTTCAAGCGCATTTTTTGGGGAAAAAATACACTTTTTTTAATTTTAATGCACTAAAACAGACTATATTGCCCAAATGTTTGATGAAATAAAAAAGATGATCTTAGGCCGAGTACATAGATACCAAACACGACAAGCTTTAAAATTTCGCACAAACGCGCATTGGCGACAAACTACATACATTTTTAAAAGCCTTTAAAAGCCTTTACAGGTTACGCCGTTAGATTTACAGAGGAGGTCTACTGCTAAAATTACTGCCCTCGATCTGACCTTCGCGGTGATACCTCACATGCATGGTGCAATTTCTGTTTACATATGACGCCAGACCGACGCTTGCGTTCGCCATTGGGCAAGAGCAGGGCAGGACAGGGGTGTTTTTTTTTTTTATTATTAATTTTGTTTTTTTATTTTATTTTTAAACTGTTGCTTCCATATTTTTATTTTTTTTTATCATTTTTATTGTTATCTCAGGGAATGTAAATATCCCCTATGATAGCAATAGGTAGTGACAGGTACTCTTTTTTGAAAAAACTGGGGTCTATTGGACCCTAGATCTTTCCTCTGCCCTCAAAGCATCTGACCACACCAAGATCGGTGTGATAAAATGCTTTCCCAATTTCCCAATGGCGCTTTTTATATCCGGGGGGGGGACATTCCCTCCCACTGCTTTTAAAAGCAGTCCAGAGGATAATTAGCCACTAGGATTGCTTTTACATGAAAGCCGGCCGCTGGCTGAAAAGAATGATACCAAGATGATACCTAAACCCACAGGCATCATTCTGGTATAAACATTCAAAGTCCAGCAACATACCAGTACGTTGCTGGTCCTTGTTGGACATGTATTGTAATCTTTTTTTTCATGCAGCCTGTTGGCTGAACGAAAAAAAAAGATTGATCGGTGGGTATGCCCACCATTAGAATACCGCCCTTCATCCACCCACTTCTAATGATGGGCATACATGCACCATTTATATATGCCGAAGCATGGGGGCATCTTCCCGCAAAAGTTATGCCGCGTACACATGGTCAGACTTTTCCACGGGCAAGCCTCCGTCGGAATTTTGACCGTATGTACGCGGCATTAGGAGCAAAATCGCTCCTCCGCCCCTGCTACCCCAATGCTTCGGCATATATGCTTTTTTTTTTAACTGTGGTGGTGAAATCACCTCCTACAGCACTGGAGTCGCAGGGATCAGGCCTGTTTCTGCGAACGCTGCAGTTATGTGTGTTGTGTTTTGTAAGTGACAGTGATCGATCGATACTGCACTTGGGTGGCCTGGGCTGGACGGAGGGGCAAAACGCAGGTGCTAGCAGATATCTGGGCTGATCCCGCTAACACTGCGTTTTTGGGAACCCTAAACTGCCGGGGACGCTAGTATAGATCTGATCAGATCAGATATTGATCTGTTCAGATACTATACCACTAAGGGGGGTGTATGCTTAACGCGTGGGTGTTAGCGCTACTGGCACTAACCTGACGCTGCCTGGGGTGTGACGCAGACCCTCTCTGACGCTAAAACCTAATTGATATCACCCGCCGGGCGATCAGGGGGTTAAACCTTTATTGGGTTATATACGGCGGGTGCCCTGACACTATAAAAAGCAAACTAACTAACCAGCGTCACCCGTAACACTTATATGGTGATTACTGGTGAAAGGGTTAACTAGGGGCAATTAGGGGGTTAAAACCTTTATTAGGTAATATATGGGGGTACCTGACGCTATTTAAAAACCTGACGGCGAACCTAAAAAAAAATTACTGGCTACCTATCGGCATCACCGACACTAAGACAACGATCATAAAAACGATCGCTTAGCGACAGTGGTGATAGGGGGTGAAAGGGTTACCTGGGGGGCGATCAGGGGGTTAAACCTTTATTAGATAATATATGGGGGTACCTGACGCTATAAAAACCTGCGGCGAACCTAAAAAAAATTACTGGCTACCGATCTGCATCACCGACGCTAAGACAGCGATCAGAAAAATGATCGCTTAGCGACAGTGGTGATAGGGGGTGAAAGGGTTACCTGGGGGGCGATCAAGGGGGTTAAACCTTTATTAGGTAATATATCGGGGTACCTGACGCTATAAAAACCTGCGGCGAACCTAAAAAAAATTACTGGCTACTGATCTGCATCACCGACGCTAAGACATCGATCAGAAAAATGATCGCTTAGCGACGGCGGTGCTAGGGGGTGAAAGGGTTATCTGGGGGGTGATCAGGGGGTTAAACCTTTATTAGGGGGGGTTAGGGGGCTACACTGGACCTAAAACTAAATGTAGTGACACTTTTACAGTCACAAATGTCACTGATTGCAGTGATCACTAAATAAATGGTCACTGCAATCAGTGACACTGTGACTGGGGGCTGGGGGGTGATCTGGGGGGGCCTGGGGGGGCGATTTATGTGCCTATGTGTCCTGGTGTCAGTGTGCTGTTTTGTGCACTAACCTGCATCTTCTCCTGTACGGCGCTCGGTATATTCGAGCGCCGCAGGAGAGATGACATCACTTCCTCCTGCCTGTGTAAACAGTACACAGGCAGGGGAAGCTCTCTCATTTGCCGGGAGCGATCGAGAGGGGGGGGGGGGGGCCGGAATCGAACGGCCGTCCCCTCATGCCTGATCGCTCCCGAAGGTAAAACGACCACCCACTGTAAAGAAGGGGGGTCCGATCGGACCCCCCAACTATACAAAGGCAGTCACGTAGATATACGTGATTCTGCCTGTCGGTGCCATTCTGCCGACGTATATTTACAGTGGGCGGTCGTTAAGTGGTTAAGATCAATTGTAATCCAACAAAGTAACGATGATCGGTAACTTTATAATGCGAGGGAGACTAATAACTCAGTTCTGCGGATAGTCTCCCCAGAGTGTAACTGCAATCACTGTGATGGCCCTGAATAAAGTTAATGGACCTAGAGATACTGTGGTGTAGCTCTGAGCAGATGCTCTCTCACCCGACCGGACTAGTCCTTGTCCGTTACTTCCGTTACTGTGACTCGATTCACAGTGTCCATGATACCCAGGTCTTCGGTCCTCCTGATAACAGCACTCAGCAACAGGTTTAGACGCTCCGCAGGCTCCTCGGTCGAGCGGAAGGCTTTTTGGAAAAGCACAAGGCCCAGGCTTCAGGCCTTGTACACACAGCAGGTCAGCACAGGGATCCTCTTGCTGGGAGGGCGGTGTCCAAAGAGAAAGCAGTGGGGCCCGCCTCCCTCTTATAAAGTCCACCCCAGTAGTCTTTGCATGGGGCAATGCACCCTGGGTGCCTCAAGGTGTACTGGGTACTGTAGTCTCTGGGAAATTAAAGGGCAATACCCCGCTACATACGGAAAGTGTGACTTACAGTTAGGGATGAGCCGAACACCCCCTGTTCGGTTCGCACCAGAACCTGCGAACAGCCAGAATGTTCGCGTGAACTTTAGAACCCTATTAAATACAATGGACTCGAACGTTCAAAATCAAAAGTGCTAATTATAAAGAATAATATGCAAGTTATTGTCCTAAAAAGGGTTTGGGGATCCGGGTCCTACCCCAGGGGGCATGTATCAATGCAAAAAAAAGTTTAAAAAACGGCCGTTTTTTCCGGAGCAGTGATTTTAATAATGCTTAAAATTAAAAAATAAAAGTGAAATTTTCCTTAAAATTTTGTACCTAGGCTGTGTGTATAGTATTTATGTAAAGTCACACTTGTTTCCCGTGCTTAGAACTGTGCCTGCACAAAGTGTAATTTCTAAAGGGAAAAAAAGTAATTTACCCACTTAAGCCCCGGACCATTATGCAGCTTAAAGACCAGAGGTGTTTTCAGAATTTGGCACTGCGCTGCTTTAACTGGAAATTGTGTGGACATGCAATGTTGTACCCAAACAAAATTTGCATCCTTTTCTTCCCACAAATAGATCTTTCTTTTAATGGTATTTGATTGCCTCTGCGATTTTTTTTTTTTTGCAATATAAACGGAAAAAGACTGAAAATTTTGAAAAAAAAAGATATTTTCTACTTTTTGTTATAAGAAAAATCGAATAAACTCAATTTTAGTCATACATTTAGGCCAAAATGTATTCAGCCACATGTCTTTAGTAAAAAAAAATGTCAATAAGTGTATATTTATTGGTTTGCGCAAAAGTTATAGCGTCTACAACCTAGGGTACATTTTCTGAAATTTACACAGCTTTTAATTTATGACTGCCTATCTCATTTCTTGAGGTGCTAAAATGGCAGGGCGGTACAAAACCCCTCTAAATGACCCCATTTTGGAAAGAAGACACCCCAAGGAAATTGCTGAGAGGCATGTTGAGCCCATTGAATATTTTTTCTTTTTTGTCTCAAGTGATTGAATAATGACAAAAAAAAAATTACAAAAAGTTGTCACTAAATTATATATTGCTCACACATGCCATGGTTATATGTGGAATTGCACCCCAAAATACATTTTGCTGCTTCTCCTGAGTACGGGGATACCACATGTGTGGGAATTTTTAGGAGCCTAGCCGCGTACACGACCCCGAAAACCAAGCACCGCCTTCAGGATTTCTAAGGGCACAAATTTTTGATTTCACTCCTCAATTCCTATCACAGTTTGGAAGGCCATAAAATGCCAAAATAGCACAAAACCCCCCCAAATGACCCCATTTTGGAAAGTAGACACCCCAAGCTATTTGCTGAGAGGCATAGTGAGTATTTTACAGCTCTCATTTGTTTTTGAAAATGAAGAAAGAAAATAATTTTCTTTTTTTTTTTTTCAATTTTCAAAACTTTGTGACAAAAAGCGAGATCTGCAAAATACTCACCATACCTCTCAGCAAATAGCTTGGGGTGTCTACTTTCCAAAATGGGGTCATTTGCGGGGGGTTTTGTGCCATCTGGGCATTCCATGGCCTCCGAAACTGTGATAGGCAGTGAGGAGTGAAATCAAAAATTTACACCCTTAGAAAGCCTGAAGGCGGCGCTTGGTTTTTGGGGTTCCATACGCGGCTAGGCTCCCAAAAAGTCTCACACATGTGGTATCCCCGTACTCAGGAGAAGCAACAGGATGTATTTTGGGGTGTAATTCCACATATGCCCATGGCATGTTTGAGCAATATATCATTTAGTGACAACTTTGTGCAAAAAAAATAAATAATAAAAAAAAAATTGTCTTTTTTCCGCAACTTGTGTCAACATATAAAATATTCCATGGACTCGACATGCCTCTCAGTATATAGCTTGGGGTGTCTACTTTCCAAAATGGGGTCATTTGGGGGGGTTTTGAACTGTCCTGGCATTTTATACACAACATTAGGAAGCTTACATCCACTCTTCTAACCACTTGAAGACAAAGCCCTTTCTGACACTTTTTGTTTACATGAAAACATTTATTTTTTTTTGCAAGAAAATTATGTTGAACCCCCAAACATTATATATTTTTTTAAAGCAAAGGCCCTACAGATTAAAATGGTGGGTGTTGCATTTTTTTTACCACACAGTATTTGTGCAGCGATTTTTCAAACGCATTTTTTGGGGAAAAATACACTTTTTTAAATTTTAATGCACTAAAACACACTATATTGCCCAAATGTTTGATGAAATAAAAAAGATGATCGGGGGGGGGCGTGGTTTGCCTTGAGAGGAAATGGCAGCTTAAACCCTGAGCTCCGTCGGACCAGTGCCTACACTTCACTTCAATAGGGGTCTACTGCTGACATTTTGACTCCCACGATGGGGACTTCATCCCGCTCGAACTCTGAGTCTCGATCCCGCTCACCGAGGGATGAAAGCAGCCGGGTAAGCCAAAATATCCCAGAGATTTTCAGAACTCAACGCACTCAGAGGGCCAACATGGCAGCCCCTCTTCCCGCCTCAACTCAGGCTCTCAGTCCCAGTGAGATAACACTGACTCCTACGAACCAATTCCACAATCTGACAGGAACCACCAGATCTGAACCCCAGCAGCTCAGTCTCACTGACCTCAGAACGGTGGCTGCGGATATTAAGGACACGCTCTCCGCGCCCATATCTGACCTCCGCCATGAAATCAAGGCCATATCGGGGCGAGTGCAGAACATAGAGCATACAGCGGCTCAACAGCAGACAGCGATCCGGAAGATCCACGACCGAGTAAATACCCACACCTTACAGCTCCGTGACATCCAGCGTCACGTCGAGGATTTAGATAACAGGGGACGGAGACATAACCTCCGAGTAAGAGGCCTCCCTGAATCTGTTGACCAGGACCAGATCCTCCCCGCTGTTACCTCCATCTTCAATCGCCTCCTTGAGCGTACTCCCCAAACCCCTATTGAGATGAAGCGCATACACAGGGCTCTGCGACCCAGAGGCAAGGAAACCGACCCTCCGAGAGACATCATATGTTTCCTCAATGACTACTCTCTCAAGGAAAATATCCTTAAGAAAGCCCACGACAAGGAGTGCCTAGAGTTTGAGGGCCGCATGATTCACATCTACCAAGACCTGTCGGCAATCACGTTAAAACATCGTAAGGACTTGCGACCCCTGCTTGAAGTGCTACGTGACAGGGGCATTCGTTATCGCTGGAAGTTCCCGTTCGGTCTCCTAGCCACCCACCAAGGCCGCTCCGCCTTACTGAGGGTCCCCGAGGAAATGGAGGCTTTCTGCAGAGCCTTAGACATACCGTACGTGGATGTGCCGAATTGGTACGCGGACTTTGACCTCATCAACCCCCACCTCCACTCATCCAGTGAAGAACCGATGGAGGCGCAGGACACAAGATACCGGAGACGCCGCTCCCCATCGGCCACCAGACCCAACACAGTCGGCTTCAGCCTGCGAGCCGCACAACCGCCCCCTTGCCTCGAAGGGCGCGCCGGGACCGCTAACTTGGCTCCCGCGGATAGAGCTCACCACCACCACATCCAGATGAGTACACTTGCTATGTTCTCTGCCACCTTTCCCTTCCCTATCGGGGTCGGTCTGACTGGTACGGTAACATCCCTCCCCGTGGTTGCATGACGTACCGCAAAGTGTATTCACCACCCTTTTATGGCACCCTGGGAGCTCTCCCGTCCCACGTAGGGAGAATACTGACCTGTTATGTGCACGCTACACAACCTCTCGATCGACCACTCATCCGTTATGGTCTCTGAGTCTCCACGCCTGCCGAGAGGACTTTATGCCATTATGAGGGTGCTTCCTTTTGCAGTAAGCTACTCATCGATTCCGCCGCTGTTACGGCTACCATCGGATGATAGTCAACAAGGGCAACTACCTAGACTGCAACACCGCGCGGCTCCCCTGTCACTGGGACCTCTCCTTCACTGCTCCCTGCGGGCCAGTATGCGGACCTTCCCATGTCCCTAGGACGTTGTTAGACTCTGACACCCCAACCTCTCTCTCCCGAATCAGTGGTGCCGCTCATAACATTTGAAGGGACTATCTCTGCCTCTTGTCTCCCTCCAGGTTTACCCGTATCGTGATGGACAGCGGGTGTGCAAAGATACCCGTTCACATCTGAACTGCTCTCGTGAACTGTCCCCTATGAATGCCTGCTTGCTGGTAATGCTTTAGGTAACTTGTTGTGGATTTTCCCTTTCTATGCTATGTGTATATATGCTCCTTCCCTTAGAGGTCATATAATTAGGCTTTCATTCTCAAAGCAACCCTGTTTGATGTTCATGCCTTCTTGCCTAGGCTGCTTTCCCTGTGTAGCAGCCCACACATCCCTCAAGGCCTGATCGTTTCTGCTGCTGCTCCCAGTATTACCTTGTCATTCGGTCCTGTAGCGCCACCTAATGTAATTTTGAGATGTCTGCCAAACTAACCCACGGCCTTAGTGATAGCTGCTACCCTAAATAATCCTCTGACATATATATACCGCAACAGTTACCTATTTCCTTAGACCAAGCTATGTGCACCTTGCCCACCTGACTTTCCCACACCGATGCTGGTACGAACCCTACCATACACCATACTCCTCACACCTAACGCATCTCCTACCTGCTCCCAGGTTGCGTGAAAATTTCGACTTGACATCCGTCCAGTCGACCCATACCTCCCCTTCCCATGGCTCCCTGCACCTGCAGCACCTGTTGTAGCTGCTACCCTGTTCGCGGGATCCAGGTGTCCAGTTGACGACCGTCTTTTTCTCCCTACTGCAGTGTCTCATCTTCCTGGGTTACTACTACACTTGCTTATAGGACAAGGATGCTATTATTTTGAAGTTGTTCAATGTTTCAGATCTCATGTTTTATGTTTTAGGTTTATCCCTTATGTTTATTCCCAAATAGTTTTTCTTATTGTAGATTTTATACGGATCTGTTGCCTGTTACTGATCCTGTAGGATACAGATACCATATGACTGTTACCTGTTCAAAGTTGCCCTGTTTATTGAATCCCTGAAAACGAACCTCACCAGGACTACCCCATACGCACTAACACGCACTAGACTAATCCTCTAACCCGGTACATAATCTGCCCGTCCCCTTCTGCTTTCCCAATTCCCCACCCGCTACCATTCTTGCACAAATAGGCCACTGGTCTGATGGTTCACGTGGTATTTCTGTAACACTCTAACGTACCCTTTTCTGTACATTTCTTTCATATTTTTCTGCTCTTCATTGCTCTCTCTCTCGACAAACCAACTCCCACACAGTGGCATTTCATATAGCCCTTTTTTCTGGTACTAATCGTAGATAGATCTCGCCACTGACCCTTTCGGACTGCCCACGTTGACGGGTCCCACCCTTTAAAGCAGGTGAGCGGGTACTCCCTGTCGCCGGAACTCCCCTCGCCCCCTGTATCCCACCTTCCCCTCTATCCTTTATGGCCCACCACCCACCCTCCTCCTTTTATCCCCTTATCTGGGGGCGCTCCTCGGCTACACATACTTATTTTTAATAGGCAACCTATACTTTGACCCCATTCCCTCCCCTTCGGCCTCCTTGCCACAGCTCTAGAAATATACTTGCCTAACCGACCAGAAGCCACAGTGACAGCCGTCAATAATGCCATCTGTACCACCGATTACCGCCACACCTCCTCTAAAAATTGTCTCACTTAATGTGAAGGGACTTAACATGCAACGCTCCAAAGCGGATATTATATTTTTGCAGGAAACACATTTCCGCACTGATGCTACACCAAAACTCCAAACCCATCACTTTCCTACAGTACACCATGCTACCAACCCTCTAGCCAAAACGAAAGGGGTCTCCATACTCCTACGGAACAACTGCCCTTTCCAACTGACAGATAAACGGTGTGATGAAAAAGGGAGATACATATTCCTTAAAGGATCCTACCTTGGTAGGACAATTACACTGGCTAATATTTATGCCCCAAACGTGGGTCAGGTGCCCTTTTTCCGCACTATCACGGACACACTGACCGCTTTTCATGAAGGTACTCTCATATTAGGGGGTGACTTCAATGTCCCGCTCAACCCCGTTCAGGATACCTCCAAAGGCACTTCTGCTCTTCCTTATGCTGCTCTACGTAAGATTAGAAACTGCCTACAAAACCTGTTGCTACATGACACCTGGCGCACACTGAACCCGAATGGCAAGGACTATACCTTTTACTCTGCCCCCCATGACAGGTACTCCAGAATAGACCATCTATTCATCTCCCAAAAGGATCTCCCTCTGCTCCGTAATGCCACCATCGACCCCATGTTCATGTCAGATCATCATCCCATTTCTGTGACATTACCTATCCCAAACACGCTCCCACGCTCGCAGACCTGGAAACTGGACCCCTTCCTACTCACTGACCCAACTATCGCTGAAGAAGTCAGGACACACATTAAACATTTCTTTTCAGAAAACGACCCCGCGGACACCTCTTCCACTGTTACGTGGGAAGCCCACAAATGTGTGGTCCGCGGTATCCTTATAGCGGCGGCAGCTAAACGCAATAGGGAGAGACGGAAACTTTACACAACACTATGCGACAAAATACGTAAGCTGGAGAGTACACACAAACTTACGCAGGCCCTGGACGTCTTGACGGACCTTATTCAAACTAGAAACGAACTGCTGGACCTACTGGGCAAACAGGTGAGACGTAAATATATTCTTTCAAAGAAAACATTTTATGAATATGGCAACAAAGCCAGTAAGTGGCTCGCCAGAGCTCTTCAAACTCGGAAAGCTACCACGACGATACATGCCCTAACTGACGCATCGGGCCGCAAGCTCAATGCTACCCCTGACATTGCCAAACAGTTTGTCCAGTACTACTCTAACCTTTATAACCTCCCCCCGACAGATCCCTCGATAGCAGAATCCACAAGGAAACAAATGATTGCAGATTTCTTGGGTCAGTATAGCCCTGCCCCTATCTCAGCCTCTTTGGTTCAGGATCTAGATGTCCCTTTACAGAGAGAGGAAGTAGATCTTGCGCTTAAACAGCTGAAAATAGGCAAAAGTCCCGGACCTGACGGCCTCAGTGTGGGATATTACAAATCCTATGCTGACATCCTTACTCCCTTTTTTCTCACGGCCTTCAACTCCTTTGAACTCCCATTGGAACCCCCACGTGACCTACTCACTGCACACATTGTGGTTATTCCAAAGCCGGGTAAGGACCCTTCAACGGTCGCCAGCTATAGACCTATCTCGTTACTCAACGTTGACCTCAAATGGTATGCCAAAACGATTGCAAACCGGCTTCTACCACTCCTGCCCCAACTTATTGATCTCGACCAAGTCGGCTTCGTACCAGGTAGGGAGGCGAGGGAGAATACCCTTAAAGCTATCAATATACACCATTGGCTTACGTCTACTAGTCAACAAGGATTCTTTCTTTCCCTCGATGCGGAGAAGGCATTTGACAGGGTGGCCTGGGATTACATGAAAGACACCCTGAAGGTCATAGGCCTCCCCACCAGGATGCTGAACTTTATTGCAGCACTCTACTCTAATCCTACTGCTAGAGTCCGAGTAAACGGTCACCTGTCGGATGCCTTCTCCATCTCGAATGGAACTCGCCAGGGCTGCCCCCTCTCCCCCATAATTTTCATCCTTACACTCGAACCTCTACTGAGATGCCTCAGGGATGCTCAGGACATTAAAGGTATAGAAGTCAAACAACGCACGTATAAATTAGCCGCTTTTGCGGATGACATTTTCCTTTTCCTTAGAGACCCGCTGACGACACTCCCCAATCTTCTTAAAGAGTTCCATTCCTTTACGATTCTCACTAACCTTCAAATAAATTTCGCAAAATCCAATGCCCTAAACGTCACTCTACCCCCTAACATTTGTCGACAATGTCAAGAGAATTTTCCGTTCACTTGGCACCGCACTGCGATCACATACCTGGGCATCCAACTCCCAACCTCCTTAACTGACCTCTACTCCAAAAATTATGCACCGCTACTACGGTCTATAACAACAGACCTAGAGAAATGGTCCTCTGGAACATTTTCCTGGTTTGGGAAGGCCTCTATTGTCTAAATGACTATCTTGCCTAAGATCTTATACCTCCTACAGACGATACCTATTACACTTCCGCAAACATTCTTCTCGACCTATCGGAGAATTTGCACTAACTTTATTTGGGGCACACTTCGTCCAAGATTAGGCTATCTCAGGCTCACCACTCCCAAACCCAAGGGGGGGATAGGCCTTCCAGACATTCGTAAGTATCAACAGGCCTGTCATCTCACCAGAATAATAGATTGGAACATACACGCCGAGCGAAAAGATTGGGTCCGATTAGAACATGCTTTATCTGCCCTCCCACTGGAGCAACTCCCCTGGATAGCCCCTCAACACTAGGGATGAGCTTCGTGTTCGAGTCGAACATACGTTCGACTCGAACATCGGCTGTTCGATCGTTCGACGAAGATCGAACGATTTGGGCCGTTCGCGCCAAATTCGAGTGACGCGAACGGCCCACAATGCACTACGCCATCGCAGTGTCATCCAGGCGCTGTGATTGGCCAAGCATGCACTGTGACCCCGCATGCTTGGCCAATCACAGCGCCGGCAGCGAGGAGAGCAATGATTGGCCACAGGCAGGATGCCTGTGGCCAATTATTGCTGAGGGTGTTTAGTACACGCCCCACACTATAAAAGGCCGCCAGCACGGCGGCCTAGTGTAGTGTGTTCCGGAGCAGGGATAGAGCAGCATAGGCAGGGACAGTGACTGTTATTTCTTTCTTGCTTAACCTGGATTCCTTTAGTTTAGGGAAAGAGAAGGATAGGTAGGGAGAGTGTCAGTGTGTTTTGTGCTTGTGCTATAGTGTGCTTAAAAAAAACATTTATTCTAGGGACAGAAAACTGTAGGTAGGGACAGTGTCAGTTTCTTTCACTCTGCAAGTCCTTGTTTCCAGGGACCTGGAAGGACAGTGAGTGAATTGTCCTTGTGCTATATTGTGCTTAAAAAAACATTTATTCTAGGGACAGAAAACTGTAGGTAGGGAGAGTGTCAGTTTATTTCACTCTGCAAGTCCTTGTTTCCAGGGACCTGTAAGGACAGTGAGTGAATTGTCCTTGTGCTATATTGTGATTAAAAAAAACATTTTTTCTAGGGACAGAAAACTGTAGGTAGGGAGAGTGTTTTTTTTCTTTCACTCTGCAAGTCCTTGTTTCCAGGGACCTGTAAGGACAGTGAGTGAATTGTCCTTGTGCTATATTGTGCTTAAAAAAACATTTATTCTAGGGACAGAAAACTGTAGGTAGGGAGAGTGTCAGTTTATTTCACTCTGCAAGTCCTTGTTTCCAGGGACCTGTAAGGACAGTGAGTGAATTGTCCTTGTGCTATATTGTGATTAAAAAAAACATTTTTTCTAGGGACAGAAAACTGTAGGTAGGGAGAGTGTTTTTTTTCTTTCACTCTGCAAGTCCTTGTTTCCAGGGACCTGTAAGGACAGTGAGTGAATTGTCCTTGTGCTATATTGTGCTTAAAAAAAACATTTATTCTAGGGACAGAAAACTGTAGGTAGGGAGAGTGTCAGTTTATTTCACTCTGCAAGTCCTTGTTTCCAGGGACCTGTAAGGACAGTGAGTGAATTGTCCTTGTGCTATATTGTGATTAAAAAAAACATTTTTTCTAAGGACAGAAAACTGTAGGTAGGGAGAGTGTTTTTTTTCTTTCACTCTGCAAGTCCTTGTTTCCAGGGACCTGGAAGGACAGTGAGTGAATTCTCCTTGTGCTATATTGTGCTTAAAAAAAACATTTATTCTAGGGACAGAAAACTGTAGGTAGGGAGAGTGTCAGTTTATTTCACTCTGCAAGTCCTTGTTTCCAGGGACCTGTAAGGACAGTGAGTGAATTGTCCTTGTGCTATATTGTGATTAAAAAAAACATTTTTTCTAGGGACAGAAAACTGTAGGTAGGGAGAGTGTTTTTTTTCTTTCACTCTGCAAGTCCTTGTTTCCAGGGACCTGGAAGGACAGTGAGTGAATTCTCCTTGTGCTATATTGTGCTTAAAAAAAACATTTATTCTAGGGACAGAAAACTGTAGGTAGGGAGAGTGTCAGTTTATTTCACTCTGCAAGTCCTTGTTTCCAGGGACCTGTAAGGACAGTGAGTGAATTGTCCTTGTGCTATATTGTGATTAAAAAAAACATTTTTTCTAGGGACAGAAAACTGTAGGTAGGGAGAGTGTTTTTTTTCTTTCACTCTGCAAGTCCTTGTTTCCAGGGACCTGTAAGGACAGTGAGTGAATTGTCCTTGTGCTATATTGTGCTTAAAAAAAACATTTATTCTAGGGACAGAAAACTGTAGGTAGGGAGAGTGTCAGTTTATTTCACTCTGCAAGTCCTTGTTTCCAGGGACCTGTAAGGACAGTGAGTGAATTGTCCTTGTGCTATATTGTGCTTAAAAAAACATTTATTCTAGGGACAGAAAACTGTAGGTAGGGAGAGTGTCAGTTTATTTCACTCTGCAAGTCCTTGTTTCCAGGGACCTGTAAGGACAGTGAGTGAATTGTCCTTGTGCTATATTGTGCTTAAAAAAACATTTATTCTAGGGACAGAAAACTGTAGGTAGGGAGAGTGTCAGTTTATTTCACTCTGCAAGTCCTTTTTTCCAGGGACCTGGAAGGACAGTGAGTGAATTCTCCTTGTGCTATATTGTGCTTAAAAAAAACATTTATTCTAGGGACAGAAAACTGTAGGTAGGGAGAGTGTCAGTTTATTTCACTCTGCAAGTCCTTGTTTCCAGGGACCTGTAAGGACAGTGAGTGAATTGTCCTTGTGCTATATTGTGATTAAAAAAAACATTTTTTCTAGGGACAGAAAACTGTAGGTAGGGAGAGTGTTTTTTTTCTTTCACTCTGCAAGTCCTTGTTTCCAGGGACCTGTAAGGACAGTGAGTGAATTCTCCTTGTGCTATATTGTGCTTAAAAAAAACATTTATTCTAGGGACAGAAAACTGTAGGTAGGGAGAGTGTCAGTTTATTTCACTCTGCAAGTCCTTGTTTCCAGGGACCTGTAAGGACAGTGAGTGAATTGTCCTTGTGCTATATTGTGATTAAAAAAAACATTTTTTCTAGGGACAGAAAACTGTAGGTAGGGAGAGTGTTTTTTTTCTTTCACTCTGCAAGTCCTTGTTTCCAGGGACCTGTAAGGACAGTGAGTGAATTGTCCTTGTGCTATATTGTGCTTAAAAAAAACATTTATTCTAGGGACAGAAAACTGTAGGTAGGGAGAGTGTCAGTTTCTTTCACTGTGAAAGTCCTTGTTTCAAGGGACAGAGAAGGACACATGAAGGTAGCCCTTATTGCTTTTTTCCCATCTCCCTGCAGGCCATCTATTAGAATGTCTGGAAGGCAAACAAGGAGAGGCAGACAGTCAGGAGGCAATAAAAGAGGGCAAGCAGGCTCTGTGTCTGGGGGCAACAGTGCTGGTCGTGGACGCGGTGCATTGTCATCAGCACATGGCCATGGGACACGCTTGTCCTTCTTTTCGGCAGCTGGACATGTTGAGCCACATCATGCCGAAGACTTGGTAGAGTGGATGACCAAGCCCTCCTCCTCCTCCTCATCCTCTCTCACCCAGGCTCAGGGTACTGGAAAAGCAGCTGCCAAAGCGTCGTCTTCCCTGGTATCAATGTCAGACAAATCATCAGTCACTCCTTCCCTAGACCCACCATGTCCTCCTCCTGAGGAGTCCCCCGAACTGTTTCAGCACAGTGTTGGGTACATGCTCCAGGAGGATGCCCAGCGTTTCGAAGGGTCTGATGATGAAACCCAGCTAGAGGAAGGCAGTAGCGTGAGAGCAGACAGAGGGGATGCTCAAGAAGGACACCAATCTGGCAGTCATGTTCCAGCAGCTGCAGCATACTGCCAGATTGGCTCCAGTGATGAGGAGGGAGGGGATGATGAGGTCACTGACTCCACGTGGGTGCCTAATAGGAGAGAGGAGGAGGAGGAGGATGAGGAGGAGGCACATCTCCAACGAGGCAGGATGCCCTTTGGTGGCCAGCGTAAGGGCAGTACACCGACGGAATCACACCGCAGAGCTCCGCCTGTGCAGGGCGCTGCCTCTGCCCGTCATTCAAAAAGTTCTTTGGTGTGGGCCTTTTTTGAGGCTAGTGCATCAGATCGCACAGCTGCTGTTTGCAACATATGTCTCAAGCGTATATCGCGTGGCCAAAACATCAGCCGCTTGGGTACCACATGCCTGACCAGACATATGTTGACCTGCCATGCAGCTCGTTGGCAAGCCTACCTCAAAGACCCACACCAAAGAACAAAGCGGACCTCTCCTTGCACCGCATCAGCTGGGATCTCCAACCCCACTATAACTTCAGTCCTCTCTGAAACATGCACTGAGAGGAATGAAGGTGTAGAATTAGGTGTGTCACAGCCAAGTACTTGCGCCCACTCTGCTAGCAGTACACCGACGTCCGATTCTAGCAGGCAAATTTCCCTGCCCCAGCTGCTGGACCGTCGAAAGAAGTTCACTCCCAGCCATCCACATGCCCAGCGGTTGAATGCTAGCTTGGCTAAATTGCTAGCGCTTCAACTGCTGCCTTTTCAGTTGGTAGACTCGGCCCCCTTCCGTGAGTTTGTGCAATGTGCGGTTCCTCAGTGGCAGGTTCCCAAACGCCACTTTTTCTCACGGAAGGCTATTCCGGCTCTCTACCGGCATGTGGAAGGCAATGTCTTGGCCTCGCTGGACAGGGCGGTCAGCGGTAAGGTGCATATTACCGCTGACTCATGGTCCAGCAGGCATGGACAGGGACGTTACCTTTCTTTCACGGCCCATTGGGTCACTCTTTTGGCAGCTGGGAAGGATTCAGGACAAGGTGCAGTAGTGTTGGAGGTTGTCCCACCGCCACGCCTCCAAAATGCTACTACTGGTTGTGACACACCTCTCTCCTCCACCCCCTCCTCTTCTTCTTCCTCCATGGCCTCTTCCTGTGGTTTGTCCTATGAACCAGCGGTGCTCCGTAGCCGTTCACGGGGCTACGCAAGTACGCAGGCAAAAAGATGCCATGCCGTGCTTGCGCTGGTGTGTTTGGGGGACAGAAGCCACACTGGGGCAGAGGTCCTGTCTGCTCTGCAGGGCCAGGCCGAGAGGTGGTTGACGCCACGCCAGCTTAAGCCAGGAATGGTGGTTTGCGACAATGGCACCAACCTCCTCTCCGCCCTCCGACAGGGACAACTGACCCATGTGCCCTGTGTGGCTCACGTCCTTAACCTGGTGGTGCAGCGCTTCTTGGGCAGGTACCCGGGCTTACAGGATGTCCTGAGGCAGGCCAGGAAAGTCTGTGTGCATTTCCGCAGATCTTATAATGCCAGTGCTCGCCTGGCTGAGCTGCAAAAGGAGTTGAACCTGCCCAAGAACCGCCTTATATGTGACATGCCCACCAGGTGGAACTCAACGTTGGCCATGCTGCAGCGGCTGCACACGCAGCAGAGGGCCATCAATGAGTACCTGTGCGACTACGGCACCAGGACAGGGTCAGGGGAGCTTGGTTTTTTTTCTCCACGCCAGTGGGGCATGATCAGGGATGCATGCACTGTCCTGGCACCATTTGAGGAGGCCACGAGGATGGTGAGCAGTGACAGTGCATGCATCAGTGACACTGTACCTCTTGTCCACCTGTTGGAGCACACGCTGCGTGGAATAATGGACAGGGCACTTGAGGCAGAACAGAGGCAGGAAGAGGAGGACTTCCTTGCCTCTCAAGGCCCCCTTTACCCAGACAGTGTTCCTTCTGTCCCACCCATCGCACAGGAAGAGGAGGAGGAGGAGGAGGAGGAGGAGGAGGATTGTGTCAGCATGGAGGTGGAGGCTGGCACTCAGCATCATCAGCAGCAGTCTTTTAGGGATGATTTACAGTCCCAAGAAACCAGTGGACTTGTACGTGGCTGGGAGGAGGTGGCTGCGGATCATGTCGTCCTTAGTGACCCAGAGGACTCCGGAGCGAATGCCTCAGCAAACCTACGCTGCATGGCCTCCCTGATCCTGCAAAGTCTGCGGAAGGATCCTCGTATTCTTCGGATCAAGGAGAGGGACCATTACTGGCTGGCCACTCTCCTTGATCCACGGTACAAGGGTAAGGTTGCGGACCTTATGTTACCGTCGCAGAGGGAGCAGAGGATGAGACAACTCCGGGAGGCCTTGCAGAAAGGTCTGTGCAACGCGTTCCCAGAGACTGGGAGGTTGCAAACTCCTGGTCCTGGACAACGAGTTGCTGAGGCTTCGGCCAGTCAAAGAAGGAGCGGTGGGGAAGGTGGCCGTCTGACCGATGCGTTCAGACAATTCTTTAGTCCGCAGCCCCAAAGTATGATCGGTTCCAGCAACCATCGCCAGCGTCTGATAAACATGGTGCAGGAATATCTAGGGGCAAGGTCAGACTTGGACACCTTCCCCACCGAAAATCCTCTGGCTTACTGGGTCTTGAGGATGGATCACTGGCCAGAGCTTGCACAGTATGCAATTGAGCTACTGGCCTGTCCTGCATCCAGCGTTCTTTCGGAACGCACATTCAGTGCTGCTGGAGGATTTGTCACGGATCACAGGGTGCGCCTGTCCACCGACTCGGTTGATCGACTGACTTTCATCAAGATGAACCAGTCTTGGATCACCACCAGCTACCACACACCTGATGCTGATATAACAGACTAATTGATTTTAACATGTCACATCCCTTCAAGACTGATGCTGATGCTGAGTGCCTGTGCTGTTATGTTGACTGGCTATCCTCCTCCTCCGAGTCCTCAATGATACGATTGATGATGATAGCTTGTAAGATCATTTTTGTTTATGGGTGCCGCCACCAGTGCCTAACGCCCAATTTTTCAGCCCCTGTTTAACAGGGGCGTGTAATTACAATTTTTGAAGCAATACTTTGCAACAGGGCTCATTGCTGTGCTCCAAGTACAGTATCTGTGAGGAGTTGCAGTGTTGTGCCACCAGTGCCTAAGGCCCAATTTTTCAGCCCCTGTTTAACAGGGGCGTGTCATTACAATTTTTGAAGCAATACTTTGCAACAGGGCTCATTGCTGTGCTCCAAGTACAGTATCTGTGAGGGGTTGCAGTGTTGTGCCACCAGTGCCTAAGGCCCAATTTTTCAGCCCCTGTTCAACAGGGGCATGTAATTACAATTCTTGATCTAATAATTCACAGCAGGGCCCATTGCTGCACCCACCAAGAGTAACTGTCAGGGCTTACAGTGTTGTGGCACCAGCACCACCATCAAAGGCCCAATTTTTACTACCACTGTTCAACAATTATATGTAATTAAAATTCCTGATATAATAGTTGACAGCAGGGCGTTCCAGCACCAACCAAGAGTAACTGTGAGTGCTTACAGTGTTGTGCCAACACCAACAACTAAGGGGCCTATTTCTGCAGAGTATATACGGCAGGTCCCTACTTTCAAACATACAACTTACAAACGACTCCTACTTGCAAACGCAAGAAGACAACAGGAAGTGAGAGGAAATCTACCACTAGGAAGGAAAATTCTCTCCTGTAAGAATAAATATGGGAGAAAGGTGTCTCCTCTGTACTGATGCTTTATCAGCAATCCTTGTTTCAAGAAAAACACCACATTTCAAAAACAGTTGTCATTGGGACGGAAAGTGAGGTGAAATGTTCTGAACAGGGGCACAGACAGCAAAACAAATGTTACAGGGGTGATAACCCTTACCTATGTTTTCCAAAAAGTTTAAAAATAGATTTTTGGTCTGGAGCTACACTTCAACAATGTACCTGTTCAAAATTACAAACAGATTCTACATAAGAACAAACCTACAGTCCCTGTCTTGTATGCACCGCCTGTATAGGGCTGTTCAGAGTATATAGGGCCTTTTTTATTTTATGTGCGGGGTTCCCCTTAATATCCATACAAGACCCAAAGGGGCTGGTAATGGGCTGGGGTAGGGGGGGGGGGTCATGGGGTAGCTATGCCATTTTTCTTAAAGAATTTCATCCATATTACCGGGACCAGACATTACATTAAAGCCGCAAGCAGTTTTAAATGGCTTTTTTTTCCTTTAGAAGTGTCATTTTGTGCAGGGACAGTTATAAACACGGGAAACACGTGGCACTTCACAGGCATACTTTAGACACCCCCAGGTACGATATTTAAAGGAATATTTGACTTTTTTTTTTTCACTTTATGCATCATTAAAATGACTGCTCCCGAAAAACGACCGTTTTTAAAACTTCTTTTTGCATTGATACATGTCCCCTGGTGCAGAACCCGGGTTCCCAAACCCTTTTTAGGACAATAACATGCATAATAGTTGTTATAATTAGCACTTTAGAATTCGAACGTTCGCATCCATTGTATTTAATAGGGTTCTAATGTTCGTTCGAACTTTCGGTCCGTTCGCGGGTTCTGGTGCGAACCGAACCCGGGGGTGTTCGGCTCATCACTACTCAACACACTCCTCCGGAAAGCAAACTTCACCCGCTTATCTACCCTACTCTTACATCCTTCCGAGACGCCTGCACCAAGCACAATATTTCCTCGCTACACGGGCCGATGACCCCACTTAAACACAACCCTGAATTCTCCCCGGGGACACATAATTCCTTCTTGTCAGATGGTTGGCCGCACCCGACTGTTAGTGCAGAACACTTCTTCGATGACAATCGCTTTTTATCCCACACAGACTTATCCTCCAAAATTACCACAGCCTCATTCCCCTTCTGGACTTACGTTCAACTTAGACACTTTTTTGACAATCCCAAACCCAGACCCGAATGGTCTCGCTGCACCACCCCGTTTGAATCTCTTTGTTTGAAAGAAGAACCCCAGAGGCATCTGGTATCATACACCTATGCCTTATTATTTTCAGACCATAATTCCAAACTACACTGGGCCAATCAGCAATGGGAGCGAGACCTGTCGATTGACCTCACGGAAACGGAATGGGAAAAAATCTACACGCACATACACAAGGGAACGGTCAACGTGAATGCGCAAGAGAATGCATTCAAAATCTTTTCCAGGTGGTACAGAACGCCTCTCCAATTACATCGCATTTACCCCTCCCTTCCCCAGCAGTGCTGGAGATGCAAGACTGAGATAGGTTCTCTTTTGCATATCTGGTGGACTTGCCCCAAACTTCAACCCTTTTGGACTGAGGTTCACAGACTTATTGCTCAAATTTCCACGTACACACTAGATTATACGCCAGCACAATTCCTGCTCCACCACTCTCCCACACTGCCCCGTTCCTACCTCCGCTCCCTGGCCATGCACACGGTGAATGCGGCAAGAATGTGTATACCATTTAAATGGCGCTCCCCTGACCCACCATCGCTAACAGATTGGTTTAGGCGTAAACATAAAACGTAGGAAATGGAGGACTTAATACATCAGGCACGTGACACCCCAACCAAATTTACCGAAACATGGTCGTGTTGGGTTCATTTTACTACCACGGATGAATACAAAAAAGTCCTGATCTAATTGATTCACAAGAGCTGTGGCGGGGAGGTAGAAGTGGGCTGGCCCCCCTCCCTCTCCCCCCACCCCCCGAATCACCCTGTTCTTGTCAGTCACCACGTACTTTGACCCCAGATATACTCTACTTCCTTTTATTCTATCCTGACTATACATTTTATACCTGCCCTTGACTTGACTATAATCAACCCCAAATTTGACGAATGCGTAATCCAAGCCTGTCCTTCAATATTTGATCATATTCCATTTCATAGCTATGTATAACGTAATGTTTATAGGACAAACTGTTACAGTGCATACTGATACTCTTACAGGTTTTACTTTGCCTTCATTAATTTGAGCATCACTTTCTGAAATGGCCTATTGCCACATGTTTGTTATCCTCAGCGGCTGCGTCCGCACTTCTTTGTCACCTGTCAACTTCCTTGTGACTGTATGATTTGGTTTCTTATTTTCCAAATAAATTTGTTTATAATAAAAATAAAAAAATAAAAAGATGATCTTAGGCCGAGTACATAGATACCAAACACGACATGCTTTAAAATTTCGCTCAAACACGCAGTGGCGACAAACTACATACATTTTTAAAAGCCTTTAAAAGCCTTTACAGGTTACCACGTTAGATTTATAGAGGAAGTCTACTGCTAAAATGACTGCCCTCGATCTGACCTTCGCGGTGATACCTCACATGCATGATGCAATTGCTGTTTACATATGACGCCTGACCGATGCTTGCGTTCGCCATTGCGCAAGAGCAGGGCGGGACAGGGGTGCTTTTTTTATTTATTTTTTTATTATTAATTTTGCTTTTTTATTTTATTTTTAAACTGTTCCTTCCATATTTTTATTTTTTATCATTTTTATTGTTATCTCAGGGAATGTAAATATCCCCTATGATAGCAATAGGTAGTGACAGGTACTCTTTTTTTGAAAAAACTGGGGTCTATTGGACCCTAGATCTTTCCTCTGCCCTCAAAGCATTTGACCACACCAAGATATGTGTGATAAAATGCTTTCCCAATTTCCCAATGGCGCTTTTTATATCCGGGGGGGGGGGACATTCCCTCCCACTGCTTGTAAAAGCAGTCCAGAGGCTAATTAGCCACTAGGATTGCTTTTACATGAAAGCCGGCCGCTGGCTGAAAAGAATGATACCAAGATGATACCTAAACCCTCAGGCATCAATCTGGTATAACCATTCAAAATCCAGCAACATACCAGTACGTTGCTGGTCCTTGTTGGACATGTATTGTAATCTTTTTTTTCATGCAGCCTGTTGGCTGAACGAAAAAAAGAGATTGATCGGTGGGTATGCCCACCATTAGAATACCTCCCTTCATCCACCCACTTCTAATGATGGGCATACATGCACCATTTATTTATGCCGAAGCATGGGGGCATCCTCCCGTAAAAGTTATGCCGCACACACATGGTCGGACTTTTCCACGGGCAAGCCTCCGTCGGAATTTTGACCGTATGTACGCGGCATTAGGAGCAAAATCGCTCCTCCGCCCCTGCTGCCCCAATGCTTCGGCATATATGCTCTTTTTTTTAAACTGTGGTGGTGAAATCACCTCCTACAGCACTGGAGTCGCAGGGATCAGGCCTGTCTCTGCGAACACTGCTATGTGTGTTGTGTTTTGTAAGTGACAGTGATCGATCGATACTGCACTTGGGTGGCCTGGGCTGGACGGAGGGGCAAAACGCAGGTGCTAGCAGATATCTGGGCTGATCCCACTAACACTGCGTTTTTGGGAACCCTAAACCGCTGGGGACGCTAGTATAGATCTGATCAGATCAGATATTGATCTGTTCAGATACTATACCACTAAGGGGGGTGTATGCTTCACGCGTGGGTGTTAGCGTTACTGGCACTAACCTGACGCTGCCTGGGGCAACGCAGACCCTCTCTGACGCTAAAACCTAATTGATATCACCCGCCAGGCGATCAGGGGGTTAAACCTTTATTGGGTTATATACGGCGGGTGCCCTGACACTATAAAAAGCAAACTAACTAACCAGCGTCACCCGTAACACTTATATGGTGATCACAGGTGAAAGGGTTAACTAGGGGCAATCAGGGGGTTAAACCTTTATTAGGCAATATATGGGGGTACCTGACGCTATATAAAAACCTGACGGGGAGCCTAAATATCAAAATAACTAACTGGCTAACTAGTGTCACCAGTAACACTTATACGGTGATCACTGGTGAAAGGGTTAACTAGGGGCAATTAGGGGGTTAAAACCTTTATCAGATAATATATGGGGGTACCTGACGCTATAAAAACCTGCGGCGAACCTAAAAAAAATAACTGGCTACCTATCGGCACCAGCATAACTAATACAGCGATCAGAAAAACGATCGCTTAGTGACACTGGCAAAAGGGGGTGAAAGGGTTACCTGGGGGGCGATCAAGGGGTTAAACCTTTATTTGGTAATATATGGGGGTACCTGACGCTATAAAAACCTGCAGCGAACCTAAAAAAAATAACTGGCTACCTATCGGTATCACCGACACTAAGACAGCGATCAGAAAAACGATTGCTTAGTGACACTGGCAAAAGGGGGTGAAAGGGTTACCTGGGGGGGGCGATCAAGGGGTTAAACCTTTATTAGGTAATATTTGATTTTTACCTGACGCTAAAAATCAGCGGCGAACCTAAAAAAAATAACTGGCTACCTATCGGCATCACCAACACTAATACAGCGATCAGAAAAATGATCGCTTAGTGACAGTGGTGCTAGGGGGTGAAAGGGTTACCTGGAGGGTGATCAAGGGGTTAAACCTTTATTAGGGGGGGTTAGGGGGCTACACTGGACCTAAAACACTCTGCCCTGACACTTTTACAGTCACAAATGTCACTGATTGCAGTGATCAGTAAATAAATGGTCACTGCAATCAGTGACACTGTGACTGGGGGCTGGGGGGTGATCTGGTGGGTGACTCGGGGGTGTCTGGGGGGGCCTGGGGGCGATCATGTTCCTATGTGTGCTGGTGTCAGTGTGCTGTTCAGTGCACTAACCTGATGTCTTCTCTCAACGGCGCTCGGTATATGTGAGCGCCGCATGAGAGATGACATCACTTCCTCCTGCCTGTGTAAACATTACACAGGCAGAGGAAGATTCTCATTCGCTGGGAGCGATCGCGAGGGGGTGGCCGGAAACGAATGGCCATCGCCTCATCACGAATCGCTCCCGGAATGATGCCGACCGCTCACTGTATAGAAGGGGGGTCCGATTGGACCCCCCAACTATACAAAGGCAGGCACGTACAGGTACGTGATTGTGCCTGTCCGTGCCATTCTGCCGTCGTATATATACAGTGAGCGGTCGTTAAGTGGTTAAAACTCACTCGCGGCTATAATGAATTGTCGGCTCCCGGCAATACATAGAAAAGTCATTGATTAAAAAAAAAAAAAAGCGTGGGGGTCCCCCCAAATTCAATTACCAGGCCCTTCAGGTCTGGTATGGATATTAAGGGGAACCCTGCCGCAAATTTAAAAAAAAAATGCGTGGAGTTCCCCCAAATATCCATACCAGGCCCTTCAGGTCTGGTATGGATTTTAAGGGGAACTCCACCCCAAATGTAAAAAAAAAATTGCGTGGAGTTCCCCCCAAAATCCATACCAGACCCTTTATTCGAGCACGCAACCTGGCAGGCCGCAGGAAAAGAGCTGGGGACGAGAGAGCGCCCCCCTCTCCTGAACTGTACCAGGCCACATGCCCTCAACATGGGGAGGATGTCCCCATGTTGATGGGGACAAGGGCCTCATCGCCACAACCCTTGCCCGGTGGTTGTGGGGGGCTTATCGGAATCTGGAAGATCCCTTTAACAAAGGGGACCCCCAGATCCCGCCCCCCTATGTGAATTGGTAAGGGGTACATTGTACCCCTACCATTTCACGAAGAAAGTGTAAAAAAAATGTAAAAAAAAACACACAGACACCTTGGAAAAGTCCTTTATTAAAAAAAAAACATTCCAGCGATGAAATCCAGTGTCCCGCGGCGATCCAATGTCCAGCGCTGTCCGTCATTGGCTGAGCCTGAGCGAACCTGATGGGGGAACTTCCTTTGCAGTGTATTAAATGAATAGACCCGCCCCTTCTAAAGTTCCCCATCAGGTCCGCTCAGCCATTGACGTAGGTGTAAGGCTAAACAGTCCGATGTGGAACGTGAGAAGGGGCGGGTCTATTCATTTATTACACTGTGGAGGAAGTTCCCCATCAGGTCCGCCCCCTCGTATGTCATACCCCACCTACGTCATTGGCTGAGTGGACCTGATGGGGAACTTCCACCGCTGTGTAATAAATGAATAGACCCGCCCCTTCTCACGTTCCGCATCTGGTCCGCTTAGCCTTACACCTACGTCATTGGCTGAGCGGACCTGATTGGGAACTTTAGAAGGGGCGGGTCTAATAATTTAATACACTGTGGCAGAAGTTCCCAATCAAGTCCGCTCAGGCTCAGCCACTGACGGACAGCGCTGGACATCGGATCGCCGCGGGACACTGGATTTCATTGCTGGACTGTTTTTTTTTTATTTATTTTTTATAAAGGACTTTTCCAAGGTGTCTGTGTGTTTTTTTTTACACTTTCTTCGTGAAATGGTAGGGGTACAATATACCCCTTACCAATTCACATGGGGGGGGATCTGGGGGTCCCCTTTGTTAAAGGGGTCTTCCAGATTCCGATAAGCCCCCTGCCCGCAGACCCTCACAACCACCGGGCAAGGGTTGTGGGGATGAGGCCCTTGTCCCCATCAACATGGGGACATCCTCCCCATGTTGAGGGCATGTGGCCTGGAATGGTTCAGGAGGGGGGCGCTCTCTCGTCCTGCGGCCTGCCAGGTTGCGTGCTCGGATAAACGGTCTGGTATGGATTTTTGGGGGAACTCCACGCCATTATTTTTTTACATTTGGGGTGGAGTTCCCCTTAAATTCCATACAAGACCTGAAGGGCCTGGTATGGATATTTGGGGGAACTCCACGCATTTTTTTTTTAATTTGCGGCAGGGCTCCCCTTAATATCCATACCAGACCTGAAGGGCCTGGTAAATGTTTTTTTTTTCTATCAATGACTTTTCTATGTATTGCCGGGAGCCGACAATTCATTAAAGCCGCGAGTGAGTTTTAAATGACTTTTTTTCCTTCAGAAATTACACTTTGTGCAGGGACAGTTCTAAGCATGGGAAACAAGCGCGACTTTACAGGCATACTATACACACACCCTAGGTACGAAATTTAAAGGAATATTTCACTTTTATTGTTTCACTTTAAGCATTATTAAAATCACTGCTCCCGAAAAAACTTAAGTTTTTAAAACTTTTTTTTGCATTGATACATGTCCCCTGGGGCAGGACCCAGTTCCCCAAACACTTTTTAGGACAATAACTTGCATATAAGCCTTTAAAATTAGCACTTTAGATTTCTCCCATAGACTTTTCGAATTTGCCGCGAACACCCCAAATTGTTCGCTGTTCGGCGAACGGGCCAACAGGCAATGTTCGAGTCGAACATGAGTTCGACTCGAACTCAAAGCTCATCCCTACTTACAGTACCTGCCTCTGATTTTGTGTTTCCAGAGTGATGGAATCGTACTGGAAACCGGCGATGCGAGGCTGTGCTTCTCGCGCTCGCCACCCCCCCACTAGATGCCGCGCATCCATAGGAATCCATTGGGGGTGGCGAGCGGGAGGGGCGACAGAGCTCGGTGATGGCTCTCGCGACGGGGCTCGCGGGTGTCAATCTCGCCACTAACAGCGGCGAGATTGACACAATATCGGCATCACCTACTGTACATTGTATTACCCTATGTTGTGGACATCTGAAAGTTATATGTATTATTTTATTCTGTTAAAAGCAATGAATTTCAGAATAGGAGAACCCCAATTGTTTCATACTGCATCATTGTGTACCACCAAGCAGGCCAACTATCCCTTTCCCAAAAAGAGCCCGTTCAACTCACATGATCCAGTTTCAAGTAGACATGTGCATTCGTTTTCGTCCGAATGCATTTTCGTCCGAATTTCAGGTATTTTTGTTATCGTTTTAACAAACGAAAACGAAAGCACAGAATACGAAAACCGAAAGATCCGACATAAACAAATGCTTTATTTTCGTTTTCGTTGCGACAACAGTTCGATATAGATAGGAGATTCGACACGACGCTAACAATAACAATCTGTATCTATCGAACCTGTGGTCGAATGTGCCTAACCTTAACTTCCAAGATTAATCTACATAGAGAGAAAAGATTCGACATAGAGAGAAAAGATTCGACATTATAGAGAGAATAGATTCGACATTATAGAGAATAGATTCGACATTATAGAGAGAAAAGATTCGACATAGAGAGAAAGGATTTGACATTATAGAGAGAATAGATTCGACATTATAGAGAATAGATTCGACATTATAGAGAGAAAAGATTCGATATAGGGAAAAAAGATAATTCGCTGCTGGAATTGGGTGGGGGAATTAAAATAAAAATAATGATGATGATGAATGTTATTGGCTGATTGTAACCAAAGAGGAGGAGCAGTAAAATAGCTAGAACTAAGTACACATGTACAGCCAACTTACTTTCACTTACGATTGCTAGCAGAGAGAGACACACATGCTGAATCATTTCAGAAGACAGTTAATCTTGCTGGTCCGTTTTTCAGAGAACCTGAATTATTAGCAATTAAGCATAAGCACAAGCTACAGATCAAGTTCACTTTTTCATAATAATCTGCTGCTATTGTGTTAGTGTTGTGAACTACTAGTGAACTTGCTAGTATTGTGATAGCCTCAGAGGCTGCCCGTGTTGTGGAGGGGGAGGGGGTTTATTATTATAGATTCTATATTATAGATTGAGATTCTATATAAGTTCTATATACCCTATCTTGTTACCTGTCTGATCAGTGATAACTATCACCAGTCCATTTTCTATTTGAACTATATACAGCAACAGCAATGTACCATTCTATGAGAAAAGTGAAGGCAGGTAGAGGTAATGGTCGCGGTCGTGGTGGACGCCTTGCTAAAAAAAGTGGCAAGGTCTCTGCTACTAGTGTCTCTGACACTTCTGCCGCCACAAACATGCTATCCATAACAGTGGATGTCACCACCACTGCCACCAGCAAAGCTAGTTTCACCACCACCAGTTCTACTATTAGTTTTCCTCCTGCCAGACCACCAACATCTGCAGCCGCTTCCACTGCCAGTGCAGCGCCTTCTTCTACAGGTGTCATGGCTTCCTATTTTATGGGATAGGCAAGAAACATAGTATAAAACAAGTGGAGTTGCCGATACAATCACCACCACCAATGACACTGCCAGTGCCACTGCCAGTGCCACTGCCCAGCTCCCCAAACAAGCAATTGAGGGAGACATCAGCAGAGACAGAGTGTGAGACGTTTTCTTCATTGCCCCAAGAGAATGATTTTGAATGTGATGCTCCTCTTTCCCCAACCACTGCAGACGTTTTATACAGTCTTACCCCACAAGAGTTACAGCATGACTTAGAGAAAGTGCAAGAGGGATTTTCTGTGAGGAGTAGGACAGGGAGCAGTTCACTTTTTTCATCTGCTGCTAACTCCCCTTCTCCCTCTGTTATTATAGAGGAAGAATCCTGTGATAACACCGACCTCCCCAGCACCCCTGCCATTAGCACTAGTTCACCAAGTGTAACTGTAGTGGCAACAGCTTCCACCACTGGTGTGCTACCTGCTGCAGCTATATCAGCCCATACTAGAGATCAACAGGGTCAAGGGGCTTCATCCCGCCGCAGCAACGTTTGGAAATACTTTCAAACATTGGAAGGCAGGTTCTTTGCAAAGTGAAAATTGTGTGGGAAGCAAGTGAGTAGGGGTAAAAAGTTGGGACATTTAATCAATGCTGGTATGAACCTACACATTAAAAATTACCACCACTCTACTTTACTGCGGGCAGAGGCAGAAAAAGAAGATGGTAGCGCAGGAAGCAGCATAACGGACTCTGACTGTACTGGTGGTACCTCTTCAACCACACCACTTACTCAGAGCACAGCCAATAGAGAGGGTTCGTTTAAGACAAGCCGTCCACGTGCAGTAGTTCCACTGCAGACCCAATCAGGCTCCTCATCCTCCCAAGGACATCATCAGCCTACCCTAGATAGTTTTGTTGGCTTTAGTTCCAAGGGCATGTCAAAACAGCAGGCCAACAAGATCACCCGCCTCATTGGCCAATTCATTGCTGTTGGAGGAGCCTCTTTTCGCATGATTGAAGGGGAGCCGTTTAAACAGCTCATGCATGCCCTTGCTCCACGATACGTTGTTCCTGCACGAACAACTTTCAGCAGAAAGATTATTCCAGCACTATACCATTCGTGCGTTGCAGTATTGAAGGAAAAAATGGCCAAAGCCGAGGGTCAGACAATTCATTTGACCACTGATTTGTGGACAGCTCCCAGCGGTCAACACGCTTTCCTGTCTTTGACTGCACACTGGTGGCAGGCCACTGTGCCTGTTGGTGGTGGCACTAGTGTAAGTGTTCAAACTTCATCAGGACGGTCTGCAGCGCAAGACCAGCAGGGTTATCAAGCTTTCCTGCTCCACACAGAAGTCCGTGATGACAAACACAGCTCTGCCAACATATTGCGAGCAATTAGATCAATGTTGGCCAATTGGTTTGGAGAGCTGGCAGTCACCAAGGTTTCTGTTAGGTTCATAGTGACAGACGGAGGTTCAAACATGGTTAAAGCGCTCCAAGATGGATCTTTTGTCGGTGTCCGCTGTTCTGCACACATACTGCATTTAGTGGTCAAGGGTGCAATCCCAGTGGAGAAAAACAACAAGATTGCTCAAATCTTGGACCTTTGCAGGAAGATTGCAGGGCATTTCCACCGCAGTGTAGGGGCTAGTCAACTGTTGAGGGAGGAGCAAGAACAATCAGGGCTCCCCATACATCGACTGAAACAAGATGTCAGCACCCGGTGGAACTATACCCTGGAAATGCTGGAACGCATTTTGGAGCAAAAGACAGCCATCCACAATCTATCATCCCGCCACAGCATTGGGATTGATTCCACACTGGGACGTGATGACTGGTGTATAATTGGGCAGCTCGTTTCTGTCTTAAAACCCTTTCGGAATGTGACGGAAAACTTGAGTCAGAGCAATGCCAGCCTAGGACAGGTCATGCCCTTGTTTACCTATCTCATAGATAAGATGGGATCGTTCCTAGAAAACAGTGAGCCTCTTTGTGGCAGCCCACTTCATGCCGATGTAGCGTCTTTCATCAGAAAACTACAAGCCAACTTAAAAGATCGGCTAAATGATCGTGTCCGCAAAAGCCCTGAACTCATGCTGGCTTCCATATGTGATCCCAGGATCAAAGGTAAACTGGCACTCAGAGACAACAGCCTCTCCTACTGGAAAGAAAAATTGATTGAAAGGGTCCGTAATTTGCAGCAACAGAGATGTATGCCGGATGAGGCCAGTTTGGAAGATTCACCTGCCATGTCTGCTATTCCAAGACCTGGCACCATCACTCAAAAACAACCAAGTGGAGCATCTGCATGTTGGGTAGAGGCACTTGACAATCTGGTGGATACAGGTCAAGCAGCAGGTAATCGAGAAGAGAGCAGTGCCTCTGAAATGGTCAGGGCCTACCTATATGAAGCACCTTTGCTTCCTTCAGAGGACCCTTTGACCTATTGGGATAGTAAGAAAAGTTTGTGGCCTGGTCTTTGTCTGGTTGCCCAGCAACTACTATCCTGTCCTCCAACCACTGTGCAAAGTGAGAGAGTTTTCTCTATTACTGGGAACATCCTTAATCCACACCGTGCACAACTGATACCCCATTTGATGGAACAAATAACTTTCCTGAAATTTAACCTCCCCAAGCTTGGTTACCCTACCCTTAACTTGTGAGACCTGAATCATTATCACCATGTGAAGATAGATGGGACTCAGAGGAACCATCCAAATGTTGAGGAAAATTCCTTTTTTTTTCTTACCACTTGACAATAGCAGTTGTCTTTAGTGTGACCCCAAGATTTAAATAGAATTATATTGTTTTAAGCAATCCAAATTTTTTCCTTTATTCCTTCCATCACCCTTTTTTGTAATGAGTGTTGTGTAGAGTGACTAGAGTGTGCGTGATTGTATGAATGAATGTTGTGTGAATGGACAGTAGCAAGGGTTGAAGCCTTGACGTGGCGCTACTGCTCACGTGTTGCTGTCTTTGTAAATACAAATAGCAACGTGTGCTAATTTAACCATTTTTGTATGATGGTCTGGAAATAAGAGACAATGATTAAAGATGACCTCAACAGCATGACAGTTCCTCTTGATGGAGAGACTGTCAACTCAAGGATCAGAATTTGTTACCAACACAACATAGAACAAAGAAGCATACAGCTGGAAACGTGATTCTATGCAAGATAGACTAGTTGGTCACTGCTGAACTGCATCCAGATGCCCAGGACCCCTCCCATTTGCCATCTCTGACCCTGGGGACACCAGGGCCCTCTCTGATCCTCCACCTGTTTCATGACCATCTGCAATTGTCCGAAGTCACCAGTGTGAGTAATCTACCCTGCTGCCATGTTACTCAAGCCCTGGAAATGATGACTGCCCTTTGAACTGTTGCCCCTTGTGATTGCGCTCGCCTGGGAACCTCTGTCCGGTTAACTGTTGCCCTCATGATTGCAAGCCTGCAACCTATGCCCTGTGAACTGTTGAGGACTGTATGGTTAACCCCTGCTGTTACTATCTGCTGTGTATTCTGTAGGGATGAGCTTCGTGTTCGAGTCGAACATACGTTTGGCTCGAACATCGGCTGTTCGATCGTTCGCCGAAGATAGAACGTTTTGGGCCGTTCGCGACAAATTCGAGTGACGCGAATGGCCCACAATACACTGCGCCATCGCAGTGCAATCCCGGCGCTGTGATTGGCCAAGCATGCACTGTGACCTCGCATGCTTGGCCAATCACAGCGCCGGCAGCGAGGAGAGCCATAATTGGCCACAGGCAGGATGCCTGTGGCCAATTATAGCTCAGGGGGGTTTAGTACACGCCCCACACTATAAAAGCCCGCCAGCGCGGCGGCCTTGTGTAGTGTGTTGGCGTGCAGGGAGAGAGAAGGATAGGCAGGGACAGTGTCAGTGATATTCTTTGCTAAACCTTGTGCATTTACAGTGTGTTGGTATACAGGGACAGAGAAGTATAGGCAGGGGACAGTGTCAGTGTCATTTTTGCTGAGCCTTCTGCACAGTATACACCTGTATATCCGTCATTGCTGTTCTCAAATACAGGCATCTGCAGGAGTTAGTGGCACAGTATACACCTGTATATACCCGTCATTGCTGTTCTATAATAATACTGGTCAAAATTACAAACAGATTCTACTTGTTCAGAGTATATAGGGCCTTTTTTATTTTGTGTGCGGGGTTCCCCTTAATATCCATATTGATGCCAGCCATCTGTTCACCGAGGTACCTAGTAGCCTCCAGTTGGCTCCTAAGGCTGCGTTGGTACCTCTCCAGAGCCACATAGTGACGGAGCTGCCAGCGATTGTGGAGGGCCAAAGAGTGACATAGCCTCCTGGTTTCGGCATATTGTCTCTCTTGGACCTCCACAATGCGTCGCAGATACGCATTCACATGTGGCTCTGGAGGGGGGATGTGTACTGGAGCGGCTGGAGAATCCTCACCAGGACGCACTGGGGAGGAGGCACTAATGGGTGTGTCCAGGTGGGGGGATAGTGAAGGGTGGAGGAGAACATGCGCCGGAGAAACCGCTGGGGAGGAAGGACAATCACCAGACGCGGGCAGGTCCAGGCCTTCGTCCACCGGGTGGAGGTGAAGGATGAAGACTTCACCTGTGAAGAAAAGAAAATACATTAGATAGATAATACAATACACATGACTTCTTCACCCTAACATTATATAAAGACAATTATCTCAAAACGCTTGTAGACAATCATGTAACATCTTGAGATGTTTTCACTTCTACATACCAGTTTTCCATTTTTGATATTCAGTGAGATGCACCTAATCAATTTGTGTGTAGGAGATAGTGGTGTCTGTGTCAATTTGCTGCGTCATCCCAGGTTTGCTGAGCTGTGCAGGAAGGTGTAGTACTTTACTGTACTCTGACCGGGGCGGAGCTGAGTGTCCTCCCCGGCCAGAGTACAAAGGGATTCCCCTCTACACATCGAGCAGTGTAAAGGAGAATCTCTCAAAGATTTTATCCGCTTGGTCGCACGGCCGGCTGGAGAAAATCTTAAGGTGTAATGGATGCCTAAGTGCTGACTGTGACAGAACCCACTGTCACTGTGTGTTTTGGAAGGGACTGAGGGCTGGCCTCTTACCCACAGATTATGGCCCAGAAGAGACTGAGAGTCTTGGGGAAAGCTGGTATTGAGAAAATGTAATGTAATGCTACATCCCTTCTCCCCCCCCCCACCCCCCCTCTTGTTGCTGTGCTTAATTGTGTTGGTTCATGGCACATAGACAATGGTCTGGACTGCAGACATCTCTCCGCAGGGGATGTGTATTGAAGGGCTGCCTGCTTACCATAATCCCTTTATGTTTAACTGTAGTCTCTGTTTCAATGTTCAGTTCCCATTGGTTCTTCCTTGTCCCCTACCCCCCCCCCTCTATGACAAGGCTAAGGGGAGTGTCCCTAACTGTGTGTAAAAGTGTATGTTTTGGATTTAATAAACTGTTGATGCTCTGCATGTTTAACCCTCAACACCTGTGTGGATTGTCTCGTGATTGAGGGGTTAAGGGCTGGTTATGGCGAATCTGCAGGCTGCAGGTGCATTTGGAGGACAGGAGACACAGGTCTGGCGGATGTTCCCACCTGGGATATCTGAGATCCGTCACACTGACCACTAACTACTCTACCTCATCCAGACTGATTGACTGTCGCAAATATGGAAGATCAGTTGCACTTGCAGAAAAACATATCAGCTATACCAGCTATTAACATTACACTCACCAAAGAGAAGTCATTCAAGCCATTGCATTAGGGATGACCTAACAAAAAGTTGTTTAATAAAATATAGCAGGCTACTTTTTAAAGTTGATAATTTTATATAGCCACTGATTGAATAAGCCCCACTTCTGTTCTAGGCTAGGTAGGTTACTCACTCCTGGTCTAGGCTAGGAGGTATAACAGAGAATTTACAATTACTGAACCTTCGATATCCGGTGCTTCATCTGCTCCCCTCTGCTACTGCAGTGGTCTGGTCTCTCCCTGAGCCTTCAAGACCTATGCAAGACTCAACTTCTTATAGATATTTGCCTGCACAAAGATCTACGAGGTCATTTACAATTTTTTGCTTTATATCAGGGGTCTCCAAACTTTTCAAACAAAGGGCCAGTTTATTTTCCTTCAGACTCTAGGGGGGCCGGATTGTGGCCAACAGGGGCAGAAAATGTCATGGGCCCATCATCAGTGAGAATAAATATGGCCTCAGGGTTGGTGGTCAATAGGAGTGGTGCCCCTATTAGTAGGAGGAATAGTATCCCATCATTAGTATCCATAGAAGAAAAAAATGCCCCATTGTTGGTGTGAGTGGGAGAATTAGTGCCCCAAGGGCCTGATAAAAGCTACCAAAGGGCCACATCTGGCCCTCGAGCCGCAGTTTGGAGACCCCTGCTTTAGATGATGCCAAAAAGGAGGCACCAGACATCATGAGGAAAGTGTTAATGCATGAATTAGGGGCATGCCAGAGATTGACCATGTCCAGGGACTGCCAGCCAATAGCTGGAGATTCTTGTCTGACACACCCCTTCCAGCCTGCTGTGTTATTCACGATGATTAACAGTGATTGGCTCAGACTGGGAACCTGAACTGCAGCAAGAAGCTGGCGTGATCAGGGAAGTGACATTGAGGAAATAACAAGCACAGGTCACGCTAACGGGAAGACTGGAATCAGCTGCAAAGGGGGACTAATAATTAATAATTCCAGCTAAACCGAAGCCTTGGAGAATAAATCACAACCATTTCTAGACAAGGTTTGCCATCAGCATTTCATATTTAAAATACTATATTTGCCTGGAAAATACAAAAAAAAGTTATACTTACTCCCTGGATCTGCCGCGTCTGGCTGTTCACCATCTTCCGCATCCCCAGCAGCCTCTACAGTGCAGGTCTCCTCCACCTCCTGCTCAGCCTCAGCAGCTGTTGATTATGATTAATATAGAAAAGAACATTACAATCTGCAGTGTACAACAATCTCACACATTAGTACAAGAACATTGAAACATGTATGATCACTCAGCAGACACCAGCAAGATTATACTAACTTACATGTGGGCGTTGCCGCCTCAGCCTCCTCCTCCTGAGTCTCCCCCTCTGATTGGATGACACCTATTTAATATAAAGGAGAAATGATGAACGTTACAATGTTCAAGCTTCAAATTACTATAAATAAATACTGTATATAGATAAAATTAATTATCCATTAGCATGGCAATACAGGTCAGGTCACTAACGTTTATCTACAAGGCAGGGACATGCATTCAACCATTTAGAAAAAATCTCAAAAAAAAAAAAAAATGAGGCACTTACCTGTCCTGGTTCCAGCGACGAGTGCTAGGTGCACCGCCACTGATCAGGTGCCTCAGTTCAGAGCAGCGACTTTCTGTCAGATTGCGTAAGTTACGCAAGCGGTTGCGTTAACTGACAGAAGGTTGCAGAGGCTCTACCTGTCACTGCTTGAGCGAGAAGCAATGACACTGGAATCGACAATGGAAGGCTGGACAAATGGAAAAGGACCCACTGTATTAGTGTCACTACTACACTACTTACTGGGCGTTGATGACATGGAGGACTCCTGCTCCTCCGCCCTCCACCTTCGGCGGCGCTGGGACTGGATGCGATCTTTAAATAAAATCAAACACAATATGGTAAATGTCGGATGCTTGACAAAAAAAATGTCCTGCACAATGCAATGCTGACACCAACCCTGATGAGCCAAGAGATGGGTGATCTCATCCTCCCCTATACCCGCTAAAAGCTCTGCCTCATGGGGGAGGAGAGGCACCTGTTTCCCTCTGCGCCCCAACTGCCGGCGTTTACGCGTTATGGAACTGCAAAACAAAAAGAGAAGAGAAACAGGTTCCATAATTAAACTACAATTGTAATCTGAAAATTACATCAACACATGAAACAAATGTAGAATGAACCCGTAGAATGAAACAATGCAAATGGAATTTTTGGATTAGGCGCATTTTTTCACGTAGCACAAGATTTGCACATTTTTTTATTAACCAAATTTATTTTAAGAAAAACGTATGCTTTTTTGGTGCACAATAAAATATAAAAGAAAGGATTGGGATTGTGCCGATAAAATATAGATGTCCAGGCCACCTTTCTAATTATGCGCTTGTGTGAACTGTGTATGGTGTAAAATCAGTACATTTTTAGAGCACTGATTGTTGTATAAATGACAATGGTCACAAAATGGCATCAAAAGTGTCCGATGTGTCCGCCATAATGTCGCAGTCACGATAAAAATCGCTGATCGCCGCCATTACTAGTAAAAAAAATAATAATAAAAATGCTATAAAACTATCCCTATTTTGTAGACGCTATAACTTTTGCGCAAACCAATCAATAAACGCTTATAGCAATTTTTGTTACCAAAAATATGTAGAAGAATACGTATCGGCATAAACTGAGGAAAAAATTTGTTTTTTTATATATTTTTTGGGGATGTTTATTATAGCAAAAAGTAAAAAAATAATTGTGTTTTTTTTCACAATTGTCGCTCTTTTTTTGTTTATAGTGCAAAAAAAAAAAACGCAGAGATTATCAAATACCACCAAAAGAAATCTCTATTTGTGGGGAAAAAAAAACGCAGTGCCGAATCGCAAAAAGTGGCCTGGTCATTTGGCAGCCAAATCCTCCGGGGCTGAAGTGGTTAAAATGTAAAAAAAATAATAATCAGACATGTTACTTACCGCTTAATGTCGCTGAATTTTTTCCGACAGGCAGTCGGGTCACGCCGATGGCGATACATCCCTTCAACTTTTTTGGAGATCTCCTCCCACTTCTCCCGCTTCCACTCCTGAGTGGTATCCCTGGAGCGGGGGCCACACAGCTGTATCCAGTAAGGAAGCATTTCCTTTACAAGGACCTGGGACTCAATGTGAGTCCACATAAGGTTACGCTTCCTGCTGGTTGCAGCTTGTGTCCCCAAGCGCCGCTTTTTGGATGATGGGGATGTTGCTGCTGCTGCCTCCATAGAAGGCCCAGGAACATCCTCCATGTGGTCGAAATGGGTCGCCATATTATCCGACACTGACACAACGTCGGAGGCCATGCACAAACGAATGTGAAAGTAGTTGGCTGACTGTTGGGATAGACCATCCATTCAACATGAACGACGAAGATTCGACGAAGATTCGACAAAGCATCGAAAAACATACAAACGTTGAATCTGTGGCTTATGGTGTCTGTCAAAAGTTCTAAGTTGATTCGACGGTGCAGTTAAACTCACTGTACGATGCTGCCTGCAATCGTACATTTCCGGTTAAATGCATCCGCTCATGGGCTATAGAAAAATTCTAATGTTGAATGACTAGTAATAATAATTAATAAATATAATTATTACTAGTCATACAACATTAGAATTCTACTATAGCTAGCTTGTAGGCGGAACATTCGACCGAAAATGTACGATTGCTGCGTCGAATAGTTTAGCTGCTCCGTCGAATCTTCTTAGAACACACACACACCATATAAGCCTTCAATGACAGATTCGACCTTAATTATTTCGGATTTTCGGACGAATGCAATTTTTAACGAAAAACGAAATAAATGAAAACGAATTTCGGGAGTAACTAAATACATTTATTTTTCAAACGAAAACGAAATTCCGAAACGAAATATTTCAGTGTGCACATGTCTAGTTTCAAGATATTACTTGCATTAACAAACTTCAGGGCTATCCAAGATCATTTGGTAAAGCTCAGGAGTTTTTTTATTTTCATACCTTAGATCTGATAGCTAGAAGGGGGATTCCAACCCCAAGACCACACCATGGCCTTCAGACCAGTTGAGCTGGAGTGTTCTATGTCCCAAGTCAGGTATCAAATACAGGGTCCTCCATTACACGTTTTAACAATACTTCTCCTCACACAGAATCTTTTGAGAGAAGTCCTTATTACCAATAAGGAATTTCCCAACTGGAATTTAGGTGCATTATAAACAAACCTTTTCTGAAGTGTAACCATTCTGCATAAACAGACATATATCCTTAGTTAAACAGGAAATTGGGCTTCAGTGGAGAATTTGTCAAATATTACACTACGCTTCCATGGATTAGGAACAGGTGCTCACACAGTCTTTGTCTTCAGAAAGGTTCTACTTACTTGAGTAAACTCTGTACTCTTAGCCCCCTCACCCAATCAGGAAAAATAAAAAAGTATCACTCCTGTGGGGACATCTAGAAAGAAATCTCACTAAGGGCTCTTTTACACTAGCAGTGCCCTTTGCGGTAGATTGCTTTTAAAAGGGCGTTTGACAAGCGATGAGGAGGTGTTATGTTGCCTCCTTACCACCAGTTTTAAACTCTAAAAACCTGTGCCGAATGTGAATGCATTGAATATAGCAGGTGGTACCGCCCACTGAATGCGACTGGGGAGATCATTTTTGCTGCAGCACTGCAGTCCACTTACTTTGCAGCATAATGGGCAGTGGTTGGGGGTGGCAAGAACACGGCAACAATTATCGTAAAACTAGCTTAAGGAAATAATGATGGGAGCCTAACATCCTGTTTCACCCAGCTTTCCCTAAATGGGAACCGTAAACCAGGTGCTGCATGTTACATGTGTTTGAGGTCCAGAGCACACTGCACAGACACTAGTCTTAGCTCTGCCTTTTTACTGCTCCCGTATAAGTGGAAACACAATATCACCTAATACAATAAGGAGCACAGTGAGTGAGTTCTGCAGAGAAATAATGTGACATTTACATATAGGGAGCAACATAATAACTTGCAATAAATTTTAGCTGCCATCCCTGAGTCATTGAATTCAGTCTGCAGAGGGAGTGGGAACTACAGTAAATTGTTCTCATTCAAATGAAACTGGCTCTATGAAAGTTATTTGCACTAGGTAGGACACAGAAACAGCAAATGACGCTCCTTAAAGTCCAGGGGACTTTTCCATGACTGCCATTGGGTCTTGTGGAGGACTAATTGTCTGCAGACAGGAAGTGATCCTGCTGCAGCACCCTTTAGTGAAAACTCAGAGGCAAACAGTTGGGAGGAGAGGGGAAAAAAATTAAGACATACAAAACGGAGAAGTGTTAATTCCCAGTATTCATTCACATACATCATTTATATCATGCCACTGTATTTTGTTTTGTTAGTCATCTAAGTACCTTATTTCTGCAGTGCTTGTGCAGTCACATGATCTTTTCCTGTTCTTTGGCACCTGCAGGGAAAGATCTTTGGGAGGGGATTCTATTACTTTGCTGATGTATGCTCTCTACGGTGTCTGTCTCTGGCCAGTCCTGACTGGTGCTGTGTCAGTCATATGACAAAAAAAAAACTGTTTCAGAAGAGCAATTCAAATTAGACTATAAATACCAAATAACTGTTTCACAGTTCCCAATAAATCTATACTTTATTAATATTGAACATCAAATGTGTATTTTTTGTGCAATAATATGGTTTCAGAGATGACTGACACCAGATTTCATTTTGTTCAGATGGCATCTGCATCCAACACTACAATGTGTATGTCTTCAATGCCTCCAAATATTTTTGTTAGGATACATCACTAGGAGAATTGCTTCTAGTTTGTATTCAACTCGGGTCTTTTCTCCCAACCATATTCCCGCTGAAGTGATAAAAGTACAGCACACAGTAGTGGCAGTGCATCTAAACTAAGATTTGAGAATAGCCAGCTTTTCAACCAAACTATTTTTCACTGGGCCTTGATTGCACGTTCATAGATTTGGGATTTGAAAAACGCTATTGTTTGGTTGCTTTGATAAGAACTCTGAAGCAAACTATAGAGTATTCATCAAAATGATTCAGTTCTAAAATCTACACATTCAATGTGGATGGAAGAATCCTCCCTGCTGAGCTATTGTATTCTGACAGCAGGGAAACGTCCACGCCATCAGAATACATTAATCAGCACTGCTGGCTATAGATGGCAGCACTGATCGAATGGCAAAAATCTAACAAATCAACTTCTGGTACAGCCGGTAGATCGACTTCTGTACAACCACCCTGTCCATACATAGATCAAAAGTTGGCATGTATGGTCAGCTTAAAATCCATACAACTACTGCCCATTCTTGATAATAAGACACAAAGGGGTTAATTTACTAAAGGGAGCAGAGACTGTTTACTTAGTAAATGTGTTGAAGCTGTACTCACTTCATCATCCAATCATGCACAAGTAAAAGTCAGTTTAAAAAAAAAAAAAATCCTTTCAGATGATTGAAGTATTCAAAAAATCTTTTCTCATCAGCAGTATATAGCAGTCTTGTGACTTCTATCAGCGTCTGGTTAAAGCTTGTAGGAGGAGTTTTCATACTGCACTGAGCTGTCCTATCAGGATCCAGGACCCCTGATCCTCTATCCTCTGTCTGGACAGTGCTGATTGGCCCTGTGCTGATCACATGCACTCTCACAAGAAAAAGAAAAAACTCTCTAGCAATGCACACCAAACTGAGCATAGGCAGCCTGACTCCAAAGGCTCTGTCTTATCCAGACTTGTCCAGGGGGACAGTGCAGGGAGGGGGAGGATCTGTGCATACAGGATCAAACAGCCTTTTTACACAATGCAGAGGATTAACCCCTTAATTTCCACAGTGAGTATAACAAGCATGCTTTACTGCATATACAGACTGATTTTACTGTTGTGGGTTTAGTGACACTTTAAAGATTCAACTTCCCCTACCCATAGGTGTGCGCAGCCTATTGCATTAGGGTGTGCACCCCAAAGCTCAAACACGTGTGTGTGTGTGTGCGCACCCCTTTCCTCAGAGCCTAGACGGTCTGTGATATCTCATGAGATATCAAGGACCGTCTAGGCTCTGAGGAAAGGGGTGCGCCCCAGAAACGCGTCAGTAATCCAGCTAATTTGGGGTACCGTCCGACCCTCTGGTCATCTTATCCTGGTTGCAGTCGCTACGGGATTCAGTCTGATTTCCAGAAAAGCCTATTTGAAAGCTCTTTTTGTGAGTAGGACCATTGTTGTTTTTCTACATTTTAATAAAGCTTTTTATCTGGTAATGGACTAGGTCAGTGCGCCCTCCTTTTCCAGTACAGTAGTTACATTAGTTGACTATATTCAGCTGTATGCTATCTTACAACGTTGATAGGGTTTATTTCCTCTAACTTTTTAAAAATTGGATTTCGTCATACCGATTATGTTTCCAAAATACTGTGTAAAATTATTCACTGGCCCATTGGATTAATAATTCTTTCGTAATGGATGATGGATGACTTTCATAAACGTTATTCATTAAAAATAAACCTTCTGACTACATTATGACTTGGGAGTAAGTATTTCTTCTGAAATCAAAAGCAAAGCATGAATGACCTCTTGCACACTGGTGCTTGGGGCTGTAAAATGTAAAATTCAGGCGTATCTTCCCACCAGGGAGCCACAGGTGCTGCATACAACCAACCATGGAAATCAATGCCTGCAAGTGCGTGTAGGCCAATACTTGCGTAAGCTCACCCATGCATATAGTTACATAGTTGTTCATCCAGTTCAACCTGTGTGGGCGTGTGTGTAAGTATTATATCCCTACTATTTCCCATATCCCTGAATATTGTGTTCAATAATAAAAATTAGCTACATTTCCCACTGCAACCACCGATTGTGGAAGGGAACTCCACATACTTACCACTCTCATGCCTTGTACACATGACCGGTTTTCCTGACATGCCAAAATCCAAAGTTTTTCCCGACGTGATTCCTCTCAAGCCTGCCTTGCATACGCACGTTCAGGCAAAAAACCGCTCGACCAAAGCGCGGTGACGTACAACACGTACGACAGGACTATAAAGGGGAAGTTCCATTCAAATGGCGCCACCCTTTGGGCTACTTTTGCTGATCCTCGTGTTAGTAAAAGTTTGGTGAGAGACAATTCGCGCTTTTCAGTGTTCGTGCTTTTAAGATAGTTTTCTGGTGTTCAGTTTGTGCTTGTTGGTTCGTATATGTCTTTCAGTGCTTGTAGCTAGTTCGTATCAATTTTTTCAGTACGTTCTTGTCCGCTCGTTACTGATTTTCAGGTCGTTCTTCATAGGCCTTGCTGTTCTTCAGTGCGTTCTTTTAGTTCGTTCTGACCGACCGACCATGTTCTAGCCATGTTGCAGGTACGTACTCGTCGTAGAGTTCGTGCTGTGTTTGGGCTTGGTGTTGGGGTTCATGCTTTAACCCAAGTCCAGTCCATGAACAGGGTGAGGAGGAGTTCATGGACGAAGAATTGGTTGCTCCAGCGGGAACAATTCTGTCACATGCCTTTGCTGCGGGAGATCCAGGAGAATAACCCTGATGACTACAGGATTTTTTTCCGGATGACGGACCCCGTTTTTCAGCATCTGTTGGCTTTGGTGTCCCCCTATATCATGAGGCAGGACACCGTCATGCGGGAAGCCATCACTGTTGAGCAGAGGCTAGCCACCACGTTGAGATACCTGGCGATGGGGAGATGTCTGCAGGACCTCAAGTTCTCAACAGGCATCTCCCCCCAGGCTCTGGGACTCATTATCCCCGAAACCTGTTCTGCCATAATTCAAGTTCTGCAGGAGGACTATATTAAGGTAAATTTTCTCCTTTAACATCACATTCTATGTATTTAATGCTTGCTAATGTATTGTATTTCTTTCATCATTCCCTAATTACCATGATTGCAATATGCTGTGAATGTCCCCTTTGTCCCCAAGCATGCTGTAAGTTTTTAATGCTCCTTTTTTTGGCCTACATGCATATTTCCCTTCACTAACCTCTCCAGCATGCTATCCTGGGCCCAAACACACCTAGCCTAGTCACTTCCCAATGTATTTTGTCTGCTCCATTGTAGTGCTTTACCCTAAACACCCCCTAAAATGTGTAAAAATGTTTTATTTTCATTAAATTCAGACAGAGTGCTAGAGCCTTGATTTATGAGGTCCCCAACTCATCTAGAACCCCCCTAAGACTATTTTAATGAGCTATCAGAGGGGGTGAGGAATCTGATAAGTGATTATTATATTTTTGTCTTAAAATACTCCTTAAAATAAATGTTAATACTGATGTTGGCCAATAATGTTTTTGTCTAATCTGCTTGCAATGCTTATGTGTAAAAGTATCAATTTTTATTATTGTTTAACTCCACAGTTCCCTTCTACGCCACAGGAATGGCAGAATGTGGCATCCCAGTTTGCCCAGCGGTGGAACTTTCCCAACTGCGGAGGGGCAATAGATGGGAAGCTCGTCCGCATCGTCCCACCACCCCATTCGGGATCCTATTACTATAATTATAAAGAGTTCCACCATATAGTGATGATGGCGGTGGTGTTGACGAACTATGAATTCCTGTATGTGGACGTGGGGAAAAATGGCCGGATGTCCGATGGCGGAGTCTTTTCCAAGACGGAGTTCGCCCGACGTCTACAGAGTGATGACCTTGCATTGCCACCTGCGTCAGACAACGTGGAGGGACTACCATTTGTCTTTATTGCAGATGAGGCTTTTGCGCTAGGTCCCCATCTTATGAGGCATTTCCCCAAAAGACCCTCACCCCTGAGAAGAGGGTGTATAATTACCGGTTGGCCAGAGCCAGAAGAGTGGTGGAAAATGCATTTGGCATCATGGCCAGCCGGTTCCGCCTGTTTCTAACCTCCATCAACCTTGCAGGATATAAACTGAACCATGTTGTAATCACATGCTGTGTCCTGCACAATTATTTAAGGGTACATTCCCCAAATTATCTTTCATCTGTTGGGCCTGAGGCCGCACTACAGGACAAAATCCATTGCCAGCCCTGGAAGCTGGCCGTACTGGCTTGGCCCCCCAAAGCGCCCGTGATGTGCGCCAACAAAATGTGGACTATTTTATGGATAGGGGGGCCATTGCTATGCCAGACAAATCTTGATGTGTTCTAAATAAAAAATAATTTTTTCCTGAAAACATCTTGAATTATATTTTTTGCTTGTGTTTCTTTTATCTGTCTCCTAGGTTCTCCTAGTGCACTTGTAGTGCCATGTGTATTTTCCTTTAGTAAATACCCACCATTGTCAATGTAAACACCAAAAATAACCTACATTTTTTTTCGGCAACATTGATTTAAGAAGCCACACATTGTTGAGTACAAAAGCTTTTACTCCTTGCACATTAAAATTGTGCGTAATTTTTAGAATTTTTTTTTTGGGCAAAAACGCATAAACAGGCATGTTTTAAAACCTAAAACATTTTCAAATCTGGAACTTCTAAAGTTCAACATGTACAATTTTAAGGCAAGATCAGACATTCTATTGTGTTTAAAATATTTTTATCTTGCCTTCATAAAAGATGGGGTGATATCACCCCTAAAAAAGCCACATTTTGAAGATGCATAAACCATGGTGTATAAAAAAGGTGATTTCCATCCTGATAGCATGCCTCTTGTCAACATGGGCTATCTGCCATCATGGGGGATCAATGGATGTGTTTTGGGGGTGCAACCCCTTCCTCTCACCTTCTTGAGTTGCGAGGAAGGGGTTGCACTCACAAAACACGTACATTGATATCCCCTTATGGCAGATAGCACATGTTGAAACACTGTGTGCATGTTCAAAATGTGGCTTTTATGTTTCTAAAATTTTAAACAACATTAGAAAAAAAATAACAAAACATGGATTTTGCCCAAATTTAGATCCTCCCAAGTACGTTGATCATGTTCTTGAGTTTGAGCTCCACCTGCTTGCTTTTTTCCTTGATATTGTGCAAGTCTTGACAGCAGACCATTATGTCCTGTATCATTATCTGTGCACTATGACTTGTCAAAGGGGCATGTTCTTGGTCCACAAGCAGAACATCACCTAAAATGTCAAAACACACCATGTATTGTAAATATGCAGGCCTAAATCTATTACCAGAATCTGTGGTGTATGACACTGACCTGTTGTGGTGCCATTTTCCACCACTTCCTCCACCTCTCCTTCCTCCACTTCTCCTTCCTCCACATCCCGCGGTTGGGGGTCTCTTGGGCTCCAGTCTAGAAGCTCTTTGAAGCTCTATGAGAATGAAACAAAAGGTATATTTTAGGAAAAATATATTTGAGGCCAGAAAGAGGAATATGAAACATTCTTTGGAAGTGTGGTACAATTGTCTGTTTTGGCAGAGTTCCAAGGTGAACACATGATTGTAACCCTTACCAAAGCTGGAACATTTATCTATTTTGGTCAAGTTTCACACATGGAAACATCACAAGAATCCACTGGATCACCTGTGTGGGACACCCTAAAAAGGTTGTTCTGGTGGACCACACTAGTGCTCCTGAGTCCAGATGTGTAACCAGCTGCTGAGCATCCTCTCTTTACATTACACAGAATCCAGTTATATTTTTTAAATGTAGTTGTTACCAACACATCTAGACAACAATGTTCAAGAAATCTTCTCCAAAAAATAGGCATGTGAAAATCTAGTTAACCCTGTATCTGCCAAAAACATTGTATTATTAGTGAGCGATTGAACGATGTGTACTACAACCGATTACTGTGCCCACGAACACGAAAGTTGCCATCTTTAACTGTACAACATTAAAGAAAAGCACATGCAGCAACATGGAAGTAATAATAATCATAGTAACACATGAAAATTACTTACTTTTTCCAATAACTTTCTTCATCCTCCTGTACTGCTCCGGCTCCGTCAGCTTGAGGTCAGACCACCGTTTCCTAAACTGCTCTTTTGATCTGTGCACCCCGAATTTATGGTGAAGAGCTTTCACCACTTTGGACATAATTTTGGCCTTGCGAAGATTTGGTGTTTTGTACGGCCGATACTTTGCATCATAATCCTCCCTCCTCAAAATGCACACCAACTCCACCATCTCCTCAAAAGCCATGTTCGAGGCCTTATATCTCCGGGATCGGGGCGTTTGTTCCTCCGGAGTTTCCTCCTCGTTTGAGGTAATATCAGCCACCTGCTGTCTCTCCGCCATGTCGTCTACCACTGCGATGAGCGAGAAGGGGCGGGGAAAGTACTAGAACGAACGTCAGGGGCGGGCAAAGCATGCAGAGTTTCACGCATGTGCAGTGTATATAAAGCAAAGACGCATGTGTCATAACTAATAATCAGTGGGTCCTGCTGATTGGCTCCCACTGTGTCCAATCACAGCGGGAGTGGGTCGGCGGCGGTGCGAGCGCGCCCCAGACCCGGAAGTGCAGGATAATGTACCAGTACGTGATTCTGTGCAGAGCGGCAGTCCCACCGCGTCCCACCACGGTTAACAGAGTATGAGTATGAAACCATATGGGCATATGTATTTTATATAGGGGAATATGGAAATATGTCAATGTGCGAGTTGGCCAAGCTGGATTGCATGTTATAAGGCCTTGTTCACACCTATGCATTTTTTTGTGCATTTTCAGTTTTGCAGAAACACACTACAGTCCATTTAACATAAAATGCAAACACAGTGATATAAAACTTCAAATAAAAAGTCCAAATAAAACTGCAGCAGCGCTACGAACAAAAATGAAAAAGTATGTCTTCCATATAAACATAAATATGGGTAGCTTAGATAGTGAATGGTGATTCAGGTTGTGATTGGTCCAAATGCTAGTTTCAGTGCTCCTTTCACCCAGGTATGTTCACCGCGTGGGGGGGGAGAAAAAAGGTCCCCCTATGGGGATGCACTCACCAGATATCAGATCAATATAGGCACATATTAACCGTCCTCCTCAAGTGTTCTGTCTTCTTACCACAGTATTAATTGTAAGGTACCGCTAGCATATGTAAGGAGAAAGAACAAACCACATAGGGTAGTACTGTCTGGATAATTTATTAAAGAAATCCCCCAAGTACCCCCTTTACATATGTGCATACCAGATATCAATGTAAAACAGGCAATAAAACATATGGAGTGTGCGCTTCTGTGCTGTAAACTTGCCCCTGATGAACGCCGGAATATAGTTCCTTTCCCGGCGTCTTCCTGGAAACCAAGTCCTGGAGCGCAAGCGTCACTTCCGGTTTCCTCGGTGTAGTAGGTCACGCCCTGTCCATTTAACATGGTTTCCTATGAGTCACGTTCACATCTGTGCATTTTATGGAAAGGGCCAGGGACTTTTTTCTAGTTTTTGGTTCCATAGACTTCAATGGATCAAAAATGTGCATTGAAAAACGCAAAATGCACCTGGAATATGCAAACTGCAACCTGCATAGGTGTGAACCAGGCCTAAGGAAGCAAACTAACACCATATGCCCCTAGTTCCCACTATGAATCGCACAGGAATGTGCTGCGCTTTCCTGTTCGATTCACATACAATTCAGTGCGGTGCAATTTGAGACAATTTATTTTGAATGGGCTCAAATCGCACTACATCGCACCAAAAAAAGTGCATGCACTACTTTTCGAAGCACACTGCAATCAGATAGCCTTTAGGTGAACACACCGCATTTGCAACCTGCATTTGGGGTGTCAATAACTTAACACTGACACCCACTGCAGATCGCAACTGCAGTGTCTTATGAATGTAGGTTTCCCAAACTGCATTCTTGTATAAACCTAGGCTAAAAGACGTACATGTCTTATTTTATTTCTTAAATAGTTTATTTTGCTTACAACATGGTGTTTAGAATAAATGATTTCCTATGGTTGACTTGCCTGACACAGGTATGCAGAAACTCCTGTTTCCAATAGAGTAATTATTACCCTCCTCTTGTGATTCATGTCATGATGCCTTTATATTTGTATCTTGTTTTTTTATTTTTTGTTTTTTTACAGTCACCTTAGAATAGATAATATGAAGAGAAGAGGTTTGTGCTTTGTGTCAATGAGTCATTTCTTCTTTCAAACATAAAGAAAGAAAAAGGTGTGCCTAATGAAAGCCTGTAATTACATAATATAAAAAAGAATGCTGAACACGCTCAGTGGTCCTTTGTCACCATCTAGTGTGTAGAATGCTGTAACTGTGTTTTTTTTCCACAGCTATTTTATGATGATGCTCATTTTAACAGAACCTTCTACTTGCACAGACCAGAGATACACATTAAAAGGATTGACACTGACCTTTTACTATTTGAATGCTATTGCAAAAAAGGAAAGGATTCTGTGTTGTAAGTTCTGCCTGTCTGCTCCCTGTATGTTTTGCAGCTTCTACTCTGCTAATTTTTTTTTTCATTTCTAAGGAGTACATATTCCATGATAATTTGCAATGATTCCTGTACTGACTCGGCCTCTTGAAACTCCTCCTCCCCCATATCTGTAGTTCAGAAGACAAGCTCTGTGAAATGTGTGACACAGTAGTGCCTACTCACAGGGCATAGGGAATACATATGTATGCGTCAAAAGTGTTAAAAACTACTAATAAGTAAAATAAACTAAGAAGGCATGTGGGTTGCTGCAGTTTAATGGTGTGTTATACCCATATGCATAACCCTTCCGGTAGATGCTGCGCTACCCATTTATCGATATACCATATGTGAATAACAATTATAAAGTGCTATAGTGCAGACAAAAAAAAAACAAATCTTGTGACAACTTATTCATAGATACATATAAATACTTTCAATTGGTGTAAAAACGTGAAAATATTTGTGAGAATCAAATAACAGTCTATAAATAAAATAAAAAAAAAGTATGCTCCCAATGAAAGTAGTGAATGGATTTACATGCAAAGGATTCCAAGTAAATTTCTCTGTGTGCATGCGATTCTCCACTGCAAAAAACACTGTGAGTGCCCCCCCAAACGGTGTGCACTCACCCACAGATATGGACCCTCTGGGCTTATACTGAGGTGGGTCTACAAAGCTTTTATGTGTATGTTATTCCATACGGAAATGAGAAGTCCCCCTTGATGTATCCAGTTCATAGGAAAGATGAGATCACAGGGATCAACATAGAGTGATACTATTTATTTAAAAGTACACATAAAAAGATAAAGGTGTCTACTCACATGATAAAGTGCTGTGTCCCGACACCAGGAATGATCTGCCCAGCATCTATTGGAAAGACTATGCTTAGTAAGGCTGGATTCACACCTATGCAGTTTTAGTGCTTTTTGCATTTTGCAGATTTGCACTACAGCCCATTTACGATGATTTCCTATGGAACACAATCTGTAGTGCAAATCTGCAAAATGCAAAAAGCACTAAAACTGCATAGGTGTGAATCCAGCCTTAATACGTGTCACAGAATTCAAAAAAGTATATGTGTAGGGAGTAGGGTTGCCACCTCATCCCTTTAAACCTGAACACATATTAATTACATAGGTTCTGTGGCTGATTAAGGTGGTAATTAAACTCACTTGGTGCCTTATCTGCATTAAATTGGCCTAAGAACCTGTGTAATTCATATGTGTTCGGGTTTAAAGGGATGAGGTGGCAACCCTAGTAGGGAGCTTCACAAAGTAAGTGTATAAATTTTAAGGTTGTTCAGATTAAGGCCCCTCCCAGATAGCAATCAATTGAGCTGTAATTTTGAAAATGACTTGCTAAGCTATTGCTAGAATTGCCAGGCTTCACAACTTTGTTGCACAATTGCAGAAAGTCTGCATTTCATGACTCCAGACAACTTTCTTTGCAATCATTCTGCAAGTCTGCTGCAAGTTCTGATTCAGTTATGTTGTGCAATAGTCATCCCACCACAGGGGTCACTGTGACTTGCAAAGCTCTTGCTGTAGACTCAACATTGCAATTTTGTTCTTGCTAGAGACTTGCCATGCAAATTTGCTCCAAATTGGAAAAGTGTCAACTAGAACTTGTGCTTCAAGTGCTCTGCAAGTGTACAACTTGTGTGACAGCAGGAAGGTAAAGTCACCTGGTTGCATCCAGGGGGGTAGATATATTTCGCCCAGATTCAGGCTTTACGCCGACTTATACAACTAGGTGGAGAGTTGTATAAGCCCAGCTGAGGCTAGTGGGCTCATGGATGACTCATACCTCTAGGGAGAGTGTGGGGCGTCGTGCAGACAGGGAGTTGATGAGACCAGCTGAAGCTTGTCAGCTCATTTAGGCCTCTATAAGAACTCCCAGATTCATTAGGTGTTTGCTCATGCCTGGAACCAGACCTGTGTGGACTGTCTAGGGAGAGTGAACCCCTGTGCGGTGAGACAAAGCCTGTGTGGCTATTTGCTTGGACATTTAAAACCAGGGACTTAGGGACTAGGACAGCACTAGGCTGATCCCAGTTGTTAGTTAGGAAACCTGTATGTTTAGTCAGAGGTCAAGTTGACCAGGATTTATTTTGTTTATGTTTCTTTTGCTTTGCTGTGTTTTGTCACTGTAAATAGAAAATAAACCGCACCTTTTTGATTTTGAAAACCACAACCTCCGTTTGCTGGGCCTGTTTTTGTGTGGGGAGCCCATCTCGGGGGTCACACACACCCGCTGCCGAGCTAACCCCCTCACAGTTGGTGGAGAACCAGTGGCAGTTTTTTTTTAAGCCAGCATGGAGGAGATACTGAAGCAGCTGGCTCTAGCAAATGCCAATCAACAGCAGACAAATGCAGGTTTGCAAAAGAGCCTTGCAGCTCAACAACAGAACTTCGCAGCCCAGCAGCAAGCTCATCAACAGAGCCTTGCAGCCCAGCAGCAGACAAACGCAACTTTGCAACAGAGTCTGGAGGCTCAGCAACAAGCCCAGCAGCAATCTGAGGCCCGCTTCATAGACCTGTTGCAGAAGCAAGAGCAGAGACTACAACAACAGATGGAAGCAGCAATGCAGCAACGTCCGCAGACCAGTGAGGAAAGCCGTCCCACCAATACCGCGTCCTTTGGGGTGAGTCGTTTATTGACAAAAATGACTGGAGAGGATGATCCAGAGGTATTTTTGACCACATTTGAAAGGACCGCTGAAAGAGAAAAGTGGCCTGAGGAGCAGTGGGCTGGACTGGTGGCTCCTCTGTTAACTGGTGAATCGCAGAAAGCTTACTATGACCTAGAGCCTAACCAAGCAAAAGACTATGCGATGCTAAAAGCTGAAATATTGGCAAGGCTGGGTGTCACCCAGGCTGTCCGGGCTCAGCGTGTGCATAACTGGACTTTCCAGCTTGGAAAACCCCCCAGGTCTCAAATGTATGATCTCATTCACCTGAGCAGAAAGTGGCTACAGCCAGAGACTTTGTCCGCACCAAAGATTGTGGAACGTGTTGTAATGGATCGGTTTTTGAGAGCTCTTCCTACTGCCATCCAAAAGTGGGTAAGCCATGGAGACCCAGAGACGGCCGATGGTCTTGTAGATCGTGTGGAGAAATACTTGGCTACAGAGAACCTGACGGCCTCTTCCAGAGACACTCGGACTTTCCACCCTAAGACCAGACCATCCCCAGGGGCGGATAAGAGGATTCCAAGGGGTGAGGGTGGAGAGAGTGAGAGGGTGGGAGCTCTACCCCAAGTTTGGCGAGAACAGCCTGGGAAATCAGCGGCTCAAGAGGCCACAAGAAGGATCGTTTGCTACCGCTGCCGGCAAGCGGGACATATTGCAGCCAATTGCCCGGTTGTGGAGGAACCCATGCAGTGTGACTTTCTGACGGGCAGACGTCAGTCGCTGTGTGCGACAGTCGCATGCACTGCCATTCGAGGAACTGAGAAACATTTATGCAAAATGTGTGTTAATGGTAGAAATGTTGTGGTATTGCTGGATTCAGGTAGCCTTGTGACCCTGATAAAGGCTGAGTTAGTTAAAACAGAGGTCTCTGGGAATAGCAAGGTAGCTGTTATTTGTGTGCATGGGGACACCCGAGAGTATCCAGTGACTACAGTGTGTTTCGAGACCCCCAAAGGTACCCTCTCTCATCCAGTGGGCTTAGTATCTCAGTTACCGCATGACGCCATTGTGGGAAGGGATTTTCCGAAGTTCTGGGAACTGTGGGATGATCCTGAGCCCCCCACTGGTGCCCCTATGTACCAGGAATGTGATAGCCAGAACTCCCCTGAGAGTGGTGAGGACTCTCCGGAATTTCCCTTATCAGTATTGGCAGGGGAGACTCAAGAAACTGGAGAGGAGCCCACCTCCTCAGACGAAAACCTACCGTCTGTGGAGTTTTCTGATCTTGAGGTTCACAGGGAAAACTTTGCCACAGAACAGTTGAATAACCCCGCCCTAATAAAGGCACGGGAAAACGTAGTGGAAATAGATGGCGAGTTAGTGAACCCAGATAATACCTGCACTTACCCATACTTCAGCGTAGAGAAGGACCTACTGTATCGGGTGGCAAAAAGGGCAGAAGAAACCGTTGAGCAGCTTGTGGTGCCCAAACCTTACAGGAAGTTGGTGTTGGAGTTGGCCCATGGGCACATTCTTGGAGGTCATCTGGGGACAGAGAAAACCCGAGAGAGGGTATTACAGAGATTCTATTGGCCGGGGGTGATGAAGGACATAGAAAATTATTGTTCCTCCTGCCCTGTGTGTCAGAGGTCGGCCCCGATGCCACATTTCCGTAGCCCGCGGGCCCTCTACCCATCATTGAGGTCCCGTTTGAGAGGATCGCCATGGATTTGGTAGGTCCTATAATCAAGTCCGCTAGGGGGCACCAGTACATATTAGTTATAATGGACTATGCCACCCGTTATCCAGAAGCGATCCCTCTCCGAAATACCTCGGCCAAAACCATAGCCAAAGAGCTATCTCTTGTGTTTAGCCGGGTGGGTATTTGTAAAGAACTGCTTACGGACCAAGGTACACCCTTTATGTCCCGGGTTATGAAGGAGCTGTGTAAATTGTTCAAAGTGACGCAATTACATACATCTGTGTATCACCCCCAAACCGATGGGCTGGTTGAAAGGTTCAACAAAACCCTAAAACAAATGTTGAAGAAAGTGGTGGATAGAGATGGAAAGGATTGGGACTGTCTACTTCCTTATCTGATGTTTGCTATTAGGGAGGTGCCCCAATCCTCTACGGGATTCTCCCCCTTTGAGTTACTGTATGGGAGACACCCAAGAGGGCTGTTGGATATTGCCAAGGAAACTTGGGAAAGTGAGAGTTCTCCCCACAGGAGTGTGATTGAGCATGTCGCCCTGATGCAAGACCGAATTGCACAGGTAATGCCCATCGTGAAGGAACATTTGGCCCAAGCGCAGTTAGCACAGCAGAGAGTGTACAACCGTGGAGCCAAGACCCGTACCTTTTCCCCGGGGGATAGGATACTGGTACTTGTCCCTACGGTTGAAAGTAAATTCCTTGCCAAATGGCAAGGCCCCTACGAGATAATGGAAAAAGTGAGCGAAGTGAATTACAAGGTCAGACAACCAGGAAGGCGAAAGCCCGAACAGATCTATCACGTTAATCTGTTGAAAGCCTGGAGGGATAGAGAGTCCCTAGTCGCAGACACTTGGTCACCAGCTCAAACTGGTTGCGTGATTCCTGAGGTTGGAATAGCAGCCACCTTGTCACAACCCCAACAACAGGAGGTTAAGGAGTTTGTGCTTCGCAACAAGGAGGTATTCTCTGAGCTGCCGGGACAAACATCTGGGGTAGAGCATGACATCATTACCCCGCCCGGTGAAAGGGTGAAGTTAAAACCCTATCGGATCCCAGAGGCCCGACGGGAGGCAATACGGGAGGAAGTACAGAAAATGCTGAACTTAGGGGTGATAGAGGAGTCCCAAAGTGATTGGTCTAGTCCCATTGTGTTGGTGCCTAAACCGGATGGGAGCTGGCGATTTTGTAACGATTTTCGTCAGTTGAACAAAGTTACAAAATTTGACACCTACCCCATGCCACGTATAGATGAGTTGATCGACCGGCTGGGAACAGCCCGATACATGACGACTCTTGACCTCACAAAAGGGTATTGGCAAATCCCCCTGGCCAAGTCGGCCAAAGAGAAAACCGCATTTGTAACCCCAGACGGGGCGTTCCAATATAAAAGAATGCCGTTCGGGTTACAGAATGCGCCGGCCACATTCCAGCGGAAAATGGACCAGATGCTGAGGCCCCATCGGAAGTATGATGCGGCTTACCTGGATGACATAATTGTCCATAGCACAGATTGGGCCTCACATCTGCCAAAAGTGCAAGCAGTCCTGGACTCTGTTCGGGAAGCGGGGTTTACGGCTAACCCCAAGAAGTGTACCATTGGGCAGGAGGAGGCCAAATATCTTGGGTACACCATTGGGAGGGGAGTAATAAAACCCCAACTCAACAAAGTCGAGGCCATCCAGAGTTGGCCACGTCCCAACAGCAAGAAGCAGGTACGAGCCTTTCTGGGAATCGCTGGGTATTATCGGCGATTCATTCCCCACTTTGCTTCTAAGGCTGTGCCCCTAACCAACCTGACGAAGGGGAAAGGGTCGGTCATGATTAAATGGACCCCCGAGGCTGAGGCAGCATTCCAATTCTTGAAACAAGCCTTATGTAGCCAGCCAGTGTTGTACTCACCCGACTTCTCTAAAGACTTTGTCGTACAAAGTGATGCGTCAGATGTGGGGTTAGGAGCAGTATTGTCCCAGGTCTGGAACGGGGAAGAGCACCCAGTCATTTACCTCAGCAGGAAGTTGAAGTCCCAGGAGGTAAATTACGCCACCGTTGAAAAGGAGTGTTTAGCGGTGAAGTGGGCTCTAGATTCCCTTCGGTACTACCTGCTAGGTAGGCACTTTGACATGGTTACGGATCACGCTCCGTTAAAGTGGATGGCTCAAAACAAGGAAACAAATAGAAGAGTGAATAGGTGGTTCCTGGCCCTCCAGGAATTCAACTTCACAGTAAAGCATCGCCCTGGCGTTCAAATGGGGAATGTGGATGCTTTGTCTCGAGTACATGAATGCCTGATTGCTGGTGTTCCAACCCCGAGGTTAAAACAAGAGGGGGGGGTATGTGACAGCAGGAAGGTAAAGTCACCTGGTTGCATCCAGGGGGGTAGATATATTTCGCCCAGATTCAGGCTTTACGCCGACTTATACAACTAGGTGGAGAGTTGTATAAGCCCAGCTGAGGCTAGTGGGCTCATGGATGACTCATACCTCTAGGGAGAGTGTGGGGCGTCGTGCAGACAGGGAGTTGATGAGACCAGCTGAAGCTTGTCAGCTCATTTAGGCCTCTATAAGAACTCCCAGATTCATTAGGTGTTTGCTCATGCCTGGAACCAGACCTGTGTGGACTGTCTAGGGAGAGTGAACCCCTGTGCGGTGAGACAAAGCCTGTGTGGCTATTTGCTTGGACATTTAAAACCAGGGACTTAGGGACTAGGACAGCACTAGGCTGATCCCAGTTGTTAGTTAGGAAACCTGTATGTTTAGTCAGAGGTCAAGTTGACCAGGATTTATTTTGTTTATGTTTCTTTTGCTTTGCTGTGTTTTGTCACTGTAAATAGAAAATAAACCGCACCTTTTTGATTTTGAAAACCACAACCTCCGTTTGCTGGGCCTGTTTTTGTGTGGGGAGCCCATCTCGGGGGTCACACACACCCGCTGCCGAGCTAACCCCCTCACACTTGTCAGTGAAAATGTGCAGCAAGATAACAGACTAATGTTGCGTACACACGATCGGACATTCCGACAACAAAACCGTGGATTTTTTGCGGACGGATGTTTGCTCAAACTTGTCTTGCATACACATGGTCACACAAATGTTGTCGGAAATTCCGATCGCCAAGAACGCGGTGACGTACAACACTACAACGAGCCGAGAAAAATGAAGTTCAATGATTCCGAGCATGCATCGAATTGATTCCGGCCATGCGTATGATTTTTGTGCGTCGGAATTGGATACACGCAATCGGAATTTCCGACCACAATTTATGTAGTCGGAAAAATTGAGAACCAGCTCTCAATCATTTGTTACGACAGCAAATGTCCGATGGAGCCTACACACAGTCGGAATACCCGACCAAAAGCTCACATCAAACATCATGTGTACGCGGCATTACTATTCAACACTGCCACAAATTTGTGGCAAGTTATTCTTGCTATCTGGGCTTCCACAAGGGTGTCACTTGTTCAGTCACATTTTTTCAAAGAAAACATAGATTCAGCTTACATCGTTTTTACATCAGTTTTCAGTTTAGGTCAGTTTACATCTGATTTTACATACTGTATTCACGCCATTACATAGTTACATAGTAGGTGAGGTTTAAAATAGACACAAGTCCATCAAGTCCAACCTATGAAATTTCTTAACAACCATGACTCATCTCTGCTGTCAACTGGGGATTCCCCTCTAGCAGTAAAATGTAAACAAAGGAGCTGTCAGTGAAAAAAATAATTACATGGGGTCCCTCCAAGGTCCTTACCAAGTCCATCAAGTCTACGAGTCTGGTATGGATTTTAAGTGAGACCCTATGCCAAAAATGCCAGACCCTTATCTGTGCATGCATCCCCCACTCCTGAGCTGTACCAGGCCATATGCCCTCAACATGGGGGGTATATTGCCAACAAGGGACGAGGAGAAGGTCCACTGACCCACAACACTGGCTCTGTGGTTGTGGAGGTCTGCAGGTGAGGGGCGTGTCAGAACCTGGAAGCCCCCTTTAACAATAACAAAACAACAACACCAGTACCCCTACTCATTCACCAAAAAAAATTACAAATGTAAATAAAAGCACAAAGACAGTTCTTGACAAGTCCTTCATTGAAAAAATTAAAAAGTGCCCCAATGTGCTGTACAGCCATCATTAATCATGTCGTCCAGCAATGTAGGTCCACATCATTCACGATGAACAACAGCCTCTGACCTCCCCCGTTGCTTGCCAGAATCGAATGACAGCTCCGCTTTCTCTGCCACTGAAGAAAACAAGGGTTGGGGTCACCTGGTGACATCATTGACCATATAGGGATATGACATCACCAGGTGACCCCACCCCCTTATTTACTTCAATGGTGAGAGAAGTGGAGCTGTTATTTGGTGCTGGCAAGCGGCAGGAGCAGTCAGGTGTGGGCAGATGATTTTTTTCTTTGTGCAGGTCGCCAGCTGCCATTCATCATGATTAACATGGACCTACATCACTTACCTACATCACAGCATATAAATGACAATCTGCTGGGTGGAAGAGGAACGGATCCCCATCCGTCAGTTTTTAGTGGACCGGATCGAATGCTGGTGGGTGTCAGCGAATACATGTCCACTGACATTTGCCGCTCTATAGAGAGCTATGGATGGTCCGATTGGGTTTGCCTGAAAAAACTGACAGGTGGACGCAATCGATCCGTCAGTGTGAAAGGGGCCTAAGACAGATTTTGAGGGTCCAAGAAAGTGACAGGTTTGCTTTACAATCTCCATGTATCAAGTAGGCAACCATTCCAGTGTCTGTAATGCAATAACCAATAAGGATTGCGCCAACATCAGTCAACCTGTTTTCACTAGCATTTTGTGTAGCCACTAAAACTCAAAGCTTTTGGCTTTTTGCCTTGGTGTACTCTTTCCAAGGATGTACTCTTTGACAAGACAAAGTCAAGTTTGAGTGTGATAGTTTCAGAGCAGCTTAGTGGTTCTTTTCGGCTGTAAAATGGGGACACGTGAAGTGGGACCAACACTGGTAATTACAAAATAGGCAATTGGTAGGGGAGAGGAGTCTCCCTTAAAGGTTTGAGCGAGAAACCCCAACTAAAGTTGGCACAACATTTTCCTATAACTTTTACAAAGAAAACGTTTCTCTTAGTATTATATTACTTTATCAATATTGACGGAAGTACATTTATACAAATTAAGACATTCCCTATAAAAAAAAGTTGTTTGATAATGGGAAAAAAAGAACACTGAATGGATGTATGCAATCAGTATTTAACTATATGTTATATAACTATGTATACTTTGCAATACAATTAGTAATGCATATTTTTAAACATAACGAGACATACTGTATGTAACATATTTAAAATGTCATATTGTTCTCATTACAATTAGGAAGAACGCATATAAGATTCTGATACTCTTAATACATCATTAAGTAACTTTCCAGGAACTTAGACTAAGACTACACTTATGATTTTGATGATTATGATTTGTACGAACATTATTGTTAAATATGAACAGCTGAATATAATTTTGATGATTATGATTTTTATGATTTGTATGAGCATTATTGTTAAATATGAACAGCTGAATGTTATAAACCTAAACCAAACAAGTAACCATTTACTGAGTATGTTGAAAATCTGTAGCTGATGACACAGTAAAACGTGTACAGGCGGTCCCCGGGTTACAAACAGCCGACTTACAAACAACTCCTACTTACAAACGGAAGGAGACAACAGGAAGTGAGATGAAATCTACCCCTAGGAAGGGAAATTCACTCCTGTAAGAATTCTCATGGGAAAAAGGTGTCTCCAGTAAAGCTTTATCACCAATCCTTATTTCCACTACAACCCAACATTTTCCAAATCCAATTGTCACAGGGACAGAAAGTGATGTGAAATGTTCTGAACAGGGGCAAAGCCAGCAAAACAAAAGTTACAGGGGTGTTAACCCTTCCCTATGCTATCCAAAAAATTAGCTGGAGCTACACTTAAAAAATGTACCTGTTCCAACTTACATACAAATTCAACTTAAGAACAAACCTACAATCCCTATCTTGTTTGTAACTTGGGGACTGACTGTACAGGGATAATGATTAAAAAAGATATAATGCATAGCGATATAAATCAATGTTTAGCTTCTACAAATTACTTGAGGTTCATCATAGAAGTATCTAGTAGTCCTTGGGATGACAGTGCATAGATAACGGCCTCCAAATTAGCCATAAGAGACAAAAATCTTTGTAGGCTGTCAAAACTGAAGGATGGTGCATACATTTCAGGTATCCCTGTCAAGAGGAGCATAAATGCAAAGAGCAGAGGAACCAATTAAAACAGATATCTTAGACAGGCCAGCTAAGTTAGAAGGCATTGGCAAGAAAACTGCCATACACAATATTACTCTTGCTAAAATAAGGGCTCCAAAGGACAAACAGATAAAGATGGCTTTAATGCATGTGGAGTGTGGTGCACAAAATTTGGAGGAGTGGGATATAATGCTGTGTGTTGTTTGTTATAGTTTTTTTTAATTTTTTTTAACTATGTACAGTATTTGGCCTACTTAAAAGACAAGAAATGTGGTGTTTATCAAAATCGTATTTAATCAAGGTGCAAAAAAATAGGATTTTTATAACAGCTTACCTGTAAAATCCTTTTCTTGGAGTACATCACGGGACACAGAGCGACATAGTCATTACTAATGGGTTATATAGTTACCGTCAGGTGCTGGCACTGGCAACTTCCAAAACCGGAAGTACCCTCCCCTATATAAGCCCCTCCCATCCGGGAGCACCTCAGTTTTGTAGCAAAGCAATAAGTGTCCCCAAAAGAGGGGTGGGAGCTCTGTGTCCCGTGATGTACTCCAAGAAAAGGATTTTACAGGTAAGCTGTTATAAAAATCCTATTTTCTTTTTCGTACATCACGGGACACAGAGCGACATAGTCATTACTAATGGGATGTCCTAAAGCAATGCCAAATGAGGGGGGGGATACACCATATATAAGCTGAGCGCTATCAGACATGAGGATCTTTTGCGGCCTGCAACACACTGCGCCCAAAGGCGACATCCTCCTGACTTCTAACGTCCACCTGGTAGAACCTAGTAAACGTGTGAACTGAAGACCACGTTGCGGCCTTACAGATTTGAGCCAGGGAGGCCTGGTGATGCACTGCCCATGAAGTTCCAACTGCTCTCGTGGAGTGCGCTCTAACTTTGAACGGAGGCGGTCTCCTTCTCAAGCCATAAGCTTGCATAATGACCTGTCGAATCCACTTGGCTAAAGTAGATTTTGACGCTGCCTGACCCTTTCTGGGGCCTTCCGGCAGAATAAACAAAGTATCCGTTCTGCGAATCTGAGCAGTGGCTTTTAGATAAGCTTTAACTGCTCTTACTACATCCAAAGAATGCAATAACTTTTCCTCCACCGAAGTAGGTTTGGGGAAAAAAGAAGGAAGAACCACATCTTGGTTCAAATGAAACCTCGATACCACCTTAGGAAAAAAGGCTGGATGAGGACGTAACACTACTCTGTCCTTATGGATAACCAGATATGGCTCCCTACAGGACATAGCTGCTAATTCCGATACTCTTTTAGCCGAACAAATGGCTACTAGAAAAATCAATTTCCTGGTGAGAAGCACCAAGGAAATATGCTGTAATGGTTCAAGTGGTTGTTTCTGTAGAACCGACAGAACCAAGTTTAGATCCCATGGACATATGGGAATATTAACCGGAGGACTAATACGCATCACTCCTTGTATAAAGGCTTTGACTAGTGAATGCGAAGCCAAGGGCCTTTGAAAAAATATTGACAAGGCCGAAATCTGACCCTTGATAGTACTCAAGGCAAGCTTCCTATCTACAGCCCACTGTAGGAAGTCCAGAATCCTACCTATTACGTACTTATGTGGATGCCATTTCTTGGCCTCACACCACGCGATGTACGCCTTCCAGATTCTATAGTAGATCTGCCTGGATACCGGCTTCCTGGCATTGATCATGGTAGATACCACAGCATTAGAGAGCCCTCTCTTTTTTAGAATGTGGGCTTCAATAGCCAGGCCGTCAAACCCAGGGCTGGCAAGGAAGGGTGGCACATCGGTCCTTGCGAAAGCCGGACGACGTGGGAGAGTCCAAGGACTCCCCACTGAGATTTTACAATCTCCGCGTACCACGCTCTTCGGGGCCACGCTGGAGCCACCGGAATCACTGGTTTCTTTTCTACCCTGATTCTGCGGAGTAATCGAGGTAACCATTGGCGGTGTGAATGCATATATCAGCTTGAACTGATCCCAAGGGAACACTAGGGCATCCGAGCCGCAAGCTAGGGGATCCCTTGTCCGAGAGACAACACTGTCCCCCTTTGCGTTGAATCTGGATGCTAGAAGATCTACATCCGATGTTCCCCACCGCTGACATATTGTCCAGAAAACCTCGGGGTGAAGGGACCCTTCCTCTGGGCCTAATTGCTGGCGACTTAGAAAGTCCGCCTTCCAATTCTCCACTCCTGGAATGAATACCGCAGATATGGCTGGGACATATTCTTCTGCCCATTTCAGGATGTAATTTACTTCCCTCTGGGCTGCACGACTCCTGGTGCCCCCCTGATGATTGATATATGCCACTGCTGTGGCATTGTCTGATTGAAATCTGACAGGGGACCCTTGGAGTTTGGATGTCCATGCTACTAGGGCATACCGGGCTGCTCGTATCTCTAAGAGATTGATGGGCAGGGCCTTTTCTGCATCCGACCATCTGCCCTGGAGAGACTATTGCTCCAGTACTGCTCCCCAGCCTATAAGGCTGGCATCTGTAGTGACCACCTTCCAAGAAACCGGACTGAAGGATTTCCTTTTTTCCAGATTCTGGGGAACCAACCACCAACGGAGGCTCTTGCGAACGGAAGGGGACAAGGACATTGTAAGTCTAGGGCCTGAACTTTTTTTTTTGTTCCAGGCTGACAGTATGGCCCCTTGCAAATTCCTTGAATGGAATTGACCGTAGGGTACTGCTTCGAATGATGCCACCATTTTTCCCAGCAGCCTCATATACAGGCGTATGGACGGCTGTCTTTTTTGTACCCACTAAGTGGATCAAATCTTTCAAAGACAACACCTTTCCTCGAGGCAAGAATATTTTTCTCTGGCCTGAATCCAACCTTAGCCCCAAGTATTCCAGACTTTTGACTGGTTTTTAGGGCTGACTTGTCTCGGTTGATAATCCAACCGTGAGATTCCAGATACTTGATCGTCTTGTGAACGACCACGTCTAGTTTTTTCACTGAGTGGTCTATCAGCAACAAGTCATCCAGATATGCCATTATCATTACACCTTGTGTTCTTAGATTGGCCAATAAAGGGCCAGAATTTTTGTGAACACTCTTGGTGCTGTGGCCAAACCGAAGGGTAAGGCTCTGAACTGAAAATGGCGCCCTTCTACTGCAAAGCGTAGAAATTTTTGGTGGACTGGAAAGATGGGAATGTGCAAATAAGCATTTTTGATGTCGATCGTGGCTAACCAATCCTCCCCTTGTAGGGCAGTGGCCACCGATCGGATCGACTCCATCGGAAAGTCCTGATATACAGGAATTTGTATAGCCCTTTTTAGAATTAATATGGGCCTCCCGTCCGCGTTTGCTTCGGGACTGTAAAGAGGTTTGAGTAAAACCCGAACCCTCATTCTTCCAGGGGAACCTCCATAATTACTCCTTGGAGCAATAGTTGTTCTAGTGCCAACAGGAGGGACTCTCTCTTCCGGGGATCCCTTGGCACGTCTGACCTCAAAATGGGAAGGAGGGGAGTCTTTTAACTCCAAACTGTATCCCAAACCTACTGTGGAGAGCACCTATCTGTCTTGATCGTGTCCCGCCAGGTCTCTTGCGAACAACTGGAGTCCTCCCCCCACCCGACTGAGTGGGGGCTTCAATGAATTTAACTTTGGGGGAGGTTTTGTACCTCCCCTGACCCAGGGTTTCTCATGCCCCAGGGACTGGAGAAGCAGGCCTCTTAAAGAGGGACCTCTAACTCTGCTTTTAACCGGCAAGAGCGTATTTTTACCGCTGGAAATTTTCTGGATATATTTGTCCAGGTTTTCCCTGAATAAGCGTTCACCATGAAATGGGACGCTAACCAGCCATTCTTTACAGGGAGCTTCAGCAGACCAGTTTTTGAGCCATAGGAGCCTACGCATATGTACTATAGACAGCGTAAGGCGGGAGGCCTGATGGACTGAATCCTCTATGGCGTCAACCGCAAAGCCTAAGGCTCTAGGTAGATCAGCTAGGGCAAAGCCTGCTGATCTGTCAAGTCCCTCAAGACCTGTTTCAACTGATCCTTCACTGCTTAGCAGACCCCAATAGCTGCTACTGCTGGTTGTATCACCAAGCAGATTTCCATAAGGACTCCAATCTTTTATCTATTGGGTTCTTGAACATTTGGACATTATCCACTGGACTTGTCAGTGATTTATACATACAAGAGATGGCTGCGTCCACTGTAGGGACCTTCCATATATTTTTTTTTTTTTTTTTTTTCTGATGAACTTATCCTCCATGGGATAGACCACCGGAAATCTCTTGGGGGAATAAATATTTTCTCAGGACGTTCCCAATCCTGGTAAATGAGCCCTTTCAGTAAAGGGTGAAGTGGAAAAGAACAAACAGTCTGGGGGCTTCTAGCGACCCCAACGAGGATACAGTAGTGGTTGATGGTTCCGCAAGGTGCATTTTTAAATGCTGATCGGACCATGTTAGTCAGAGACTGAACCCATAATCTTTCAGCTTGAGATGCTGAGAAAAGGTTCCCCCACTGTTGATTCCTCTATAACAGAATCAACCTTATCCTGATCCCCTTCAGGCAGGTCGATCCCTGTATGGGACTGTTGCTCTGCTAACAGGCACTCTGAAGGAGGAGACGGAGATCGGGCGTGCTTTCCCTGACAGGGAGGCAGCGATAAATTTTGACAATCTCTCTCTAATCCTCCCAGAGCTGAGGAAAAAACCTCCTCTGTTACATACACAGGAGCAGGTGACTGAGGACAGCCACAGTACCAAGTACCCCTGCGGGGTCTCTACGGTCACTTACCTCTGAACTTCAGGGGAGACTGGTGCAGCAGGAGTATGCCCAAGATCCTCAGAGCCCGATGAGACCCCCTTCGCTTCCTGGAAGATTCAGTTCCGGAGCTACTGGACGGCATATTCCTAAGCCTAAAGCTGAGGTATTCCAGCCGTAATACACCACTTTTACTGAGAATAGTCTAGCACAATTGCTGCTATATAAAACAGTTGGTGTCTACTAATGTGCCTTTCTAGGGGATGCCTGTATCAACCGCTTGCTGTATGCCTTTAAATGTTGCCAGCTCTGTCTCTGTACTTCATAGCCAGCTTACTGCAATAATGTGGCTTTTTAAAAACCTGCTGGGACGCCCGCACATGCGCAGAAGCGCTGCGGCGCGCACAGAGCGTCATCCCCCAGGCCCCGCCCCTTTTTCCGGCCACCTCTATATATAGAGGCGCGTGCACGCGCACGCGCGCGGCCACGTGCGCCTCGGCGCTAATTTTCAAACATGGAAACCAGGGACAGGAGCCAGGGCCCCCTTTGCCGCAGGCCGGGGGATAGACGAACACTGCAACATGGCAGAGGAAACAGTTTCCTGTAGGAGAACTCACCAGCTGCCTGGACTTTGTTCTCTGAGAAGAAACTAGTCCATATGACAAGAAAAACATTCCACAGCGGCCTCTAGTGACAAACACAGGTACCGCAGTTTAATATACTAAACATATATAAAAAAACATTCCTTTTTTTTTTTTTTTTTTTTTCTTGACCACCATTAAAAATTATTACATTTTTTTTAGTAGTTACAGGCATGCACAGATATTAGCGGGAATACCGTTAGGTAACAGACAGAAAGACAAATTAGGCTTGGGGGTCCCCCAATAGAACCAAGTTCCTGGGGGCCCCCACTTACCTGTTCCCCGCCGCAGGACTTTGTTTGGTCCACAAAAGCCCAAACTTCACCTATCACGGCAGGCATTGTAATCAAACCTTCAGGGACCGGGTTCCCAAGGATTCCACTCCCCTGGACCTGTATAGCACCCTGCACAGAAAACATCTTGGTCGTGGGTATGACCAGAGCTCTGGATCCCAGGGTCCAGCTCTCCTAAGAGAAGCATTACAGGCAGAACCTTGCTCTTCTCTGCAAGGCCCGGGTACCGACCGTTTAGCTATGAAGCTTTTTTGGTCGGATCCGGAATAGCTTACTGAGGCCCAAAAGAACCTGTACGCAAGCTCAGTGAAAAACACATGTTTCTTCTTGGCCAACACCTTAGACACTGGCAAAAAACTGAGGTGCTCCCGGATGGGAGGGGCTTATATAGGGGAGGGTACTTCCGGTTTTGGAAGTTGCCAGTGCCAGCACCTGACGGTAACTATATAACCCATTAGTAATGACTATGTCGCTCTGTGTCCCGTGATGTACGAAAAAGAAAGCATTAAAAGATGGCTGCTATTGTGGACTTTGGAAGTAGTCAGCCAGACGTAGATTTATAGATGTATAGGGATTTTCCTTTTAGCTAAAATTAGCTAAGCCCTTGCTCAAAATGTTATAACAGCTAATCCATAGTTGGTAGTTATGAGAGGTGGGCTTTGGGGATAGATGACCCTCTTAACTTGAATATTGTCAGGTTTATTAAGTCATGTGAATTCTTTAAAGAACTGCCTGCCCCTTCTCATGGGCTTGAAGCTTTCTGTATCCAAATCTGTAACTAGAATTTCTAGATTCTGCAGTCACTGAGGTTTTGAGAATGGAAAGAGAAACCAAACGTTTTAAAGTGCTTTAGTGAAGTAACAATAAAGTATTAAAAATCACCTCAAAGTGTATTTCATTCATCTTTTTTCTGCACCGTAAATGGCATTCATCTTTTTTTCTGCACTATAACTGTATGCATTGTGGGAAATCAGTAACAATGGCAAGAGTGAATGGCAAGGGTCTTAAGAAATGATCAACAGGAAGAATAGCAGTTGGTTGTTTACTTGTATTTTGTTCCTTGGGATAAAGTTATAGCATTAGTTTTATCCTTCTGGGGCACAACAAACGCAGCATAAAACAACATTAATTTTACCTCACCACTCCACATACAGTTGTTTAAGTGCACACAATTATCATAGTTGCCAACAGTCACGGATTGGCCGGGACATTCCCGGGATTCAAACCCTTTTCCTGGATTTATTTTGTCCCGGGAAATGTCCCGGCAAATCAGTTTTTTCCCGGTTTCCACGATTTTGGCCGCCGTCGCCGCTAGAGGTCCACGGCCGGCGGAGACAATGTCCCTGCCGGCTGCCATTTTAAAGAAGACCAAAACACGGATGTAGTACAATAGAAAATAAAGCTGCTGCGGCGCCGCCCACACCCCGCGCCTCCCTGGGGGTGGACAGCGCCGCAGCAGCTTTATCTTCTATTGTACTACATCCATGTTTTGGCTGGCCGGCCGCCCCCCCCCCCGCCCTGCCCTGCCCCGCTGCAGGTCCGTCTGTAATGGACACATATTTCTTTTGTGGTTTAGGATCTGGGCCTGCTGTCCCTCCATCCTTCCTTCTCTCTCCTACCCTCCCTCTTTCTTTCTCTCTTTCTTTCTCCCTCCATCCCTCATTCATCTCAGACTCTAACCACACCCCCTTTGAGCCATGCCCATTTAAGCCAATCCCACTACCCGTGTAAACCACGCCCATTTTCCGCCCCTAATTATAGCAAGGCTCCTCCTACATGCGAAAAAGTGTCCCCGATTTTTTTTTTGCAATGTTGGCAACTATGAATTATGAGGTCATTTGTAACAGAATACAGTGGTGCTTTACAGATTGTAAAATCTTTTGTTTTCATATTTAATCAGAAATATGCTAAAACATGATATGTTTTTCCTAAAAACTAGAAAATCTAATTACAGTTAAAGTGGATGTAAACCCTCCATACACCCCCCAGTGAAGTGAACAGCCTCAGATGATACACAGGGATAAACCAAATCTCCCTACTTCGTGTTAGGAAATCTCCTCTTCCTGTTTAACACAGTGTGATGTCTGGGCATACAGCCAAGATAGCTAAAATAACTGATTGGAGGAAAGGCATACAGCCCATTTCATCATAGGCAGAGACTCTCAAAGGTGTTTTGTAATAGGGCCAGCTCCCTGCTAATCTATTTATAGCAACCTCCCCCGACAGAAATTTCAGGCTGCTTTTATCTGATGTGTCTGAGAATTTGTCAGGAGTTATCTGGCTGATAACAGAGGAACGGGTTAGCAGAGAACTATGGGACTTAGCTCTTTGAAGAGAGATAACAAAATACTGCAGATATATGTGCCCAGCTCAAATTTCATGAATCGGGTTTACATCCACTTTAAGCCATGAAAGCATTAAAGATTGGTTTATCAGGGAAAATGATCCAACTTTACATGTTTGTGTATACCCAAAATATTTGATCCTCTAGGATTCTCAGTTCATTTGCTTGGGAAATCAAGCAAGGCATGACAATCAGATGTGAGGATGGGAAGCCATGCCTTATTTGAAGACCAAAAATCGGAGTCTTTCCTCTCTAAGTCGGATCATAAAAGCACAGTGTAACGCCGAGCGCTCCGGGTGTCCCATCCTTCCCGGATCGCTCGCGGCGTCGGTCCCCCTGCAGCGCTCCGGTCAGCCCCCCTGGCCGTGGGCGCTGCTCTGTTACCAGTGGGGATGCGATCCACGCGGCGGCACATCTCCGTCCGCGGATCGCATCCCATCCTACTCACCATCCCCCTCCTGCTCCTTCCCGGCGCGCGCGGCCCCGCTGTGCTCTAGTGCGCGCGCGCGCCGGCCTTCTGAGATTTAAAGGGCCAGCACACCATTGATTGGTGCCTGGTCCAATTACTGTGTGCACACCCTAATCTGATATAAACCCACTTCCCCTTCCTGTCCTTGCCGGATCTTGTTGTCTTAGTACCCTGTGGAAGCGTTTTGTGAGTTGCCTTGCCTGTGTATCTGACCTGCTGCCATTGTCTCAGACTACGAACCATTGCCGCCTGCCCTGACCCTCTGCTACGTCTGACCTTGCCTCTGCCTAGTCCTTTTGTACCGCGCCTATCTCAGCCGCCAGAGAGGTGGAGTCGCTACTGGAGGACACGACCTGGTTGCTACCGCCGCAGCAAGTCCATCCCGCTTTGCGGCGGGCTCTGGTGAAAACCGGTAGCTGCTTAGAACCGGTCCCTCAGTACGACCCGTGCCATCCCCTCTCTGGTACAGAGGATCCACCTCCTGTATCCCCACTAGCCGTCAGTCCGGCTCGTGACACACAGGTTTGTGGAAGTGTGATAAGGCTCAAACAAAGCATTCTCTGGTTGGACGAGGTGGAGAGTGTGACATCACCTTCCCACCTCTCCACCTTGTCCAATCAGAGAATACTTTGCATTCATAGAGAAAATGCAAAGCACTGGTACAGGACCCAGAATCTAGTAGAGATCTACTATAGATATTTCCAGCTTCTAGGGGGATCCCACAAGTATGTTGTTTGCATAGTTACATTGGCCCCCAGCTGGACCAATGTAACTATAAAAATGCTATACCTGGAATTCTACGTTGTCCTGAAAAACAAAAAAAAATGGTTTCTGTAATGACATAAAAAATCACACCCCTTTAAAATAATCACATTTTGTAGCTTTGCAGCCTGAAATGAAGACAGACACCGTTTTTGTTTTATCCAGCTGTATTTACTCATTACAACTTATAACATCCAAGTGAAAGATATAACACCAACACTAAAAAAGAAAAAAAATCTAAATTCAACGACCAAAACACTGAGTTGGAAAGAGAATTACCCCCTCCTAAAAATTACTTGTAAACTAGGTGTAGCTAATCATTTTCTCAATCTCACACAAATCCATTTAAAATTTCAACTGTGATCAGCTGTGGTCATTTTGAATAGCTGCTGACTTTTAATATTAGGACACTTACAGTACCTGTCCTGGAATCCAGCGATGTTGGCACCCCCATCAGCTCTCGGGTGCCACCACCACCATTGCCTGTAAGGGCCTTGCGGCTTCACAGCCGGCTTCCAACTGTGCATGTGCAAAGCGGGCTGTGCTTTTTGAATGGCCCGGTGGCGTGGAAAGGAGGAGGAGGGCCGAACTCCTGAGGGATCTCGCCGCGGCAAGATCTCTCGGAAGTGGGGATGGGTACCTGTCAAAAGTGGAGCTTCCACTTTTGGGTGGAACTCCGCTTTAAGAATTGGAAGTATTTGGCACAACACAGACCCTTGCTGGATATGGACGTCACTCCAAACTGGATGAAAAAGCCAGGAGGAAACTAGTCAGGAAGGCTACTAAGAGGCCTACAGCAACTCTGAAGCAGTTACAGGAATTTATAACAAAGAGTGGTACCGTAATTGTGTGCATGTGACAACAATATCACAAATTCTCCACAAATGTAGCTTGTATGGGAGGGTTGCAAAAAAAGCCACACCACAAGAAAGGCCACATGAAGTCATGACTGCGCTTTGCCAAAATGCACCTTGAAGGTTCTGAGGCCACATAGAAAAATGTGTTATGGTCTGATGAGACTAAAATTGTATTATTTGGCCTTAACACCAAACGATCTGTCTGGCAGAAATCCAATACAGCTCACCATCCAAATAACACCATTTCTACAGTAAAGCATGGAGGTGGTAATATCCTGTTATGGAGGTGTTTCCCTGCAGCAGGGACTGGAGCACTTGTCAGGATAGAAGGACAAGTGGATGGGGCAAAATACCATCAAATTCTTGAGGAAAATCTGCTGCCCTCTGCCAGAAAGCTGTCAATGGGAAGAAGGTTTACCTTCCAACATGACAACGACCCAAAGCACACAGCAAAAATGACCACACAGTGGTTGAAGAAGAAAAAGGTGAATGTCCTTGCATGGCCTAGTCAGAGCCCAGACTTAAACCCAGGGCCGATCCGAGGTGGGTGCATGAGGTGCAGTGCTCCCCAGCGCCTGCAGAGGTGGGGGCACCAAAGTGCCAGAATGCTCCCTTCCATCCTCCCTCTCCTTGTTTGCGTCACACACAAACACACTGTTTTCCCAGGAGTCGGGCTGTATCTGCTTGTCCCTCGTCGCCACTGTCTTCCCAGATCCTCCCCCACTCAACCGCCTGTCCAATCCGACATTCCTCCTCCCATTTGTTTCCGCCCAACCCCGCCCACACTCCAGCCTTTTGCATGGACTCCTGTGGAGACTAACCTGAGGGGGAAGCTTAATTTGTACGTGACCTATCTGCACAACCCCCTCTCTCCCCTGAATACTTTTTGCTTTGCCTCTACTTCTCTCTCATTTCTTACTGACTGGGGAAAGGGGGGGGCTGTGCAGCCTGGGGGGGGGGTAATTGTGCAGACTGGGGGAAGGGGGGGTTGTGCAGACTTGGGGGGTAATTGTACAGACTGGGGGAAGGGGGTAATTGTGCAGACTGTGGGAGTGATTGTGCAGACTGGCGGAAGGGGGGATGTGTAGACTGGGTGGGTAATTGTGCAGACTGGGGGTAATTGTGCAGACTGGGGGAAGGGGGGGTTGTGCAGACTGGGGGAAGGGGGGGATTGTGCAGACTGGGAGGTAATTGTGCAGACTGGGGGGTAATTGTGCAGACTGGGGGGGGGGTAATTGTGCAGACTGGGGGAGGGAGGATTGTGCAGACTAGGGGAAGGGGGGGCTGTGCAGACTGGGGGGTAATTGTGCAGACTGGGGAAGGGGGGGTTGTGCAGACTTGGGGGGTAATTGTGCAGACTGGGGGAAGGGGGGTAATTGTGCAGACTGGGGGGTGATTGTGCAGACTGGGGGAAGGGGGGTTGTGTAGACTGGGGGGGTAATTGTGCAGACTGGGGGGTAATTGTGCAGACTGTGGGAAGGGGGGTTATGCAGACTGGGGAGGGGGTAATTGTGCAGACTGAGGGAGGGGGATTGTACAGACTGGGGGAAGGGGGAATTGTGCAGACTGGGGGAAGGGGGGTTGTGCAGACTGGTGGGATTGTGCAGACTGGGGGAAGGGGGGTTGTGCAGACTCGGGGGGGGTAATTGTGCAGACTGGGGGAAGGGGAGGTTGTGCAGACTGGGGGGGTAATTGTGCAGACTGGGGAAAGGGGGGATTGTGCAGACTGGGGGTATTTGTGCAGACTGGGGGAGGGGTAATTGTGTAGACTGGGGGAGGGGGTATTGTGCAGACTGGGGGAAGGGGGGATTGTGCAGACTGGGGGAAGGGGGTATTGTGCAGACTGGGGGAAGGGGGTATTGTGCAGACTGGGGGAATGGGGGATTGTGCAGACTGGGGGAAGGGGGTATTGTGCAGACTGAGGGGTAATTGTGCAGACTGGGGGGTAATTGTGCAGACTGGGGGGGTAATTGTGCAGACTGGGGGAAGAGGGGGATTGTGCAGACCGGTGGAAGGGGGGATTGTGCAAACTGGGGGGTAATTGTGCAGACTGGGGGAAGGGGGTAATTGTGCAGACTGGTGGGTAATTGTGCAGACTGGGGGGGTAATTGTGCAGACTGGTGGAAGGGGGGGATTGTGCAGACCGGGGGAAGGGGGGATTGTGCACACTGGGGGAAGGGGGGATTGTGCACACTGGGGGTAATTGTGGAGACTTGGGGGGGTAATTGTGCAGACAGGGGGAAGGGGGTAATTGTGCAGACTGGGGGTAATTGTGCAGACTAGGGGGGTAATTGTGCAGACTGGGGGGTAATTGTGCAGACTGGGGAAGGGGGGATTGTGCAGAAAGGGGGAAGGGGGGGGGATTGAGCAGACTGGGCAGGTAATTGTGCAAACTGGGTGGTAATTGTGCAGACTGGGGGAAGAGGGGATTGTGCAGACTGGGGGGGGGGGTAATTGTGCAGGCTGGGGGAAGGGGGGATTGTGCAGACTGGGGGAAGGGGGGGGATTGTGCAGACCGGGGAAGGGGGGATTGTGCAGACTGGTGGGGATAATTGTGCAGACTAGGGGAGGGGGGTAATTGTGCAGACTGGGGGGAGGTGGGCTTGTGCAGACTAGGGGTATGGGGGATTGGGCAGATGGGGGGTGCAGACTGGGGGTAAGAGGGATTGAACAGACTAGGGGGAATTGTGCAGAATGGGAGGGGTGGAGAACTGAGAGCAGCGCTGAGGAAACTCCCGGAGTCTTGGAGGCAGGCAGAGGCAGGGCATACCAGGGAGTTGTGATGAACGTGACTGGCTCAGGTTGTGGTGCTAGACGTTGGTTTGCAACAACTTGACCCCAGGACCAGGAGCATCAGCCCCCCCAGGAGGCCATGCAAGGACCTGCTGAGCTGCCATCGCTGGGGTGAGAAACCCTGACACAGCTGACCCCCCACATCAGGCTGCATTGATGGGCAATTGTGAGGCTGCACTGATGGGCACTGAAGAGGCTAAGCTTATGGGCACTGGTGAGGCTGCATTGATGGGCACTGATTGGGCAGTCTCCCCCCCATTTCTTGTATCATGTCTGCAGTCTCTGATCATCTCTTGTATCATGTCTGCAGTCTTTGACCATCTCCTGTAGTATGTTTGCAGTCTCTGACCATTTCTTGTATTATGTCTGCAGTCTCTGACCATCTCATGTAGTATTTCTGCAGTCTCTGACCACCTCTTGTACTATGTCTGCAGTCTCTGACCATCTCTTGTACTATGTCTGTAGTCTCTGACCATCTCTTGTACTACAGGTCCTTCTCAAAAAATTAGCATATTGTGATAAAGTTCATTATTTTCTGTAATGTACTGATAAACATTAGACTTTCATATATTTTAGATTCATTACACACAACTGAAGTAGTTCAAGCCTTTTCTTGTTTTAATATTGATGATTTTGGCATACAGCTCATGACAACCCAAAATTCCTATCTCAAAAAATTAGCATATCATGAAAAGGTTCTCTAAACGAGCTATTAACCTAATCATCTGAATCAACTAATTAACTCTAAACACCTGCAAAAGATTCCTGAGGCTTTTAAAAACTCCCAGCCTGGTTCATTACTCAAAACCGCAATCATGGGTAAGACTGCCGACCTGACTGCTGTCCAGAAGGCCATCATTGACACCCTCAAGCAAGAGGGTAAGACACAGAAAGAAATTTCTGAACGAATAGGCTGTTCCCAGAGTGCTGTATCAAGGCACCTCAGTGGGAAGTCTGTGGGAAGGAAAAAGTGTGGCAGAAAACACTGCACAACGAGAAGAGGTGACCGGACCCTGAAGAAGATTGTGGAGAAGGACCGATTCCAGACCTTGGAGGACCTGCGGAAGCAGTGGACTGAGTCTGGAGTAGAAACATCCAGAGCCACCGTGAACAGGCGTGTGCAGGAAATGGGCTACAGGTGCCGCATTCCCCAGGTCAAGCCACTTTTGAACCAGAAACAGCGGCAGAAGCGCCTGACCTGGGCTACAGAGAAGCAGCACTGGACTGTTGCTCAGTGGTCCAAAGTACTTTTTTCGGATGAAAGCAAATTTTGCATGTCATTCGGAAATCAAGGTGCCAGAGTCTGGAGGAAGACTGGGGAGAGGGAAATGCCAAAATGCCTGAAGTCCAGTGTCAAGTACCCACAGTCAGTGATGGTCTGGGGTGCCATGTCAGCTGCTGGTGTTGGTCCACTGTGTTTTATCAAGGGCAGGGTCAATGCAGCTAGCTATCAGGGGATTTTGGAGCACTTCATGCTTCCATCTGCTGAAAAGCTTTATGGAGATGAAGATTTCATTTTTCAGCACGACCTGGCACCTGCTCACAGTGCCAAAACCACTGGTAAATGGTTTACTGACCATGGTATTACTGTGCTCAATTGGCCTGCCAACTCTCCTGACCTGAACCCCATAGAGAATCTGTGGGATATTGGGAAGAGAAAGTTGAGAGACGCAAGACCCAACACTTTGGATGAGCTTAAGGCCGCTATCGAAGCATCCTGGGCCTCCATAACACCTCAGCAGTGCCACAGGCTGGTTGCCTCCATGCCACGCCGCATTGAAGCAGTCATTTCTGCAAAAGGATTCCCGACCAAGTATTGAGTGCATAACTGAACATAATTATTTAAAGGTTGACTTTTTTTGTATTAAAAACACTTTTCTTTTATTGGTCGGATGAAATATGCTAATTTTTTGAGATAGGATTTTTGGGTTTTCATGAGCTGTATGCCAAAATCATCAATATTAAAACAAGAAAAGGCTTGAACTACTTCAGTTGTGTGTAATGAATCTAAAATATATGAAAGTCTAATGTTTATCAGTACATTACAGAAAATAATGAACTTTATCACAATATGCTAATTTTTTGAGAAGGACCTGTATGTCTGCAGTCTCTAACCATCTCCTGTAGCATGTTTGCAGTCTCTGACCATTTCTTGTATCATGTCTGCAGTCTCTGACCATTTCTTGTATCATGTCTGCAGTCTCTGACCATCTCTTGTATCTTGTCTGCCGTCTCTGACCATTTCTTGAAAAATAACTGCAGCCCCTGACCATCTCCTGTAACATGTTTTCAGTCTCTGACCATTTCTTGTATCATGTCTGCAGTCTCTGACCATCTCTTGTATCATGTCTGCAGTCTTTGACCATCTCCTGTAGTATGTCTGCAGACTCTGACCATCTCTTGTACTATTTATGCATTCTCTGACCATCTCTTGTACTATGTATGCAGTCTCTGACCATCTCTTGTACTATGTATGCAGTCTCTGACCATCTCTTGTTCTATGTCTGCAGTCTCTGACCATCTCTTGTACTATGTCTGCAGCCTCTGACCATATTCTGTAGTATGTTTGCAGTCTCTGACCATTTCTTGTATCATGTCGGTAGTCTTTGACCATCTCCTGTAGTATGTTTACAGTCTCTGACAATTTCTTGTATCATATCTGCAGCCTCTGACCATCTTCTGTAGTATGTGTGCAGTCTCTGACCATCTCTTGTATCTTGTCTGCAGTCTCTGACCATCTCTTGTATCTTGTCTGCAGTCTCTGACCATCTCATGTATCATGTCTGTAGTCTCTGACCATCTTGTTTTGTTTATTGTTAAGAGATCGTGGGAGGATCCCAGGGTAACAAAGACTCCTTAGGGGAGCATATCTGTGTTTGAGTCGTTGCCATAGAAACATTTGCAATGGGGAGGAGTTAGTAACATGACCACGCCCACATTGGGGCGCCCAAAATATTTCTGAACCCAGGCGTCTGTGACCCTAGGATCGGCCCTGCTTAAACCCCATTGAAAATCTGTGGAATGACTTGAAGACTGCAGTCCACAAATGGCCACCATCAAATTTAACTGAACTTGAGCAGTTCTGCAAAGAGTGGGAAAATATTGCAAAGTCTAGAGGGGCAAAGTTAGTAGAGATGTATCCCAACAGACTAAAGGCTGTAATTAAAGCAAAAGGGGGTTCAACAAAATACTGACACAAGGGGCGATCCTTTTTCCAACTCAGTGATTCTGTTTTTTTTTATTTGTTTCTGACTTTTTGGTGATGATGATGTTGGTGATGATGTTATACGTTGCACTGAGTAAATACAGCTGGATAAAACAAAAACTGCGTCGGTCTTCATTTCAGGCTGCAAAGCAACAAAATGTGATTATTTTAAAAGGGGGCGAAGGGGGGATTATTTTCTATACCCACTGTAGGCTTTAATATGTTAATCACTTATGTAATGTCAATCTAAATCTACTAGTTCATCTAACACTACACTCTCCACATGCTGGAAATGATGCTATCCAAATGGGACCACTTTGCTTCTCTGTAGATATAATGAAGGAGTGAGTGAATCCAGCCTAATGCCGCATACACACGATCGGAAATTCTGACAAGAAAAGTCCGATGTGAGCTTTTGGTTAGAAATTCCGACCGTGTGTAGGCTCCATCGGAATTTTTCTGTCGGAATTTCCGCCAAGAAAAATTTAAGAGCTGGTTCTCAAATTTTCAGACGGGAAAAGTTCCCATCGGAAATTCCGATTGTCTGTATGCAATTTCAACGTGCAAAAAAACACGCATGCTCAAAATCAAGCAGAAGAGCCAAACTGCCTATTGATTGATCTTCATTGATCTCGGCTCGTCGTACGTGTTGTACGTCACCGAGTTCTTGATGGTCGGAATTTCTGACAGGATTTGTGTGACCGTGTGTATGCAAGCCACGTTTGAGTGAAATTCCGTCGGAAAAAACATCCAAGGTTTTTCCGACGGAAATTCCAATCGTGTGTACGCGGCATAAGGCAGGAAGTGTGTTACTAACAAGACCACTAAGTGAAAATAAAGGAAAAAAAAAACCACGTGTAAAGCCCTGTACACACGACCGGTTTTCCGGTCTGATAGAAAACTGGCATTTTTCCGACAGGATTCCTGCGAAGCTTGTCTTGCGTACAGACTGTCAGACAAAATCCCACCGGTCCAAAGCGCGGTGACCTACAACACGTACAACGGCACTATAAAAGGGAAGTTTCATTCCCTTTGGGCTGCTTTTGCTGATCTCGTGTTATCACGTGTTAGTAAAAGTTTAGTGAGAGACGATTCGCACTTTTCAGCCTCGTGCTCTTCAGTCCGTTACAGCGTGACGAATGTGCTATCTCCATTACGAATGCTAGTTTTACCAGAACGAGCGCTCCCATCTCATACTTGATTCTGAGCATGCACGTTTTTTTTGCCCTCGGAAAAGCATACACATGACCGGTTTTCACGACGGGAAAAAGTACGTCGGGAATCCCGGCGGGAAAAAAGAGAACATGATCTCTTTTTTCCCGCTGGGATTCCCGCCGGGACTCCCGGCGGTTTTCCTATCGGAAAAACTGCCATGGAGCATACACACGGCCGGGATTCCAGGTCCAAAGGCTTTCATGGCAGTTTTCCTGCCGGGAAAACCAGTCGTGTGTACGAGGCTTCAGGATTGGTAAGCTGCAATACGTTACATTTTTGTTTTTTGGTTTCTACAGAAATGTTTTGAAAGGACCCCAAGAGGGCAGTTCATTTCAGGAAGAAGGAATGGGATAAAATCCTGATGTGCAGGACTGTACAACAGTTACCAGAAATAATTGGTTGCAGTTATTATTGTCCAGGGATCACCACAGTTATTGAAAGCATGCGACACACAGTTTTGTGCAGTAACTTTTGAATATTTTCCTCAAATACAGTAAATGGGTTCTCATTATCTAATTTCAGGTTTTGGATTAAAATCATGTTTTAGGCCGTTTATACAGAAATATTGACAATTTAAAAGAGTTCATAGAGTTTAATCAGCAATGATGATGTGTTATGATGGTAGGAACAAGTACCACTGCAAAGAATGGTCAGATCCAGTTGTTCAACTCCACATCTTTCCCACAGGAGTTGTCCTTAGCTTAGAAAGTAACACGGCCACCTACTGCTTTCTCTTCATGTTCTTCATTTACAATGAAGCACTGCCATATTGCACATCCATGAATGTAGGAGTCAGAAATGCACAGCCAGTTAGTTTCTGAATTGTATCAACTAGCAAATTACCCTAAAAGACCATAGTAAATTGACATATGCTCAGTGCATGTCCTAAGCTGTTCATTTAGCAATAATGACACTCTTAAAGTGGTTGTAAAGTTTTGTTTAAAAAAAAAAAAAAAGAAATAACAAACACGTTATACTTACCTGCCCTGTGCAGTTGGTTTTGCACAGAGCGGCCCAGATCCTCCTCTTCTTGGGTCCCTCTTTGCTGCTCCTGACCCCTCCCTCCTATCAAGTGCCAGAAGCTTTCTATGGGGGCACCTGAGCCGAGTCAGAGCTCCGTGTATCCATTCAGACACGCAGCTCCGACCTGGCCCGCCCCCTTTCTCCCCTGATTGACTGACTGACTGACTTTGATTGACAGCAGCGGGAGCCAATGGCGCCACTGCTGTGTCTCAGCCAATCAGAAGGAGTATCCTGGATGGCTTAGACATTCGTGGACACCGCTGGAGAGAGAAGGGGATCAGGTAAGTAATTAGGGGGATGCTGAGGAGGCTGCTACATAAAGAAGGTTTTTTCATCTTAATGCATAGAATGAATTAGGATGAAAAAAACTTCTGCCTTTACAACGCCATTAAGGTTTTTCACCTTAATGCATTCAATGCATTAGGGGAAAAAGCATTCTGTGCGTGAGCCACCATGGGAAGCGTATTTCCGTGGGGGGGGGGTATCCGATGAAGAGGAGGGGCATGGAGCACCGGCAGGGGTACCCTAGAAGAAGAGGATTTGGGCTGCTCTGTGCAAAACCATTGCACAGAGCGGGTAAGTATAGACATGTTTGTTATTTAAAAAAAAAATAATCAAACGTTTACAAGTACTTTAGGAAAGACTAGGAGAGGCTTACACCTTGAAAAATGGTTCACCCTGCAAAGCAGATGTAAGCAAGCAGATGTTATCATTGGCATGATAATTTTTCACACATGTATGAAGCATGTGCTTCTTTAGATCAATACAGTAAAAGCTGATATGATACAGTACATGTTTCACTTACTGAAGCTATAAATAACCAGATCCCTCAGTAGGGACAACTGTAGCATGATCCCTGTGTTTCCGTTGAATGCTTTGGTATCTTCAGAGCTGTAGGAATACAGTAGGGATGTAGTGTCCGTCTGGTAAAAACACAAAGCATAGCCGGGAGTCACAGTTATCTGACACACATGGAAGTGTTGTATGCTGATGACTTTAGTGGCAGGGGTCAAGGAAGTAAATATTAGTACTGGTAAGAATTCAAAATGTACTTTTCCAAGCTTACATTTTAGTTTGTGTTATTTATTTATTTTTGTGAATGTGTTAAAAGAAGCTTCACCCTGTACAGATACATTTAAAAAACACACACTTACCTGTCCCAGGATCCAGTGATGTCCTCACCCGACCCGACTCTTTGCCTGTCTTCGGGTCCAGACGCCATTATCTTAACTGTGGGCAGCGGGCAGCCGACTGGGACTTCTTGCGGCTTCACAGATGGCTGCCCAGTGCACATGCATGATCCATGCTGCGCCTCGTGAATGGTACTGCAGTCTCCTGGGACGTTTCCCAAGAAACTACAGGGGAAGGAGGGGGGCCAACTTCTGCTCAGTTCGCCACAGCAATCTGACCAGAAGTGGGACCTGTCAATATCAGTGGGTACCTGTAAAAAAAAAAATATATATATATATATATATGTAGTGGGTATGTACTATTTAAAGGTAGCACTGGGTGGTAGTATGACCCTGATGCACTGATTGGTAGAGTAGGGCTGTGTTTTCATTCGTGTGAAGAATTGGTGGTGTTTAGTTCCCTGCGGCCCAGTAGGTGGCGTTGTCGCTTTGGGCCGGGGTTGAACCACCACTGCAGTGCCGTACCCTTTTTGACCTCTCACAGCAGCTGTACTGTGGGGCGGGGAACCCGCTGTGCTTGCTGGGAAAGGTTATAAAAGGGGCGGACATCTTCACCATGAGGTCGGAGTCCCAGGCACCTTTAGCCTGAGGGCTGCTGTCCGTGGTCGGTGTTCAGGCGCCCTTGGCCTGTACACGTGGAGTTTGTGTTCCATCCCAGACACCTTCAGGCTGGGGTGAGGTACTCAAGCGAAGGCTTGGGGCCCAGTACCTTCCACTGGGTCCCACGAGGGAGGGATCGTCCTAAGGTGCCCCGGGTGTCGGGCGTCTGAATCCAGGGCATAAGGGACCAGAGGGGGGATCCTCCCGAAGAACTGGTGCAGCATATTGCCGGTGCCGGGTGGACCTCTGGAGACCGTCCGGATGGTTGTCTTTCCCAGACAGGGGCCAATTCATCAGGGAAGGTGATTCATGTTCTGTGACTGGTGGCAGCGGTACATCTAGTCAACCCAGGTCGGTGGCAGAGACCTGCTCTTAGGCCTGTGGCAGGGGCCTCAACAGTTCACCCGGTCGGTGGCAGCGACCAATCTCACGGTCGGTGGCAGAGACTGTGCGCTAGAGATGAGCTCGGTGTTCGAGTCGAACATAGGTTTGACTCGAACATCTGCTGTTCGCGCGTTTGGCGAAACAACGAACGATTTGGGCCGTTCGCGCCAAATTCGAGTGACGTGATTGGCCCACAATACACTGCGCCATCGAGGAGAGCAATGACCATGCATGCTTGGCCAATCACAGCGCCGGCAGCGAGGAGAGCAATGATTGGCCACAGGCAGGATGCCTGTGGCAAATTATAGCTGAGGGGGTTTAGTACACGCCCCACACTATAAAAGGCCGCCAGCACGGCGGCCTTGTGTAGTGTGTTCCGGAGCAGGGAAAGTGAAGGATAGGCAGGGACAGTTTCAAATCTTGTCATATCTATTCTTTGCTAAACCTTGTGTGTAGGGACAGAGAAGGATAGGCAGGGAGAGTGTCAGTGTCATATACTTTGATAAACCTTGTGTGCAGGGAGAGAGAAGGATAGGCAGGGGACAGTGTCAGTGTCATATTCTTTGCTAAACCTTGTGTGCAGGGAGAGAGAAGGATAGGCAGGGAGAGTGTCAGTGTCATATACTTTGATAAACCTTGTGTGCAGGGAGAGAGAAGGATAGGCAGGGGACAGTGTCAGTGTCATTGTTGCTAAGCCTCGTGCACATTATACACCTGAAGTTAGCCCGTATTGCTGCTTTTTCCTGGTGTTTTACACCAACAGGATTTTGCGGCACTTACGGCGGGCGGAGTGTGCCTCCTGACCATATTACACCTTAACTTAGCCTGTATTGCTGCTTTTTCCTGGTGTGTTACACCAACAGGATTTTGCGGCACTTACAGCGGGCGGAGTGTGCCTCCTGACCATATTACACCTTAACTTAGCCTGTATTGCTGCTTTTTCCTGGTGTGTTACACCAACAGGATTTTGCAGCACTTACAGCGGGCGGAGTATGCCTCCTGACCATATTACACCTTAACTTAGCCTGTATTGCTGCTTTTTCCTGGTGTGTTACACCAACAGGATTTTGCGTCACTTACAGCGGGCGGAGTGTGCCTCCTGACCATATTACACCTTAACTTAGCCTGTATTGCTGCTTTTTCCTGGTGTGTTACACCAACAGGATTTTGCGGCACTTACAGCGGGCGGAGTGTACCTCCTGACCATATTACACCTTAACTTAGCCTGTATTGCTGCTTTTTCCTGGTGTGTTACACCAACAGGATTTTGCGGCACTTACAGCGGGCGGAGTGTGCCTCCTGACCATATTACACCTTAACTTACCCTGCATTGCTGCTTTTTCCTGGTGTGTTACACCAACAGGATTTTGCGGCACTTACAGCGGGCGGAGTGTGCTTCCTGACCATATTACACCTGAACTTAGCCTGTATTGCTGCTTTTTCCTAGTGTGTTACACCAACAGGATTTTGCGGCACTTACAGCGGGCGGAGTGTGCCTCCTGACCATATTACACCTTAACTTTGCCTGTATTGCTGCTTTTCCCATTTCCCTGCAGGCCATTAGAATGTCTGGAAGGCAAACAAGGAGAGGCAGACAGTCAGGAGCCAATAAAAGAGGGCAAGCAGGCTCTGTGTCTAGAGACAACAGTGCTGGTCGTGGACGCGGTGCATCGCCATCAGCACGTGGCCATGGGACACGCTTGTCCTTCTTTTCGGCAGCTGGACGTGTTGAGCCGCATCATGCCGAAGACTTGGTAGAGTGGATGACCAAGCCCTCCTCATCCTCCTCATCCTCTCTCACCCAGGCTCAGGGTACTGGCAAAGCAGCTGCCAAAGCGTCCTCTTCCCTGGTATCAATGTCCTCATCAGTCACTCCTTCCCTAGACCAACCATGTCCTCCTGAGGAGTCCCCCGAACTGTTTGAGCACAGTGTTGGGTACATGCTCCAGGAGGATGCCCAGCGTTTCGAAGGGTCTGATGATGATACCCAGCTAGAGGAAGGCAGTAGCGTGAGAGCAGAGAGAGGGGATGCTCAAGAAGGACACCAATCTGGCGGTCATGTTCCAGCAGCTGCAGCATACTGCCAGATTGGCTCCAGTGATGAGGAGGGAGGGGATGATGAGGTCACTGACTCCACGTGGGTGCCTAATAGGAGAGAGAAGGAGGAGGAGGATGAGGAGGAGGCACATCTCCAAGGAGGCAGGATGCCCTCGGGGGGCCAGCGTAAGGGCAGCACACCGACGGAATCACACCGCAGAGCTCCGCCTGTGCAGGGCACTGCCTCTGCCCGTTATTCAAAAAGTTCTTTGGTGTGGGCCTTTTTTGAGTCGAGTGCATCAGATCGCACAGCTGCTGTTTGCAACATATGTCTCAAGTGTATATCGCGTGGCCAAAACATCACCCGCTTGGGCACCACATGCTTGACCAGACATATGTTGACCTGCCATGCAGCTCGTTGGCAAGCCTACCTTAAAGACCCACACCAAAGAACAAAGCTGACCTCTTCTTGCACCGCATCAGCTGGGATCTCCAACCCCACTATACCTTCAGTCCTCTCTGAAACCTGCTCTGAGAGGAATGAAGGTGTAGAATTAGGTGTGTCACAGCCAAGTACTTGCGGGCACTCTGCTAGCAGTACACCGACGTCCGATTCTAGCAGGCAAATTTCCCTGCCCCAGCTGCTGGACCGTCGAAAGAAGTTCACTCCCAGCCATCCACATGCCCAGCGGTTGAATGCTAGCTTGGCTAAATTGCAAGCGCTTCAACTGCTGCCTTTTCAGTTGGTAGACTCAGCCCCCTTCCGTGAGTTTGTGCAATGTGCGGTTCCTCAGTGGCAGGTTCCCAAACGCCACTTTTTCTCACGGAAGGCGATTCCGGCTCTCTACCGGCATGTGGAAGGCAATGTCTTGGCCTCGCTGGACAGGGCGGTCAGCGGTAAGGTGCATATTACCGCTGACTCATGGTCCAGCAGGCATGGACAGGGACGTTACATTTCTTTCACGGCCCATTGGGTCACTCTTTTGGCAGCTGGGAAGGATGCAGGACAAGGTGCAGTAGTGTTGGAGGTTGTTCCACCGCCACGCCTCCAAAATGCTACTACTGGTTGTGACACACCTCTGTCCTCCACCCCCTCCTCTTCTTCTTCCTCCGTGGCCTCTTCCTGTGCTTTGTCCTCGGAACCAGCGGTGCTCCGTAGGCATTCAAGGGGCTACGCAAGTACGCAGGCAAAAAGATGCCATGCCATGCTTGCGCTGGTGTATTTGGGGGACAGGAGCCACACTGGGGCAGAGGTTCTGTCTGCTCTGCAGGGGCAGGCCGAGAGGTGGTTGACGCCACGCCAGCTTAAGCCAGGAATGGTAGTTTGCGACAATGGCACCAACCTCCTCTCCGCTCTCCGACAGGGACAACTGACCCATGTGCCCTGTGTGGCTCACGTCCTTAACCTGGTGGTGCAGCAGTTCTTGGGCAGGTACCCAGGCTTACAGGATGTCCTGAGGCAGGCCAGGAAAGTCTGTGTGCATTTCCGCAGATCTTATAATGCCAGTGCTCGCCTGGCTGAGCTACAAAAGGAGTTGAACCTGCCCAAGAACCGCCTTATATGTGACATGCCCACCAGGTGGAACTCAACGTTGGCCATGCTGCAGCGGCTGCACATGCAGCAGAGGGCCATCAATGAGTACCTGTGCGACTACTGCACCAGGACAGGGTCAGGGGAGCTCGGGTTTTTTTCACCACGCCAGTGGGGCATGATCAGGGATGCATGCACTGTCCTGGCACCATTTGAGGAGGCCACGAGGATGGTGAGCAGTGACAGTGCATGCATCAGTGACACTGTACCTCTTGTCCACCTGTTGGAACATACACTGCGTGGAAAAATGGACAGGGCACTTGAGGCAGAACAGAGGCAGGAAGAGGAGGACTTCCTTGCCTCTCAAGGCCCCCTTTACCCAGACAGTGTTCCTTCTGTCCCACCCATCGCACAGGAAGAAGAGGAGGAGGAGGAGGAGGATTGTGTCAGCATGGAGGTGGAGCCTGGCACTCAGCATCATCAGCAGCAGTCTTTTAGGGATGATTTACAGTCCCAAGAAACCAGTGGACTTGTATGTGGCTGGGAGGAGGTGGCTGCGGATCATGTCGTCCTTAGTGACCCAGAGGACTCCGGACCGAATGCCTCAGCTAACCTACGCTGCATGGCCTCCCTGATCCTGCAAAGTCTGCGGAAGGATCCTCGTATTCTTCGGACCAAGGAGAGGGACCATTACTGGCTGGCCACTCTCCTTGATCCACGGTACAAGGGTAAGGTTGCGGACCTTATCTTATAGTCGCAGAGGGAGCAGAGGATGAGACAACTCCGGGAGGCTTTGCAGAAAGGTCTGTGCAACGCGTTCCCAGAGACTGGGAGGTTACAAACTCCTGGTCCTGGACAACGAGTTGCTGAGGCTTCGGTCAGTCAAAGAAGGAGCGGTGGGGAATGTGGCCGTCTGACCGATGCGTTCAGACAATTCTTTAGTCCGCAGCCCCAAGGTATGATCGGTTCCAGCAACCATTGCCAGCGTCTGATATACATGGCGCAGGAATACCTAGGGGCAAGGTCAGACTTGAACACCTTCCCCACCAAAAATCCTCTGGCTTACTGGGTCTTGAGGATGGATCACTGGCCAGAGCTTGCACAGTATGCAATTGAGCTACTGGCCTGTCCTGCATCCAGCGTTCTTTCAGAACGCACATTCAGTGCTGCTGGAGGATTTGTCACGGATCACAGGGTGCACCTGTCCACCGACTCTGTTGATCGACTGACCTTCATAAAGATGAACCAGTCTTGGATCACCACCAGCTACCAAACACCTGAAGCTGATATAACAGACTAATGTATTTTCAAATGTCACATCCCTTCAAGACTGATGCTGATGCTGAGAGACTGTCCTGTTATGTTGACTGACTATCCTCCTCCTCCTCAACGATCCGATTGATGATGATAGCTTGGAAGAACATTTTTGTTTCTGGGTGCCGCCACCAGTGGCTAAGGCCCAATTTTTCAGCCCCTGTTTAACAGGGGTGTGTTATTACAATTTTTTATGCAATGCTTTGCAGCAGGGCTCATTCCTGCACTCCAACTAGAGTATCTGGGAGCGGTTGCAGTGTCGTGGCACCAGCACCAGTGGCTAAGGCCCAATTTTTCAGCCCCTGTTTAACAGGGGCGTGTAATTACAATTTTTGATGCAATACTTTGCAACAGGGCTCATTGCTGTGCTCCAAGTACAGTATCTGTGAGGGGTTGCAGTGTTGTGGCACCAGTGCCTAAGGCCCAATTTTTCTGCTCCTGTTTAACAGGGGCATGTAATTACAATTCTTGATCTAATAATTCACAGCAGGGCCCATTCCTGCGCCCACCAAGACTAACTGTGAGGCCTTACAGTGTTGTGTCAACACCACCACCACCACCAAAGGCCCAATTTTTCAGCCCCTGTTTAACAGGGGCGTGTAATTACAATTTTTGATGCAATACTTTGCAACAGGGCTCATTGCTGTGCTCCAAGTACAGTATCTGTGAGGGGTTGCAGTGTTGTGGCACCAGTACCTAAGGCCCAATTTGTATGCCCCTGTTTAACAGGGGCATGTAATTACAATTCTTGATCTAATAATTCACAGCAGGGCCCATTCCTGCGCCCACCAAGACTAACTGTGAGGCCTTACAGTGTTGTGTCAACACCACCACCACCACCACCACCACCAAAGGCCCAATTTTTCAGCCCCTGTTCAACAGGGGCATGCAATTACAATTCTTGATCTAATAATTCACAGCAGGGCCCATTCATGCGCCCACCAAGAGTAACTGTGAGGGCTCACAGTGTTGTGGCAACACCAACATGTAAGGGGCAAATTTCAGCTGAGTATATACGGCAGGCCCCTACTTTCAAACATCCAACTTACAAACGACTCCTCCTTGCAAACGGAAGGATACAACAGGAAGTGAGAGGAAATCTACCCCTAGGAAGGCAAATTCTCTCCTGTAAGAGTTAATATGGGAAAAAAGTGTCTCCTCTCCACTGATGCTTTATCACCAATTCTTGTTTCAATAAAAACCCCAAATTTTCAAAAAACATTTGTCATTAGGACGGAAAGTGAGGTGAACTGTTCTGAACAGGTGCACACTGCACAGACAGCAAAACAAATGTTACAAGGGTGATAACCCTTCCCTATGTTTTCCAAAAAGCTTAAAAATAGATTTTTTGCCTGGAGCTACACTTAAACAATGTACCTGTTCAAAATTACAAACAGATTCTACATAAGAACAAACCTACAGTCCCTGTCTTGTATGCACCGCCTGTATATGGCTGTTCAGAGTATATAGGGCCTTTTTTATTTTGTGTGCGGGGTTCCCCTTAATATCCATACAAGACCCAAAGGGGCTGGTAATGGGCTGGGGTAAGGGGGGGGGGGGGGGTGTGTGATGGGGTAGCTATGCCATTTTTCTTAAAGATTTTCATCCATATTACCGGGACCAGACATTACATTAAAGCCGCAAGCAGTTTCAAACGGCTTTTTTTCCTTTAGAAATGTAATTTTGTGCAGGGACAGTTCTAAACACGGGAAACACGTGGCACTTCACAGGCATACTTTAGACACCCCCCAGGTACGATATTTAAAGGAATATTTGACTTTTTTTTTTTTCACTTTATGCATCATTAAAATGACTGCTCCAGAAAAACGTCCGTTTTTAAAACTTCTTTTTGCATTGATACATGTCCCCTGGTGCAGAACCCGGGTTCCCAAACCCTTTTTAGGACAATAACATGCATAATAGTCGTTATAATTAGCACTTTAGATTTCGAACATTCGCATGCATTGTATTTAATAGGGTTCTAAAGTTCGTGCGAACTTTCGGTCCGTTCGCGGGTTCTGCTGCGAACCGAACTCGGGGGTGTTCGGCTCATCACTACTGTGCGCCAAGCCTATTTGCACTAAAAGGAATAGGAGAGTTCACTGTGCCTGGACCTGCCCGTCTCCACACCCTGTCTGTTCATTTGAAAGTTCAACTGATGCTGTTCACTTGTTAAGAAGAATAAAGAAGTGTTGGACTTTTTATGGTGTGGGGCTCTATTACTGAGGCCGCGTACACACGACCGGTTTTCTCGGCAAAAAACGACAAGAAGACTGCCAGGAGAGCTTTCTTGCCGAGAAAACCGGCTGTGTGTACGTGGGTTTCTGTTTTCTCATCAAGAAAAATGCCCAAATTCCCAGACGAGAAAAAAGACGACCTGCTGTCTTTTTTCTCGTCGAGAATCTCGTCGGCCTGTTTCTCGATGAGAAACCCGAGCGTGTGTACACTTACCTGTCGCTGTGGAAACCCGCGCATGCTGGAAATGACTTTGACGCATGCGCAGTAGCTTCCTAGGCATATGCATAGGGTGTAGCAATATGGCGGCGACGGCATCGAATGTGACGAGCGCACGCTCGTCATAGTCGATTACGTCACCGCGTTCGTGCTATTCAAAAGAACGGCGGTTCTTTTGAATCGTACGTGTGTACACTCGGCCGGGACAAGTTACTTGTCAAGATTCTCGTCAGGAAAGACAACGTTTTTTTCCTGACGAGAATCTCGGCCGTGTATACAGAGCTTGACAGTTATACTCCAGGAGAAGCAGAGGCTCCATCCAGAACACAGGCCCGAAGGTAAAATAAGTGTTGGCTTTTACCTCTGCACTTTAGAGGACAGGGGCCGTAGTGAACCTCATCCTCCTCCCGCATACCCCTAGACAAGCAATCACAAAGGGGACGGGAGGTGAGGCCGCTACATATATATATATATATATATATATATATATATATTCCAATTATGGGAGAAGAGGGTGGGAGGTAGAGGAAAAGTGTAAGAACTTTTGGGTGAAGTTCTGCTTTAAGTGCTTCTATTACAAAAATATGTGACGTTTTCCACCAAAGGTCTTTCAGTAACAGATAACTGTGCAGACATTCTTTTCCAGCTAAGCTCCTACATATAGTTGGTGATTATTACTCATATCACATTCTGGAGGGACATATTCTTTCTACATATATTATTTCATCGTAGTTAGAGCTGGATGAAATCAAAGTTCTGATTTTAACCAAGTATGTTTAAGAAACAATTTGCTAAGTCATAAAATAAAGCATTATGGAATGAAAGCAAATGGAGAAAGAGGGACATAAAAATTGTAATCTATTTTGCAGCACTCAGTTGCTGCTAAAAATAACTGACATTAAGTGGGCTCTGCTCTTTGTCTAATCCACATTATGTAATTTAAATTCCTTTGTTATCTTGCAAGAGCATACAAGTCCATACAATAACAGGATGATCCTTGAATTTTTATTTTGTTAAATGTATTTACTGTCTGACATTGCTATTATATCTTACTCTTATTCCTTTATTTACATACTTATCTATTTAATCCATTTATCCTTGCTGCAATCCAAACATAATGATATATTTATAGTAATAATGATTTTAAGTTACGGTATTTATAAATACCGTATTTACTCGAGTATAAGCCGAGTTTTTCAGCATATTATTTTGTGTTTAAAATGCCCCCCCTCGGCTTAAATTCGAGTCTGTGTCAATCTTCAAATTTGTGCGCCTGATCCTGGTCAGCCGTAGGTCCCCTGGACCCTAAACTTGGCACACATGTAGCCCAACTCTTCCTCTACAAGTGTGCAAAGCTTGTTGTCCAGGGGACCTACGGCCGGGGAGCACCGATTTTTCAAACCCAGGCACCCCTTCCATAGACTCCCATGTTAAACGGTAATTTCTCCGGTGATTTTTGGGACCCAGTACCAGCCATGTTAAACGTCAGTCTAGTCACACAGCGCCGGAGATCAGGTAGGAAGATTGGGCACAGTGAGGCATGAACACAGTGAGGCATGGGCACAGTGACAGTGAGGCATGGACACAGTGAGGCATGGACACAGTGAGGCATGGGCACAGTGAGGCATGGACACAGTGAGGCATGGACACAGTGAGGCATGGACACAGTGAGGCACAGTGAGGCATGGACACAGTGAGGCATGGGCACAGTGAGGCATGGGCACAGTGAGGCATGGACACAGTGAGGCATGGACACAGTGAGGCATGGACACAGTGAGGCATGGACACAGTGAGGCACAGTGAGGCATGGACACAGTGAGGCATGGACACAGTGAGGCACAGTGAGGCATGGGCACAGTGAGGCATGGGCACAGTGAGGCACAGTGAGGCATGCACATGGATACCCTAGGCTTATACTCGAGTCAATACGTTTTCCCATTTTTTGGGGTCGGCTTATACTCGAGTATATACGGTACACTATATATATAATATATTCTGTTATATTTCTCAAGTGTCATTGGGGTTGGTTTACTAAAACTGGAGAGTGGAAAATCGAGTGTAGCTCTGTATAGTAACCAGTCAGCTTCCAGGTTTTATTGTCAAAGCTTAATTGAACAAGCTGAAGTTAGAAGCTGATTGGCTACCATGCACAGCTGCATCAGACTTTGCACTCTCAAGTTTTACTAAATCAATCCCACTGTATCTGCTCTTTAGTATTTTACATGCATAGTTATCCTCTCCCACCTGCATAACCATTAGATAACTATCCCTCTCTTGTTTATCTCCCATACTCCCCCTACAATATGCTTTATGCCCCTTTAGATCAACTGTCTTGTATTTCCCTCTTTCCAATAGACATGTGCATTCGTTTTCGTCCGAATGCATTTTCGTCCGAATTTCAGCTATTTTCGTTATCGTTTTAACAAACGAAAACGAAAGCACAGAATCCGAAAACCGAAAGATCCGACATAAACAAATGCTTTATTTTCGTTTTCGTTGCTACAACAGTTCGATATAGATAGGAGATTCAACGTGACGCTGACAATAACAATCTGTGTCCATCGAACCTGTGGTCGAATGTGCCTAACCTTAACTCTATTAGTCCAAGATTATTCTACATAGGAGAGAAAAGATTCGACATTATAGAGAGAAAAGATTCGACATTATAGAGAGAAAAGATTTGACATTATAGAGAGAAAAGATTCGACATAGGAGAGAAAAGATTTGACATAGGAGAGAAAAGATTTGACATAGGAGAGAAAAGATTTGACATTATAGAGAGAAAAGATTCGACATAGGAGAGAAAAGATTCGACATAGGAGAGAAAAGATTCGACATAGGAGAGAAAAGATTTGTTATTATAGAGAGAAAAGATTCGACATAGGAGAGAAAAGATTTGTTATTATAGAGAGAAAAGATTCGACATAGAGAGAAAAGATCACTGCTGGAATTGGGTGGGGGAAGTAAAATAAAAATAAAGTTGATGATGAATGTTATTGGCTGATTGTAACCAAAGAGGAGGAGCAGTAAAATAGCTAGAATGACGAAGATTCGACAAAGCATCGAAAGTTAGAAGATTCGACGGTGCAGCAAAACTGTACGACGCTGCAATCGTACATTTACGGTCAAATGCATCCGCCCATAGGCTATAGAAGAATTCTAATGTTGGTTGACTAGTAATAGTAATGAATAAATATAATTATTACTAGTCATACAACATTAGAATTCTTCTATAGCTTGTGGGTGGAACATTCGACCGGAAATGTATGATTGCAGCGTCGTACAGTTTCACTGCTCCGTCAAATCTTCTTTGAACATTCGACAGACACCATAAGCCTTCAATGACAGATTCGACCTTAATTAATTCAGATTTTCGGACGAATGCAATTTCTAACGAAAAACAAAATAAATAAAAACGAATTTCGGGAGTAACTAAATAAATTTATTTTTCGGACGAAAACGAAATTCCGAAACGAAATATTTCAGTGTGCACATGTCTACTTTCCAACACCACTTGACTTACTAGCCAGCTTCATGTATCACACAATTATACATCAGACTGACTAGCAGTTCAATATTAGGTACATGGAGTCATGGTATATGGAGACAGGGTAGGTGAACTATGAGTACAAAGTATACTACTCCCCCCAAAAAAATGTATTATCTGTTTATCTGTGCATAGACAGCAACAGTGAAGATATAGATATATTGCTTAAACAACATAATAAGTAGACTTGTGCACAACGGAAAAATTTGTTTAGTTTCGGTTTGTTTCTTTTCGGTCCTGTTGATTCGTAATCGGTCGTAATTTTGCTAGACAAGATTTTTCGTGTTCGGACTAGTTCGTATTTTCGCAAGCCACATTTTTTGTTGAATCGGAATGATTCGTATTAATGTAAGCCTTATTTTTAGTTGATTTATAATTCGTACTTTCGGTAGAGTACATTGTTTTTCGTTGATTCTGGACACAACTCCTACTTTCGTAACTTTTTTTGGGTTCGTTGATTCGTAATTTTCCGTGTCTCTCTCACAACGACGCTGCCTATTATGCCTAATGTGCTTCGAATGGATTTGTACTTTTCTAAATACATAGCGGTTATTTGTAACGATTCGAAATCTGGTATTTTACTTTCGTTTTTTACATGCGGCTATAGCCTCCGCCCCTGTACACCATTTTGAGAGGGAGTTCCGCACGGTGAGGGAGAAGCAGAGAGCAGAGCAGAGTGTTATTGTGCTTCGAATGGATTCGTACATTTGTAACTTTTTTCATAACGAATTATGCCGATGACATTCGGGCATTCGCTATTTGCGATATAATTTATTTCGGATTCGGTTTTATTCGTAATTGCTTTGTTCGGAAATTCGAATGCTTCCGAATTTTCCGAAAGTTGCTAAATTCGGACGAATTTCGATTTGTTACGAAACAAATTGCACAAGCCTAATAATAAGCATTTAACTGCATGCTGCACAATGCATGGGCACCTGCCTATGTTGGCTAAGCAGAAATCCAGCCCCGCTTCCAGCTCCAGAATGTGAAAGTAGTAGACAATGATTTGATGCTCACCAGAAAATGTTGGTATGTAAAATGTATAACTTTATTTATTAAGTCATTGGTATTCCAAATGATATTCTATTTTACAGTATGCTTAACTTTTAGGTAATAGGATAGGTAATTAGGATACCCCTGCTTACCATGGTTCCTGACAACTGTCTCATCTAGCTGCATCAGTCAAAGGCTGCTGATCACCCTCCAAACACATTCTCCACTCTGTTATTACTTTGAGCCCTTTTTGCATTTGAGTATCTGGAAAGGTGGCATGAGAAAATGTTCCCCTACAAATTATACTGTTGGTGAATTGCACACAATAAACAAGCCCCTAGCGTTCATGCGGGGCTACATGGGACAGTACAGAGTGCTGCTGTGGTTCCTGCCATCTTCCGCCCCCCCCCCCCTGTTTATGGTGAATTGGGTTGCTCCGGGTGATGGCAGGATTCGGAGCGGCATAGCAACAGCTCCTGATTGGCTGATTTGGGTGGGATTGAGCTGGGCAGTGGTTTTAAAAGCCGGCAGCTTTCCCACTCTGTGTCACAGCCTGAGGGGACGCCGCAGAAGCAGGAACCGTGCTGCTGAAGTTACCTGTCATTATGGACAGAAAGGTAACAGGGGAAAGAGGTTGAGAAGTGAAGATTCTCCCTCTTCTCCTGAAAAGGTGAATGTGAAGCAGGCAAGGTCACGCTCCTGTAACAGAGCCAGAAGTGGATCACCTCAGCCAGCAGGTGCGGGCTGTTCTAGTGAGGTGACAGTGTCTGGGCAGCCTGTCAGCGTGGACCGCAGCCATGGTGAGAGAAATGATTTAAATTTAACTGAATTAGGTAAAGTAGTTGGTTCTTTAGCCAAGGTACTTGCTAAGATAAATGAATCCAATATTGGTACTGTATGGAATAGCGGTGGCTCTAGCGGTATGCATATGTCTGATAATACTGTTTTTTCACAGGGTAACCCCGCAATTCCAGTAAGTGTTAACCCTTTGAATACAAGGGTCTCTATGATTGAGAAATTAACTGTGAATGACTTTAATACAGTTTTTTCTTTGCCTTCTTCTTCTTCTTCACTGAACTCTTTACCTGTAAAATCTTTAGTGTCTGAAACATGCCTTAAAGAGGCCCTTCCTTGTGAACTGTCCCCCCTGGGTTTTCATTTGACTGTGGCTGTGAAGGAAAAAAATTGGCGGGGGGATTTTATAGATATACTATCATTGCTTCCTTCCTCTAAAGGATTCTTATTGAAATCTGAGAAAAGATTAGATGATAGGTCTGAGGAAGATAGGAGAAGGGCAATTCCTAGGACTTTTCAGAATTGGCTTCAAGCCTTTTGTATTTTTTCCTCAGTAATTGGTGAGCGTTTCCCTGACAAGTGCTCAGGATTATTCCAACATCTAGATATAGTGGCGGAGGCTTACTGTCATTTTGGAGGCATCTCCTGGTTCAGCTATGATGAGAGCTTCAGGCAGAAGCTTTCAGTCCATCCTTCCCTCCGTTGGGGGGTCAAAGATGTAGGTTTGTGGCTAAATTTGATGCTGCCACAAAGGCAGCAATACAATCAGAGGCCTCAAACTACAAATAGTTCTCAGGCTAATTTTTGTAAAGGAGTATGTTTCGCATTTAATGACTCCCAATGTAGATTCTTATCCAATTGCAGGTATAAGCACGAATGCTCATTCTGCGCGGGTGCACACTCAGCATCCCGTTGTTTCAAAAAATCAGCTGCTGCAGTCCAGTCAAGGGACACTAATGCAAAGGCATGGAAGTCAGTGAGACTGTCAGAAATGCAGTTTTGGTTAGATGGCTAGATCAATACCCAGACTGCAAGATGGCGGTCCTTCTATATGAAGGGTTCAAATTTGGTTTTTTGGTCCCTTCCTTTTTAGGTCAAGGTTGCACCCTGGTTAGAAATCTTCGTTCAGTTCTGTTAAACCCAGATATAGTGAAGGAAAATTTTTTGAAGGAGCTGCATGAAGATAGAATAGCCGGTCCTTTTTCATCCCCCCCATTTTTGAATTTTCGTTTATCTCCGTTAGGCCTGGTCCCCAAAAAAGAGACAGGCTCTTTTCGTTTAATCCACCATTTATCCTTTCCTCGTGGTAATTCCTTGAACGACGAAATATCAGATTTGGAGTCTTCTGTGTCTTATTCATCTTTTGATGAAGCTTTAGCTTTGTTGAAACAATTTGGCATGGCATCTTTTATGGCAAAGGCAGACATAAAATCTGCATTTCGTCTTTTACTGGTCCATCCAACAGGTTTTAACTCTCTGGGCTTTTATTTTGAAGATCACTTTTATTTTGATAAGTGTTTGCCCATGGGGTTTTCCAAGTCATGTAGTTATTTTGAGGCTTTTTCAACATTTATACAGTGGGTTTTATCACAAAATTCCCCTCAAGGTAGAGTCATCCACTATTTGGACAATTTTTTGTTTATTGGCCCACCTGGAGTTCAAGTTTGTTCTGAAATGATGGTTTGTTTTTTTCAACATCTGCAGATCATTCGGGATCCCTATAGCCCATGAAAAAACAATGGGTCCGGTGACAGTGATTGAATTCCTGGGCATAACAATTGATTCAGTTGCTATGGAATTCCGTCTTCCAACGTCAAAAATTTTGAGAATGAGAGTACTCATTGCTAATTTTTTGACTAGGAGAAAAGTGCTTTTGCGCGAGGTTCAGTCTTTACTGGGACTTTTCGCTTTTGCGTCTAGGGTAATCCCAGTGGCCAGAGTTTTTTCTCGTAGATTCGCTCTGGCCACTAAAGGGTTAAAAAACCCTCTTTCACATGTTTCTATTACACGTCCTATTAAGGAGGATTTGAAGGTTTGGGACCAATTCCTGTTACATTTTAATGGTAGTATGGTATGGCAGAGTGATTTTGTAGAAGACCTAGATATCCGCTTGTTTACTGATGCATCAGGTTCGGTTGGTTTTGGCGCTTTTTTGGACGGTCATTGGTGCGCTGATAAATGGCCGGAATCCTGGAGGTCACCAGATATTATTCATAACCTAGTCTTGCTGGAATTATTCCCGGTGGTGGTGGCTATTACTATTTGGCATAAACATTTGGAGAATAGGCGGATAATCCTTCACACGGATAATAAAGGTGTGTTTTTTGCTATTAATTGCCTTTCATCAAAATCCGAATTAGTTATAAAGTTACTTCGTTTTTTGGTGTTGCAATGCATGATTTTTAATATCTGGCTAAAGGCAAAACATATTCCTGGTCTTACTAATGAGATTGCCGATTCTTTATCTCGTTCGCAGTTCCAGAGGTTTCGGTTACTCGCTCCAGATGCGGATCAAGAAGGATTGTCATGCCCAGTTTCTCTCTGGGACCTGATCTGGAATTAATTGAGGTGAACATAAGGAATTCTGTTGCCCCTAAGACTTGGGAAGAATATTCTCAATCATGGTCTAGGTGGTGTAACTTCTGTACAGAAGCTGATTGTTCAGTTGGTTCGGTGGATGCATATACTGCTCTATGCTTTGTTTCTTCCTTAACCACTTAACAACCACCTGCCGACAAATAACGTCGACAAGGTGGTTGCTTAACCCTGGGAGGACGTTATATAACGTCCTCCCAGAATCGCGCTCCCGCGCGCCCCCTGGGGCGCGCACACGGGAAACTCCGTGACCGCCGGGTCCAGAGGACCCGGCGGATCACGAATCGCGGTAAATCGCCGCTGATAGCGGCCGTTTACCACGTGATCGCTCCGTCAAATGACGGAGCAATCACTTGTAAACAGACCGGCGTCATTTGATGACGCCGGTTCCTCCCTCCCCTCTCTGTACCGATCGGTACAGTGTGAGAGGAGAGGGGAGGGTGCAGATCAAGGCAGCAGCGCTGTGGGCTGGATCTGTGACAATTGCAGTCACAGATCCAGCCATCCATCCATCCCTGCTCAGCCATCCCTGTGCTATACCCTGCCAATACTCTGCAATACACCCTGCCAATACTCTGCAAAATACCCTGCCAATACTCTGCAAAATACCCTGCCAATACCCTGGTGCAATACTCTGCAATACCCTGGTGCAATACTCTGCAATACCCTGGTGCAATACTCTGCAATACCCTGCGCAATACTCTGCAATACCCTGCAAAATACTCTGCAATACCCTGCGCAATACTCTGCAATACCCTGCGCAATACCCTGCAAAATACTCTGCGCAATACCCTGCAAAATACTCTGCAATACCCTGCGCAATACCCTGCAAAATACTCTGCAATACCCTGGTGCAATACTCTGCGATACTCTGGTGCAATACTCTGCAATACCCTGCGCAATACTCTGCAATACCCTGCGCAATACTCTGCAATACCCTGCGCAATACTCTGCAATACCCTGCGCAATACTCTGCACAATACTCTGCAATACCCTGCACAATACTCTGCAATACCCTCCACAATACTCTGCAATACCCTCCACAATACTCTGCAATACCCTCCACAATACTCTGCAATACCCTCCACAATACCCTGTGCAATACCCCGTGCAATACCCTGCCATACACCGCAATACCCTGCCATAGTCTGCAATACTCCGCAATGCCCTGCAATACTCCGCAATGCCCGGCAATACTCCGCAATGCCCGGCAATACTCTGCAATAACCACTTCCCGCCCTCCGGCCGTCATATGACGTCCTTGACTTTGTGCGGGGATATCTGAATGATGGGAGCAGCTACAGGCATCATTCAGATATTAGCTTTTTTCAGCCGGCGATTCCCTACACCATAACAACAATCATAGTGCCTGTTCCACCGCTTGATCATTCTTACGGGAGGCGAGAGGGGATGTCCCCCCCCCGCCGCCCTCCGGTGCTTCTACCGACTCACCGCTACGATCAAAGCCAGGATTGTTGTTTTTTTTTTGTATTTTTTTCAGGCTTCCCAGCCTAGAGGTGAGATGTGGGGTCTTATTGACACCCCCCCCCCCATATCTCACTGTAAAGAGGACCTGTCATGCCATATTCCTATTACAAGGGATGTTTACGTTCCTTGTAATAGGTATAAAAGTGATCAAAAAAATGTTTGGGGCGGAAAAACATGTCAAACTAAAATAAATAAAGTAAAATGAAGAATAATTTTTTTTTTTTTTTTTAAAGCGCCCCTGTCCCCGTGAGCTCGCATACAGAAGCGAACGCATACGTAAGTCCCGCCCACATATGAAAACGGTTTTCAAACCACACATGTGAGGTATCTCTGCGAACGTTAGAGCGAGAGCAATAATTCTGGCCCTAGACCTCCTCTGTAACTCAAAACATTTAACCAGTAAAAATATTTAAAGCGTCGCCTATGGGGATTTTTTAAGTAGCGAAGTTTGGCGCCATTCCACGAGTGTGTGCAATTTTTAAGGGCGACATGTTAGGTATCTATTTACTCGGCGTAACTTCATCTTTCACATTATGCAAAAACATTGGGCTAACTTTACTGTTTTTTTTATTTTTTAAGCACAAAACATTTTTTTTTCCGTAAAAAACGCGTTAAAAAAATTGCTGCGCAAATATCGTGCGAGATAAAAAGTTGCAACAACCACCATTATATTCTCTAAGGTCTTTGCTAAAAAAACATATATAATGTTTTGGGGTTCTATGTAATTTTCTAGCAAACAAATTATGATTTTTACATGTAGGAGAGAAATGTCAGAATTGGCCTGGGTGCTCCAGAACGCCTGAAGGTGCTCCCTGCATGTTGGGCCTCTGTATGTGGCCACGCTGTGTAAAAGTCTCACACATGTGGTATCGCCATACTCGGGAGGAATAGCAGAATGTGTTTTGGGGTGTAATTTGTGGTATGCATATGCTGTGTGTGAGAAATAACCTGCTAATATGACAATTTTGTGAAAAAAAAAAAGAGAAAAAAAAATCTTGATTTTGCAAAGAATTGTGGGAAAAAATTACAACTTCAAAAAACTCACAATGCCTCTTTCTGAATACCTTGGAATGTCTTCTTTCCAAAAAGGGGTCATTTGGGGGGTATTTGTACTTTTCTGGCATGCTAGGGTCTCAAGAATTGAGATAGGCCGTCAGTACTTCAGGTGTGATCAATTTTCAGATATTGGCACCATAGCTTGTGGACTCTATAACTTTCACAAAGACCAAATAATATGCACCAATTTGTACTTATTTTTACCAAAGATATGTAGCAGTATAAATTTTGGCCACAATTTATGAAGAAAAAATAGTAATTTGCTAAATTTTATAACAGAAACGAAAAAAAAAACATTTTTTTACAAAATTTTCAGTCTTTTTTCTCTTATAGCGCAAAAAATAAAAAACCCAACAGTGCTTAGATACCACCAAAAGAAAGCTCTATTTGTGTGAAAAAAAGGACAAAAAATTCATATGGGTACAGTGTTGTATGACTGAGTAATTGTCATTCAAAATGTGAGAGCACCGAAAGCTGAAAATTGGTCTGGTTATTAAGGGGGTTTAAGTGCCCAGTTGTCAAGTGGTTAATTAAGGATAATCTTAGCCCGGCTACAGTGCATAAGATTTTAGCCGGTGTTTCATTTTTTCTAAAAATGTCTGGTTTGCCTGCTCTCTCTTCCTTTTTTCCAGTTAAGCAAGCAATGAAGGGTTTCAGAAGGTCTGTGCCAGCTGTTGACAATAGACGGCCCATTTCTTCTGAATTATTGCTTAAACTGATGTCCACGTTGGAATTAGTGTGTTTTTCTCCATATGAGATTTCTTTGTTCAGAGCAGTTTTTGTTATAGCATTCTTTGGTGCTTTTAGAGTGGGTGAGCTTACAGCACCTAATAAGCTTTCATCATCTTTTTAGAGTTTTCGGATATTTCTGTTAACGAAGGGTCGATTAAGATTTTTCTCCGTAGATCTAAGATGGACCAATTAGGGAAGGGTCGCTGGATAACCCTTCATAGAGCTCCTGTTCAGAGCATTTGTCCAGTTTTCAGAGTCTCGCAATATCTTTCTATTCGCCCCGTTTATCCAGGTTCGTTTTTTGTTCACAATAATTTGTCTCCTCTGACAAGATTCCAGTTTTCATCTGTCCTGTCTTCTTGCCTTAAAAAACGTAATCTTTCTGGTTTTCACTTTTCCTCGCATTCCTTTAGGATAGGTGCGGCTACTGAGGCCAGTCTTCTTGGTTTTTCTAATGAAGGTCTTAAACAATTGGGGCGTTGGGATAGTGATAGATTTAAGTTGTATGTCCGCCCTGATCGTATTATTATTTAATTTTCTAGGTCTTTCCAAGCATGTCGTTTGGATAATAGGACATTCCTTTATTTTTGGGCCAAAAGGAGAACTTCCATCAAGAATTTCGAAACCAATCTTGGTTTGGATAAAGGACGTTTTCAGGTTTTATGGTGGGGTGTAAGAGGTTTGAGATGGGGAATTTAAAGGAACAGTTGATTTTCTTGACAGGACAATGGCCTTCGCCGGATGTTCTTATCATTCATGCCGGGGCTAATGACCTGGGCAGGGTTAAAACTTGGGATTTGATTTGTGAAATGAAGAGAGATTTATCTTCTTTCAAGTTATTGTTTCCTTTTACGGTGATAGTTTTCTCGGAGGTGATACCGAGACTCCTTTGGTCAGCGTCCAGTAATCTGCATTATTTAGATAAAATTAGGAAACGGGTAAACAGAACCATATACGTAATTTAGTGATTTCACAAGGTGGTTTTGCTTACCACCACTCAGATTTGGAAGGTTTTCTTCCTGGTTTTTATAGAGTGGATTTTGTACACCTTTCGGATGTTGGTTTAGACATTTTCATCCTGGGTCTACAAAATATGATTGAGCAGGCCACGGCGTTTGGGGGGCTTCAGCCGCTCAGTTGCTGAGCGGCTTTCAGCTGGTGGGGTTTGTCATCCAGTTCAGTTCTGGATGGACTACGTGTTATTAATAAATTAAATAATTTATTGATTATAAATTTTAAGATTATATTTTATGTTACTGGTGATTGTTTATATTTGGGTAACCCCTTAATAAACGTTGTGGCCAATTATTAGCCAAAATAAAGCTTGGTGTGTGTTTTATTTATTTAAATTAGTAATAAGTACTTTGTGCTGTCCCATGAACAAGCCCCTAGCGTTCATGCGGGGCTACATGGGACAGTACAGAGTGCTGCTGTGGTTCCTGCCATCTTCCGCCCCCCCCCCCCCTGTTTATGGTGAATTGGTTTGCTCCGGGTGATGGCAGGATTCGGAGCGGCATAGCAACAGCTCCTGATTGGCTGATTTGGGCGGGATTGAGCTGGGCAGTGGTTTTAAAAGCCGGCAGCTTTCCCGCTCTGTGTCACAGCCTGAGGGGACGCCGCAGAAGAAGGAACCGTGCTGCTCCCACCCTCCCTCCCTTATGAATAAAATGTTTTGTACTGTCATGACGTTTGTTAGTGGGGTTTGTCATCCAGTTCAGTTCTGGATGGACTACGTGTTATTAATAAATTAAATAATTTATTGGTTATAAATTTTAAGATTATATTTTATGTTACTGGTGATTGTTTATATTTGGGTAACCCCTTAATAAACGTCGTGGCCAATTATTAGCCAAAATAAAGCTTGGAGTGTGTTTTATTTATTTAAATTAGTAATAAGTACTTTGTGCTGTCCCATGTGGAATCATGTTGGTGCTCACAAACATGTGCTGGGGTTGGACAAAAATATGGAAACACCAGATAAAATAATGAAATAGTTGCCTAATATGGTGTTGGACCACCTTTGACATTCAAGATGGCCTGAATGCTTCTGGGAATTGACAAATATTATTCAGGGTCACAATCCTGTCCTTTTAACTCTTTTGGTCAGTTGACCATGTCAACTGTGCATATGCTTATCAGACAATGTTTTCCTGGAAACTGAATATGCCATCATAACCTTTAATACTGTACCTCACAGCACCGCAAAAAAAAATTGGCGACTTTAGTCACAGAGGCGCCAGCTAAGCGTTCACCCTCAATTTGCCTACTTTGAAATTCCGTAAGCTCTGACATGACTCCGAATTAATAGCATGCAGTGAATGACGATAGCGAGGCTTCCCATCTGTTAGCTAGGTGCCTCATTACACAGCGGAAGCAAAATAATGGGAGCAAAATGGTGGATAGCCTGTTTTAAGGCCCCCCTTTCCATCATGGGATGGTGGCGGAAGGAGTTTCGTGCTACCCATTGATTGATTTCAAGGGAGGGGCTTGTGGTAGTTCAAAAAAGGTCAGCTGATTGGGATCGTTCTGGGAGGTCCTCTAGGATAGGTCATTTAAGGTCACCTGACCCCCCAGAACATTTCAGAAATTCCCATGACCTATATTTAAGCAGGTGACTGAGAGGAGTCGTTGCCAGTTGCCAGAGGGATATTTAAAGAGTGCCCCACTGATTTTTACTGAATTGTTTATATTTGTGAAAACCAATAAACAAGGCCGCAGCCATTATTAATCCAGTTTGGTGTCTAGTGTTCTTTGTATGTTTGGAGTTTAGGCCGCCTACCGTTCCATGTTACATCACTTCCACTTTCCACACAAAACATGGTGTTACTTTCACACCTAAAAACCATGTAGTGTTTCCATATTTTTGTCCAACCCCTGTACATGAATCAGGTGGGAATTAGTGTGTGAAATCAAGCACATGTACACACAGACTCTGCTCAATTATAGTGCTGTCCGTGTTCAGCTAAAAGTGAAATTCTTCCTAAATATCACGTAATCAGTTTGGGAACACTTATGCCCTGTACACACGATCGGATTTCCGATGGAATAAAATCCAATGGAATTCCGATAAGGCTGACTTTCATCAGTCTTGCCTACACACCATCAGACAAAATTCCGACCGTCCAAAACGCAGTGACGTAAAACACTCTGATGAGCCGAGAAAAATTAAGTTCAATATTTCTGAGCATGCGTCGACTTGATTCTGAGCATGCATGGGTTTTTTCTCTGTTGGAGTTCCACACAGACGATCAGAATTTCCTCTCGTTTTTTTTCCATCGGAAAAATTTAAAACATGTTCTATTTTTTAACACCGATGGAAAAAAGTCCGATGGGGCCCACACACGATCATTTTTTCCGATGAAAAACCGACCGTGTGTACAGGGCATAAAACTGAACAACTTTGATGTTCATAATACATTGTGCAGTCTATCCTATAAAACCTTGGGCCTCCACTGTAACCGATCAGAGTCAATGGACAAGCAAGGACATCAAATCTTATGTGGGGAGAAATCAAGATGGAATAAAAACATCATGTTTGTGGTGATAGGTGTTCTATTGGGCACCTGTAATCACTTGGAATATGGCCTTAGCCAGGATGTTTAAATACCCTCCTTTTTATATCCACAAAACTTTCATCACCTTATGGTCTAGATCAGGGATGTCAAACTCAATTTCCTTGTGGGACACATCAGCATTATGGTTGCCCTCAAAAGGATGGTTATATCTGTAAGACTAGATGTCCAGAGCACCTCACCCTTCTCACATCAAATGTCAAAAGCCCCCCAACCATCAGAGGTCAAAAGTCCCCCACCCTCCCTTACATTACAGTGCACCTCCTTTACCTTGTGATTCTGCCGGGAAGAAGCTGGGGCAGAGCTGGAAGCAGAAGTGCAGAATCTGGAGGAGTCAGATGCTGATAACAGGGGAGGCGGAGACAAGGGGGTGCTGTGACTGCATAGAGAGAGATTTGTAGTAGGAGTTCTGCCATCCTCTCTGTTGCTGACTGCTGAGACAAGATGGGGATGGAGACAAGGGGGTGCCGCAGCTGCAGGAGAGATATGAAGGTCACATGAAATGGCTTGGTGGGCCGAATTCGGCCTGTGGGCCTTGTGTTTGACACATGTGGTCTAGAATTAGATAGTCAGATCAGTTCTATTTTTTTTTAAGAAGGGAGGGGGTGTTACTGGTTTTGCTGTGTGGAAATTTTTTACAGCTTTTGCAGGATAATAGAACAAAATACAGGTAGGGTTCATCAGTCAGGAAATAGTACTGTATAACTATGTTGTAAACCACTTACTACTCATTACTTTGTTCTTTGGGGCTTATTCTACTACATTTGCAATTGCAGAGTATTGGACCAGGCAATACACACTAGTGCTGCTTGTCTGCACAGTATAATTAAAAAACAACCTTTTACTGTACATAATTGCTTTGTGCTGTGTTGCCTATTATATTGCTTTTTCAGTATATTAGCATTTAGCACTGGGGCTGCATGGCCAGCACAGTATAGCAGTGTTGTAAAATACTGTAACTGTTCACTGCTGTTTGCACTGGAATGTATCCCACAGCATTTATACTACAACTTTGTGTTACTGTTGTTAAAAGAAAAAAAATTATGAACACAACTTAGTGTGTGTATATTTTTAATCGCACAGTCCATCCATTCATAAAGCGGGTCTATCATTTCTTTTAAGTCTGACTTGTCACAACAAGGTAACATTACTATGAGAAAAAAAATACAGATCGTAGCTTGTGTATATTTGTAGTCACATGGTCTATCTACCGTGTTTCCCTGAAAATAAAACCTACCCTAAAAATAAGACCTACTGTGATTGCCGGGAAGGGCTGCAATATAAGCCCTACCCCAAAATAAGCCCTAGTTTAAAGTGCTGGTAAAATCCTAGAATACACTCTATTACAGTAGTATATAATGTAAACTGTGTATGTTTATGTAATCTAATTATGCCCCATACCTTCATATAGCGCCGCTCGGCACTCAGCTGATCTCCCGCTGCTCTCTTCCTCTCCTCCCAGCTGTCAGCGGGGGATTTCGCCCCCCCCCTGCAGTGCTCGGAGCGGGCAAAAGAGCTGTGGCGGTGCTCAGCTGATCTCACGCTGCTCTCCTCTTCTCCAAGTTGTCAGTAGGGGATCTCGGGGCCCCCTCCCTCTGCAGAGCTCCGGTTGGTCACAGAAGCGCCCAGTGGCGCTATAAGAAGGTATTTGGCACAATTAGGATTACAGAAACATACACAGTTTACATTATATAATACTGTAATATAGTGGATTCTAGTATTTTACAAGCACTTTTACATGGTTCCACTGGGAATTCCTGACAGGAAGGGAGGTAGAGGGGGAGAGAAGACAGCACATGGCATGATAAGACCTACCCTGAAAATAAGCCCTACTGTGTCTTTTGTTGCCAAAATTAATATAAGACCCGGGCTTATTTTTGGGGAAACACAGTAGTTACAAAGGGGGCCTGTGATTTCTTTTGAGTGTGAGTTAGTAATATCATTATAAAAAAAAAATAAAGTACACAACTTACAGTAGTGTGCATACACTTGTAATCACACAGTCTACACAACTCTTGGTGGCCATCCTATTTTCTGCTGGCAACAAAAGTGAGTACACCCTTAAGTGAAAATTTCCAAATTGGGCCCAATTAGCCATTTTCCCTCTCCGGTGTCATGTGACTTGTTAGTGTTACAAGCTCTCAAGTGTAAATGGGGAGCAGGTGTGTTAAATTTGGTGTTATCGCTTTTACTCTCTCATACTGGTCACTGAAAGTTCAACATGACACCTCATGGCAAAGAACTCTCTGAGGATCTGAAAGAAAGAATTGTTGCTTTACATAAAGATGGCCTAGGATATAAGAAGATTGCCAAGACCCTGAAACTGAGCTGCAGCATGGTGGCCAAGACCATACAGCAGTTTAACAGGACAGGTTCCACTAAGAACAGTCCTCGCCATGGTCGACCAGAAGTTGAGTGCATGTGCTCAGTGTCATATCCAGAGGTTGTCTTTGGGAAATAGATGTATGAGGGCTGCCAGCATTGCTTCAGTGCAGAGGTTGATGGGGTAGGGGATCAGCCTGTCAGTGCTCAGACCATACGCTGCACACTGCATCAAATTGGTCTGCATGGCTGTTGTCCCAGAAGGAAGCCTCTTTTAAAGATTATGCACAAGAAAGCCTGCAAACAGTTTGCTGAAAACAAGCAGACTAAGGACATGGATTACTGGAACCATGTCCTGTGGTCTGATGAGACCAAGATAAACTTATTTGGTTCAGATGGTGTCAAGCATGTGTGGCGGCAACCAGGTGCCCTTTACCGTTATCTGTAATTGGCTGTGTCAAAAGCACAGAACAGTTACAGAGCGCATGCGATGCGAGGGAGGCAAAAGCGTGGGAGAACCTCCTCTCAGAAATGGCAGCTGTTGGCTACAGCGCAGGCAGGAACCAGTTTAAATAGCAACATGTTTCTCAGACATTTGGTGAGCTTCCCATGCCATCTTGTAGCATTTGACCACTGTAGTTGCCCTCAAGAGGCTCAAACAAACCATATGTTATTTCCCCCTGTTAAATTTAATGGGTATATGAACATTTTGACAGGTTTGGTTAAATGACCATGAATTGAAGTGTTACATACTCAATTTTAGAAACTTGACTTGTATGTATTAGTGGCATCATAGCGCCATCTAGTAGCAGAAAATAGCTAGTGCAGCAGCAATAAATATATTTCTGAGACTTATTTACTGTAGAGAAGAAAGTGGCTAAAAATGCTATGGTGCAAGTGGGTCTACATAAATGTGTGGACATGCATGAACACATCCAGATTGATATTCCTGAACTAACTCAGCTGATAATAAACTAATGTGCTGCAAATGGTGTGCTTCTTTTTGTTGTAAAAGGCAAACATCCAAATCATTCTTCTTTTTGGACCTTCTGCTCTGGTAAAGTGCACTAAAGCACATGGGTGTGTCAATGTTTTACATAAAAATAAATGAATGTGACTGGCTTGCTAAGCATTGAAATGTGCACACTATGGCTTATCCAGTGTACTTTTAGACTTTGGAGCAAATATTCCACAGCAAACCACACAAGTCACTAAATATATAATATATACTGTATACAGTATATGTTAGAAGGCCAGTATGCTGGCCTGAATTTATGGGAGGAGCCCGGGGGGCTATTTAACCAGCCCACTCACCTGCAGTCTTCGTTGGTTTCCTGTGAGTGATACTAGATGTCACTGGGCCGACTCTTACCAGCTCACCTCATGTTTGTGAGTCCTGGCGCTTCGATCGCAGGGCATTTCGGCGTCTTCGTTCGTGGTCTTCGTCGGCGGTTCCCGCTCACTATCGCAGGTACATTTCGAATCTTTTGCGTCAGGTACAATGTTGCAATTAGTAATGCTTCCTGTCCTGCATTCCTTTCTTTAAAAGTCTGCTTCTGCGTTATTGTCTGTCCCATACATACGATTCATTTATAAATCCAAACCTCCGAGTCGCTTTCGGTCATTGTCCGATATCACTCGCCGTAGGTTTCACTGGACGTAAAGATTCACTGTCCATAAGGTTGCCGTCTCTTCCATTTGGGGAAAAAAAAAAAAAAGGGAGACTCTAATTAGTCCCACCTGCTGCCTCTCTGCACTGGTTAGCCTGGGGGGAGGGGTGATTGATTGGTGTTCAGTTTTAGAGTAAAGGGCGGCATACACTATACAACCAATTTGCATTACATTAATTCTATACTCCTCACTATCGATTCGTATCGGATTCCTTTCGTATATTTACAAACTGATTCGGGTCACATACGTTGCATACTTTCCATCGTTGCCATTTGTTGTTTGCCCTCATGCCGTGTGTTTTAGTTCCCGCAGCGGAACATGCGTATTGTTTGTACACGTTTTTTCCTCTCACTCGTTTACCAAACCAAAGTAATTTTTTGTGCGTCATGCATGGCGTAACACCACACTTTTTGGATGTCTTGGACACCCACCATGCTTTTCGTACATCAAGTTTTCAAACTGTCACAGGTAGGATTCGTGCAATTTCTTTGCTTAACGCACTGTTTGCCAGGTAAACCGTGTCATCAAAACCCCGCTGTGGAACTTGCGAGTCATTAGTCAAGTCTCCATATGCGGCCTTATTTCAGCCTCGTGCAAGACCACAGTCTTGTCGTGCAATTCGTGAACACAAACGCAGAGCTGTTTATCAGTTTAGTTTTGTGCTTTTTTTTTTTTTTTTCCCCTCTTTCTTGTTGTTTCACGCCAAGTAGTAGGCTTATGTCACTTAGAATGCACTGTCTATCATTACAGTTATTTTACTTTGCATTACCCTCCGGTCGAATCTAGTCGCATCAGCGACTCACTGGTTCATCCCCGCTAGTTTGTCATCTCATTCCACTGATAGTAATTTCACTTGTCTCATCTCGCACACCCTTCTCTCTCCTCAAGAAACCCTGCACATAGCTACTAATTTGTCTTGCATCGATAGTGATTTCCTCTGCATCACCCTGATATGAATCCAGGTCGCATCCACAATGCACCGATTCGTCCCGGCGGGCCCTAGTTGCTGGCCTCATTTTAGTACATGCTCCAGAGTTCACTCGTTGTCAGCCGCACATGCGGCACACCGTCTCGTGCCTAGATCATGGGAGAATTCTGTCATTCACGTCACCATCACGCATCTGAGTTGAATCCACGCGCATTCTTATGTGCAGGTTCGTCCCATACATGTCCCAGTTGCTGGCCTCATTTCAGTACATGCTCCAGAGTTTGCTTGCTGATAGTCGCACAGCGCAGCACGATTCATGCCTCTGTCATGGAAAATTTCTGTCACTCATGTCACAGCCACGCATCTTATTTGAATCCACACGCATTTTCGTGTGCAGGTTCGCCAAGCGTGCCCCAATTGCTGGCCTCATCTCAGAACATGCTCCAGAGCCTGGTCGTTGTCAGTCGCATCTGCGGCACACCGATTCATGCCTCTGTCATGGGACATTTTTGTCACTCATTGCACTGTAACACATCTGATTTGAATCCACGCGCGTTCTTAGGTGCAGCTTCGTCTCAAGCGTGCCCCAGTCGTTGTTGGCCCCATTTCAGTACATGCTCCAGAGTTCGCTTGCTGTTAAACGCACAGCGCCGCACTGATTCAAGTCTCTGTCATGGGAAGTTTCTGTCACTCATTTCACTATCGCGCATCTGATTTGAATCCACGTGCATTTTCGTGTGCAGACTTGTCTTAAGCGTGCCCCAGTTGTTGTTTGCCTCATTTCAGTACATGCTCCAGAGCCCGGTCGTTGTCAGTCGCACCTGCGGCGCACCGATTCATGCCTCTGTCATGGGACATTTTTGTCACTCGTTCCACTGTAACACATCTGATTCGAATCTACGCCCATCCTTAGGTGCAGCTTCGTCTCAAGCGTGCCCCAGTCACTGTTGGCCCCATTTCAGTACATGCTCCAGAGTTCGCTTGCTGTTCCTCGCACAGCGCAGCACCGATTCGTGTCTGTCATGGGAAATTTCTGTCACTCGTTTCACTGTCACGCATCTGATTCGAACCCACTTGCATTCTCGTGTGCAGGCTCGTCTTAAGCGTGCCCCAGTTGTAGTTGGCCTCAATTCAGTACATGCTTCAGAGCCCGGTCGTTGTCAGTCGCACCTGCGGCGCACCGATTCATGCCTCTGTCATGGGACATTTTTGTCACTAATTTCTCCGACACGCTCCACCATCCGATCCGCTCACTTATATAAAAAGGCAGTGCAGCACTGAACAAGTCCATAGATCAAAAGACAATCCCAGTGATCTTCTAGAGTGATTTATAGAATCGGAAACATGCAGATGATGTGAACACAGTGAGAGACCTCCACCAGTAATAATGGCCGCTCACCTCCCAAAGTGGACCCTTTGGTTATAGAGAGTCACAGATACCTTCCCATATGGGTATATACGTCTCAGGCATGTATTGCAGCCCTGGGATAGTTGGATGACAACAGCAGATGGACCGGATCACAAATGACTCCAATGAGGTGTGTATATAAATAAAATATAAAAGACAGGCAGACCATAGTGTTCTCCGCATATAAAAGGATATTTAATAAAAAGAAATGCACTTACATGTAAAAGGCACTAAACCAGTGCCGAGTGTAACAGCGTGTATGAAACAACAGATGCAGTCGTGTTCAAATCAGCTAGTCAAACCCCTCACCACCTGTCATTTCTCCTCCAGGTCAGTCAAGTAGGTCCACCCTGCACCAGGTTGGACGTAATTTTCCCTAAAAAAAAAAAAAAACTATAGAGAAAAAAAAAAAAACCTATAAAAAAAAATATAGATAAAAAAAAAAAAAACCTATAAAAAAAATATATATATATATATATATATATATATATATATATATATATATATATATATATATATAAAAAAAAAAAAAAAACCTATAAAAAAAAAAAGATGTGTACCAAGCACTTACCAACAGCCGATCTGAATCTAGTCGCAACGTCGGCCCTATGATTCGGATCCTCAGCAATCACAAACCCCTTCAACCACTAACACCATCAGCCGATCTGAGTCTAGTCATATCATCAGTGCAACGACGCGGATCCGGAACATGAGCTCCCTCATCACCTTACATCTACAGCCGTTCCAAATCTAGTTGCATCATCGGCGCAACGATTCGGATCCTCGGCAATACAAACTTCACCGACCGATCCGAGTCCAGTCGCAGCACCGGCTCAACGTTTAAGATCCTTTACAAACCAAACCCCACCGGTGCTCACACCTCAGCCCGATTCGAACTATTCGCATCAGTGATACCAATAAAGTGGTACTTACAATTCAGATTCCTGGCCTTACGTCCGTTATCAAGCATAAACCTTTACATCTCACTCCATCTGCATATACAATGTTGCGCACGGTCGTTCCTACATACTCAACATTTCCGCTAACTTTGTTTTCATTTTTCCAATAAAGCTGCTTAATTGCAGTCGCTGCAAGCATTCCGACTCAAATCGGTCACTCATCTCCAGTAGCAACTTGGCTGCTCACCTATTCTCTGTCGTGCTAAACACACAAACTAGCTTTCACTACGTTTGTCGTCCCTAAAGCCAACCCGCGTCAGGTCAGTTCTCCAAGACTTCACCCGTACACGGGGGTGTACTAAGGAGCAGCTTCAGTCTCTCCCGGGAATGCTCAATTTGCAGCAAGGATCATTCCCGAGGGTCGATCTTTTTGTATCACGCCTCCTGGTCTTCCTCTCCCAGACACAGGACCCCGATCAGATCCTTAACTTCAGATCCTTAACTTAGACACCGCGGCAGTAGCGGACCTGTCATTATGGGAGGAGTTCCTTACTACGTGAAACAGTATCAAAGTATACCATCAATATCGCCCCCATCACGCTGGTAGTGACAGATGCCGCAGCCTCCACAGGCTTCGCTGCAATTTTTGGCCACTATTGGTTTGCAGGACCATGGCTTCCAGAGACACTCCTAATCCCAGGGTTTACCTGGACTTCCTCCCTGTTCGAACAATACCAGATCGTGGCAGCCGCTCAGCTCTGGGGGTCATATCTGGACAGGACAAACCGTGGCCTTTACCACCGACAACCAGGCCACGGTCGATATTATTAGTAAAGGCAAGTCCAAGTCATGTCCTTCCTACGCAGGCCCGTACAACTATGCCCTCAGCACCAGTTAATGTCCACTACCCTCGCTAGTTCCCCATTTGGCCTTCTCCCCAGCCTGGTCATTCAAGCAGCCTTCGACTCGGCCTACCACGGGTTCTTGCGGCCTAGCGAGTTCACCTGCAGCTACCCCGCCGGCCAAGTTCTACGTAGACCTCACTTGGCTCGCTACCAAGATCGTTTCATCCTCCACCTGGCACTATCCAAAACCCAGCGATCAGGCACCGGGTTAGACATTTAACTCTAAAAACAAACAATCTCTGGTGTGCAGTAACCTTACTCGATCGCCTTCTGTCACTCCTACCTGAACAGTCAAACTCTTGTCCCCTACTACCTTTCCCGATCAAACCCTTGAGTGCCTGCCAGTTCATCAAACACATGAGAATTCATCGGGGCACAACCAACCATAGGAAGTTGATCCAGGGTTCACCTGGTCGCCTCTCGGGGGATCAGGAAGGAATTTTCTCCCCTGCTGTAGCAATTGGCCTAGGCTCGGCTGGGGTTTTCACCTTCCTCTGGATCAACGGTGGGGCGGTTAGGTCAATTTGGGTCCTGTCACCTTCACACTCACTCACTCTTCCACGCTACCACACCTCAACCCCAGTCAGTGCTCCAGTCGCTCTTATCGTATTGGAGCGGCCTCGGCCACATCCCGGTGTGGGGTCCCAGATCACGACTATTAAGAGACTTGACAGGTGGAAGTCTGCCTGCTTCGTCCAGCACATCCTCCAATCCTCAGGTGGAAATGGCACAAGCATTCACCAAACTTGCTCAATGAACAAAGCTAAAACCAATAAAACTACATCCCTACCTGAATGTTTTTGCCCCCTTATTTTGGCATACCGTCCATCAGATCAGGGCACACTTCAGGTCCATTTCATGTTGTAAGTCTTATGTTAAGTCTATCTATCTTATTCATATCTGTATCGGATATAGGGCTTCAACTATATATATATATATATATATATATATATATATATATATATATATATATATATATATATATATATACATACACACACATTGCAGCCCATGAACATGTGAATACACAGAAAGTAAATACCTTGGGGATATGATTTGGTTGTCTGCTCATAATCGATGTGCCAGCATACACGTACACAATAACAGCTATATGGGCACAATACGCTATTGTGCCCACATAGATGCTGTTGTGCCCTATAGCTGTTGTTGTGCCTACATAGATGCTGTTGTGTATCTACAGTATCTCACAAAAGTGATCCCCCACACACACACACACACACACACACACACACACACATTTTTGTAAATATTTTATTATATCTTTTCATGGGACAACACTGAAGAAATTACACTTTGCTACAATGTAAAGTAGTGAGTGTACAGCTTGTATAACAGTGTCAATTTGTTGTCCCCTCAAAATAATTCAACACACAGCCATTAATGTCTAAACCACTGGAAACAAAAGTGAGTACACCCCTAAGTGAAAATGTCCAAATTCAGCCAAAAGTGTCAATATTTAGTGTGGCCACCATTATTTTCCAGCACTGCCTTAACCCTCTTGGGCATGGCGTTCACCAGAGCTTCACAGGTTGCCACTCCTCCATGATGACATCACGGAGCTGGTGGATGTTAGAGACCTTGCGTTTGTCCACCTTCCATTTGAGGATGCCGCTCATGCGGCAGGCTGATGCCTCCCTGGCTGCATGCTCCCTCCTGCCCTGTAGCTCTCCTTCCATGGCTAACTGTCACCCTCATCCAAGCCCAGGACCGATCTACCAGTCACTTGGACGTGATCGACTGGTCCATGGGTTGCCCACCCGGGATATAATAAATATATATATATATATATATATACTGTATATATATATAATATTACATTGCAGTCATTTGCTTCCTATTTGTCCGTTTATAATTTCCACAGATTCTAGAAGTAGTAAAATGTGTGTTTATAGTAAATAATTGTAATAAAAATAACAATTATAACTTGAACAGCCATTATTCTTTTAGTGTACTCAGGTTTGTGGCATTATTTCAGATTAACACTGTGGGAGAGATTTACAAACCATTACACTGTATATTTTTTATGCATCCGCTTACAGTTCTTGCTGTAATAACAGCAGTTCATTTACACATTTTCTCCATATTCTAAATATTTTTTTTTTTTAATGTGCATGCTTGCATACAATTCTCAAACATAATAGCATTTCCCCTTGGGAAATGTACTATTTACTTTCTCAAATAATTAAAACAAAGAGACAATATAAAACAGCAGTAGCAAATAATACAGAACACAAAACCCTCATTGACCTGTTTCTTTAAAGGAGTAGTAAAGTTACATGTTTTTTCACCTTAATGCATCCTATGCATTAAGGTGAAAAAACATTCGACAATACCGCCCCCCCCACCCGAGCCCCCGTTTTACTTACCTGGCCCCTCGAAAGTCCCGCGCTCGTCCCCGTCATCCTCTTCGGTTTTCAGCCTGGCCGCCGATTGGCTACACTGGATGGATTGAAAGCAGCGCAGCCATTGGCTGGCGCTGCTGTCAATCACATCCAATGACGTGGCGCGCCGGGGGGCGGGGCCGAGTGATACAGTCGGCGGCTATGGCCGCCGCTGTATCACGGGAGCGCGCCCTCAATAACTCCACACCATGCGAGCTCGCTCGCATTATGGTGTGGAGTCCTTGCGGGGAGGAGCCGAGACAGCCGCGGACGATCGGGGCCACTGTGTGCAAAACGAGCTGCACAGTGGAGGTAAGTATAATATGCTTGTTATTTTAAAAAAAAATGGAACCTGTAGTGTTCCTTTAACTATAATCAAAGAATGTTAAAAATAAAAATGTACTTTTAGTCTAAGAAAGTAAAAAAAAAAAGTCACTAACTTTAAATTGGTTTATGTAATAGTAGAAAGCTTAAAGCAGAACTTCAGGCAAACAAGTGGACCTAGATTCAGGAAAACGTATCCTTCAAATTATGTAAGATGAGTCAGTTGTGCATGTTACAGCACTTACATTAGGTATTCCACATATGATCTTTGAGTCACTTTTACATTTATTATAGTGCATCTGTTTCTGTTCCTAGAAGCCATCCCTAAATCACACCATCCAGTAATCGGAGGCAGGAGAGGGCAGGGTATGACTATTGAATTCCTGATAGGCTGTTCAGAGGCAGTGGGCCTAGGCACTGTCACATGTGTGGAAGTTCTCTGCTGCTGTTAATTAGAACCATAAGTATTTATTTTACACATGATACTTTACTGATGAATCCCTATTAGCCATCAAAAGTTTAAAGTGGTTTTGAAGACTCAATGTTTTTTACCTTCATGCATTCCATGCATGAAGGTAAAAAACCTTCTGTATGAAGCAGCCCACGCCCCCCCCCTCAATACTCACCTAAGCTCCCTCTCGATCCAGCGATGAGCTGAGATTCTCCTTGGTCTCTCATTCCTCATTGGCTGAGACAGCAGCGGGAACCATTGGCTGAACCCACATCATAAAAAAAATGCAGACTTCTCCTTGCTCCTCATCTGGGATCTCTACCCCTACTATACCTCATGTCTTCTTAACCACTTAAGCCCCAGACCATTTTGGCTGGTTAAAGACCTTGCCCCTTTTTGCGATTCGGCACTGCGTCACTTTAACTGACAATTGCGCGGTCGTGCGACGTGGCTCCCAAACAAAATTGACGTCCTTTTTTCCCCACAAATAGAGAGCTTTATTTTGGTGGTATTTGATCACCCCTCTTTTTTTTTTTTTTTTTTTTTTTTTTTTTTGGCGCTATAAACAAAAATAGAGCGACAATTTTGAAAAAAATTCAATATTTTTTACTTTTTGCTATAATAAATATCCCCAAGAAATATATATAAAAAAATATATATTTTTTCCTCAATTTAGGCCGATACGTATTCTTCTACATATTTTTGGTAAAAAAAATCGCAATCGCCGTTTATTGATTGGTTTGCGCAAAAGCTATAGTGTTTACAAAATAGGGGATAGTTTTATGGCATTTTTATTATTAAATTTTTTTACTAGTAATGGCGGCGATCAGTGATTTTTTTTGTGACTGCGACATTATGGCGGACACATCGGACACTTTTGCCACATTTTTGGGACCATTGCCATTTTTACAGCGATCAGTGCTATAAAAATGCACTGATTACTGTAAAAATGACACTGGCAGTGAAGGGGTTAACCACTAGGTGGCGCTGTAGGGGTTAAGTGTTCCCTGCATTGTGTTTCTAACTGTAGGGGGATGGGCTCTGTGTCACATGACACCGATCTCCGCTCTGAGTAAATGGAGCCGAGATCCGTGTCATTGTCACTAGGCAGAGCAGGGAGATGCTTGTTTACACAAGCATCTCCCCGCTCTATACCCCCGTGCAGGGCCGTTGGAACAGGACAGGCAAACCAAGCAACAGCTTGGGGCCCCCAGCAGAGCTGCCTCCCTCCCGCGATTTTGCGGCCCCCCCTCCCGCGATTTTGCGGCCCCCCCTCCCGCGATTTTGCGGCCCCCCTCCCGCGATTGGCAGCCCCCCTCCCGCGATTGGCGTCCCCGCCCACCCGCGATTTGGCGGCCCCCCCCCCTCCCGCGATTGGCGCCCCCCCACGATTAGCGGCCCCCCCTTCCACGATATTGGCGGCCCCCCCCTCCCGCGATTGGCGCCCCCCTCCTGCGATTGCCACCCCCCTCTTGCGATCGGCGTCGATGTCCTGCGTTAGCACCCCCCCTTTTCTGAATTAAAAAAAAAAAAGTAAAAAAATTGTAGCACCCCCCCCCCGCTTCTCCAAAAAAAATCTGTAGCACCCCCCCGCTTGGGGGCCCCAAATTCCTTCAAACGGCCCTGCCCCCGTGAGACGATCGAGTCCGCGGGACCCAGGGTCCGACTCACGGGAAAGGCAGCAGGGTCGCGAGCGCGCCACCGGCGGTGTGCGTGCAACCCCCACGTCAGGCAGTTAAAGGGGACGTACAGGTACGTGTATGTGCCATTCTGCCGACGTATAAGTTCAGGAGGCGGTCGGCAAGTGGTTAAAAACCTCCACTGAGAGGAATGATGGCATAGCAATGGGGGCCACAGGTATTTGCATCCACTCTGCTAGCAGTACACCACCTGATTTCACCAGGCAATTTTCACTACCCCAGTTGTTGAACTGTAAAAAAAAATACTGTTCCAGCCATCCACATGGAACAAAATTGCATTGATACATGTCCCCTGGGGCAGTACCCAGGTCCCCATTCACTTTTTATGGCAATAACTTGCATATAAGCCTTTAAAATGAGGACTTTTGATTTTTCACGTTCGTGTCCCATAGACTTAATAGGGTTTGCATATTCGCTAGAACTTTTTCCCTGTTAGAGATGTTCTGGTTGCTTAACATGAGTTTGACTCAAACATTGGCTGTTCGCCCATTCGCTGAATAGCGAACAATTTGGGGTGTTCGCGGCAAATTCGAAAGCCGCGGAACACCCTTTAAAAGTCTATGGGAGAAATCAAAAGTGCTAGTTTTAAAGGTTAATATGCAAGTTATTGTCATAAAAAGTATTTGGGGACCTGGGTTCTGCCCCAGGGAGCATGTATCAATGCAAAAAAAAAAGTTTTCAAAACGGCCGTTTTTTCGGGAGCAGTGATTTTAATGATGCTTAAAGTGAAACAATAAAAGTGAAATATTCCTTTAAATTTCGTACCTGGGGGTGTCTATAGTATGCCTGTAAAGTAGTGCATGTTTCCCATGTTTACAATAGTCCCTGCACAAAGTGTAATTTCTAAAGGAAAAAAAGTAATTTAAAACTTCTCGTGGCTATAATGAATTGTCGGGTCCCGGCAATACAGATAAAAGTCATTGTAAAAAACGGCATGGGTTCCCCCCCAGTCCATTACCAGGCCCTTTGGGTCTTGTATGAATATTAAGGGGAACCCCGAACCAAAATAAAAAAAAATGCATGGGGGTTCCCCCAAATTTCATACCAGGCTCTTCAGGTCTGGTATGGATTTTAAGGGGAACCCCGCGCCAAAATTAAAAAAAAAATGGCGTAAGGTTCCCCCCAAAAATCCATACCAGAACCTTATCCGAGCACGCAACCTGGCAGGCCACAGGAAAAGTGGGGGGGGACGAGAGAGCCCCCCCTCCTGAACCGTACCAGACCACATGCCTTCAACATGGGGAGGATGTCCCCATGTTGATGGGAACAAGGGCCTCATCCCCACAACCCTTGCCAGGTGACTGTGGGGGTCTGCGGACAGGGGGCTTATCGGAATCTGGAAGCCCCCTTTAACAAAGGGGACCCCCAGATGCCGCCCCCCCTATGTAAATTGGTAACGGGGTACATTGTACCCCTACCATTTCACCCAAAAAAGTGACAAAAATTTTAAAAAAAACACACACAGCTTGGGAAAAGTCCTTTAATAAAAATAAAAAAACATCCAGTGATCGTCAGATCGTCAGAGGGGGCGGGGTCACCTGTACATGTCAATGGGTAACTCCACGGCAAACTCCCGTTGCGTCAGAGGGGGCGGGGTCACCAGCGTACGTCACGGGTGGCCCCGCCCTCGGCTATATAAGAGCTGTCAAGCGGGTCTCGCGTTATACGCGGGCCGCCTTCCATGGTGTGGTCGTAGAAGGATTACATCGCTGGAATTTTTTTTTTTTTTTTTTTATTAAAGGACTTGTCCCAAGCTGTGTGTGTGTTTGTTTTTTTTTTTTTTTTTTTTTTTTACACTTTTTTGGGGAAAGTGGTAGCAGTACAATGTACCCTGTTACCAATTCACATAGGGGGGGGGGCGGCATCTGGGGGTCCCCTTTGCTAAAGGGGGCTTCCAGATTCCGATAAGCCCCCCACCCACAGACCCCCACAACCACCGGGCAAGGGTTTTGGGGATGAGGCCCTTGTCCCCATCAACATGGGACATGGTGCTTTGGGGTCCAGACCCCAAAGCATCCTCCCCATGTTGAGGGCATGTTGCCTGGTACGGTTCAGGGGGGGGGGGCACTCTCTCGTCCCCCCTCTTTTCCTGCTTCCTGCCAGGTTGCATGCTCGGATAAGGGTCTGGTATGTATTTTTGGGGGGAACCCCATGCCGTTTTTTTTTTTTTTTGATGCGGGGTTCCCTTTAAAATCCATACCAGACCTGAAGAGTCTGGTATGGATTTTGAGGGGGGCCCCTACGCCATTTTATTTTATTTGGCGCAGGGTTCCCCTTAATATCCATACCAGACCTGAAGGGCCTGGCATGAAATTTGGGGGGAACCCACACAAATTTAAAAAAAATAATTGGTTCGGGGTAATATTCATACCAGACCAGCCTGGTAATGGACTGGGGGGGGGGGGGGAACCCATGCCGTTTTTTTCAATGACTTTTATCTGTATTGCCAGGACCCAACAATTCATTATAGCCGTGAGTAGTTTTAAATTACTTTTTTTTCTTTAGAAATTTAATTTTGTGCAGGGACTATTCTAAACACGGGAAACATGCGCTACTTTACAGGCACACTTTTATTGTTTCACTTTAAGCATTATTAAAATCACTGCTCCTGAAAAAAATTCAGTTTTTAAAACTTTTTTTGCATTGATACATGTCCCCTGGGGCAGGACCCGGGTCCCCAAACACTGTTTATGACAATAACTTGCATATAAGCCTTTAAAATTAGCACTTTTGATTTTTCACGTTCGTGTCCCATAGACTTTAACGGTGTTCAAACTAATTTTTTGCCTGTTCGCATGTTCTGCTGCGAACCGAACCGGGGGGTGTTCGCCTCATCCCTACAATAAACATGTTAAAATAACATATGGATCCATACGGAATGAGTCAGTCACACTCTGAGAATGTTTTACATTAATCATTATATTACAAGCAAGTTACATAAAGAACCAGATGTAATTGACAGCCATTACCAATATGTAGTTTTAAAACATAAAATGTTAATAAACCGTTCTCATGAGTTTTTTAATTCTGCACATTTAGGTTTTTAACCAGCCATATAACTAGGTCAAGAATAGCTAATAGAAAGATGTTTGATTTTTTGTAAGTAAGATCTTTTCCACAAAGTGTAGGAGGTACCAGTATTTTAAATGATGTATACTGTGTGTGTGTGTGTGTGTGTGTGTGTGTGTATGTATGTGTGTGTGTGTATATATATATATATATATATATATATATATATATATATAATGTGTGTGTGTGTGTGGCGGCCTCACCCCCTTCACATGTTTATCGGTTGTCCGAAAGCTCTTGTCTAGGGGTACCTGGGTTTTGAGAGTGAGGTGCGCTACGGCCCATGTCCTCCCCATGGCTGTGGGTGAGGTGAAGGCCAGCATCAATATCTTCCTCGGGCCAAATGTGCATTGGGTTGCGGAACTTAGCCCTGCTATGCTGGAATCTCCCTTTGCTCCCATCAACAGAGTCCATACACCGATCACAGTCCAACTGTTAGTTTTATTCCGTAGCTCCACAACAAACAATATATGGCAGGATACGGTGGGATGAGCAGGCCGAGGCACTATCCGGATTGTAGTCCCTACACCCCCTGTGCTATGACCAGGGGTTGCAGGAGTCTTGATTAGAACAACTTCGCTGCGCTGCGGCCCCTATCAGGGGAAGATGACCCTCCAAGGGAGTTACCGGAGGCCCGTCCGTCACCGGGTTGACGCTGCTCTGGAGTCTTCAGACGGGTGACCTCCCCAGCCTCCTCACCTCAGATGCGGGTCCCCTCGCAAGGGGCACCCTGGAATCACTTCACCCTCGCGGGACCCGGTCGAAGTCACCAGGTCCCAGGCCTTCTACAAAGTACCTCACCCCAGGCTGAAGGTGCCTGGGATGGACTCCAACTCCAGCTTCATTCCGGCCAGGCCTAGGGTGCCCAGGCCGGAACCTTGAACCGCCCGTACCCAGGCCGAGGGCGCCTGGGTACGTCAAGAGATGATCCCCCAAAGACCTCGTGGCGAGGGCGTCTCCCCCTTTTATCTCCTCCCATCGACACCACGGCAGGTTCCCCGCCCCAGCCGTACCATCTCCAGGAAGGGACAAAAAGGGTAGCACTGTGGTAGTGATTCTACCTCGAGCCTGTAGGTACCCCGCCACCCACAGGCCAAGGAGAATATTGCACCACCCAATCCTCCACGAATAACAAAAAGGGGTCTAATCCCTGACATAATTACACACCTGGGTCTCTCTACCCCCAGGTGTATCCCACTAACTTTGAAGACCCCGCTATGTATGTATGTATGTATGTATGTATATATTATGTAGGGGGATTGATTATTTTAATAACACGAGGTGGGCGATCTCCTCTGAGAATGTCCGTGTACTCAGCAGTAGTAATTTACTGCTGCTTAACCACTTGACAACTGGGCACTTAAACCCCCTTCCTAACCAGACGAATTTTCAGCTTTCGGTGCTCTCACATTTTGAATGACAATTACTCAGTCATACAACACTGTACCCATATGAAATTTTTGTCCTTTTTTTTCACACAAATAGAGCTTTCTTTTGGTGGTATTTAATCACTGTTGGGTTTTTTATTTTTTGCGCTATAAGAGAAAAAAGACTGAAAATTTTGTAAAAAAATGAATTTTTCTTTGTTTCCGTTATAAAATTTTGCAAATTAGTATTTTTTCTTCATACATTTTGGCCAAAATTTATACTGCTACATATCTTTGGTAAAAATAAGTACAAATTGGTGGATATTTTTTGGTCTTTGTGAAAGTTATAGAGTCCACAAGCTATGGTGCCAATATCTGAAAATTGATCACACCTGAAGTACTGACGGCCTATCTCATTTCTTGAGACCCTAACATGCCAGAAAAGTACAAATACCCCCCAAATGACCCCTTTTTGGAAAGAAGACATTCCAAGGTATTTAGAAAGAGTCATTGTGAGTTTTTTGAAGTTGTCATTTTTTCCCACAATTCTTTGCAAAAATCAAGATTTTTTTTTTCTTTTTTTTTTTTTCCACAAAATTGTCATATTAGCAGGTTATTTCTCACACACAGCATATGCATACCACAAATTACACCCCAAAACACATTCTGCTATTCCTCCCGAGTATGGCGATACCACATGTGTGAGACTTTTACACAGCGTGGCCACATACAGAGGCCCAACATGCAGGGAGCACCTTCAGGCGTTCTGGAGCACCCAGGCCAATTCTGACATTTCTCTCCTACATGTAAAAATCATCATTTATTTGCTATAAAATTACATAGAACCCCAAAACATTATATATGTTTTTTTAGCAAAGACCTTAAAGAATATAATGGTGGTCATTGCAACTTTTTATCTTGCACGGTATTTGCGCAGAAATTTTTCTAACGCGTTTTTTACGGAAAAAAAACTGTTTTGTGCCTAAAAGAAAAAAAAAACAGTAAAGTTAGCCCAGTGTTTTTGCATAATGTGAAAGATGAAGTTACGCCGAGTAAATAGATACCTAACATGTCACCCTTCAAAATTGCACACGCTCGTGGAATGGCGCCAAACTTCGCTACTTAAAAATCCCCATAGGCAATGCTTTAAATATTTTTACTGGTTATATGTTTTGAGTTACAGAGGAGGTCTAGGGCCAAAATTATTGCTCTCGCTCTAACGTTCGCAACGATACCTCACATGTGTGGCTTGAACACCGTTTTCATATGTGGGCGGGGCTTACGTATGCGTTCACTTCTGCATGCGAGCTCGCGGGGGCAGGGGCGCTTTAAAAAATATATATATATTTTATTGTTCATTTTACTTTATTTATTTTAGTTTGACATGTTTTTCCGCCCCAAATTTTTTTTTTTAGCACTTTTATTCCTATTACAAGTAATGTAAACATCCCTTGTAATAGGAATATGGCATGACAGGTCCTCTTTACAGTGAGATATGGGGGGGGGGGGGGGGGGTGTCAATAAGACCCCACATCTCACCTCTAGGCTGGGAAGCCTAAAAAAAAAACAAAAAAAAAAAACAATCTTGGCTTTGATCGTAGCGGTGAGTCGGTAGAAGCACCGGAGGGCAGCAGGAGGGGGGGGCATCCCCTCTCACCTTCCGTAAGAGCGATCAAGCGGTGGAACAGCCGCTATGATTGTTCTTATGGTGTAGGGAATCGCCAGCTGAAAAAGCGAATATCTGAATGATGCCTGTAGCTGCTCCCATCATTCAGATATCTCCGCACAAAGTCAAGGACGTCATATGACGGCCGGCGGGCGGGCGGGAAGTGGTTATTGCAGAGTATTGCCGGGTATTGTGGAGTATTGCCGGGTATTGTGGAGTATTGCCGGGTATTGTGGAGTATTGCCGGGTATTGTGGAGTATTGCCGGGTATTGTGGAGTATTGCCGGGTATTGTGGAGTATTGCCGGGTATTGTGGAGTATTGCCGGGTATTGTGGAGTATTGCCGGGTATTGTGGAGTATGGCCGGGTATTGTGGAGTATGGCCGGGTATTGTGGAGTATGGCCGGGTATTGTGGAGTATGGCCGGGTATTGTGGAGTATGGCCGGGTATTGTGGAGTATGGCAGGGTATTGCACAGGGTGTATTGCAGAGTATTGCACAGGGTGTATTGCAGAGTATTGCACAGGGTGTATTGCAGAGTATTGGCAGAGTATTGCACAGGGATGGCTGAGCAGGGATGGATGGATTGCTGGATCTGTGACTGCAATTGTCACAGATCCAGCCCACAGCTGACATGGGGGAGGGAGCGGACATGATCCGCTCCCTCCCCTCTCCTCTCACACTGTACCGATCGGTACAGAGAGGGGAGGGAGGAACCGGCGTCATCAAATGACGCCGGTCTGTTTACAAGTGATCGCTCCGTCATTTGACGGAGTGATCACGTGGTAAACGGCCGCGATTAGCGGCCATCTACCGTGATCCGTGATGCGCTGGGTCTTCCGGACCCGGCGGTCACGGACATATCCTGGAGCGCGCCCCAGGGGGCGCGCGGGAGCAAGATTCTGTGAGGACGTCCCTGGGACGTCCACTCAGGATAACTCGACCGCGCTGTGGACGTCTTTTGTACATGGCGCGGTCGGGAAGTGGTTAATAAACGGACACCTCTGTGTTTCAGTGCATTTCTGGTACAGTAATCTCGCTATTTCTCACAAGATTACAGAACCAGGGGGGCCTTCTCCACAGTTTGAAGCATTTGTAGATCGTTTCACTTCACAAAAGGATCTACACCGCTTCATGAACAGACACTCAGAGGAAAGAGAGATCTCCACTGTGAATGCCGGAGAACTGAGCAGTGGATATTTTCCACTGCTTCATAAACGGACACCACAGTATAATACACATCAAACTGAAAACAAGACATGACAAATGGAACTTAGCAGGGATGGTGGAAACCCCTCTACAGATAAACAGTGAATTGGATGTGACCTGACACACTATAGCGCACATGGCGACCTCCATCCCTAAATTAATTTGTAGAAAAGGAGAGCTGTGGGACTTTGAGTGAGGCAACCGCCATGTCAGATATAAACAGAAACATAAAATTTACAGTACATGATTTATTGTTACATTGTAAAAAAATATTGTATCAAATAAATAGGTAGTCACATGACTTACACTAAATATGCTGCTATATAGCATGCAATACAAATAGGAATTCAACATAATAACTGTACATAGTAAGATAGATGGGTTAAAAACATTGTAGGGACAGGTAACTTAGGGCATATAGTGGCACTCAACGCGTTTCCTGGCATTACAGCCATTCATCAGGAGTGTTGTAACATAATATACTGGAAAGGAAAGGGACAAGGATTAATGATGATACCCTTAGAATAAGGGAGGACAGAGAGACTGTGTCCCAACAAAGTGGGGACAATCTGGGATACTCACTGCACAGCCCCAAGGCCAGGCCCGGTGTCCGCCAGGGAAGATGGGGGTGACAGGCATGATGTTTCCCCCGGGGTTGAGAGGGGGGAACCCTCCAAGGACGAAGAACAGCACCCAGAGCATAACACAGTGGTCACAGCCTAAACCAATGGACTATGTGTGCACAAAAAGTGCATAATGTGCCTGGAAAAAATGTGTATCAAAAGGGGAAGGTTAATTGAATGTGTAAAAGTGTAAAGTGTGTGAAATCATGGCAAATATCTATGTGTTCCCACAAGGGGAAATAAAACCAATTAAGGGATTCACTGTTATCATTCACATTGGGTTGCGCTTTTTTGATTTATTTTTTCCATATGTTTTGAGTCCTTTTTCAGGCTAATTGAATAGCAGCACCCGTCCATCAGGTGAAGGTCATACCATTCACCCTTCTCTCACACATTTAGAGCATCAAGCCTCGTACACACGACCGAGTTTCTCGTCCAAAACCGGCAAGAAATGTGCCGCGAGAGCTTTTTTGTCGAGAAAAACGTTTGTGTGTATGGTTTTACGACGAGAAAATTGCCGAGAATCTCGACGAGAAAATAGAGAACCTGCTCTCTATTTTCTCGTCAGGATTCCAGATTTCCTCGTCGTGTTTCTCGTCGGGCTGTTTTGTGACGAGAAAATGGTTCGTGTGTATGCTTTTACGACTCTTCCAAAAGCGCGCATGCTCACAAGCAACTGAGACGGGAGCGCATCTTCTGGTAAAACAAGCCTTCGTAATGGAGAGAGCACATTCGTCACGCTCAAAAATATTGCATCGTTTAAATGTTCTGCATTGAAATCTTCGTTAGAATGTTACATTAATCAAAACGAGTGACCTTCTTTTGCTGCTGATATTCACACAGAGTTATGACTTTTTTTTTTTTTAACCTTTTTCATGCTGCTCTTAAGAAGATTTATGTGTATTATATCGTGCAAGTTTTTAGGAATAATTTAAATGGTAATATTTTTAAAAATGATGTTAATTATAATTTCGCAATGTTTTGGTAGTGATCTCCCATTTAATTTTGGAATCTATATTAGTTAAATTTCCCACCATGTTTTTTTGATAATCAGATTTAGTTATTCTTTTGGGGGGTTGTTATCTGTCCCTTTTTTTTGTCAGTCAAATGTATCTGCTTACTCCCAAAGCTAGATTTTTAATTTTTACAAATACACATAGTCAAGTATGAACTTAAACAAAAATCACATTTATTCATGTTTAAAAATAAAATAAAGAGAAGGCAGCGCTGGAGAACCTGCTGCCATTTGTGCATCCCAGGGACCCCAGAGCACACAGCAACCCTGTGTGGACACTAAAATTGGGAGCTTGAGAAGGCCAACATTTCTGAACACAATCTGATGCTGGCCTCCCAGAGGTCAGGAACAGCAGCAGGTGAGATATATGTCCCAAGTCTGTGGTACTACAACAGGCTGCCTTCTGTCCGACCACAATGAAGCAAGGCCATCACTTCCTCTTCTTCCTGGCAACCTTCCCTGCAACCTTCCCTGAAGCCTTCCCTGCAGCCTTCCTTCTTCGTTTGGCTGGAGGTTGGCCCACTGGAAGGGTACTCCTGTCAGGAGGAGGAGGAGGAGGAGATGTAGCAGAAGGGGGTGGGGCAGAAGAAGAAGGTGGAGGTGTAGCAGAAGGGGGTGGGGCAGAATAAGAAGGTGGAGGTGTAGCAGAAGGGGGTGGGGCAGAAGGGGGAGGTGTAGCAGAAGGGGGTGGGGAAGAAGAAGAAGGGGGAGGTGTAGCAGAAGGGGGTGGGGCAGAAAAAGGGGGAGGTGTAGCAGAAGGGGGTGGGGCAGAAGTAGAAGGTGGAGGTGTAGCAGAAGGGGGTGGGGCAGAAGAAGAAGGGGGAGGTGGAGGTTGAGGTTGGGTCAGTTGTGCCACCTCACATATGGCGGTATTGGGGGTAATTTTCTCCATCACCCCCTTGTTGAGCAAGGTGATGAGCAGGGGCTCGCATAGGAGGCGTTGCTCCATGCTCATCACCTTGAACTTAGCCTCCACTAGGCCGGCAATGGCCTCTTCAGGGGATGTGGGCTCCTGGAGGGTGGCATGGGCCTCACGAATAAGGGCCATTGCTGCCTCACTCGTGCTCCTGTCCCTCCTGCCTCTTTTGTGAAGCCGGATTGGAGGCACCTGGGATCTGGTGCTTCTCCTTTGCCCTGCCACCTCCTGGCTGCCACTGGGCCCTGCCACCTCCTGGCTGCCACTGGGCCCTGCCACCTCCTGGCTGCCACTGGGCCCTTCCTCCTCCTTCCTGACAGTTTCCAGACCCTCCTCCTGGCTGATTTCATCCTGTGTATGAAAAAGGGACATAGTTTAATATGTTAGTTTAATCTTTGCATCAAACTTTGTAATCCTGATTGAAGCAATTAGAATGTAAATCCATAAATCCTTGCTTTAAATTTACCACTACATCAGATTGACTATTTAGCACCCAATTAAGTGCAGAATAATGTCTACAGATCTTGATTTCACTTGTGCAATCCAAAATATTTTATGTTTGTCATCTTGACATATTTGTCAAACATTAAGTTTATCCCAATACATTTTCGATAAATACTATACCTGGCTCCAGATGGCCAAATCAGGATCATCCAGGATGGCTGCCTCGTCTTGCTCCAGAGAAGGCTCAGGTTGGCTGCAGGGAAGCCTGGGGGGAAGAGTGGAGAGTGATGGCCTTGTCTCAATGTGGTCATCCAGGAAGGACATCCTGTTGTAGTACCACAAAATCGGGACATACACATCATCTGCTGCTGCTCCTGACCTCTGAGAAGCCAGCACCTTAGAGCGTTCAGTCCTGTAGGTACCTCTCAAGCTCCCAATTTTAGTGTCCACTTGTTTTGCTGTGGCTGTGGGCACCTTGGTATGCACAAATGGGAGCAGCTTCTCCAGCGCTGCTTTTCTCACCCCTCTTTTTTTGTGGATGGGGTTTTTCGTCTCCCACAGAGCCGGCAGCTCCCTTACCCGGTCAATAAATTCCGCCAGGAACTCTTTGTCGCTAATAAAGACATTCATATTGTATCTGCAAGTTAAATAAATTATATATAACTAATGTGAGGCAAACAGTCTAACCTCCTTAACATGCTAGTCACCATATATATCCTCCAACATTCTCAAGACAGTATAGGCCAACAATTTGTACAAGTCACAAAATCACATACCTTCGTTCGCACGTCCGTCACTTGAACTCCTCTCTCCGCACACCGAACGTACTATAGTCACATGTGTGTTTGCTATATACACACCACGCATGCGTCAAAATACGAACACGTCGCTCCGCACACGTCGCCCGCCCATGACGTTCTAACTAACATCTTTTCCCCGCCCCTTCTCTTTCGGCGCGCAGACAGATATGGCGGAGTTACAGCAGGTGTCTGATAATTCCGCAACTAACGAGGAGGAGACAAGCCCGGAGACCGAGGAAACGTCACGATCAAGGAGGAGATTCAAGGCATCTAATATGTCTTTTGCGGAGATGGCGGAGATGGTGGACATCTTGCTCAAGGCTGAATATGATGCCAAGCATGGGCCGTATAGCAAACCAAATAGAAGGAAGGCCAAAATCCTCACTAAAGTCGTGAAGAGTCTGAAGGCGAATTTCGGGGTGAAACGCTCAAATGAGCAGCTCAGAAAGAGGTGGTCAGACCTCAAACTGAGGGAGCCAGAGCAGTTGAGGAGCATAAAGAGAATGCTCGCTAAAAGTAAGTAAAATGTAGACTTTTCTGCTATTAATCTTTTTCTAAACTGACATGTTGCTCTTTATTTTGGTTTCTCATATTGGACTCGCTTCCAAAATGTAATATTTTGAACTTGGTTGGGCACAGTAATCGTTCGTTACGTTACCGACACTTCGTTCGGCCACTATCCGCGGTTTTGGCTTATTTTAGAGCCACAAAAGTAATTATACATCTGCCATTTTTGCTCCAAAATTGTGGCGTATTTTTTCGTCTAGATGATGTGTTTGTAAAGAGAATGAAATGCAAACTTTAATCAGTGTAAAGGAGAGGACACTCAGCAGCTGCTTCCACATCTGTACTTTGGAGCACTATAGTGTGGGCCACCAGACCCGCCTTTTTTGGGTGTCCCACACAGGTGCATCAGAGAATTTTTGTGGTGCCTCCATGTCAAATAAATTACATCCAAAGGTGAATACTAAGCATATTCTTGGCCATAAATAATGCATTCTTCTTTAAATTCCGCCCAAACACACACTTGTACCACACTTCCAATCAATTTAGCCTGTTTTTATTTTAACATTGAGATTTACAGTGTGATAAATAGACCTTTTGTTTGATTCTCATAGGGGAGAGAAGACTGGGAGGAGGACACTCCAGGGAGCACATGCACCCCACAACTTCCAAGCAACCCCAAACTCCCAAAGACCCACAACCGAAAGATGTGCAGGAAGTTGAGGTGGAGGAAGGAGAAGTGCAGGAAGGAGAGGTGGATGACGTTGTGGATCTGGTCACCACAACAGGTCAGTATCTGTCACCACAGCTTCAGGTAAGAGATGTAGGCCTGCAGAGTTATAATACCTTTTGTTTTTAGGTGATATAAATGTTGTGAAGGATAGTACATGGTTCTCTGCTGACAGTGCCCTCCGCCTCATCCAGCAAGTGATGGAATGTAGCACGGAACTGGACCTTATTAAACAAAGAATCCATGTGATGGAACAAACATTTAAAGACATTCTCGATGTTTTGGGGAGAATTAAATAAGCCATCCAAACACATTTGTTTTTACATGTTTGTTTTTGCAACTTTTCGAATTTTTTGGACAATTGAATCTGCACACAGTGTGTCAACATGTGCTATCTGCCATCAGGGGATATCCATGTACGTCTTTTGTGGGTGCAACCCCTTCCTCGTATCTAAAGTCGGTGAACTGAGGAAGGGGTTGCACCCCCAAAACACGTCCATTGATCACCCCTGATGGCAGATAGCACATGTTGACAATAGGGATCAGGATTGTAAACTTCCTAGATGAAAAAAATCCCAAATGTGTGCATATTCAATTTTTGCCTGGGCAAGGGGTGGCAGGACCCCATATTAGGACGGGCACATAGAGACATAGTTTGTGTAAGTGAATGTCTCAGATTGCTCAGAGGTATCCAATGTTGTAATTTTTGGAATGCAACTGTTATTTTTGTATTTTCATAAGCAAAAAATTGCTGGGTTGGGGCCAGGCCAACCCAAAAAAACAGAAAAAACTAAAAATGGTGAGAATGTGCACAGAGTAAAATATTTGACCACAAACAACGTGTAGCTTCTTTTTATAATACCCTCTAAGCTTATTTGGTTATTTTGTAAGGTTACATAGTGAAATGGTTGTTATTTACTAAAGTAAAATACACTTGGCACTACAAATGCACAAAGACAAACTAGGAGACAGGAAAGAACAAATAATTAAAGGTTTAAACAAGCTTTTTATTGGGATCCTTAGACATAGGCTGGCATAGGAATTGCCCCCCTACCCGTGAAATACTCCATGTATTTGTCCCGAACCTCACAGGCATTTTGGGAGGGCAAGCCAGGACGGGCAGATTCCAGGCCCGGCAGGGGATTTGCAGGGGAAAGTCCAGCCTCTGGCAAAACTGAGGCCATATAGGAATTTGATTTTTGGCTCAGAAAGTTGTGTAGCACACAGCAGCATAATACGACATACTTTATTTTGTAGTCCGCCAAGTGTATTGAAGTCATAAAAAGGCGGAACCGGCTGGCCATTATGCCAAAGGCATTTTGGACAACTCTTCGGCCCCTGGCCAGCCGGTAATTGAACACCCTCTTCTCTGGAGTCAGGGTCCTCTGTGGAAATAGCCTCATAAGATGCCGTCCGAGTCCGAAGGCTTCATCAGCCAAGAAAATAAAGGGGAGTCCTTCAATATTCCCTGCATCCGGTGGCAATGCAAGGTCGTCACTCTGGAGACGGAGGGCAAACTCCGTCTGGATGAAGGATCCCCCATCGGACATCCGGCCATTCTTCCCTACATCAACATAGAGGAATTCATACCGTGCTGACACCACCGCCATCAGCACAATGCTATGAAACCCCTTGTAATTGTAGTAGTAGGACCCAGAACGGGGTGGTGGCACGATGCGGACGTGCTTCCCGTCTATGGCACCACCACAGTTGGGGAAGTCCCACCGCGTGGCAAACTCCGATGCCACAGACTGCCATTCCTGTGGCGTGGAAGGAAGCTGTGGAGTGAAACAAGATGAAATAATATTAGAATCCCAAAGTCAGACATTACAAGGAAATTTGATTCTAAAAAAATAAAGGCCAACATCAATCAAATTCTACGTTTATTAAGGTGTTTAAAATAAGTATAAGGGAAGGCTCATTTATCAGATTCATCACCCCTCTGATGGGCCATTACTAAATTATTTTGGGGGGGGGGGAAATGTGTTTGGCCACAGGATAGCATTGCAGTGGCGGTGCGTCCAGAGTGGGCGCTGGAGCACTGCCCCCTCTCTCCTGTGCCCATCACTCAGAACAATACATAGGTTCATGCATTGCATGAACCTATGTATTGTCTATGCCGCCCACTATTCAGGTGGATGGCCTCTTGTTAAGTGATCGACATATGAATAATTGCGGCATTTAGGGGGTTCAAATTGCATAGCAGAAACAGGTAGTAAAATAGTCTTGCACATTACAACCTGAGGGATGTAATTGGCTTCCGAAAAGTAAAATAGGGGACGCAGGGGGGGGGGGGGGGCATTCCTTGGGGAAACACTGGCAGGCTGCTCTGCCAATCATGTTCACCAAGTCTGTTTAATGGTAACATGATTGGCTGATGCAACATCAAGGGAAGGAGAAGACATCAAGGACAGAAGAAGGATGGCGCTGACCACAAGAAGGTAAGTGCAGGGCTGGGGGGAAACTGGCTGCATTAGAGGGGACTAAATGGCTGCATTGGAGGGAACAAAATGGCTGCATTGGAGGGGACAACTGGGGGCGTTTAATAGGCACCTGAGCAAAAAAGGAGGAAGTTTAGTTCATAAATTGGGGTGGGACCCCCAAACATTTGGAGCAACAGGCGCCCCTGCTGGAAAAGTTAGTGAAGGGAAATATTTATGGAGGAGAAAAAAGGGGCAATCTAAAGCTTCCAGCATGCATGGGGACAAAGGGGACATTCTCAGCATATTACAATCATGGTAATTAGGGAAGGATGAAAGAAATACAATACATTAGCATACATGTAATACATAAAATGTGATGTTAATGGAGAAAACTTACCCTAATATAGTCCTCCTGCAGGACTTGTATAATAGCAGAACAGGTGTCTGGGATTATGAGGCCCAGAGCCTGGGGGGAGATGCCTGTGGTGAACTTCAAGTCCTGAAGACTTCTCCCTGTCGCCAGATAACGTAATGTGGCAATGAGCCTCTGCTCAGCACTGATGGCTTCACGCATAACGGTGTCCTGCCTGGTAATATAGGGGGACACCAAAGCCAACAGTTCCTGAAAAACGGGGTCAGACATCCGCAGAAAATTCCTGTAGTCCTCAGGATTATTCTCGACGATCTCCCGCAGCAGAGGCATATGGCAGAATTGGTCCCGCTGGAGCAACCAATTCTTGGTCCATGAACTCCTCCTCACACCGTTCATGGACTGGTCTTGGTCCAAAACAAGCAGACCAACACCAAGCGCACGCACAGCACGAACTCGACGACGAGAACGTCCAGGCGACATGGCTAATAAGAAACGGTCGTCTTATCAGAACGTACAGAACAGAACGCACTTTAGAACAGCAAGGCCTATGAATAACGAACTGAAAAACAGAAACGAACAGGCAAGAATGCACTGTAAAACAGATACGACCTGCCTAGACGCCCTGAAAGTCAAGATACGAACCCACAAGCACAAACTGAACCGCAGAAAACAATCTGAAAAGTACGAAGACTGAAAAGCGCGAATCGTCTCTTCCCAAACTTTTACTTCACACGCGGTAACACGAGATCAGCAAAAGCAGCCCAAGGGGTGGCGCCAAGAAAAAAGATCTTCCCCTTTATAGTGCCGTCGTACGTGCTGGACGTGAGCGCGTAGAACAACGAGGAAATTGGGGAAATGTCAGTGTGTACGCATAGAAAGCTTGACGAGAAAATCGACAAGCTTAACAAAAATCTCGTCGAAAAAAACAACGTGTTTTTTACGACGAGAAACTCGGTCGTGTGTACGAGGCCTCACACTTAATTTGTGTTTCAAACACACTTAAGTGTTATTTTTTTATTTAATTTTGTCACTGTTTAAGGCAGCGCTGGATTTTTTCCATTTACTAAGTCATGTGACTACCTATTTATTTGATGCAATATTTTTTTACAGTTTAACAATAAACCCTCTACAGATAATTGCAATACAAATTAACTTCAAGTGCAACAACTTTTTAGCTGGGAGGTTCACACCATTATAGCACTTTGGAGTGTTTATTTTTTAGATTGTTACACTTCAGCTTATATGTTTTAGTTACTATTATAATGTGAATTATGGCACTTAGAGCCCATTCACACAGGGGCGTCTTTGGATCCGACTCCAAATCGCCCCAGGTCGCCTCAGGTCGCGCTGGCTGAAGAAATCAATGTAAGTTAATGGAGCCGTCCTTATGCACACTACTGCAGTCGCTCCGACTTCAAAAAAGGTCCCTGTACTACTTCAATCCGACTCCTAGGCGACCTGTAACCATTCATTTCAATGGGAGTCGCCTCTCCCTGTCTTAATAGGAGCGACTCTCCAGGAAGATAACATACATTTCTCCTGCAAAACTCTCTCTCCCCCCTCCCTCCCACAGAGCTGATTCTTGTTTGATTGGCCACTGGAATGTCTCTTGTCCTGCAGGCAACTTGGAGTTGCCTTGTAAATAGCTCCAGGTCGCGCTGTGATTCATACTCAGGTTGTGTCTGAGTTGCCTCATAAAATCGCGCTGGAAGTCGTGTTGCCCCTGTGTGAATGGGCTCTTAAAGTTAATTTTCCACTACCCCTGCTAAGTCCATGTCTTTATGGACCTTTCTTTGTGCACTGGTGCTCAGTCATGTTGGAACAGGAAGGGCCATCCCCAAACTGTTCCCACAAACAGTTCCCTTCACTGGAACTAAGGGGCCCAGCCCAACCCCTGAAAAACAACCCCACACCATAATCCCCCCTCCACCAAATGATTTGGACCAGTGCACAAAGCAAGGTCCACAAGACACCTTGTGGACAGCCTTCCCAGAAGAGTTGAAGCTGTTATGGCTGCAAAGGGTGGGCCAACTCAATATTGAACTCTCTACACTAAGACTGGAATGCCATTAAAGTTCATGTGCGTGTAAAGGCAGGCGGCCCAATACTTTTGACAATATAATGATATGTATACACGCATGTGTGTTTGAGCTTTGGGGAGCACACCCTAATGCAATAGGCTGTGCACTGCTGTGACCACAAGGTATTTACATAATTCAGGACAATAAAAAGCATTCAAACAGCATGGAGCCTCGCTGACAACAGCATGGGCGGGCGTGATAGCGTCACACGTTCATAGCCTCAACCAACGCGTTTTGCGTCACAGCGCGTTGTCAGGGGAACAGGCGCATAAACTGTTTTTTTTCTTATAACAAACATCTTTATACTTACCTGGAATTGCAAAGAGTGGCCCCGGACCTCCTCTTCTCAGGTCCCCTGCCAGCGCTGCTGGCTCCTCCTCTCTGTCCAGTGCCCCCACAGGAAGCCGCTTCCCATTAGGGCAGTCATGAGTTCTCGCTGCTGGGCCCAGCTGCTGCGTCCATTGACACAGACAGCAGGACTCTGCACCGACCCCCGCTTCCTCGTCACTAGCTTTGAGTGACAGCACTTAGGATGTGATGCTGCCTGGTAGTACAGTTCCCTGTTGCCAGGGGGTGGTGCTGTCACTTCGGGCTCAGGTTGAACCACAGGAGGTATCGCAGCACTATTGGGTGTCCTCTCTCGGCAGCGGTGCAGTGGGCATGGTCAGTCTGCTGTGCCTGCTGGGAGGGGGTACTTAAGGGGCAGACGCCTTTAGGTGGGTTGGTTGGATTCCAGGGGACCCCTTTGGTCCTGGAGGACGTGTGGCGCGTACCCCACCTTTATGGCCCTCATGGCCAGGGGGTGCGTGCGTGTGCTTCAGTCTCGGGCACCTTCAGCCCGAGGCTGCATCGCTGTTTGGTAGGCCCGGCTGGCTGGGGCCTACACCTTACGGATCCCAGGCTGCCCACCATTTGGGAGCCCAACTTTAGGAAAGGAGTTCAGGGAGGATCGGTCCCGGCAGAGATAGCGATGGTACTGCTGTCTCGGGGAGAGGCCTGGAGACTAACCTAAAGAGGGATCCGCCATCTTTATTTGTGGGGGTTCGGGACATTAATCATTCCTGTGGCAGAGAAATCCTCGAACGCATCCTATCAAAAGGGAAGGAAAGCTTTAATCCGTGCTCCACTCCGGCTGCTAGGACTGCTCTTAAAGAGACTATCCGGATGAGCTATACCCACTCAGGCTTGAGTGGCGACGAAAGTGTTTTTTGAGTGTTGCGTACCTGAACCTTCCCCTACTCTGTCGTTTCTACTCTCTCTCTCTTCCAAGTTTTACCTCAAGAAAAGAATAAAACCTTGCTGGTTAGGTTTTACACCTGTGTGGACATTGGCTTTATTACAAAGGGACTTTCGCCTAGACAACGGAGACCAGGGATCCACTCTGGAGAGGTAATTCGCCGCAAGGCCCAAAATCTAACACCTCTCGCCTCTCCGTATATGGAGTTGGATACCGGGCAAGTAGCAGGTGTGCCTTACTGCAAATGGGTGAAGCGGAAGGGTCTGCGTGCTACACGTGGGGGCTCGAGTCCGGGATTTTTGGCTATCTCTCGCATGAGTGGACTATCTTGTATGTGCTTGGAAAGTCAGCCATGGAAGAAATTGAACTGTGTTACTGTATTCTGAGAGAGAAAAAGGGGTTAAGGGGCACAGAACTGTGGTTTTTCCAACTGCGTAGTTCCTTGGGAGTGTCCAGAAGAAGAAAAGCCTGTGAGCTACATGCAGGGAGAAGAAAAGGGGAGGGGTTCCCGCCACCTGTGTGTTACACCTGGGCGCATAGGCACCAAAAGACAGAGAGAGTTGGATCGAGTGATCAGCAATATGTCCGCTTTTCCAGGAACCTCAACTTTGTCGGGACCCCGGATGTTCCCGATGACTTTTACTATGGACATTGCCCCATTCACAGCTCCGCTTATGGATATGGGGATCCGGCTCAGGCCCCGGGGTCAATTCACTCTGCAGAGATGCGGAGGCCCTGGGCATGCTCTGTCCCAAATGCCAAGGACTGGCTGTTCAACTACGGCCGTTCGGAAGGTTTGCATCCTGTGGAGATTTCCTCTTCGAAGTGGACCAACCCACAGAGAAACCCAGAGTCTACCAGGTCAACTGACTTACAGGTGCCGTTACTCCAGAGGAGGATACCTGCACTCCTACAGCCAGGCCCATGCGCACTGCATCGACTGCACCGGATGTGGCCAACGAAGATGTCTCAGGTGCTGCAGAGCCGTCGGCGGACACTGCAGAGGATGCTGCTTCCGCTACTACAGAGGAACGTATCCCGCCAGCCAAGCGAAAGGTGGGATATGTTAAGGCCTCCCGCGGTCGAAGCCTGCCCCAGCGCCTACCAGATCCGGACCTCAAGAGCGGGAGGATGCCCGGGAAGTCCATTCCAGGTGATGGTAAGGAGGCTGGGGAAAATATGTCTGCATCCACCCGCAATTACTTGCCTGCTGAGGAGTATGGCACCTCCGACCTGTACTCATCGATGTGGGGGATGATGCTGAGATTGAGGACATTTTCATAAAAAAGGGATGCTGACCTGTCCATGTGGCAAACAATACGTGGGTAGAACCATAAGAACTTTTACTGCCTGAGTGTCTGAACACATTAGCAAGATAAAACTTGGGAGTATAAAACATACTGTCCCCAGGCACTATCGACAACACCACGCCTGAAATCCTAGCGGCACTCAATTTTTGGTCATAGACCGCTTTGTGGCCCCATGGAGGGGAGGAGCCACCACTAGGAGTATCCAGATTGGAAACATTCTGGATATATGAGCTTCAGACCCACCATCCACAAGGAATGAATGTTAAGTGGGACATTAATTCTTTTATTAATATGTCTTGATTGACACATAATGTAGTACGACTTCTCCTGAACATTCAAATCTCTATCAGTATTTTTAATTGTATTTTTAATTTGAAATGCTATTTTAATTTTTCATTGAATTTTAAATTAACATGTATGTGCATTTTCATGTGCCTGCATTTTAAGATATACATAGATTTTTACATATTTGATGATTAACTATATATGTATAGATCATCACTCACTATGTGTTGCTCTAATGATGCACTTGTGTGGCTCAATTTCTATATTGTAATCAAACATGCAATATGAAAGATTGGTATATTATCCCCACATACATATACTTATATGTGTGTTTTGGAATTTTTAAATAACTTTTCATGCATTTTTTGGATGACACACATATCCCCCTGACCGCTATGTAATAAAAGCAGTCACAAGGTCCGTTCATCCGTGTGTGACCTTAGTTATCCCTTGTGTGGGATGACGGGAGTTACTGCCTCTGAATGGAGCCTTTTACAATGGATGCATAAGTGCCGCCTGTTTGTCTGGAGGCTCGGCCGTGCATTGCGTCGGATCCACGCCTTGTTTTTTTAGCAAGGCGTGGATAGTATATTTAGCTGGCCGCGTCATGTGACACACGGCGGACGTGATGTTGCGGCGCTGTGTCCAAGCCTCGTTTTCATAGCGAGGCTTGGATGCCGCTTTACATTCTAATGGGACGCTGCAGCGAATCTGACGCAGCGGTCCCATAGCGAGGCTTGGCTATGTATACGGCGGTGTCATCATATGTGACACGCCGTTTTTGTCTAGACTAGCCAGCTAGATTTAATATTATAACCCACTCAAAGCCTCAATGTTCACGCATTTATTATAACCACACAAGTGTCATCAATTCTAAATAAACTCCTCTAAAATAAAGAACCGGAAGTGATGTAATGGTGGTCCACTTCCGGGGTCACTAAGGTCATTTTATCTATTTAGTGCGATGTGTGGAGGACAGTCCATACCCCAGATGATGACTGATTAGTCTAAACTAGTCGGGTGGACCTGTCTACGTGTATCGCTCCTGTACCTGAATTCATGCCTTTTTTAACCATCTCAAATGTGAGTGTTTTTTGGGTACCTTTTTAATATTAAAAATCTTTCCATACGGTATCACGCTATGTGAGCTTTTTTCTACTTTCATACGTACGAAATACGGATACCGAGCCTTTTGTATACACTTATGAACACGTGATCAACACAATAGATGTCCTGTTTGATTGAAGTGGAATAAAAAAAAACTCAGACTTCAGATCATCTACATTGGGTTTGTTAACCCCCAAGCTTATCTCGACTTGGCTGGCATATGCTTCTCCAAGTCTGAGACTTCCGGTAAGCCTCCTTCAACTCACTCTTGGTGGCGGTTTTCACAGCACTCCGTATTTGAACTGCAAGTTTGCACTACAAATGAACACTTTATTTTTGGATTGATCTTCACTTCACTTTCAAAACTGATGAATGATTTTCTTCCTTGGACTTCAATTTCTATTTTGAATATTTAGTTTTCACAGCTAATATTTACTGTTTTAGTAACCATTATGGGTCATATTAATTATCACTTGAATGATTTTTTTATGCATAACCACATGATTTATTTATACTGGTTTTGTCTCTGGTTTTGCACTGGTTTTGTTTTAACACATATTCAACCACGCTTCCCAGTCACATCTATGTATGGTTCATCACTGTACACAGACCAACAAAATTAGCGCTACACTTACACCCACATTTTCCTAATTGCTTTATCTACAGCAGTGTTGGCAGCTGTTTTTGTTGTATTTATCTCAGCGCAGTATATCCCCCCCCCCTTTTTATAAAAAAGGGATGGGACAAGGTAAAAACTGTTGCCCCAGTCCACAGTGTGAAATTGGGATCGCCTATGAGTTCGGGGAGTACTACACCCCGTGTGGAGGTCCCGCCCATAGAGGAGAAAGTTGTGTCTTCCCCAGGTGAAGAACCCCTACCAGGGCTTGATGCGGTTATAGTCCGGAGATTGCCGGACGCCATTGTACTCGCTGGAAGTGGTAATCAAAAAACTCTTCCCCATCTTGCCCGCTTGCAGCGAATCCTCAACAAGAGAGTGGCCAGCGAGTATGGCTGGGAGTACCCCTATGTGCCCAAGAAAAAGCTGTTCGAGATAGAGGCCTATCGAGAAAGGTGGAACGCTGAAGCCATATGGGATTATCTAAGTGCCCAAGTCCCACAGGTACTTCGCTTGTTCAGCCGCCCTGACTGAGCGTTTCGAATATTAACTTGCGATTGTCACACAAGTGGGTGGGTTTGGGGTGCAGTGCTTTGTGCCCCGAGCCCACCCTTTTTTTAAGCCAATTAGAGCCTCAGGCTCTAATCATGTGCTTCAGAAACAAAAGAAAACCCCCAATGGAATCCATGCGTCTGGCACCCTGCATGAAGATTACCGACCTGGCGCATGGATTAGGGGGGCGGTGCCCCTGTGCCCTACATTACGGGCCGCCACTGCTCACACCATTGAACTTTTAGCTATATTGTAAGGGGGGCATTCTTCCCACTGACCATCACACTAATGTATCATGAGTTGTAGATATAGTAATTGTTAGCAGGGGTTCCCTGGGACCAGAAAGATATATCAAGGGTTCCTCTGCATTGAAAGGGCTGAGAAAGGCTGCTCTAGAATTTACACATCTAAACCAACACTCCAGTCCCTGCCTGGTCTCTCTCGAACTTTTACCCTTTTTCTGTCCAGCTCTGGACTTCCACTATGCTTCTCTCCATTAGATTTAACACTCAAGAATTTCAAAAAAGCCCTCAGATCATATATACCCAGCAGACCACTTATGCTATGAGTGGTTAAGAACCTCTGCTAAGTTTGTGTTGCTGCATGCCTAATTTAGCTTAAAGCGGAGTTCCACCCAAAAGAGGAACTTCTGCTTTATGCACTCCTCGCCCCCTTACATGCCACAGTTGGCATGTAATTTTTTTGGAGAGGGGGTGGGGGCTTCGTTAAGAGTGGGACTTCCTGTCCCACTTCCTCCTTCCGCCTGCGGGTCGCCTAGGCGATTTCTCCTCTCCACCTAGGCGGCCCATACCCTCTAGGCGATCTCCTGGGACACGTGACAGTTCCCAGAAGATCGCCTGTCCACTCCGAGAGCACAGCGCGACTCGCGCATGCGCAGTGCGTGCCAGGCCGTGAAGCCGAAAGCTGTCACGGCCGGATGCCCAGAGTGGCAATGGAGGCGCCGGCGGAGAGGAGGGGGAGAGGAGCGACGCTCCGGGCTGCCGCATCGCTGGACCGTGGAACAGGTAAGTGTCTGTTTATTAAAAGTCAACAGCTACAGGGCGTGGCCTGACGAGTGAACCGGATGGTCGCATAGCTCCGGAGCTCCGTAGTCACGGAACGATAAGCGGCACTCAGCGAATACATCTGAGGGATTACAACACCTCAAAGAGCCGGGAGAGATACGAGTAACCACCCGGACCATGACAGGCAAGCGCCGAGGAGCTAAGAAGCCTAAACGGCTCACAGATTTCTTCCTAATGGTTCCCGGAGGGGAGGAGAAGCAAGATGGCGCGGTGGCCTGCTCACCTTCTCCCACATCCGCACGAGAGATCGCATCTGGCAAAGGTAAAAAGCAAAAACACACCTCTCCCTCTAGCCAGCGCCCCTGCCCTCCTTCCCCATCCACCAGCAGCCCTGCTAAATCAAGGCCGAGGATGGATGGCAACGGATCCAGTCCAGCCTGCAGCCAGGCCTCTGAATCGGGGGAAGACACCAGGGAGCTGCCTGAGCCCATAGAATCCTTCCCTACCATGAATCAGCCAGTGTTGGATACGGTGTTAAAGGACATGTTGCTATCATTACGTAGCACTATTCAGTCCGATATGGCCTCATGCATGCACACATTCAGTAGAGAAATCCAAGCAGTGGAACGCAGAGTGGACCGTATAGAAACAAAAATGGGGGAATATGCAGAGACTATAAATGATTTAGTGGATGCAGATGAAATGAGGGAAGGGGACATAGACTGGATCAAAGCCAAACTCGCAGACATGGAGGACAGGTCCAGGAGGAACAACCTCAAATTAAGGGGTGTCCCCGAAACGGTTCAACAATCTGACCTGAACAGATATGCTGCGACGCTGTTCAAAACACTGGTACCCGATCTATCTGACATGGATGTCACCATAGACAGAATCCACCGCCTCCCTAAGCCCATACACCTATCTGAACGCGTACCCAGGGACGTCCTAATGCGCCTCCATTTTTTCCATGTTAAGGAGATTATTATGTCAGTCACGAGGAAGCAGGAGCAGGTCCCCGCGCAATATCAGCACCTACAATTCTACTCGGATCTCTCCCAATATACGCTTCAACAGCGGAGGAGTCTAAACACGGTGACCAAAGCTCTTAGAAACCACAAGATTCTGTATAGATGGGGCTATCCAACCAAACTTACTGTGACGAGAGACAACCACACACACACACGATTACTTCATTGGAGAAGGGAATTGCCTTGCTGCGGGATTGGGGCATTCTCCTGGAGACAGAAGGGAATGCACACTCTACCAGCACCCCACGCCCTATAGAAAATGAGTGGAAGAAGGTGACAGGGAAGAATGCAAAATCCCATGATTAAATTTCCTCAGATGTAGTTGATATATGGATAAGTTCCTGTGATACCCAAGGCTGAACTTATCCCCCTAAATTGATCTAGCAGCTTATGCTGTCTTTTAACTGTTCCGTTTGTGTTGCTCTCTGAGACTAACCTACAGAGAGTGAGTCTGTTTCTGACGCACAAGTTACTGTTATGTTTTTTTCTGTTTTTTGGTTTCCACTTTTTTTGCCAAGTCTTTCAGATTAAAAGACCTCAACGCAGTCCTAAACCTGCGCAAATATCCGGTATGGACATAAGGGAGAAGAGAAGAGGTCCTCTTGCACCACACTCTCTTCGTATGACGGTTTCTACATCCATGCTTAGTGAGTATCCCATCTCTATCGGCATATGGGGGCGCCCCCGTCGTTACTGCCTGCAGAGGCGGTGGAGACTGGGCCTGACACCCCGAGTCACTGCTACACTTCTCACGGCAAGCTACTTCACCAGGCTCATCCAGCTAGATGGCTCTGAATATTATTTCCATTAATGCTAAGGGACTGAACCATCCAGCAAAGCGCAGTTCGTTGTGGAGGGAAGCACTTTCACAGCAATGTGACATAATATGTGCCCAGGAGACTCACTTCCTGATTTCTAAGCCACCCAGGTGTTCCCATAAAAGCTTCCCCCATGTCTTTTTTGCCAACGCAGAGTCAAAATCCAAGGGGGTACTAATAGCTATTAGAGACACTGTAACATTTAAACTGCATGAGATTTTGTGTGATCCTTTGGGCAGATTCCTCATTATAACTTGTGACTTGAACTCTTCCACATACACCATCGTGAATGCTTATTCACCAAATAACCATCAAATTAAATTCTTCAACAAATTACTGAAAAAGGTAGAACATATAAAAAGGGGCCTTCTGGTGGTCTGTGGAGATTTCAACATCACACCTGATCCCTCCTTAGATACCACATCCAGGTCTAAAAGAGTTCTGCCCTCCCTTATGCCTTCTATTCTATCTCATAATTTGTTTGATGCCTGGCGTTGCTTCCATGACAATGAACGTGATTTCACCTTTTTTTTTCTGCGCCCCATATGACTTACTCCAGAATCGATTTATTTTTAGTGGACCAGCAGGCCCTATTAGTGTCCTCCAGGGTTTCAATCAACAATATCACGTGGTCAGACCACGCGTCTGTAGTTCTATCCTTGGCGGACCCGACATCTATTAATGTGAGGCCGATATGGAGAATGAACTCCTTTCTTCTCCAAAAGGAGGAACACGCCAGGGCTATTAAGGCCCATCTGTCAGAATTTTTTGCTAACAATGTGGGGTCGGTGAGGGACCCTTTTGTGATATGGAATGTTCATAAGAGGGATATGTATCCAGCTGGGAGCTAGGGTCAAGAGACATGTCAATGACATTACCCATGAAATCTCTACCTTGGAAAGACAAAATAAACTTAATCCCTCCCCCTTACTATCCACAAAACTATCAAAACGTCGTAGCGAACTTCGTATCTTACTATTAGAAAATTTTGAGAGGGCTAGCAAACGAATGAAAATGACGTATTATGCTAATGGAAATAAGTCTGGGAAATTATTAGCGCAAAATATTAGAACCCACAGAAACAAAACAAAAATCCCATTTCTTGTTCACCCAGTAACGAAGCAGAAACGTTTTCATCCTCAACAAATAGCGGATGCCTTTAGCGCATATTATGAGTCTCTATATAATTTAAAACAGGACCCAGCTACTCATCAACCGACAACTGAGGGTATTAATAGTTTCCTATCTCTATTGTCGATGCCTAATTTAACTCCTGACCAGTTAACATTCCTTAACGCCCAGTTCACGGTACCGGAGATTCAAAAAATTGTTGACTCCTTACCCATGAATAAATCTCCGGGTCCTGATGGGTTTTGTAGCCAATACTATAAAATCTACAAAGACATTTTATCGCCACATATGAAACTGGTGTTTGACGAGGCCGCTGCCTCTGCCTCTTTCCCTCCTGAGATGCTGGAGGCCCTGGTGGTAACAGTACCGAAACCGGGGAAGTCTCCTGATTCCCCAGCAAACTTTAGGCCGATTTCCCTGTTTAAATGTAGATTTAACCACATCAATACTAGGCACTTAAACCCCCTTCCTTCCCAGACCAATTTTCAGCTTTCAGTGCTCTCGCACTTTGACAATTATTCAGTCATGCTACACTGTACCCAAATGAAATTTTTATCATTTTGTTCACACAAATAGAGCTTTCTTTTGGTGGTATTTGTTCACAATTTCATTTTCAATTTTTTGCGATAAAAGCGAAAAAAGAGCGAATATTTCGAAAAAAAACAACATTTTCTACATTCTGTTTTAAAAGAAATCCAAACAAATCAAATTTCGGCAAAAATTTAGGCCAAAATGTATTCTGCTACATGTCTTTGGTAAAAAAAATCCTGATAAGTGTATGATAATTGGTTTGTGTGAAAGTTATAGAGTCTACAAACTAAGCTACGCATTATTGCAAATTGATCAATCCTAATGCACTGATGGCCTATCTCATTTCTTGAGGCCCTAAAATGTCAGGACAGTACAAATACCCCCCAAATGACCACTTTTTGGAAAGAAGACAGTCGGAGGTATTTAGTAAGAGGCATCGTGAATTTTTTGAAGTTGCAATTTTTTTCCCACAATGCCTTGGAAAATTAAGAAATATATATATATATATATATATTTTTTTTCTTCACAAAGTTGTCAATTTAGAAGATCTTTCTAACACATAGTATGTACATAGCAAAAATAACACCCCAAAATACATTCTGCTACTCATCCTGAGTATGGCGATACCCAGTGTGTGAGACTTTTCCACATCCTGGCCACATACGGAGGCCAAACATCCAAGTAGCACCATCAGGCGCTCTAAAGGCATAAATTACACATTTCATTTCCTGAGTACCTATCACATTTTTGAAGGCCCTGGAGAACAAGGACAATGGAATTACCCACAAAATGACCCTATTTTGGAAAGAAAACAACCCAATGTATATTCTATGAGGCATAATAAGTCTTTTGAACATGTCATTTCTTTCCAAAAGTTTTTGGAATGTGTGGAAAAAAAATGAAAACATATTTTTTTTTCACAAAGTTGTCAATTCAGAAGATCTTTCTAACACATAGTATGTACACAGAAAAAATAACACCCCAAAATACATTCTGCTACTCGTCCTGAGTATAGTGATACCCCATGTGTGAGACTTTTCCACAGCCTGGCCACATACAGAGGCCCAACATGCAAGTAGCACCTTCAGGCTTCTAACACATAGCATGTACACACCAAGAATTACACCCCAAAATACATTCTGCTGAGCAAAAGGTAATAAAAAAAAAGGCTCACCTATGGTTTTAGCAGGCAGGAATACCGTTCCAGAGCAGTCAAAGCATTGGTCCAGACAGCCATAGGAAATGTCCAGGAATTGTCCAGCAGGGAAACAGAGATATGGAAACCTATGAACATGGTCCATGGTTTAGCAGGCAGTTCAGGTGGCAGGCAGAGGCATGGCCAGTTCAGGTGGCAGGCAGAGGCATGGCCAGTTCAGGTGGCAGGCAGAGGCATGGCCAGTTCAGGTGGCAGGCAGAGGAATGGCCAGTTCAGGTGGCAGGCAGAGGAATGGCCAGTTCAGGTGGCAGGCAGAGGAATGGCCAGTTCAGGTGGCAGGCAGAGGCACGGCCAGTTCAGGTGGCAGGCAGAGGCACGGCCAGTTCAGGTGGCAGGCAGAGGCACGGCCAGTTCAGGTGGCAGCACTATAACATTTAGGCCTTGGTCAGGAAAGACCTAAGAACAGGGGTAGAGGCTTCTTCCCACCCAAATCTCTACGAAGCCTCCGAGTCTCCAGACCCTAATCCGAGAAAAACAAAACCTGGAGAAAAACATTTTCTCCACTCGGAAACTCTTTTCTGGAGCCCCTCAAATATGTGAGACCCCTGTGCTGTACTCAAATGATCAGTTTAGGAGGCAGGCAAAAAGCATGGTCATTTAACAGGCCGAGGTCAATTCACGTTGAAGGCAGAAACATGGTTGGCAGAGGCATAGTCGAAAACAGTCCGGGTCATTCACAGAAATGGCAGATGGTGGAAACTGGAAAAAAAATCATCTTCACTTTACTAATAGTTTAGTAAAGTATAATAGCTCTGAAAGCACTTTCCAATACAAAGGCCTGGCTGGGAGGGACATTGGGGACAGTAGTATCGGGTGTCACGACGAATTCCTCTACTTGAACACACACGACATTTTTTTTGGGGTTTGCGACCTGTTTCGGTAAGAGGGAGGATTTCGGAGAAGTGCCTTTCGTGGAGTCTGGCTACTGCATCGGAGCGAATTAGTTGAGGGGCTTGGCCATGGGGATAGAGAAGGGCTTCGATCAAGTCTTCTTGGAATTTTAGATAGGTTAGGGAACTTTGGGTGCACTTAGAAAAAATGATATAAGAATTGAAAAGGGCTAGTTGCATCAAATAAATGGCAACTTTTTTGTACCAAAACAGTGATTTCCTGGTGGCCAAGTAGGGCTGCATCATCTGGTCATTCATATCCCCCCCCCCCCCCATGTAAAGATTATAGTCATGCACACATTTTGGCTTCTGGACGGGGCCTCTTCTTCTCTGCAGTTCCACCAAGGTGTCATCATGCATTGTGGAAAGGATGTAGACATCTCTTTTTTTATCTCTCCACTTCAATGCTAGGACCTCTTCAGTCCGCATACTGGTCATTTCCCCCTGTTTCAGTTTCTTGGCAACCAATCTCTGTGGGAAGCCTTTACGGTGGGTCTGTGCTGTCCCACAGGCCACAGTTTTCTTTTGGTACAGATGGCGAAAAAGTGGGAGACTTGTATAGAAATTGTCTACGTATAGGTGGTAACCTTTCCCAAGCAATGGTTCAATCAGCTGCCAGACAATTTTGCCACTTGTTCCCATGTAGGTAGGGCATCCAGGGGGGTTTAGCTGTCTGTCTTTTCCCTCATAAATTATAAAATCATATGTGTAACCCGTGGCCCTGTCACATGCCTTATAAAATTTTACCCCACGTCTGGCTCTTTTACTGGGGAGGTATTGCTTTATTCCAAGTCTTCCTGTGAAGTGTACTAATGATTCATCTACACATATATTTACATCAGGGGTAAACATCTGCTTGAAGCTGGCGCAAAAAAAATTGATTAGGGGCCGAATTTTAAATAATTTATCATAATTGGGATGATTTTGAGGGAGGCATTGGGCATTGTCGTTGAAGTGTAGAAACCTCATTATCATCTCGTAACGGGTTCTTTTCATAAAAGATGAATAGATTGGCATGTGGTAGATAGGTCGGGTAGACCAGTAGGAATGGAGTTCATTTTTTTTTGTCAGCCCCATGTTGAGGGTTAGGCCAAGAAAATTTTTTAATTCTTCCACGGTGAGGGGTTTCCAAACAAAAGGACGGGCATAGGAAGAATTTGGATTGTTGGCTATATATTGACTGGCGTATAGATTACACTGCTCCACAATGTAGGTTAGGATATCATCAGTAAAAAATAATTCAAAATAATAAATCGGGGTAGCATTTTCCGACTGTATCTGAGGGCCTGGCTGGGCTGTAAAAGGGGGAATGATAGGTTCTACTGACGTATCGGGCAGCCATGTTGGATACAGTAGAAGATCGGGGAAGCTAGTATGGGCCCTGCCTCGTTGTTGATGGGACGCCCCATTGCTAGCATTTGGCCTATCCTCTAGAAAAGTTGCAGAACTGCTGGCGGATGCCTGCCTATCCTGGCAGGATGCACTGCTGGCGGATGCCTGCCTATCCTGGCGTGATGCGCTGCTGGCGGATGCCTGCCTATCCTGGCGTGATGCGCTGCTGGCGGATGCCTGCCTATCCTGGCGTGATGCGCTGCTGGCGGATGCCTGCCTATCCTGGCGTGATGCACTGCTGGTGGATGCCTGCCTATCCTGGCGTGATGCGCTGCTGGTGGATGCCTGCATATCATCATGGAGTCCTGCGCTGCTGGTGGATGCCTGCTGGTGGATGTCCTGGAGTGCTGCGCTGCTGGTGGATGTCTGCGGCGCCTGCTCATAACTCCTGATCTCACTTGTTACGATTCTATCCTCAGTTTCTATTTCAGAGCCACTACTTTCCTCTGGATAATATTCACTATCCGATTCTGACAGAAAGAGTTCCTCGCTACTCTCGTCCGACATACCCTGGAGTATCTGGAGAGCCTCCTCGCTGCTGTAGAATTGTTTAGCCATGTGGGCAGATGTGCCAGATGTTGGCGGTCAGATGTGCCAGATGTTGGCAGGGCAGATGTCGGCGGGCAGCTGTTGGCGGTCAGATGTTGGCGGCCAGATGTGTCAGATGTTGGCGGGCAGATGTGCCAGATGTTGGCAGGGCAGCTGTTGGCGGTCAGATGTTGGCGGGCAGATGTCAGATGTTGGCGGGCAGATGTTGGTGGGCAGATGTGGCAGCTGTTGGCGGGCAGATGTTTACTGCCATATGTTGGGAGTCAGATGTGCCAGATGTTGGCAGGGTAGATGTTGGCGGGCAGATGTGCCAGCTGTTGGCGGGCAGCTGTTGGTGGTCAGATGCTGGCGATCAGATGTTGGCGGGCAGCTGTGCCAGATGTTGGCGGGCAGATGGCGGGCAGATGTGGCAGCTGTTGGCGGGCAGATGTTTACTGCCATATGTTGGGAGTCAGATGTGCCAGATGTTGGCAGGGTAGATGTTGGCGGGCAGATGTGCCAGCTGTTGGCGGGCAGCTGTTGGTGGTCAGATGCTGGCGATCAGATGTTGGCGGGCAGCTGTGCCAGATGTTGGCGGGCAGCTGTTGGCGGGCAGATGGCGGGCAGATGTGGCAGCTGTTGGTGGGCAGATGTGGCAGCTGTTGGCGGGCAGATGTTTACTGCCATATGTTGGGAGTCAGATGTGCCAGATGTTGGCAGGGTAGATGTTGGCGGGCAGATGTGCCAGCTGTTGGCGGGCAGCTGTTGGTGGTCAGATGCTGGCGATCAGATGTTGGCGGGCAGCTGTGCCAGATGTTGGCGGGCAGCTGTTGGCGGGCAGATGTGGCAGCTGTTGGCGGGCAGATGTTTACTGCCATATGTTGGGAGTCAGATGTGCCAGATGTTGGCAGAGTAGATGTTGGCGGGCAGATGTGCCAGCTGTTGGCGGGCAGCTGTTGGTGGTCAGATGCTGGCGATCAGATGTTGGCGGGCAGCTGTGCCAGATGTTGGCGGGCAGCTGTTGGCGGGCAGATGGCGGGCAGATGTGGCAGCTGTTGGCGGGCAGATGTGGCAGCTGTTGGCGGGCAGATGTTTACTGCCAGATGTTGGGAGTCAGATGTGCCAGATGTTGGCGGGCAGATGTGCCAGCTGTTGGCGGGCAGCTGTTGGCGGTCAGATGCTGGCGATCAGATGTTGGCGGGCAGATGTGCCAGATGTTGGCGGCCAGATGCGCCAGATGTTGGCGGGCAGATGCGCCAGATGTTGGCGGGCAGATGTTGGTGGGCAGCTGTTGGCGGGCAGCTGTGCCAGATGTTGGCGGGCAGATGCGCAAGATGTTGGCGGGCAGATGCGCAAGATGTTGGCGGGCAGATGTTTTCACTGTTTTATGGACACTGTGTTTTGGGGACACTGTGTTTTGGGGACACTGTTTTGGGGACACTAGCTGGGTGATCAGTGGGTAAACAGCAGACAAACAGCTAAAAACTCACTGATCTCCCGGCTGCAGCACAGATTGTCTCTTCCTCTCCTCACTGACAGGCTCTGTGTGAGGAGAGGAAGAGATCAGAGCAGTTACAACTGCTCTGTGTTTACATTACATGACGGCTGTCATTGGACAGCCGTCATGTCATCAGGAGGGCCAATCACATGGCCCTCCTGTTTGCACACACCTTCTATCTCTGGGGGGTACAGGCAGATCGGGATCGCGCCGCTGCGCGTGCACGTGGCGGCGCGATCCCCTCACAAGTGCCAGCCCCCCCTCTCTGTGTTTACATCACGATGGCTGTAATTACACACAGCCATCGTGCCGATCAGGAGGGTGAATCACAGTGCCCTCCTGCTGTTCCGAGATGCGGCGTGTCCGCGGGACACGCGCGCATCGGGATCGCGCGGGTGCGCGCGCGCGATCACGCTCCTTCTGAAGGACGTTCAGGAACGTCCACTCAGAAGGAGAGAGCACCCACCCGGCCGTATATATACAGTGGCCGGGTGGGAAGTGGTTAAAGGTATACGCTAAATTGATAGCGAACCGGTTGGTGGATATCCTTCCCACTTTAATCCATCCAGACCAAACAGGTTTCACCAAGAATAGGCAAACATCTGACGCCACTAGGAGACTAATCAACATTATACATATGGCTGAGGTGGGGAGAAGGACTTCGCTGCTCCTTACTTTGGACGCGGAGAAGGCCTTCGACCGTATACACTGGCTATACATGGCTAAAGTATTGCAGAAATTTGGATTTGATGGTCATATTTTGTCGGCCATTTTGGCCTTATACTCAAAACCCTTGGCTAGGGTTTACTTATCTGGAATACTTTCCTCCCCCTTTCTTATAACTAATGGCACTAGCCAGGGGTGTCCATTATCCCCTTTAATATTCAACCTATTGATAGAACCACTAGCAACATATGTCAGATCCCATCCCCAAATTAAAGGCTTCTCTATAGGAGGGTCAGAACACGTCATCAGTAGTGATGAGCCGAACACCCCCGGGTTCGGTTCGCACCAGAACCCGCGAACGGACCGAAAGTTCGAACGAACATTAGAACCCTATTAAATACAATGGATGCGAACGTTCGAATTCTAAAGTGCTAATTATAACAACTATTATGCATGTTATTGTCATAAATAGGGTTTGGGAACCCGGGTTGTGCACCAGGGGACATGTATCAATGCAAAAAGAAGTTTTAAAAACGGTCGTTTTTCGGGAGCAGTCATTTTAATGATGCATAAAGTGAAAAAAAAAAAAGTCAAATATTCCTTTAAATATCGTACCTGGGGGGTGTCTAAAGTATGCCTGTGAAGTGCCACGTGTTTCCCGTGTTTAGAACTGTCCCTGCACAAAATGACACTTCTAAAGGAAAAAAAAGCCATTTAAAACTGCTTGCGGCTTTAATGTAATGTCTGGTCCCGGTAATATGGATGAAAATCTTTAAGAAAAATGGCATAGCTACCCCATGACCCCCCCCTACCCCAGCCCATTACCAGCCCCTTTGGGTCTTGTATGGATATTAAGGGGAACCCCGCACATAAAATAAAAAAGGCCCTATATACTCTGAACAGCCGTATACAGGCGGTGCATACAAGACAGGGACTGTAGGTTTGTTCTTATGTAGAATCTGTTTGTAATTTTGAACAGGTACATTGTTGAAGTGTAGCTCCAGCCCAAAAATCTATTTTTAAACTTTTTGGGAAACATAGGTAAGGGTTATCACCCCTGTAACATTTGTTTTGCTGTCTGTGCCCCTGTTCAGAACATTTCACCTCACTTTCCGTCCCAATGACAACTGTTTTTGAAATGTGGTGTTTTTCTTGAAACAAGGATTGCTGATAAAGCATCAGTACAGATGAGACCCCTTTCTCCCATATTTATTCTTACAGGAGAGAATTTTCCTTTCTAGGGGTAGATTTCCTCTCACTTCCTGTTGTCTTCTTTCGTTTGCAAGTAGGAGTCGTTTGTAAGTTGGATGTTTGAAAGTAGGGACCTGCCGTATATACTCTGCAGAAATAGGCCCCTTAGTTGTTGGTGTTGGCACAACACTGTAAGCACTCAGTTACTCTTGGTTGGTGCTGGAACGCCCTGCTGTCAACTATTATATCAGGAATTTTAATTACATATAATTGTTGAACAGTGGTAGTAAAAATTGGGGCTTTGATGGTGGTGCTGGTGCCACAACACTGTAAGCCCTGACAGTTACTCTTGGTGGGTGCAGCAATGGGCCCTGCTGTGAATTATTAGATCAAGAATTGTAATTACATGCCCCTTTTGAACAGGGGCTGAAAAATTGGGCCTTTCGTGGTGGTGGTGGTGGTGGCGTTGCCACAAGACTGTAAGCCCTCAGAGTTACTCTTGGTGGGTGCAGCAATGGACCCTGCTGTGAATTATTAGATCAAGAATTGTAATTGCATGCCCCTGTTGAACAGGGGCTGAAAAATTGGGCCTTAGGCACTGGTGGCACAACACTACAACCCCTCACAGATACTGTACTTGGAGCACAGCAATGAGCCCTGTTGCAAAGTATTGCTTCAAAAATTGTAATGACACGCCCCTGTTAAACAGGGGCTGAAAAATTGGGCCTTAGGCACTGGTGCCACAACACTCCAACCCCTCACAGATACTGTACTTGGAGCACAGCAATGAGCCCTATGGCAAATTATTGCTAAAAAAATTGTAATTACACGCCCCTGTAAAACAGGGGCTGAAAAATTGGGCCTTAGCCACTGGTGGCGGCACCCATAAACAAAAATGATCTTCCAAGCTATCATCATCAATCGTATCATTGAGGACTCGGAGGAGGAGGATAGCCAGTCAACATAACAGCACAGGCACTCAGCATCAGCATCAGTCTTGAAGGGATGTGACATGTTAAAATCAATTAGTCTGTTATATCAGCATCAGGTGTGTGTGGTAGCTGGTGGTGATCCAAGACTGGTTCATCTTGATGAAAGTCAGTCGATCAACCGAGTCGGTGGACAGGCGCACCCTGTGATCCGTGACAAATCCTCCAGCAGCACTGAATGTGCGTTCCGAAAGAACGCTGGATGCAGGACAGGCCAGTAGCTCAATTGCATACTGTGCAAGCTCTGGCCAGTGATCCATCCTCAAGACCCAGTAAGCCAGAGGATTTTCGGTGGGGAAGGTGTCCAAGTCTGACCTTGCCCCTAGATATTCCTGCACCATGTTTATCAGACGCTGGCGATGGTTGCTGGAACCGATCATACTTTGGGGCTGCGGACTAAAGAATTGTCTGAACGCATCGGTCAGACGGCCACCTTCCCCACCGCTCCTTCTTTGACTGGCCGAAGCCTCAGCAACTCGTTGTCCAGGACCAGGAGTTTGTAACCTCCCAGTCTCTGGGAACGCGTTGCACAGACCTTTCTGCAAGGCCTCCCGGAGTTGTCTCATCCTCTGCTCCCTCTGCGACGGTAACATAAGGTCCGCAACCTTACCCTTGTACCGTGGATCAAGGAGAGTGGCCAGCCAGTAATGGTCCCTCTCCTTGATCCGAAGAATACGAGGATCCTTCCGCAGACTTTGCAGGATCAGGGAGGCCATGCAGCGTAGGTTTGCTGAGGCATTCGCTCCGGAGTCCTCTGGGTCACTAAGGACGACATGATCCGCAGCCACCTCCTCCCAGCCACGTACAAGTCCACTGGTTTCTTGGGACTGTAAATCATCCCTAAAAGACTGCTGCTGATGATGCTGAGTGCCAGCCTCCTCCTCCTCCTCCTCCTCCTCCTCCTCTTCCTGTGCGATGGGTGGGACAGAAGGAACACTGTCTGGGTAAAGGGGGCCTTGAGAGGCAAGGAAGTCCTCCTCTTCCTGCCTCTGTTCTGCCTCAAGTGCCCTGTCCATTATGCCACGCAGCGTGTGCTCCAACAGGTGGACAAGAGGTACAGTGTCACTGATGCATGCACTGTCACTGCTCACCATCCTCGTGGCCTCCTCAAATGGTGCCAGGACAGTGCATGCATCCCTGATCATGCCCCACTGGCGTGGAGAAAAAAAACCAAGCTCCCCTGACCCTGTCCTGGTGCCGTAGTCGCACAGGTACTCATTGATGGCCCTCTGCTGCGTGTGCAGCCGCTGCAGCATGGCCAACGTTGAGTTCCACCTGGTGGGCATGTCACATATAAGGCGGTTCTTGGGCAGGTTCAACTCCTTTTGCAGCTCAGCCAGGCGAGCACTGGCATTATAAGATCTGCGGAAATGCACACAGACTTTCCTGGCCTGCCTCAGGACATCCTGTAAGCCCGGGTACCTGCCCAAGAAGCGCTGCACCACCAGGTTAAGGACGTGAGCCACACAGGGCACATGGGTCAGTTGTCCCTGTCGGAGGGCGGAGAGGAGGTTGGTGCCATTGTCGCAAACCACCATTCCTGGCTTAAGCTGGCGTGGCGTCAACCACCTCTCGGCCTGGCCCTGCAGAGCAGACAGGACCTCTGCCCCAGTGTGGCTTCTGTCCCCCAAACACACCAGCGCAAGCACGGCATGGCATCTTTTTGCCTGCGTACTTGCGTAGCCCCGTGAACGGCTACGGAGCATCGCTGGTTCATAGGACAAACCACAGGAAGAGGCCATGGAGGAAGAAGAAGAGGAGGGGGTGGAGGAGAGAGGTGTGTCACAACCAGTAGTAGCATTTTGGAGGCGTGGCGGTGGGACAACCTCCAACACTACTGCACCTTGTCCTGCATCCTTCCCAGCTGCCAAAAGAGTGACCCAATGGGCCGTGAAAGAAAGGTAACGTCCCTGTCCATGCCTGCTGGACCATGAGTCAGCGGTAATATGCACCTTACCGCTGACCGCCCTGTCCAGCGAGGCCAAGACATTGCCTTCCACATGCCGGTAGAGAGCCAGAATAGCCTTCCGTGAGAAAAAGTGGCGTTTGGGAACCTGCCACTGAGGAACCGCACATTGCACAAACTCACGGAAGGGGGCCGAGTCTACCAACTGAAAAGGCAGCAGTTGAAGCGCTAGCAATTTAGCCAAGCTAGCATTCAACCGCTGGGCATGTGGATGGCTGGGAGTGAACTTCTTTCGACGGTCCAGCAGCTGGGGCAGGGAAATTTGCCTGCTAGAATCGGACGTCGGTGTACTGCTAGCAGAGTGGCCGCAAGTACTTGGCTGTGACACACCTAATTCTACACCTTCATTCCTCTCAGTGCATGTTTCAGAGAGGACTGAAGTTATAGTGGGGTTGGAGATCCCAGCTGATGCGGTGCAAGGAGAGGTCCGCTTTGTTCTTTGGTGTGGGTCTTTGAGGTAGGCTTGCCAACGAGCTGCATGGCAGGTCAACATATGTCTGGTCAGGCATGTGGTACCCAAGCGGCTGATGTTTTGGCCACGCGATATACGCTTGAGACATATGTTGCAAACAGCAGCTGTGCGATCTGATGCACTAGCCTCAAAAAAGGCCCACACCAAAGAACTTTTTGAATGACGGGCAGAGGCAGCGCCCTGCACAGGCGGAGCTCTGCGGTGTGATTCCGTCGGTGTACTGCCCTTACGCTGGCCACCAAAGGGCATCCTGCCTCGTTGGAGATGTGCCTCCTCCTCATCCTCCTCCTCCTCCTCTCTCCTATTAGGCACCCACGTGGAGTCAGTGACCTCATCATCACCTCCCTCCTCATCACTGGAGGCAATCTGGCAGTATGCTGCAGCTGCTGGAACATGACTGCCAGATTGGTGTCCTTCTTGAGCATCCCCTCTGTCTGCTCTCACGCTACTGCCTTCCTCTAGCTGGGTTTCATCATCAGACCCTTCGAAACGCTGGGCATCCTCCTGGAGCATGTACCCAACACTGTGCTGAAACAGTTCGGGGGACTCCTCAGGAGGAGGACATGGTGGGTCTAGGGAAGGAGTGACTGATGATGAGTCTGACATTGATACCAGGGAAGAGGACGCTTTGGCAGCTGCTTTTCCAGTACCCTGAGCCTGGGTGAGAGAGGATGAGGAGGAGGAGGAGGGCTTGGTCATCCACTCTACCAAGTCTTCGGCATGATGTGGCTCAACATGTCCAGCTGCCGAAAAGAAGGACAAGCGTGTCCCATGGCCATGTGCTGATGACAATGCACCGCGTCCACGACCAGCACTGTTGCCCCCAGACACAGAGCCTGCTTGCCCTCTTTTATTGCCTCCTGACTGTCTGCCTCTCCTTGTTTGCCTTCCAGACATTCTAATAGATGGCCTGCAGGGAGATGGGAAAAAAGCAATAAGGGCTACCTTCAGGTGTCCTTCTCTGTCCCTTGAAACAAGGACTTTGACAGTGAAAGAAACTGACACACTCTCCCTACCTACAGTTTTCTGTCCCTAGAAAAAATGTTTTTTTTAAGCACAATTTAGCACAAGGAGAATTACCTCACTGTCCTTCCAGGTCCCTGGAAACAAGGACTTTGACAGTGAAAGAAACTGACACACTCTCCCTACCTACAGTTTTCTGTCCCTAGAAAAAATGTTTTTTTTAAGCACAATTTAGCACAAGGAGAATTACCTCACTGTCCTTCCAGGTCCCTGGAAACAAGGACTTTGACAGTGAAAGAAACTGACACACTCTCCCTACCTACAGTTTTCTGTCCCTAGAAAAAATGTTTTTTTTAAGCACAATTTAGCACAAGGAGAATTACCTCACTGTCCTTCCAGGTCCCTGGAAACAAGGACTTTGACAGTGAAAGAAACTGACACACTCTCCCTACCTACAGTTTTCTGTCCCTAGAAAAAATGTTTTTTTTAAGCACAATTTAGCACAAGGAGAATTACCTCACTGTCCTTCCAGGTCCCTGGAAACAAGGACTTTGACAGTGAAAGAAACTGACACACTCTCCCTACCTACAGTTTTCTGTCCCTAGAAAAAATGTTTTTTTTAAGCACAATTTAGCACAAGGAGAATTACCTCACTGTCCTTCCAGGTCCCTGGAAACAAGGACTTTGACAGTGAAAGAAACTGACACACTCTCCCTACCTACAGTTTTCTGTCCCTAGAAAAAATGTTTTTTTTAAGCACAATATAGCACAAGCACAAAACACACTGACACTCTCCCTACCTATCCTTCTCTTTCCCTAAACTAAAGGAATCCAGGTTAAGCAAGAAAGAAATAAAAGTCACTGTCCCTGCCTATGCTGCTCTATCCCTGCTCCGGAACACACTACACTAGGCCGCCGTGCTGGCGGCCTTTTATAGTGTGGGGCGTGTACTAAACCCCCTCAGCAATAATTGGCCACAGGCATCCTGCCTGTGGCCAATCATTGCTCTCCTCGCTGCCGGCGCTGTGATTGGCCAAGCATGCGGGGTCACAGTGCATGCTTGGCCAATCACAGCGCCTGGATGACACTGCGATGGCGTAGTGCATTGTGGGCCGTTCGCGTCACTCGAATTTGGCGCGAACGGCCCAAATCGTTCGATCCTCGTCGAACGATCGAACAGCCGATGTTCGAGTCGAACGTATGTTCGACTCGAACACGAAGCTCATCCCTAGTCATCAGCCTTTTTGCGGATGATGTTATTATGATCTTATCCGAAGTGGAGACTTCCCTGGCAGCAGCTTATGAGGCTCTTGCACTGTTTAATCGAGTATCATACTACAAAGTTAATGAGAATAAATCTCAAATTCTTGGACTGGGAATTAGCAGTAAAGTTAAAAGCAAAATTCAGGAGTCAATTCCATATGACTGGAGTCCCAAGGGTATTAAATATCTAGGTATAATGTTAACAGAACACTCCTCCCAACTGGTAGAAGCAAATTACACGCCATTTCTCAAGGGCCTAGAGCCTAGACTCCGTAACCTGTCCAGAACAGAATTATCTTGGTCAGGGAGGTTGGCAGCCTTCAAGATGGTGATACTGCCACAATTTCTATATCTCTTCAGAGCTTTACCGATTCCAGTCCCGGAGGTTTTTTTTAAAAAGACACAATCCACACTTAATGCATTTCTATGGCAAGGTAAAAAGATAAGGTGTGCTTTCCAGAAATTAATCAAATCGCAGAAAGCCGGAGGGATGGGCCATGTTGTACTAAGGGACTATTACATTGCAGCTATTCTTGCTCAGGCTAGACAATGGTTTAGGCACGATCCTGCGCCCAGGTGGATGGAGTTGGAAGAAAAGCAATGCATTAACAACAACACATATGACCTTCTCCTGACAAGCACCTTGCACCCACTTAAATCAACCAATAGTTCGCCCACAATGCAAGCTACTCTTCGAGCCTGGAAGGTATTCCTAGACAGCCCCTCCTCGCATTCCTTAACTAAGGATTTATCGCTTCCTATCTCTAGTCTACAACTATTTATACCTGACTTACATATAAACTCTTGGAAAGTAAAGGGCATCGCCACCATGGAAGACCTAATTATTGGCCCTACTCTTAAAACCTTCAGGACGCTCCAGATAGAATTTGGTCTAGACACTAAAGAGATATACACTTACAAACAAATAGCACATTTCTTTACATCCACTCCCCATAGATCCATTTCTATACCAATTAGAAGTTTCCTTTATTTTTCTAAACCGAATACCTCTATCAGGGGTATATCTTATTTTTATAATTACTTGAACCAGAAAACTGACTTCCATAAAACTCCTTCCATGTCCACCTGGGAGCTGGATCTGTCATCCCAGTACTCAACAGAACAATGGCAGCGCTCCCTTAGGGTAACATTTGCCTCCACTAAGTGTGTAAACTTATGGGAACTACATCACAAGATTCTCCTGAGATGGTACCTGACACCCACGAGGTTGGCGGGATTTGTAGCCAACTCGTCCCCCCTATGCTGGAGAAATTGTGGCCTCCGAGGCTCTTTGATCCACATTTTATGGGCTTGCCCAGCATTGACAACTTTCTGGGCCCTGATCTCTGACCTCATAAGACAGATTACACGCACTTCTACTGTCTTGACCCCAGGCCTGGCGGTTCTGTCGGTAGGGATAGAGGTAATCCCTTCAAACGTTAGACATGTCGTCTCCCATATACTTATGAGCGCAAGACTGAACATTGTTAGAAAGTGGCGGAGCTCACTGACACCAAGCCTCATGGATGTAATCAGAACAACTGATCTGCACATTAACTATAAATTGATGTTCGCGGCCTCCCAAGGGATGTATCAGTCCAGATTGCCTACCTGGCGTCCCTGGACTGATTGGTTCATTACCAGAGGCTCCCGATACTGACTGACATTCCTTCATAGTGGGATCGTTAAATATATTATGTCCAAACGGGGTTTAGGAAAAGTGCTTAATTGGACTTGGCAAAGTTCTAAGTCCTATATTCTTTTTTTTTTTTTTGTTTTGTCCTATTTTTTTTTTGTCCTATTTCTTTTGTTCTTTGTTCTTTGCTTAATAATGTTTTGTTTCTGCTTATATCTTTTTGCCTTAAGAATGGTACTTTTGTAGAATGATTTGAGATGTCTCTTAGCATTCGAGTCATTATTTCCACGTATGTTGCGTTATGTAAACATATCTAATGTAGTAACCAGCAATCGCAGTTTCTTTTGTATGAGTAACGCTGTAACTATGTTGTTATGTCCATTGGCAAAATTAATAAAAATCTATTGATACTAAAAAGTCAACAGCTACACTTTTTGTAGCTGCTGTCTTTTAATAAACATAAAAAGCCTAGAACTCCGCTTTAATGTATACTTCAAGTAGAATGCATGTTATATGTAGGGTTGCCACCTGTCCGGGATTCATCCGGACAGTACGGGTTTTGAAACATGTGCCCGGGTTTCTGCCCGCCTGAGACCCGGGCACATTATTCAGACCCGCCAGTGGCTCCCTGTGCCTGTGCCTCCACGGCCGGCGTGCACTGACATCGGGTCCGCTTGATGTGTGCTCCTACTGCTTTAGTGCCTCCATATCTATCAAATACCCCCCCCACCCTGGCCCCCGCACTGTCAGCGCACCTCCGACTTCGCTCAATGTTCTGCAGAGTGCAGACGGGACACAGAGGCAGAGGCGGAGCCTCCTCCATGTTGCTGGGTACTGTCCTCTGGTTGGCTGCAGAAGGGACAAGGAGGTGGGGTTGAAGGCGGAGCATCCCCATTCCCTGCTGCTCTGTTGGAATTTGAAGTGTGCGCCACGGCAGAGATTGCACTGGGACTGGAGCTCATCTTGTAAGGTAAGTTTTTGCCCCCCCCCACCATACACTATATATACATACAGTTCTGCCAGCCCCTCCCATACACCATCCATCCATATAGTTCTCCCTCTCCTCCTCATACACCATCCATATATACAGTCCCCCCCCATATATACAGTTCTCCCCCCATATATACAGTTCTCCCCCCATATATACAGTTCTCCCCCCCATATATACAGTTCTCCCCCCCATATATACAGTCCCCCCCATTATATACAGTTCTTCCCCCACCATATATACAGTTCTCCGCCCCCCCCCCATATATACAGTTCTCCCCCCCATATATACGGTTCTCCCCCCTCACCATATATACAGTTCACCCCCCCATATATACAGTTCTCCCCCCCATATATACAGTTCTCCCCCCCAATTATATACAGTTCTTCCCTCCCATTATATACAGTTCTCTCCCCCATATATACAGTTCCCCCCCATATATACAGTTCTCTCCCCCCCCCCCATATATACAGTTCTCTCCCCCCCATATATACAGTTCACCCCCCATATATACAGTTCTCCCCCCTTATATATACAGTTCACCCCCATATATACAGTTCTCCCCCATATACAGTTCTCCCCCGCCATATATACAGTCCCCCCATACACCATCCATATATACAGTTTCCCACCATATATACAGTTCCCCCCCCCCCATAAACCATCCATATATACAGTTCTCCCCCGCCATATATACAGTCCCCGCCATACACCATCCATATATACAGTTCTCCCCCCCATACACCATCCATATATACAGTTCTCCTCCCCCCATATATACAGTTCTCCCCCATACACCATCCATATATACAGTTCTCCCCCATATACAGTTCTCCTCCCCCCATATATACAGTTCTCCCCCGCCATATATACAGTCCCCCATACACCATCCATATATACAGTTCCCCCCCCATACACCATCCATATATACAGTTCTCCCCCCATATATACAGTCCCACCCCATACACGATCCATATATACAGTTCTCCCCCCATATATACAGTCCCCCATATATATCTATATATATCTGTCTATATCTGTCTATATATATATATATATATATATATATATACACACACAGTTCCCCCCATACACCATCCATATATACAGTTCTCTCCCCCCCCCATATATACAGTTCCCCCCCATACACCATCCATATATCCAGTCCCCCATATATACAGTTCCCCCTCCCATACACCACCCATATATACAGTTCACCCCCCCCCCCATACACCATCCATATAGACAGTTCTCTCCCCCTCATATATACAGTTCCCCCCATACACCATCCATATATCCAGTCCCCCATATATACACTGACATAAAAGAAAATACATACATCTATATATATATTCACACAATATCAGTGCATAAATCAAAATCAACAAAAGGGTATGGTGTGGATACTTCCACTGAAGGAATCCCCACACTAGATATAAAGTGCCTATAGGCAATTAAAAATGAAAAATGAATAAAATAAAATGGAAAAACAACAATCCATACAGTGAAGGAAAAAAGTCTCTGTGGAGTTACTGATGCACTCAAAAAAATGTGGACACAACACAACTAAGGTGAGATGAAATGGAAAATAGAACCGATATGTGTAACAAGTCCAAACACCTCAGACCCACTTTCAAGTGAGACTTCCCACAGATTGACCACACATGAAGGACCAAAATGTTGTCTATTGCATTCAAATCATAAAACACTTGAGATAAAGGATAAGTTGGGTACTCTTACCACACGTGATGGACTCATCTACCATACGGCAGTAAGTCAAATAGGCTTGAGGTCTCACAGACCATAGGTAATGGAACAGGGTGCCGTGGATGTCTCAAACCGTCCAGGAGGGGTGATCCAATGAGCTGAATAGTTGATGGGACTCCTCCAGCAAGCCGAGCTCCAAGGAAAGAGATGGGACAAAACAGAGACAAAAGGGAAGACTCCCAATGGTGCAGGTCAAAAAAAAAAACGTATCAGGTTTATTTAAGTAAAAATGTCATACAAATAGTTGACAGATATAAAAAGTGATCACGATCTAAAAGCAATGTGGGGTACAGCAAGAACAACCCGGGTTGTTTTTTGTTTTTTTTGTTCTTCGTCACACTTCCTCACATGTTCCAACACACCTTTTCACATCCCATCAGAATAGATCTATTGGCCTCACCATTTTTTTTTTTATTATTATTTTTCATTCAATCAACTATGATTAATTGTAGATGGATGTTCGGCACATCCTATCATACAACCTGTTTTTACTTTGTTACTGTTACTACTCATATACATTAATACTTGTTAGATACTCGCCCCCTCTCTCCTGTTTAGCAAGATAAACACACTCTTGCTGCCAGTCTGCATACATACACATAAAAACATTAATCTGCAATTCAGAGAATTTCAATATAGGTAATGGATTTTTATTTAATTGTATATATCCTCATCACCCCCAGGTGCTTGGAATAGACTCCCAGGGGTCTTCACCCCATCCGCCCACCAGTCCATAATTGTCTGCCTCCACATAAGTGTGACACCCTGAGAGCAGCCTCTGTCTGTGAGTTGGACCCGCCTATGGGCGGGGGGGAGGACGCTACTTCGGCACTATCCCAGGGGCTTTGCCCGTGGGGGAATTGGAGAGACCAAGAAGAGTTAAGATTTTAAATCTCCGGTTTGGGCCCATCCATGGAATCAAGAGGGTAATTATGTAATAAAGTTTGCATTTCTCCCAGTTATTTTTCTCCCATACGATGCTAAATTACTACTATTAAGCAATCACTACAAATAATTGTATTTACTGACCCATTGAAAACTGCTGGGAGATATTTTGCAACGTACTATGTAATTAATATACTTATTTATCTATATCCTTCAGAATGTAAGAACAAACCCCCCCCCCCCCTGAGGAAGACCTGAAATTAGGTCGAAATGCATCGGGGTATAATCTCTGTTCTGTACATGTGTGTATATATATGCTTTATCTTTCTTTTATACTGTACCATACGTGTACCATACTGTTTATCCTTGTATACATGTATTTGGCCCTCATACATACCGGAGTTCATAGAAATAATTGTACAATCGATTTTTAAATCCAAACCATTGAATAAAATATTTTTACTTAAAACATTCTGTTTCATATTGTTTGCTGCTAAAAAATCCCACGGGAAAAAAACCTGTTCTTCTCCATATCGATTTCGGGATGTGCAGCCCTCTCACACATGCCTTAGTGTCTATTTCAAGCTAAAGAGATGAGACTCCTTAGCAAATATATGTGGGGTACAGAGTTGTATGATGTGTTGCTCTGTATATGACTAGAAATGGTTATGTTGAATTAGACTGGAGGTTTCTGTCCTAACGTTTCTTCCTGATACTTACAGTTTGTATTTTTACTCTGCTTGAACCTCAATAAACCTTTGTTCGAAAGAAAAAAAAAACATGATGGATTTGTGTCAAACTGTGAAGGATAAGTCAATGTGCATATATATGTAAGTCATTACAGAAGTCGTCATAACTGTTACCATACATAAAACACTGTATTTCACAGAACATATTTCATAGGTGGTATATTTGCTGACTTTAGTTTGGCTCTAGGTGCAAATATGAATTCAAACACTAGAGGGAGATATTGCATAGTGTTTGGGAAATGTAGAAACATTATCTGTGAAGATCCTTCATTTGCAGAAAAATACAAGATTATTCTAAAGGCAGACAAAGCAAAAGCCTTTGAAGTAGTTTTTAGCTGTTTTATGATCTTCTATGGACATTAATTTATTCAAAAATGTTTTTTCCTTTCTCAAAAGGCTGGCACACATGACTTTGGGGGCAATTTTCAAACAAAACAAGGAAGGAACTATCCAAAATAAATGCATTGCATGATTAACAATAATACTGAGTTTAACAAAAACTGCATTAAGGGCACATGTGTTAGTCAACGCAGCTCCAAAACATGGACTAGGAAAAAAGCCTTATTTTCTATTATGCAGACCTTATTTTATTGCAGCAAGTGCCTTGTGACACACTACAACATGCATTAAGTAAGAGAGAAAATTAAAAGGCACCACAATTCATTTAAATAAAACTCACCGCAATGCATATCGTTAGCACATGTCAACACATAGGCTATGGTGTCAACCTACCCTATAAATACTACTTTAAATTTGTTTTTTAAATGTATTTATTCTTATGTCCCCAACCAAAAACTAGTTATGCACAAACAAGATAATGGTACAGATATATAAAATTCTAGCTAGTGTGAGGGGGTTAGCTCGGCAGCGGGTGTGTGTGACCCCCGGGATGGGCTCCCCACACAAAAACAGGCCCAGCAAACGGAGGTTGTGGTTTTCAAAATCAAAAAAAGGTGCGGTTTATTTTCTATTTACAGTGACAAAACACAGCAAAGCCAAAAGAAACATAAACAAAATAAATCCTGGTCAACTTGACCTCTGACTAAACATACAGGTTTCCTAACTAACAACTGGGATCAGCCTAGTGCTGTCCTAGTCCCTAAGTCCCTGGTTTTAAATGTCCAAGCAAATAGCCACACAGGCTTTGTCTCACCGCACAGGGGTTCACTCTCCCTAGACAGTCCACACAGGTCTGGTTCCAGGCATGAGCTAACATCTAATGAAGCTGGGAGTTCTTATAGAGGCCTAAATGAGCTGACAAGCTTCAGCTGGTCTCATCAACTCCCTGTCTGCACGACGCCCCACACTCTCCCTAGAGGTATGAGTCATCCATGAGCCCACTAGCCTCAGCTGGGCTTATACAACTCTCCACCTAGTTGTATAAGTCGGCGTAAAGCCTGAATCTGGGCGAAATATATCTACCCCCCTGGATGCAACCAGGTGACTTTACCTTCCTGCTGTCACATACCCCCCCCCTCTTGTTTTAACCTCGGGGTTGGAACACCAGCAATCAGGCATTCATGTACTCGAGACAAAGCATCCACATTCCCCATTTGAATGCCAGGGCGATGCTTTACTGTGAAGTTGAATTCCTGGAGGGCCAGGAACCACCTATTCACTCTTCTATTTGTTTCCTTGTTTTGAGCCATCCACTTTAACGGAGCGTGATCCGTAACCATGTCAAAGTGCCTACCTAGCAGGTAGTACCGAAGGGAATCTAGAGCCCACTTCACCGCTAAACACTCCTTTTCAATGGTGGCGTAATTTACCTCATGGGACTTCAACTTCCTGCTGAGGTAAATGACTGGGTGCTCTTCCCCGTTCCAGACCTGGGACAATACTGCTCCTAACCCCACATCTGACGCATCACTTTGTACGACAAAGTCTTTAGAGAAGTCGGGTGAGTACAACACTGGCTGGCTACATAAGGCTTGTTTCAAGAATTGGAATGCTGCCTCAGCCTCGGGGGTCCATTTAATCATGACCGACCCTTTCCCCTTCGTTAGGTTGGTTAGGGGCACAGCCTTAGAAGCAAAGTGGGGAATGAATCGCCGATAATACCCAGCGATTCCCAGAAAGGCTCGTACCTGCTTCTTGCTGTTGGGACGTGGCCAACTCTGGATGGTCTCGACTTTGTTGAGTTGGGGTTTTATTACTCCCCTCCCAATGGTGTACCCAAGATATTTGGCCTCCTCCTGCCCAATGGTACACTTCTTGGGGTTAGCCGTAAACCCCGCTTCCCGAACAGAGTCCAGGACTGCTTGCACTTTTGGCAGATGTGAGGCCCAATCTGTGCTATGGACAATTACGTCATCCAGGTAAGCCGCAGCATACTTCCGATGGGGCCTCAGCATCTGGTCCATTTTCCGCTGGAATGTGGCCGGCGCATTCTGTAACCCGAACGGCATTCTTTTATATTGGAACGCCCCGTCTGGGGTTACAAATGCGGTTTTCTCTTTGGCCAATTTGGCCAGGGGGATTTGCCAATACCCTTTTGTGAGGTCAAGAGTCGTCATGTATCGGGCTGTTCCCAGCCGGTCGATCAACTCATCTATACGTGGCATGGGGTAGGTGTCAAATTTTGTAACTTTGTTCAACTGACGAAAATCGTTACAAAATCGCCAGCTCCCATCCGGTTTAGGCACCAACACAATGGGACTAGACCAATCACTTTGGGACTCCTCTATCACCCCTAAGTTCAGCATTTTCTGTACTTCCTCCCGTATTGCCTCCCGTCGGGCCTCTGGGATCCGATAGGGTTTTAACTTCACCCTTTCACCGGGCGGGGTAATGATGTCATGCTCTACCCCAGATGTTTGTCCCGGCAGCTCAGAGAATACCTCCTTGTTGCGAAGCACAAACTCCTTAACCTCCTGTTGTTGGGGTTGTGACAAGGTGGCTGCTATTCCAACCTCAGGAATCACGCAACCAGTTTGAGCTGGTGACCAAGTGTCTGCGACTAGGGACTCTCTATCCCTCCAGGCTTTCAACAGATTAACGTGATAGATCTGTTCGGGCTTTCGCCTTCCTGGTTGTCTGACCTTGTAATTCACTTCGCTCACTTTTTCTATTATCTCGTAGGGGCCTTGCCATTTGGCAAGGAATTTACTTTCAACCGTAGGGACAAGTACCAGTATCCTATCCCCCGGGGAAAAGGTACGGGTCTTGGCTCCACGGTTGTACACTCTCTGCTGTGCTAACTGCGCTTGGGCCAAATGTTCCTTCACGATGGGCATTACCTGTGCAATTCGGTCTTGCATCAGGGCGACATGCTCAATCACACTCCTGTGGGGAGAACTCTCACTTTCCCAAGTTTCCTTGGCAATATCCAACAGCCCTCTTGGGTGTCTCCCATACAGTAACTCAAAGGGGGAGAATCCCGTAGAGGATTGGGGCACCTCCCTAATAGCAAACATCAGATAAGGAAGTAGACAGTCCCAATCCTTTCCATCTCTATCCACCACTTTCTTCAACATTTGTTTTAGGGTTTTGTTGAATCTTTCAACCAGCCCATCGGTTTGGGGGTGATACACAGATGTACGTAATTGCGTCACTTTGAACAATTTACACAGCTCCTTCATAACCCGGGACATAAAGGGTGTACCTTGGTCCGTAAGCAGTTCTTTACAAATACCCACCCGGCTAAACACAAGAGATAGCTCTTTGGCTATGGTTTTGGCCGAGGTATTTCGGAGAGGGATCGCTTCTGGATAACGGGTGGCATAGTCCATTATAACTAATATGTACTGGTGCCCCCTAGCGGACTTGATTATAGGACCTACCAAATCCATGGCGATCCTCTCAAACGGGACCTCAATGATGGGTAGAGGGACCAGCGGGCTACGGAAATGTGGCATCGGGGCCGACCTCTGACACACAGGGCAGGAGGAACAATAATTTTCTATGTCCTTCATCACCCCCGGCCAATAGAATCTCTGTAATACCCTCTCTCGGGTTTTCTCTGTCCCCAGATGACCTCCAAGAATGTGCCCATGGGCCAACTCCAACACCAACTTCCTGTAAGGTTTGGGCACCACAAGCTGCTCAACGGTTTCTTCTGCCCTTTTTGCCACCCGATACAGTAGGTCCTTCTCTACGCTGAAGTATGGGTAAGTGCAGGTATTATCTGGGTTCACTAACTCGCCATCTATTTTCACTATGTTTTCCCGTGCCTTTATTAGGGCGGGGTCTTTCAACTGTTCTGTGGCAAAGTTTTCCCTGTGAACCTCAAGATCAGAAAACTCCACAGACGGTAGGTTTTCGTCTGAGGAGGTGGGCTCCTCTCCAGTTTCTTGAGTCTCCCCTGCCAATACTGATAAGGGAAATTCCGGAGAGTCCTCACCACTCTCAGGGGAGTTCTGGCTATCACATTCCTGGTACATAGGGGCACCAGTGGGGGGCTCAGGATCATCCCACAGTTCCCAGAACTTCGGAAAATCCCTTCCCACAATGGCGTCATGCGGTAACTGAGATACTAAGCCCACTGGATGAGAGAGGGTACCTTTGGGGGTCTCGAAACACACTGTAGTCACTGGATACTCTCGGGTGTCCCCATGCACACAAATAACAGCTACCTTGCTATTCCCAGAGACCTCTGTTTTAACTAACTCAGCCTTTATCAGGGTCACAAGGCTACCTGAATCCAGCAATACCACAACATTTCTACCATTAACACACATTTTGCATAAATGTTTCTCAGTTCCTCGAATGGCAGTGCATGCGACTGTCGCACACAGCGACTGACGTCTGCCCGTCAGAAAGTCACACTGCATGGGTTCCTCCACAACCGGGCAATTGGCTGCAATATGTCCCGCTTGCCGGCAGCGGTAGCAAACGATCCTTCTTGCCGCCTCTTGAGCCGCTGATTTCCCAGGCTGTTCTCGCCAAACTCGGGGTAGAGCTCCCACCCTCTCACTCTCTCCACCCTCACCCCTTGGAATCCTCTTATCCGCCCCTGGGGATGGTCTGGTCTTAGGGTGGAAAGTCCGAGTGTCTCTGGAAGAGGCCGTCAGGTTCTCTGTAGCCAAGTATTTCTCCACACGATCCACAAGACCATCGGCCGTCTCTGGGTCTCCATGGCTTACCCACTTTTGGATGGCAGTAGGAAGAGCTCTCAAAAACCGATCCATTACAACACGTTCCACAATCTTTGGTGCGGACAAAGTCTCTGGCTGTAGCCACTTTCTGCTCAGGTGAATGAGATCATACATTTGAGACCTGGGGGGTTTTCCAAGCTGGAAAGTCCAGTTATGCACACGCTGAGCCCGGACAGCCTGGGTGACACCCAGCCTTGCCAATATTTCAGCTTTTAGCATCACATAGTCTTTTGCTTGGTCAGGCTCTAGGTCATAGTAAGCCTTCTGCGATTCACCAGTTAACAGAGGAGCCACCAGTCCAGCCCACTGCTCCTCAGGCCACTTTTCTCTTTCAGCAGTCCTTTCAAATGTGGTCAAAAATACCTCTGGATCATCCTCTCCAGTCATTTTTGTCAATAAACGACTCACCCCAAAGGACGCGGTATTAGTGGGATGGCTTTCCTCACTGGTCTGCGGACGTTGCTGCATTACTGCTTCCATTTGTAGTAGTCTCTGCTCTTGCTTCTGTAACAGGTCTATGAAGCGGGCCTCAGATTGCTGCTGGGCTTGTTGCTGAGCTTCCAGACTCTGTTGGTGAGCTTGCTGCTGGGCTGCAAGGCTCTGTTGATGAGCTTGCTGCTGGGCTGCGAAGTTCTGTTGTTGAGCTGCAAGGCTCTGTTGATGAGCTGCAAGGCTCTTTTGCAAACCTGCATTTGTCTGCTGTTGATTGGCATTTGCTAGAGCCAGCTGCTTCAGTATCTCCTCCATGCTGGCTTAAAAAAAAAACTGCCACTGGTTCTCCACCAACTGTGAGGGGGTTAGCTCGGCAGCGGGTGTGTGTGACCCCCGGGATGGGCTCCCCACACAAAAACAGGCCCAGCAAACGGAGGTTGTGGTTTTCAAAATCAAAAAAAGGTGCGGTTTATTTTCTATTTACAGTGACAAAACACAGCAAAGCCAAAAGAAACATAAACAAAATAAATCCTGGTCAACTTGACCTCTGACTAAACATACAGGTTTCCTAACTAACAACTGGGATCAGCCTAGTGCTGTCCTAGTCCCTAAGTCCCTGGTTTTAAATGTCCAAGCAAATAGCCACACAGGCTTTGTCTCACCGCACAGGGGTTCACTCTCCCTAGACAGTCCACACAGGTCTGGTTCCAGGCATGAGCTAACATCTAATGAAGCTGGGAGTTCTTATAGAGGCCTAAATGAGCTGACAAGCTTCAGCTGGTCTCATCAACTCCCTGTCTGCACGACGCCCCACACTCTCCCTAGAGGTATGAGTCATCCATGAGCCCACTAGCCTCAGCTGGGCTTATACAACTCTCCACCTAGTTGTATAAGTCGGCGTAAAGCCTGAATCTGGGCGAAATATATCTACCCCCCTGGATGCAACCAGGTGACTTTACCTTCCTGCTGTCACACTAGTCTAACTATTCTTAAAATGTTCACTTCTCCCTTCTCCTACCCATTCAGTCTAAGCTGTATAAAAAAAAGATGTGTGTACTTACCTATTTTTATTCCGCTCTGGTCTGGTCTTGTGATCCTATAGCTCTGCCTCCCCAACAACCCTGAGAACAGCTGGGCTATGGGACCCGCGGCTTTAGGAATTCCCAGCCATTGTCAAGTGCTCGGTGAATCAGAGCTACGTGATCACATGACCTGATTGGAGCAGATTAAAAATAGGTAAGTACACACATTCTTTATACAGATTAGACAGGAGAGGTAGGAGGAGGGGGGAAGGAACATTTTTAGGAATAGTTAGACTTAGACCTTTCTTTCGCTAAAACAAGAATGGCAAAAACGCTGTTTTGATTTCTATTAATAATCCACCCTACACCCATCCTATTAATGGAACATAGTCCTATTTAGAAAGAATGGATGATTACTAAAGAAATAGAGGCTGTTCACCCATCATAAAAAAAAAAAATCACTTTGGAAAGGTGTATGTTCACTTTCCAAAGTGATGATTAGTGTATAAGGTGAAGATGTGTTCACTTTGAATCCAGTTGTATATTAGCAAAGATCCTGTTTTTCAAGATTCCTTTCATATTGTTTTAGGTATCTAATATATGCACATCTTCACCTTATTTGCTATTACAAGTGAGCATACACTTTTCAAAGGAAATATAAATGTTTCTAGGTGAACAGCCTCTATTAAAATGTAACTAAAGGCAAAACTTTTTATTTGTTTTGGACAGAGTAGAGAAAAATTAAAACACCTGTCTGTTTTTTATTGCTGTCTGTGCCCCCATTAGGGAGATTTACCCTCTCTATTTTGTCCTGTTTACTGTTATCACCGTGAGTGAAAGTAAAAAAAAATTCCAAATGTAGCTGAGCTCTAGTCTACAAGGCTTAAGCTCTGGCGTTGTGGTAGCATTGAAAGCAGTCAGTCAAGCTGGACTTCAATGCCCTGCCGTTTCCCATCATCATGGGGAGTGGGAGTGCCAGCAGCGCTCAATGACTTTGAAGATGACCTTGTAGTTTGCACCGGGAGAGTTGTTATAGGCCTCCAGTACCCAATGGATTACAGTTCCCAAAAGGGCTTGGCAGCCAGTAGGAAAAATAAGCAGTATCTTTACAGGCTACTCATTGGATTTCACTGTCTTTTTGCTGGGAGGAGTGGGAGTGAGCACATCCCTGGAGATGGACTTGCTGTGGGTAGAGCTGAGGCCTCAAGCACACCAATCTAAGACCAGAGCAAGAAAAAGAACATTAGAGTGTGAAGCTGGGAATATGTTACCACCACTGTGAACTTTACTCACATCAAAGCGGTATTGCCGGGTGAACCTAAGTCTGGTGAGAGGACATTGAAGCCATGCCCTAATGCTGTTAGAGAGACTGAGCCATTTGGAAACAACTTACCTAGCTGTCCTATAGTCTGTTATTACTTTCAGGCCTTGCTATGACTGTCCTTATGTGCACAAATCGTATGACTGGGCCCCAACAATAGCCATCTGAAGACTCAGGATCAAAGACCATTTACAATTGCCACATAGAGACCTTTGCTAGTTGCTTAGTTTGGAGGGACCACACAAGGGTACCATATAGGACTTATTCACACCTTGGGTGCATCCTAAGTAGTTGCAACACACCTATTTTAACACAGTTAACATAAATTTCCACTGCCTATCCCCGGTATTGCTGGTTCCTGTGTTACCGCCAGTCTACTGGTACAGAACTCACACTTAAGTAGCTATGGCATAGTAATTCTACTGTCTAGCAGACTGTGACTAAAACCTACATTTTGTATGTTTGTTGATGCTTAAGCCTCCATTCACTCCAATTCACCCCAATACATTGAGTTTTTTTAACCACTAAACAGTCTCCTGTCCATTCCCTGGTATAAGCTTTTTACCAAGTCAAGGGTATCTTTGCTTGTAATTCCCTAATTGTTGTGGTGATTTTAATTTAACTTGGTGTGTCCAAGTGGCTGGGAGAGTTATCTGAGTCAAGGCGCACAGCAGAGAATCCAAGTTACTAAGCAGCTTGTTCAGGGTCTGGCGCTACACATATTTTAGGTTGTCACCAGGATAGGAATAAAGGGAAAATATTTCAATAGGGACACAAATTATGGTGACAACCAGAACAGCCTTACTTTGGAGGGATTTCCTCTCTCTTCTTATTTTGGCTATGGGACAAGAAGTGAAGATAAATCTACTTAATGGGACACACATGGTGCAAAAAAACAGGCAGAGGTTATAACTCTCCCTTAGGCCCCATGTACACTGCTGATGCTAAACGGACGTTCAGAGGCAGTTGGACGCTTTTTTCTACTGCCCCTGAACTCATTCAATGGTATCTTATGTGTACATGTACACAGGGTGGTTTATAGTTGTTTCTAGGCAGTTTAGTTTAGAGGCTTTTTTTGGAAAGCAGAAAAATGAGTTCAGATGCTGAGTTTAGAGGCATTTCAAGCGGCAAACGCTTCTAAATGCGGCTAAACGCGGTAACCCGCATTTAGCCGCGTTTCGTTTATAGGCGTTTTGCGTTTTTGGCTATTTAAAAAAAAAAAATATATATATATATATATATATATATATATATATACAGTCATAGCCGAAATTGTTGGCACCCCAGAATTTTTTACAGAAAATCAATTATTTCTCACAGAAAAGTATTGCAGTAACACATGTTTTGCTATACACATGTTTATTCCCTTTGTGTGTATTGGAACAAAACAAAAAAAGGGAGGAAAAAAGGCAAATTGGACATAATGTTATACAAAACTCCAAAAATGGGCTGGTCAAAATTCTTGGCACCCTTAACTTAATATTTGGTTGCAAACCCTTTGGAAAAAATAACTGAAATCAGTCGCTTCCTATAACCATCAATAAGCTTCTTACACCTCTAACCCGGAATTTTGGACCACTCTTCCTTTGCAAACTGCTCCAGGTCTCTCTTATTGGAAGGGTGCCTTTTCCCAACAGCAATTTTAAGATCTTCCCACAGGTGTTCAATGGGATTTAGATCTAGACTCATTGCTGGCCACTTTAGAACTCTTCAGCGTTTTGTTGCCATCCATTTCTGCGTGCTTTTTGACATATGTTTGGGGTCATTGTCCTGCTGGAAGACCCAAGATCTCGGACACAAACCCAGCTTTCTGACACTGGGCTCTTCAGTGCGACCTAAAATCCTTCGGTAATCCTCAGATTTCATGATGCCTTGCACACATTCAAGGCACCCAGTGCCAGAGGCAGCAAAACAACCCCAAAATATCATTGAACCTCCACCATATTTCACTGTAGATACTGTGTTCTTTTCTTTGTCGGCCTCATTCCGTTTTCGGTAAACAGTAGAATGATGTGCTTTAGCAAAAAGCTCTATCTTTGTCTCATCTGTCCACAAGACGTTTTCCCAGAAGGATTTTGGCTTACTCAAGTACATTTTGGCAAACTGTCGTCTTGCTTTTTTATGTCTCTGTGTCAGCAGTGGGGTCCTCCTGGGTCTCCTGCCATAGCGTTTCATTTCATTTAAATGTCGACGGATAGTTTGCGCTGACACTGATGCTCTCTGAGCCTGCAGGACAGCTTGAATTTCTTTGGAATTTGTTTGGGGCTGCTTATCCACCATTCCGGACTGTCCTGCGTTGCAACCTTTCATCAATTTTTCTCTTCCGTCCACGCCCAGAGAGATTAGCTACAGTGCCATGGGTTGCAAACTTCTTGATAATGTTGCGCACTGTGGACAAAGGCAAATCTAGATCTCTGGAGATGGACTTGTAACCTTGAGATTGTTGATATTTTTCCACAATGTTGGTTCTCAAGCCCTCAGACAGTTCTCTTCTCCTCTTTCTGTTGTCCATGCTTAGTGTGGCACACACAGACACACAATGCAAAGACTAAGTTAACTTCTCTCCTTTTTATCTGCTTTCAGGTGTGATTTTTATATTGTCCACACCTGTTACTTGCCCCAGGTGAGTTTAAAGGAGCATCACATGCTTGAAACAATCTTATTTATCCACAATTTTGAAAGGGTGCCAAGAATTTTGATCAGCCCATTTTTGGAGTTTTGTGTGACATTATGTCCAATTTGCTTTTCTTCCTCTCTTTTTTTGTTTTGTTCCAATACACACAAAGGGAATAAACATGTGTGAGTGAGTGAGTGAGTGAGTGAGTGAAAAACGTATATAGCGCTACAAATGCGAACTAAATCGCCTCAAGGCGCTTGGCATCCAGTGACGTCCTGATCCTTCAGAAGAGGTGGGTCTTAAGTTTTTTCCTGAAGGCCCGATGGTTTTCTTCCATACGGATGTCCGTGGGTAGAGCGTTCCATAGCCGTGGTCCTTGAACTGCGGATCTTCGTTCTCCCTTTGATTTGTATCGGGACTTGGGGATGTGGAGGAGGTTTTGGTTAGTTGATCGGAGAATGCCTTTGGGGGTGTAGTGTTTTATTTTCTCGCATAAATATTGAGGAGCGTTTCCTTGTGTGCACTTGTGGGTGAGGCAGAGAGTCTTGAATGTGACCCGATCCTTTACGGTTAGCCAATGCAGGGTCCTCAGTGAAGGGGTAATGGATTCCCAAGGTTTTTTTCCTGTTACCAGTCTGGTTGCCGTGTTCTGGACAACTTGTAGGTGCGAAATCTGATATTTAGGTAGTCCTATGTAGAGGGAGTTTGCGTAGTCGAGTCGGGATTTGATGATTGTTCCAACTACTACTGCTTTGTCCTCTTCCGGGATGAAGGGGAGGAGTCTATGGGGTTGATTTACTAAAGGAAAATCCACTTTGCACTTGAAAGTGCACTGAAAGTGCACATGGAAGTGCAGATGCTGTAGATCTGAGGGGGACATGCAAGGAAAATATAGTACAGCATTTTAGCTTGCACATGATTGGATGATAAAATCAGCAGAGCTTTCCCTAATTTTAGAGCTTCCCCTCAGATTTACAGCGATCTACAGCGACTGCACTTCCATGTGCACTTTCAAGTGCAAAGTGGATTTTCCTTTAGTAAATCAACCCCAATGTGTATACCAAAACATGTGTTACTGCAATACTTTTCTGTTAGAAATACTTGATTTTCTGGAAAAATTTCTGGGGTGCCAACAATTTCCGCTTTGACTGTATATATATATATTTTTTTAAACACTTCTAAATGCAAACACGGCTAAACACGGCATGTAAACGTGCCAAAACGGACATTTTAAACGTGGGTTACTATCTGTCAAGTTAAATCATTTAGGAGTGGTTGTAAAAACGTCCCGTGTACATGAAGCCTAACACTATTCAAGTTTTGCCTTTAGTTATACTTTAATGAGCATTCACTTTGCAAAGTTAACATAAACTCTCTAAAGTAAACATTTACTTTGCCAGTTAAACAGTCCCAATGGATTTTTCATCATATCATAGGGTTAAAGCCTATCTCCAGGGTAAGGAACAATCCTCCCTTCACAACGGGGCTACTCCTCCACTGCCAGGTTTAAATGCTAATTATGCTTAGGAAACCTGGAACAACTGTTTTACTTATCCAATCCTTTTTTCCCCAAGCTGCTGCCATGTGTCCTCACGTCCAGTGCAGGGCTATGGGCTCTGCAATGAATGTGGCAATGGCCTGTAACTATCAAAGCACAGGGAATAAGTGGCTGCATATAAACCTTGTAGTGCAGGGGGTAGCTCCACTGCAAGGAAGAATGTTCCCTTTCATTGGAGTTCAGATTTAAATATTTGAGAAAAATATCAATACAACATTTTATTAATAGCAATATTTACTCACATGTAGAATGAAGTAGTTGTGTGCAGCTGGGTAGAAGAGTAGAAGGAAGGACTACAGGTCACAGTAGGTCCATGGGGCTGGCACCACAAGAAATCCTGTTAGGGAAGCGTGGGATGACAGGCACTGCAGGAGAGTTCCTTCTGAGAGAGTTCCTTCTAAGACCCAGCAGGTTCATACTTTATGCAGAGTAGGATGATCCATCTGGCAATTCAGTAGAGGTTCCAGGGCAGTAGCTGGGGCAGGACGTCCAAGCCGGATGGCCGGCTGTGCTGTGCTGAAGCCGTATGAACTCGCCTGGCTTCCGGGTAGATGAAAAGACACGGCCGTGTGATCGGTTCATGATGATGTCACAGTAGGGTTGCCACCTTTTCTTCAAGCCAAACCCGAACACTTCAGCATCGCACAGCAATTTATTTTCATAGTATGCATAAACTATGCATAGATGTTGCTATTAAATAAAATTTCTAATCATATGAAGTAAATCACAAGAGTCCCCCTTTACATCAGAGTCCACAGAGTTCCCCTTTTACATCTGAATCCCCAGAGTTCCTCTTTTACTGTAAGGGGGGGGGGGACTCTGCAGACTGTGATGTAAGGGAGAACTCTGAGGACTCTAACATAAGGGATGCTCTGTTGTACGACGAGGACTCTGATGTAAGGGGGAGCACTGTGGCCTCTGGTGTAAAGGGGAGCTCAGATGTAATGATGAGTGGTCTGAGAACCCTGATTTACCTTACTCACTTAGAGGCAGGAGAGAGAAGGGGGGAGGGGTGAGACTTAGTCCATTCTGAATAATGTGTCCTGGTCTCAGACAGTCTGAAACCTGGACGCATGGTTCCAAACCCGAACTGTCCGGGTGAATCCCGAACAGGTGGCAACCCTACGTCACAGCCCGGCGCCGCGCTCTGTTGTGCTGTCCAAGCCTCGCTCTGAGAACCAATCACACGGCCGTGTCTTTTCATCTACCCGGAAGCCAGGCGAGTTCATACGGCTTCAGCACAGCACAGCTGGCCATCCTCTACTGAATTGCCAGATGGATCATCCTACTCTGCATAAAGTATGAACTCTCCTGCAGTGCCTGTCATCCCACGCTTCCCTAACAGGATTTCTTGTGGTGCCAGCCCCATGGACCTACTGTGACCTGTAGTCCTTCCTTCTACTCTTCTACCCAGCTGCACACAACTACTTCATTCTACATGTGAGTGAATATTGCTATTAATAAAATGTTGTATTAATATTTTTCTCAGAGGCGCCCCATTCCTTGTTTTTGTTCTAGTTCACTGGAAACCAGCTTCTGGTCCTGTCGGTGGCTGCCCTGACTGACCCATCTCCATTAATGTATATTTATCCTGCTCCTGGACTATCTGGTATCATTTTTTTATCCATATATTGAGGTACTTGTGTACTGCGCCTTTTTTACTTGTTTTAGGTTTAAATATTTGAAGACTAAAAAAAAGTCATCAAAGCCTTGAATAATTAACCTTATGTGAATATAAATTGTTTCTAAATTGTTTCTAAATAGTACACTATACCCTTTACTCCATATATAGGACCAGAGTCAATTATTGATTAATTGCTATTATGACACTTTACTATAATTTCAGTCAGTATTCATGAGGCCCGTGTTTGACTTTTAATATCATAATGTTTTAAATATTTATATTCATAAAAGTCAAGATTATTTTAATAAGTTACCATAGTATAGTTAGATATAATGCCTTTATATACCTTCTCAGAAGAGGGGTACCTATAGTGAGCCATCACAGGAACTTCTTATATGTGATGACATAACCCAGAAGTTTGGGACCATCTGGCATAAATTATATGTACTACAGATGAGCAGCAAAAATCTTCAGCTAAGGTTCATATTCATATTTATTCTACATAGAAAAATAGGATATTCCCTTTTTATCTCTGCAATAATTTAAAATGATTTTTATAGTATTTTAGAAAAGTTTTACCCATGTGTATATTGTGGCATTCATCAGTGCTATCATTTATTTAAATTGACTTCACATTGGCCTTCCAGACTTTCTTTGGCAATAAGGTCCAAAAAAAGGGTGTTGGTATACTCTGCACAATATATATGTATAATATTTAGACTAAGAAATGGTTATTTGGTGTTTTGCCACTACTGTAAGAATGGCTCTGATTCATTGCAGCGGGTATTTGTTAACATTTTTAGCCAATAAAAAATATGCTGGTATCTCTTTTTTTCTAAGGACTGCACTTAGTTCACCTAGTTATTTGTAGTTTATTTTACATAATTTTTCTGCACTATAAAAATCTCTGAAATTGCTTCTATGTTAATACTAAACACCACCACAAGGTGTCAGGCTCAGCTAAAAGGTAATGTTATATAATACTGATGCTTACCTTCATTGAGTAAATAGAAATACAGTAAACTTAGTGTTTGTATATTATGGTATAGGTGTTATTATTCATAGTTAACCAAATTGTCAACAACAAACTATAACTATTGATAATGCTTTTTACTCTATATCAAGTCTAATTTATATTTCCTGTGCTAGTAAGTAAACAGGAACGCAAATCAACTCTTCTGAAAGAGAACTCACATAGGGGGAACCTGCTCATAGAGAAAAAATTGTGGCTGATAGTAAATTTCATATGGTTGCATATTTGGTATATATTATTTTTTTTTTCAGTTTTTTTTATTTCACTTAATCAAAAAAAAAGGCATTCACTAATCAACTACTCACTAAATTCTGTTACAAAATTCCTGCTATAGTCTTGTCTCAACACACAGTGCTGCAACTATATGCAAGTTGCAAGAACATTTTAGGAATTTCTCAGATTTTGGAGGAAAAATAAAAAATTTATTTTTCCTTTGGGGAGTAATGAAACTGTATGTCTGGGTAAATAAAATATAAGTAAATTTTTGCATTACAATGCCTCATGTTTATGCAAGTGCCGAAAACTACATATTAATCTTGACAGAAATCCAATGAGCTTTTACCTTCCCTTAGTTGGCTGACAACTATGCCTCTGCTGCACTGAAATCCCAGAGAGTGTTGTCAGCCCTGTTTGAGTTCTTCCCTTCTGGACTTCAAGCCCCCAACACCCTTTTGCTTTGGAGATGAGTAGATAGGGAGTTCTTCCCTGCTACAATACAGCCCCCTTACCCTTATGCTATGGAGATGAGTATGGGGGGAGGTTGATTTGTTGTTCAGCAGGAGAAAACTGTGTAGATCACCCGGACAGTGTTATCAGCCCTGTTTGAGTTCTTCCCTTCTAGACCAGGGTTTCTCAACTCCAGTCCTCAAGGCGCCCCAACAGGTCATGTTTTCAGGCTTTCCATTATTTTGCACAGGGGATGTAATCAGTTTCACTGCCTTAGTAATTACCACAGCTGTTTCATCTGAGGGAAATCCTGAAAACATGACCTGTTGGTGCGCCTTGAGGACTGGAGTTGAGAAACACTGTTCTAGACTACAAGCCCCCAACACCCTTTTGCTTTGGAGATGAGTAGATTGGGAGCTGTTCCATTGTCCAGCAAAGGAAAACTGAACATGGCTGGCAATATTTTGGATTTCCCTCAATATTGGGGTCAAGTGGTAATCATCACCATGACAAACTGAGAAGGTGACATAGACAACAATAAAAACCTGATGAGGTTCTCACCTTTCCCTACTCCAAAAAAAAAAAGTTTGGGCTTTAAATACACTTTAACTTTAACACTGCAATAATGGCTTAAAACATATAAATATATAAATACCGTATTTTTCGCACCAGAAGATGCACCTGACCATAAGACGCACCTAGGTTTTAGAGGAGGAAAACAAGAAAAAAAATATTCTGAACCAAATGGTGTACTAAAATATTTTCCAGTGCCCATGAAATGCAGCCTGACCATTGCCATAGTAAATGCAGAGTGACCATGCCATAGTAAATGCAGAGTGACCATGCCATAGTAAATGCAGAGTGACCATTGCCATAGTAAATGCAGAGTGACCATTGCCATAGTAAATGCAGAGTGAACATTGCCATAGTAAATGCAGAGTGACCATTGCCATAGTAAACGCAGAGTGACCATGCCATAGTAAATGCAGAGTGACCATGCCATAGTAAACGCAGAGTGACCATGCCATAGAAATGCAGAGTGACCATGCCATAGAAATGCAGAGTGACCATGAGTGACCATGCCATAGAAATGCAGAGTGACCATGCCATAGAAATGCAGAGTGACCATGAGTGACCATGCCATAGTAAATGCAGAGTGACCATGAGTGACCATGACATAGTAAATGCAGAGTGACCATGAGTGATCATGCCATAGAAATGCAGAGTGACCATGCCATAGAAATGCAGAGTGACCATGAGTGACCATGCCATAGTAAATGCAGAGTGACCATGAGTGACCATGCCATAGTAAATGCAGAGTGACCATGAGTGACCATGCCATAGAAATTCAGAGTGACCATGAGTGACCATGCCATAGAAATGCAGTGAACGTTGCCACAAATGCAGCCGTACCTCTTCCACCTAACAGAAGACAGAGCAGCCCGAGGGGCCGAATGCTCTGTGAGGAACCAGCCGGAGGATCGCTCGGCGCCCACGGGGGGTTTGGAAGTCTGTGCCCCGCTCTCCTGCCACTCTTCCGGTGGTGGCGGCGGGGGGCGATGCGAGGGGTGGCAGGGGCGGCGGGGGGCGGTGCCAGTGGCGATGGGGGGTGCTTCCAGCGGCGTCATGGAGCAGTGGCAGGGGGCGGTGCCAGCGACAGCAGAGCGTGGTTGTAGGGGCGGCGAGGGGCGATGCGAGCAGGGGCAGGGGCGGCGGGGGGCGGTGCCAGTAGCGGCTTGGGACGGTTCCAGCGGCGGCATGGAGCGGTGGCAGGGGGCGGTGGCAGGGACGGTGGGGGGCGGTGCCAGCGGCAGCGGGGGGCGGTTCCAGCGGCGGCGGGGTCGGGGCCTGTCATATATTTGCACTATAAGACGCAGGGACATTTTCCCCCATATTTCTGGGGGAAAAAAGTGTGTCTTATAGTCCGAAAAATATGTAGGCTAAGTACCATAGAGTACATTGCCTTTCATTTATTTTTGCATTAACAATTAAAGAGATTATCTGGATATATATAATCAGTATGTACCAACCAATTCATGATAGAGGGTAAAACAAATCCTAACAAATTTTGCAACTTTGACATGTGTTAGTAAAAATGTACATATCGTCGTAACTACTTAGTGTATCCAGGTGGAATATGCCTTGTTTTTTTCAGGATGAATTGGGCTTTCATTTGGTGGTAAAGGGTAATGAATAGCTCTTGCTTATTTTATTATTAATGGAAAACTGGCATTAAATAGTAAGAAAAAAAGAATAATAATTTTCAAATTTTTAGCTGTATGTTTCTTACCATTGCCATGACCGAAACTACTAAGATATAGATAGGTTTATTTACTAAAGACAAATAAGACTGATCTCTTTGCAAGAGAAGCTTTGCAAGGGGATTTTATCCCAGGGATTAGTGAATGAGGTGAATCTCTGCTGACTTCCATCATTCAATCATGTGCAAGCAAAAATGCTGTTTTTTTTTTCCCCTTGCAATTGATTGGGTATTCTTTGCAAAGTGAAACTTTACCACATTCGCTAAGCTCTAGGACAAATCCCCTTGCACAGTGCCCTTTCACATGAGCAGGTACACTATATGGTCGCTGGTGTGCATTGTGTAGGGAGAGGGCAATGCTTTGTTGTAATGCATCACATTAAGTTTTTTTTTAACTTTATTGAAATGTCACAAAATTATACTTCACTTAAAGCGGGATTCCACCCGCATTTTTTTTTTTTTAAAGTCAGCAGCTACAAACACTGTAGCTGCTGACTTTTAATAAGGACACTTACCTGTCCTAGGCGCCCGTGATGTCGGCCCCCCGAGGGCAATTGCTCGAACCTGGCAGGTCCCGGCGCCTCCATCCTCACAAAGGGAAACAGGCAGTGAAGCCTTGCGGCTTCACTGCCCGTTTCATACTGCGCATGCGCGAGCCTCGCGACACTTTGTGAATGGGCGGCTGCTTTCTGGGATGCACACAGTTCCCAGAAGGAAGCGCGCCACATTTCCCAGAAGACACCGTGAGGAGGACGAGGAAGAAGACCTGCCGTGGTGGAGGCAGAGGCAGATTAGCAAGTTCCGCATAGCAACCGCCCTTTCTGGTGAGTAAAGATTTTATTTTTCTATGTTATTTTTCTATTTTTTTTTAAGGATTTTGGTGTATTTTTTTAATTTTTTTTTAGGGTGGAACTCCACTTTAACTCGATGCATCACAGTATGTTACGATGCATTGTAGCATGGCACAATGTATTTTGCTGCTTTAAAATGCAACCTGACCTACTGTTTCAGTGCACAACAATGCATTGCTGTGAACCTAAACAATAAGACATAAGTTGCCTTGCCTATGTGTTGAGATGAAGGCTGATGTGAATGAGCCCTAGAGCACCCTCATGGAGAAACAGAGGACAGAATTAGAAAAAGACTTGAATTTTTCTTAATTTTAAATTTTTATGTCTACTGACTGGAATGGTACCGGCTGATTGGAGAAAAGCCAATGTAGCACCAATATTTAAAAAAGGGCCGAGATACATCCCTGGGAACTATAGGCCAGTTAGCCTAACATCAATAGTCTGCAAGCTATTGGAGGGGACTATATACAAGATTTTAGTAATGAAAACTGTATCATTAGCAGTAATCAGCACGATTCATGAAGAATCGTTCTTGCCAGACCAATCTATTAACCTTCTATGAGGAAGTGAGCTGCCATCTAGATAAAGGAAGGCCCGTAAATGTGGTGTATCTGGATTTTGCAGAGGCATTTGACACAGTTCCCCATAAACGTTTAGTGTACAAAGTAAGGATCGTTGGCATGGACCATAGGGTGAGTACCTGGATTGAAAACTGGCTATGGGGGGTGATAACTTCTCCGCAGGATGTGGAAACCTTGCAAGAAGATTTAAACAAATTAATGGGGTGGGCAACTTCATAGCAAATTTAATTTAATGTTGAAAAATTTAAAATAATGCATTTGGGTGCCAAAAATATGAATGTAATTTACTCGCTAGGGGGAGAACCTCTGGGGGAATCTAGGATGGAAAAGGACCTGGGGGTCCTAGTAGATAGGTTCAGCAATGGTATGCAATGCCAAGCTGCTGCAAGCAAAGCCAACAGAATATTGGCATGCATTAAAAAGGGGATTAACTCCAGAGATAAAATGATAATTCTCCTAATCTACAAGACTCTGGTCCCGCCGCACCTGGAGTATGCCGTCCAATTCTGGACACCAGTCCTCAGGAGGGATGTGCTGGAGCTGGAGAGGGTCCAGAGAAGGGCAACAAAGCTAATAAAGGGACTGAAATATCTCAGCTATAGGGAAAGACTACAAGCATTGAACCTATTCTCTCTGGAGAAGAGACGCTTGAGAGGGGATATGATTTCAATGTACAAATACTATACTGGTTAACCCACAATAGGTAAAAAACTTTTCCACGCAAGGGAATTTAAAAAGACACGTAGCCATTCACTAAAATTAGAAGAGAAGCAGTTTAACCTAAACTGCGTAGAGGGCTCTTTACTGTAAGAGCGGTTAGGATGTGGAATTCTCTTCCACAGGCAGTGGTTTTAGCAGGGAGCATTGATAATTTTAAAAAAACGACAGTATTAGATGGGCACCTTAACGACCACAACATACAAGGTATACAATGTACTATTAACATATAAGCACACACACACAGGTTGGACTGGATGGACTTTTTTTTCAACCTCACCAACTATGTAACTATGTAACTATGAAAGAGCCCTAAAGGAGTTGGGAATCTTTACTTAATAAATTGCATGATGATTCCCTTTAATTATCCAATTACATCCACATCCAGAATTTGTTAAATCTGTAGATGATTAAGCATTTAAAGTGAACATGGCTACAATTTATTGAGAGAAGATTCTCAAGTCCTTTAGCAAATACGCCTCACAGTCACCAGGACAACTGACAACAATGTGATTACTCATTTTATATGGTTCTGTATTTGTTACTATTTTTATATTCTTAGGGGCTTTCTGTGGTCATGACCTAAACATAATACATGAGCAAGCTTGGAGTCTGCATACAGCCCCCCCCCCACTGTCTTGTCTGCCAATATGCCCCAAAAACTACCTAATAGTTGTGGATATAGGAGGACGCATGATACTGCATCCTCCTATATCCAATGCTGCATTGGGGAGATTTACTTCCTCTTTAAGGCACAGGCCAAGCATCTTTTTCACATGCAGAATATTCACAGCTTGGACACAGAATACCTAGAAATGACTACAAACGTTGTAATAAATAGTCTTGCATATGAAATGGAGGTTGATTCAGCATTTACTATACCACATTATACAACCATACACAATATAAAGGTTCATTTTATAGGAGAAAAGCAACCAAAACTCATATTGCGGTACTAAAAGAGACAGGATTCATGGGTAGCCTAACCCACCATGTTCTACTAACTCTACTGGTAAGACATCCTTAGAGCTCTCAGAATATGTGCACCACTGAGCTTGCCCCTGTTGCTGCATTTTGTCGTTACTTTAGTGTAAACCTTAAAACAAACATTTAAAGTGATTGCAAAGTTTTTTTTTAGTTAAAAATAACAAACATGTTATACTTGCCTACTCTGTGTAGTGGATTTGCACAGAGCAGCCCTGATCCTCGTCCTCATTTGGGGGGGCTGAGGGCGGCTGCTGCACACAGAAGTTTTTTTATCTTAATGTGCAGGTATAGAATGCATTAAGATAAAAAAAAAAAACCTTCTGCCTTTACAGTCACTTTAATATATTTTAGTTTTTTCTTTATTTTCACCTGGTGATCAGGCCAGTAACACACTTTCTATCTCAGTGTGAATTTTCTCGATGACGGAGCCACCCTTGGGCAGCAGCATTGTCAGTTTGAGGAGAGGGTAGTGTAAAGCGAGCCATAGATGGTTTAAATTTTGGGCAGTTCAGCAGGGAACGGCCAGGATGAGCAGGTGGACTGTACCCAAGTAGATCCATCAATCAACTTGGGAACAACCAGTATGTCTGATTTTTAGGATGTAATTATTGCCAGCAGATATAGCTGCTATCAATAATCACTGTGTTCAGCCCCCCCCCCCCCCTCGCAGGGAGAACACAATAACTCCATGGGAGGGATTCCCCTATCAACACTGACTGCGTTAACTTGTGGTTGCAGGAAATAAAATCCTATTATCTATTGCCTGCCTCAAAGGTACTAGTAGATTTAGATGGACTTAACTAGAAAATTAGAGCTGCATTCTAGCTAACACTTTTTAAGCAGTTACGGCAACATTTCTTTTGTGTTTGGGATAAACGTTCTATATAAATGAACCAAAAATTACCATTGTAAGCACCCCTGTAGGTGTTAAATGGTTTGTCTCATCCCACTAACTACCACTTTTGCTGAACTGCCCCACCAAAGCCTCATCGAAGCACCAAGCAAAAGCAAGGTGTAAACAGGACTGTGCGCTAACCATTTTATTTAGTGACAGGAGCTTTAACAAAGCGTGTCCGAAGCCACGTTTTGAAGCAATTGTAAACTAGCCCTTAAGGAAGTTGAAAAAAAAAAACTTGCTGGCCATAAAAGACATAAATGAAGAAAAGGATAAAAAAAGGTATCTAATGAAGCCGCAACATTTAAGGACTAGTAAGTTGCAATATATAAAATTTCTGCTTATGGGTTTTGGATATGCTTTAATTTCCTTTACATTATAGAAAATCCACCAGAGGGATCATGATGACACCTTGCTTTTATAATGGTTGGGTAACAGAAACAGAAAATAAAATTCAAATGTATTGCTACTGAAGACCCTGACAAAATTTAAAAAAGATCAGTGTGTGACTAAACACCAGAATATCCACCCAAAACTGAAACCTGTATAGTTGGTGGACCTACACAATACTTTGAATATATGTAAGGTGGCCTTCGCTCTACAGGAGCTAGTAATGTATCAGAATAACAAATAGGGAACACGAATAAAAAAGTGATAAATGTGAATCAAAACAAGCTGGAAAACCTAATCGTGTTCACAATACACAAAATAAAGATAAATATAAACATAAACGTGATCTCGCGCAGTAATGTGTTATCAGTCAGCCAATATGTGATCAAAATACAGATAATGAATATCAATCCAAATGATAATCAAAAAAGTGTCCAAAGAAATATATATACTGTATATACTCGAGTATAAGCCGAGTTTTTCAGCACATTTTTTTGTGCTGAAAATGCCCCCCTCGGCTTATACTCGAGTCACCTTTTTGCGCCTGATCACTCGGAGTTTGGGGACCCGGTACCGGCCAGCAAAGTTTTTTGTCCGGCGGACCTACGGCCGGGAAGCACCGATTTTTCAAACCCGGGCACCCCTTCCATAGACTCCCATGTTAAACGGTCATTTCTCCGGTGAATTTGGGGACCCGGTACCGGTTGGTCGTAGGTCCCCTGGACCCGAAATCTGGCACACATGTAGCCCCATTTCTCCTCTATAAGTGTGCAAAGGTTTTTGTCTGGGAGACCTACGGCCGGGGAGCAACGATTTTTAAAAGCCGGGCACCCCTTCCATAGACTCCCATGTTAAACGTCAGTCTAATCATGGACACAGTGAGGCATGGACACAGTGAGGCATGCACATGGACACAGTGAGGCATGGATACAGTGAGGCATGCACATGCACATGGACACAGTGAGGCATGCAGATGGACACCCTAGGCTTATACTCATTTTTTTGTGGTAAAATTAGGTGCCTTGGCTTATATTCGGGTCGGTTTATACTCGAGTATATACGGTATATATATATATATATATATATATATATATATATATATATATATATATATATATATATATATATAAATGTCCAGGAAAAATATATATGTGTTATATATATGTGTTAAAAAAATATTATAGATAATAAGAGAAAACTGGAATGTAATGTTGTTGGTCCATTTGATCCTCCACAAAACATCTGCGATATATGTTCCTTTATATCCAGTAGAAATAAGCTCACAGAACTCTCACCACAAGTAAATGAAGGAAACTGCATCAAATTGTAGAAATGGCATTCAACCTTCATAGGGGACCATTCCAAAGCTTCTTACTGAGATGTCTCCGTCTCTGAATGGCCGTTTTGGTCTCTTAGACTAATCCTCATCAATCGTGGTCCATCCACCGAACCCAACCTAATTACCTCCGGTGGTATTGTGATATAAGGTGGGAAAAGGAAAAGAATGCCTCCAATAGTGCAGTACGTTCAAAAACGTAATGATGATTTATTAAAAAACATATAGGTGGACTCTTATGCCGCGTACACACGACTGTTTTTAATGACGAGAAAAATGAAATGTTTTAAAATGGTCATTAAAAATGATTGTGTGTGGGCTTTCCAGCATTTTTCCCGATGAGAAAAACGCAGAGAATCACGACGAGAAAAATTGGAACATGCTCTAATTTTTCACGTCGTTTTTTACATCGTCGTTTTTCTCGTCATGAAAAACGGCCGCGTGTGGGCTTTAACGACGTGAAAAAAAATCCTCATGCTCAGAATCAAGTATGAGACGGGAGCGCTCGTTCTGGTAAAACTAGCGTTCGTAATGGAGATAGCACATTCGTCACGCTGTAATGGACCGAAAAGCACGAGGCTGAAAAGCGCGAATCGTCACTCAACAAACTTTACTAACATGAAGGGTGGCGCCATCCGAATGGAACTTCCCCTTTATAGTGCCGTTGTACGTGTTGGACGTCACTGCGCTTTACTCAAACATTTTTTTCCACGATAGTGTGTAGGCAAGGCAGGCTTGAGAGGAAACACGAAAAATCACGTTGAGAAAAATGCATTTTTTTTCAATGACATTAAAAACGGTCGTGTGTACGCGGCATAACATTAACAACGGTAAAAACAAGCATATATGGTAAAAACTGCGTTTTCAGCGCCTTCTCACGTCACTTCCATTGTACGTCTACATCCGGCCACTCCCTACGCATTACGTCACCGCACGAGACTTCATCAGGGGAACCGGATTGGCTGTTATGCCATTGTTTATATATGGTAAAAAGCGGAAGTGCTAATTGCCATTTTCTTGTAGTCCGCTCTATTTGCGGTATCGCGGCCATTTTGTTGGTTATCTGTATATAAAACGTGCGCGGCGGCCATTTTCATGTGGTTTGTAAACAGCTAGAACTGTCTGTACTAGTCGGTCATTTATTTGTAGACCGATTCAAGAGGTCAATAGGGGATTAGATATATTATATTCCCAAAATACATATACAAAAAAATGTAAGAGAAAATCTAAAAGAGAATTTTGCTTAACCGATCCCTGTTGTCGGTGATGTTAACCATAATAGTATAAAAGCTAAAAAATATTATACACCAGTAACTGTGTGGAATACAAATAAGGCGTATAACAGCTAGAATCAATGTAAACATCCTTGCCAGCACACCAACAAAGGGAATCGGAATAAAGGGAATACTTTGAACGTGGTTAGTGTTGGAAAGTGTCCTTCAAATGTAGGGTAAGTTGACTATTTAAAGCAGTATTAAACCCACAAAAGCAAATATTTATTATATTGCAACTTACCGATTCATAGATGTGATGGCTGCATTTGTTTCCTTTTTAATGCTTTCTGGTGATCCAGCCAGCAAGTCTGTTATTTTTCAAATGCACAAGCTCTCCTGCAGAAGATATCAGTTTACATGGATGAGACAAACCACTCAACACTGGCAGAGGTGACCAACATGATCAGCTTTATTTTATTCATACAATACCTTTATCCAAATTGCTTATAAAGTTTGAGTTGGAGTTTGCCTTTAATTTGTTAGTGTATCTAAATATGCTAATACATTTAACAGTACCCCACCCACAGACTGCAAAGACTTTCTGTCTGCTGTGTGCTCATTCATCCAGAGTTGTGTCTCACTAATACCGGAGGTGCTTTACTGGCCAGATCACCAGGTAAAAGCAGAGGGAAAAAAAGTTAAAGAAAAGAAAACAGATGCAGCCACCTCATCCAAAGATTGCTAAGCTGAAATATAATACATCATTATTTTTCGGGTTTAATACCGCTTTAATTAATATACTGATATTAAATACATTTTCATTTATACTTTTTTACTTCTCAGTCTTCTGTCTCTTACTCCCATATCTAGCAGACACAACATTAATGAATGATGAGTTGTTCACCACTCCATATGCTTCATCAGAATTCCCAGTGTGGTTTGCACCTCAGTAAAATCCATAGCAATTAAAATGACAGCACATTTAAAAAGCCTATAACTTCAAAGCAACTTAACTGCAAAATACATGAGTGTAACAAATATAACTAACTTTATTCTGCACAGCTAAATGCAAATGTATTTAATACTCAGAATAAACATTAAACAGCTTTTCAAAATATTAGATCTTGTATAAATTTCAAAATTAATAAAGCAGCAATAAATATGTCAACCGCATCACAGCAATTTAAACACATTAATTCAAAAGTGAAGGAGATCTCTTAAATCTGAGTGCTCGTTAAACTCATTGGGGATTTGACATAAAATCCAGAAAGTTCCTAATGTGCTTCCTGTCCTAATATTAAGACTGACACTTTTTAATTTGTACATATTTAAATAGGGTGGAAGTAAATCATATAGATAGATAATATGTAGGATTTCCCTCTGAATGCAGCTAATAAATTATAACAATTGGTTATCCATGTCTTTCTAGTCTAGTCATATAATTTTTAACCTTTCTTCTTCCCAAAATTAGTCATATATTATATATACTGCTGCAGTTATCAAACCTTTTCTAGTGACTGTGTAAGAACTATTTATGGCATAGCTATATATACATATCTCTTATTTATAACACTCTTTAGGAAAAGCTGGCTTTTGTCCAAGCCCTTTTTACAATGGGAGGAGGACTTAAACCGGGTACACAGGTTCCGAATGTCGGGAGACATTTGCCGGTTCAAAAAAACGTGCGACATTCGACCCATGTGTATGTCGGTCTATCCGATAAAAGCCGGCCTCTATCGGCCGACCAACTGCCGATCAATGCTCTTAGCCAATGGCAGAAAGTGCTGATCGGAGTGTTCTGGCGGCGGTCCATCCCCCTGTCAGAACACAACAGCTCAGCGGGGATCACTGTACTTACTTCGCATAGTGAGTACAGCGGCTCCGAGCTAACAGTATTTATTTATTTTCATTCAACCCGCTGGGGGGGGGGGGAACCTATAGTGTGTACCAGGCTTTTAGCCTCCTCCTTTTCCTCCCTACAGTGGAGCAATGCCATTAAGATGTCCAACACTTGGAGTTGACTCAAAAAATCTCCCTTTGTTGGTACTTTACCCCTACCACTTAGCCCAAATCTCCTCCTCTTACCTCTGTGTTGGCAAGGCTGTAGTCAGACTGGAAACCTATTGCACATTTTCTGGTCCTGTAAATGCATTGTTAGCTTCTGAAGGAAAATATTCCAGATAATTTCAGATGTGACTGACATATTGCTTCCACCTACTCCTGCCTTGGTCATCCTGAATCTGGGAATCTACAAAATACCCAAGTCCTTCCACACCGTGGTTACACACATACTTATCGCTGCCAGACTCATGATTGCCAAGCAATGGAAAGTCCAGTATGCTCCAAAACCTTTAGAGGTCATTACACACAATAAACTTCACCATTCTTATAAACATACCCTTGCCCTGTGACATGGTAGGGTAACAACTTTTGATTACCTATGGGAACCCTGAAACAACTAGATCGCTAATTGACCTATGTTGACTTACCATACTGTAAGCTTGATCTTTTACTGAATACAATATATCTTATGGACTATCGGTGTACTAACAAACATGTTGTTCTGCTTTGTTCTCTCACGTTTTCCTTGATTTACATTGAACCTGGTATCTTCCTAAATACCTGCTAACAGCAGACTGGTTTGTACGTCTGATAAAACTGAATAAAAACGTATTGACAAAAAAAAATAATATATATATATATATATATATAAATATTTTGGATAGGCGATTTAGTCAAGTAGTCATGGTCAAATTAACATATCCTGCTAATTTTGCCTTTACATCTAAACTCCAATTACCACAACACCTAAATGGGGCCTATACTGTAAGTACTCCACATACAGAGGCATGGTGTCACACAATAAAATGGAGAAAAATGGTGAGTCCCATGCAGGTAAACAGCTGTAATTTTTCTTGCACAGAATAATAAGCAAAACCGAGAAATCAAACCCAAAAAAGAAAATAATAATAATAATAATAATTAAAAAAAAAGTACCCATGGAGAAGTATGGATTTTTTTTTTCATTTTGTTTTCTCTATTCCAGTGGTATTTTATGGCCAGTCTTTCTGGTTCCCACCCCCACGACAGGATCAAAGACATGACAAAGCCATTTTCCATTAGCTGATTATGATACAGCGGTAGTAAACTCAGATACTTCTACACAAAATTACACAGAATGACATGTGTTAAGTTATTTTAAATCTTGAAACTTCACTCTCTCAATCAACATAGACTATTTGTAATCCTTATGCTGCTAGCATTAGTGAAACGATAGGAAAGTATATCATATTTACTTGTTTAAAACTTGTTATACATTTATTCAGTTACTTCCTGATTTCTGGCCTAGGCAAATTACGTCATACATCCCAGGAGTCTTCAGGAGGGAAGGAGGGTTTTCTCAGCTGAGCACACCCTCCTGCCTGCATGCCTGAGATTAGTGATGAGCCGAACACCCCCGGGTTCGGTTCGCACCAGAACCCGCGAACGGACCGAAAGTTCGTACGAACATTAGAACCCTATTAAATACAATGGATGCGAACGTTCAAATTCTAAAGTGCTAATTATAACAACTATTATGCATGTTATTGTCCTAAAAAGGGTTTGGGAACCCGGGTTGTGCACCAGGGGACATGTATCAATGCAAAAAGAAGTTTTAAAAACGGTCGTTTTTCGGGAGCAGTCATTTTAATGATGCATAAAGTGAAAAAAAAAAAGTCAAATATTCCTTTAAATATCGTACCTGGGGGGTGTCTAAAGTATGCCTGTGAAGTGCCACGTGTTTCCCGTGTTTAGAACTGTCCCTGCACAAAATGACACTTCTAAAGGAAAAAAAAAGCCATTTAAAACTGCTTGCGGCTTTAATGTAATGTCTGGTCCCGGTAATATGGATGAAAATCTTTAAGAAAAATGGCATAGCTACCCCATGACCCCCCCCCCCTACCCCAGCCCATTACCAGCCCCTTTGGGTCTTGTTTGGATATTAAGGGGAACCCCGCACATAAAATAAAAAAGGCCCTATATACTCTGAACAGCCGTATACAGGTGGTGCATACAAGACAGGGACTGTAGGTTTGTTCTTATGTAGAATCTGTTTGTAATTTTGAACAGGTACATTGTTTAAGTGTAGCTCCAGCCCAAAAATCTATTTTTAAACTTTTTGGAAAACATAGGTAAGGGTTATCACCCCTGTAACATTTGTTTTGCTGTCTGTGCCCCTGTTCAGAACATTTCACCTCACTTTCCGTCCCAATGACAACTGTTTTTGAAATGTGGTGTTTTTCTTGAAACAAGGATTGCTGATAAAGCATCAGTACAGAGGAGACACCTTTCTCCCATATTAATTCTTACAGGAGAGAATTTTCCTTCCAAGGGGTAGATTTCCTCTCACTTCCTGTTGTCTTCTTGCGTTTGCAAGTAGGAGTCGTTTGTAAGTTGGATGTTTGAAAGTAGGGACCTGCCGTATATACTCTGCAGAAATAGGCCCCTTAGTTGTTGGTGTTGGCACAACACTGTAAGCACTCACAGTTACTCTTGGTTGGTGCTGGAACGCCCTGCTCTCAACTATTATATCAGGAATTTTAATTACATATAATTGTTGAACAGTGGTAGTAAAAATTGGGCCTTTGATGGTGGTGCTGGTGCCACAACACTGTAAGCCAGGACAGTTACTCTTGGTGGGTGCAGCAATGGGCCCTGCTGTGAATTATTAGATCAAGAATTGTAATTACATGCCCCTTTTGAACAGGGGCTGAAAAATTGGGCCTTTCGTGGTGGTGGTGGTGGTGGCGTTGCCACAACACTGTAAGCCCTCAGAGTTACTCTTGGTGGGTGCAGGAATGGGCCCTGCTGTGAATTATTAGATCAAGAATTGTAATTACATGCCCCTTTTGAACAGGGGCTGAAAAATTGGGCCTTTCGTGGTGGTGGTGGTGGCGTTGCCACAACACTGTAAGCCCTCAGAGTTACTCTTGGTGGGTGCAGGAATGGGCCCTGCTGTGAATTATTAGATCAAGAATTGTAATTACATGCCCCTTTTGAACAGGGGCTGAAAAATTGGGCCTTTCGTGGTGGTGGTGGTGGTGGCGTTGCCACAACACTGTAAGCCCTCAGAGTTACTCTTGGTGGGTGCAGCAATGGGCCCTGCTGTGAATTATTAGATCAAGAATTGTAATTGCATGCCCCTGTTGAACAGGGGCTGAAAAATTGGGCCTTAGGCACTGGTGGCACAACACTACAACCCCTCACAGATACTGTACTTGGAGCACAGCAATGAGCCCTGTTGCAAAGTATTGCTTCAAAAATTGTAATGACACGCCCCTGTTAAACAGGGGCTGAAAAATTGGGCCTTAGGCACTGGTGCCACAACACTCCAACCCCTCACAGATACTGTACTTGGAGCACAGCAATGAGCCCTATGGCAAATTATTGCTAAAAAAATTGTAATTACACGCCCCTGTAAAACAGGGGCTGAAAAATTGGGCCTTAGCCACTGGTGGCGGCACCCATAAACAAAAATGATCTTCCAAGCTATCATCATCAATCGTATCATTGAGGACTCGGAGGAGGAGGATAGCCAGTCAACATAACAGCACAGGCACTCAGCATCAGCATCAGTCTTGAAGGGATGTGACATGTTAAAATCAATTAGTCTGTTATATCAGCATCAGGTGTGTGGTAGCTGGTGGTGATCCAAGGCTGGTTCATCTTGATGAAAGTCAGTCGATCAACCGAGTCGGTGGACAGGCGCACCCTGTGATCCATGACAAATCCTCCAGCAGCACTGAATGTGCGTTCCGAAAGAACGCTGGATGCAGGACAGGCCAGTAGCTCAATTGCATACTGTGCAAGCTCTGGCCAGTGATCCATCCTCAAGACCCAGTAAGCCAGAGGATTTTCGGTGGGGAAGGTGTCCAAGTCTGACCTTGCCCCTAGATATTCCTGCACCATGTTTATCAGACGCTGGCGATGGTTGCTGGAACCGATCATACTTTGGGGCTGCGGACTAAAGAATTGTCTGAACGCATCGGTCAGACGGCCACCTTCCCCACCGCTCCTTCTTTGACTGGCCGAAGCCTCAGCAACTCGTTGTCCAGGACCAGGAGTTTGTAACCTCCCAGTCTCTGGGAACGCGTTGCACAGACCTTTCTGCAAGGCCTCCCGGAGTTGTCTCATCCTCTGCTCCCTCTGCGACGGTAACATAAGGTCCGCAACCTTACCCTTGTACCGTGGATCAAGGAGAGTGGCCAGCCAGTAATGGTCCCTCTCCTTGATCCGAAGAATACGAGGATCCTTCCGCAGACTTTGCAGGATCAGGGAGGCCATGCAGCGTAGGTTAGCTGAGGCATTCGCTCCGGAGTCCTCTGGGTCACTAAGGACGACATGATCCGCAGCCACCTCCTCCCAGCCACGTACAAGTCCACTGGTTTCTTGGGACTGTAAATCATCCCTAAAAGACTGCTGCTGATGATGCTGAGTGCCAGCCTCCACCTCCATGCTGACACAATCCTCCTCCTCCTCCTCCTCTTCCTGTGCGATGGGTGGGACAGAAGGAACACTGTCTGGGTAAAGGGGGCCTTGAGAGGCAAGGAAGTCCTCCTCTTCCTGCCTCTGTTCTGCCTCAAGTGCCCTGTCCATTATTCCACGCAGCGTGTGCTCCAACAGGTGGACAAGAGGTACAGTGTCACTGATGCATGCACTGTCACTGCTCACCATCCTCGTGGCCTCCTCAAATGGTGCCAGGACAGTGCATGCATCCCTGATCATGCCCCACTGGCGTGGAGAAAAAAAACTAAGCTCCCCTGACCCTGTCCTGGTGCCGTAGTCGCACAGGTACTCATTGATGGCCCTCTGCTGCATGTGCAGCCGCTGCAGCATGGCCAACGTTGAGTTCCACCTGGTGGGCATGTCACATATAAGGCGGTTCTTGGGCAGGTTCAACTCCTTTTGCAGCTCAGCCAGGCGAGCACTGGCATTATAAGATCTGCGGAAATGCACACAGACTTTCCTGGCCTGCCTCAGGACATCCTGTAAGCCCGGGTACCTGCCCAAGAACCGCTGCACCACCAGGTTAAGGACGTGAGCCACACAGGGCACATGGGTCAGTTGTCCCTGTCGGAGGGCGGAGAGGAGGTTGGTGCCATTGTCGCAAACCACCATTCCTGGCTTAAGCTGGCGTGGCGTCAACCACCTCTCGGCCTGGCCCTGCAGAGCAGACAGGACCTCTGCCCCAGTGTGGCTTCTGTCCCCCAAACACACCAGCGCAAGCACGGCATGGTATCTTTTTGCCTGCGTACTTGCGTAGCCCCTTGAACGCCTACGGAGCACCGCTGGTTCCGAGGACAAACCACAGGAAGAGGCCATGGAGGAAGAAGAAGAGGAGGGGGTGGAGGAGAGAGGTGTGTCACAACCAGTAGTAGCATTTTGGAGGCGTGGCGGTGGAACAACCTCCAACACTACTGCACCTTGTCCTGCATCTTTCCCAGCTGCCAAAAGAGTGACCCAATGGGCCGTGAAAGAAAGGTAACGTCCCTGTCCATGCCTGCTGGACCATGAGTCAGCTGTAATATGCACCTTACCGCTGACCGCCCTGTCCAGCGAGGCCAAGACATTGCCTTCCACATGCCGGTAGAGAGCCGGAATAGCCTTCCGTGAGAAAAAGTGGCGTTTGGGAACCTGCCACTGAGGAACCGCACATTGCACAAACTCACGGAAGGGGGCCGAGTCTACCAACTGAAAAGGCAGCAGTTGAAGCGCTAGCAATTTAGCCAAGCTAGCATTCAACCGCTGGGCATGTGGATGGCTGGGAGTGAACTTCTTTCGACGGTCCAGCAGCTGGGGCAGGGAAATTTGCCTGCTAGAATCGGACGTCGGTGTACTGCTAGCAGAGTGGCCGCAAGTACTTGGCTGTGACACACCTAATTCTACACCTTCATTCCTCTCAGTGCATGTTTCAGAGAGGACTGAAGTTATAGTGGGGTTGGAGATCCCAGCTGATGCGGTGCAAGGAGAGGTCCGCTTTGTTCTTTGGTGTGGGTCTTTGAGGTAGGCTTGCCAACGAGCTGCATGGCAGGTCAACATATGTCTGGTCAGGCATGTGGTACCCAAGCGGCTGATGTTTTGGCCACGCGATATACGCTTGAGACATATGTTGCAAACAGCAGCTGTGCGATCTGATGCACTAGCCTCAAAAAAGGCCCACACCAAAGAACTTTTTGAATGACGGGCAGAGGCAGCGCCCTGCACAGGTGGAGCTCTGCGGTGTGATTCCGTCGGTGTACTGCCCTTACGCTGGCCACCAAAGGGCATCCTGCCTCGTTGGAGATGTGCCTCCTCCTCATCCTCCTCCTCCTCCTCTCTCCTATTAGGCACCCACGTGGAGTCAGTGACCTCATCATCCCCTCCCTCCTCATCACTGGAGCCAATCTGGCAGTATGCTGCAGCTGCTGGAACATGACTGCCAGATTGGTGTCCTTCTTGAGCATCCCCTCTGTCTGCTCTCACGCTACTGCCTTCCTGTAGCTGGGTTTCATCATCAGACCCTTCGAAACGCTGGGCATCCTCCTGGAGCATGTACCCAACACTGTGCTCAAACAGTTCGGGGGACTCCTCAGGAGGAGGACATGGTGGGTCTAGGGAAGGAGTGACTGATGATGAGTCTGACATTGATACCAGGGAAGAGGACGCTTTGGCAGCTGCTTTTCCAGTACCCTGAGCCTGGGTGAGAGAGGATGAGGAGGAGGAGGAGGGCTTGGTCATCCACTCTACCAAGTCTTCGGCATGATGTGGCTCAACATGTCCAGCTGCCGAAAAGAAGGACGAGCGTGTCCCATGGCCATGTGCTGATGACAATGCACCGCGTCCACGACCAGCACTGTTGCCCCCAGACACAGAGCCTGCTTGCCCTCTTTTATTGCCTCCTGACTGTCTGCCTCTCCTTGTTTGCCTTCCAGACATTCTAATAGATGGCCTGCAGGGAGATGGGAAAAAAGCAATAAGGGCTACCTTCAGGTGTCCTTCTCTGTCCCTTTACTTAAGGATTTCTAAATATGGTTGAGGATGATTGCTTTTGCACAGAATAGCACAACGACAATTTCCCTGACTGTCCAAAAAACAAGGATTTCAAAGATGGTTGATGAGGAATGCTTTAGCACACTATAGCACAAGGATAATTTCCCTCACTGTCCTTCCCTGTCCCTAGAAACAAGGATTATCACAGTGAAAGAAACTGACACTCTTCCTACCTATAGTTTTCTGTCCCTAGAAAAAATGTTTTTTTAAAGCACACTATAGCACAAGGAGAATTTCCCTCACTTTCCTTCCCTGTCCCTAGAAACAAGGATTATCACAGTGAAAGAAACTGACACTCTTCCTACCTATAGTTTTCTGTCCCTAGAAAAAATGTTTTTTTAAAGCACACTATAGCACAAGGAGAATTTCCCTCACTTTCCTTCCCTGTCCCTAGAAACAAGGATTATCACAGTGAAAGAAACTGACACTCTTCCTACCTATAGTTTTCTGTCCCTAGAAAAAATGTTTTTTTAAAGCACACTATAGCACAAGGAGAATTTCCCTCACTTTCCTTCCCTGTCCCTAGAAACAAGGATTATCACAGTGAAAGAAACTGACACTCTTCCTACCTATAGTTTTCTGTCCCTAGAAAAAATGTTTTTTTAAAGCACACTATAGCACAAGGAGAATTTCCCTCACTTTCCTTCCCTGTCCCTAGAAACAAGGATTATCACAGTGAAAGAAACTGACACTCTTCCTACCTATAGTTTTCTGTCCCTAGAAAAAATGTTTTTTTAAAGCACACTATAGCACAAGGAGAATTTCCCTCACTTTCCTTCCCTGTCCCTAGAAACAAGGATTTTCACAGTGAAAGAAACTGACACTCTTCCTACCTATAGTTTTCTGTCCCTAGAAAAAATATTTTTTTAAAGCACACTATAGCACAAGGAGAATTTCCCTCACTGTCCTTCCCTGTCCCTAGAAACAAGGATTATCACAGTGAAAGAAACTGACACTCTTCCTACCTATAGTTTTCTGTCCCTAGAAAAAATGTTTTTTTAAAGCACACTATAGCACAAGGAGAATTTCCCTCACTTTCCTTCCCTGTCCCTAGAAACAAGGATTATCACAGTGAAAGAAACTGACACTCTTCCTACCTATAGTTTTCTGTCCCTAGAAAAAATGTTTTTTTAAAGCACACTATAGCACAAGGAGAATTTCCCTCACTGTCCTTCCCTGTCCCTAGAAACAAGGATTCGCACAGTAAAACACACTGACACTCTCCCTACCTATAGTTTTCTGTCCCTAGAAAAAATGTTTTTTTAAAGCACACTATAGCACAAGGAGAATTTCCCTCACTGTCCTTCCCTGTCCCTAGAAACAAGGATTCGCACAGTAAAACACACTGACACTCTCCCTACCTATAGTTTTCTGTCCCTAGAAAAAATGTTTTTTTAAAGCACACTATAGCACAAGGAGAATTTCCCTCACTGTCCTTCCCTGTCCCTAGAAACAAGGATTCGCACAGTAAAACACACTGACACTCTCCCTACCTATAGTTTTCTGTCCCTAGAAAAAATGTTTTTTTAAAGCACACTATAGCACAAGGAGAATTTCCCTCACTGTCCTTCCCTGTCCCTAGAAACAAGGATTCGCACAGTAAAACACACTGACACTCTCCCTACCTATAGTTTTCTGTCCCTAGAAAAAATGTTTTTTTAAAGCGCACTATAGTACAAGGAGAATTTCCCTCACTTTCCTTCCCTGTCCCTAGAAACAAGGATTATCACAGTGAAAGAAACTGACACTCTTCCTACCTATAGTTTTCTGTCCCTAGAAAAAATGTTTTTTTAAAGCACACTATAGCACAAGGAGAATTTCCCTCACTTTCCTTCCCTGTCCCTAGAAACAAGGATTATCACAGTGAAAGAAACTGACACTCTTCCTACCTATAGTTTTCTGTCCCTAGAAAAAATGTTTTTTTAAAGCACACTATAGCACAAGGAGAATTTCCCTCACTTTCCTTCCCTGTCCCTAGAAACAAGGATTATCACAGTGAAAGAAACTGACACTCTTCCTACCTATAGTTTTCTGTCCCTAGAAAAAATGTTTTTTTAAAGCACACTATAGCACAAGGAGAATTTCCCTCACTTTCCTTCCCTGTCCCTAGAAACAAGGATTATCACAGTGAAAGAAACTGACACTCTTCCTACCTATAGTTTTCTGTCCCTAGAAAAAATGTTTTTTTAAAGCACACTATAGCACAAGGAGAATTTCCCTCACTTTCCTTCCCTGTCCCTAGAAACAAGGATTATCACAGTGAAAGAAACTGACACTCTTCCTACCTATAGTTTTCTGTCCCTAGAAAAAATGTTTTTTTAAAGCACACTATAGCACAAGGAGAATTTCCCTCACTTTCCTTCCCTGTCCCTAGAAACAAGGATTATTACAGTGAAAGAAACTGACACTCTTCCTACCTATAGTTTTCTGTCCCTAGAAAAAATATTTTTTTAAAGCACACTATAGCACAAGGAGAATTTCCCTCACTGTCCTTCCCTGTCCCTAGAAACAAGGATTATCACAGTGAAAGAAACTGACACTCTTCCTACCTATAGTTTTCTGTCCCTAGAAAAAATGTTTTTTTAAAGCACACTATAGCACAAGGAGAATTTCCCTCACTTTCCTTCCCTGTCCCTAGAAACAAGGATTATCACAGTGAAAGAAACTGACACTCTTCCTACCTATAGTTTTCTGTCCCTAGAAAAAATGTTTTTTTAAAGCACACTATAGCACAAGGAGAATTTCCCTCACTGTCCTTCCCTGTCCCTAGAAACAAGGATTCGCACAGTAAAACACACTGACACTCTCCCTACCTATAGTTTTCTGTCCCTAGAAAAAATGTTTTTTTAAAGCACACTATAGCACAAGGAGAATTTCCCTCACTGTCCTTCCCTGTCCCTAGAAACAAGGATTCGCACAGTAAAACACACTGACACTCTCCCTACCTATAGTTTTCTGTCCCTAGAAAAAATGTTTTTTTAAAGCACACTATAGCACAAGGAGAATTTCCCTCACTGTCCTTCCCTGTCCCTAGAAACAAGGATTCGCACAGTAAAACACACTGACACTCTCCCTACCTATAGTTTTCTGTCCCTAGAAAAAATGTTTTTTTAAAGCACACTATAGCACAAGGAGAATTTCCCTCACTGTCCTTCCCTGTCCCTAGAAACAAGGATTCGCACAGTAAAACACACTGACACTCTCCCTACCTATAGTTTTCTGTCCCTAGAAAAAATGTTTTTTTAAAGCGCACTATAGTACAAGGAGAATTTCCCTCACTTTCCTTCCCTGTCCCTAGAAACAAGGATTATCACAGTGAAAGAAACTGACACTCTTCCTACCTATAGTTTTCTGTCCCTAGAAAAAATGTTTTTTTAAAGCACACTATAGCACAAGGAGAATTTCCCTCACTTTCCTTCCCTGTCCCTAGAAACAAGGATTATCACAGTGAAAGAAACTGACACTCTTCCTACCTATAGTTTTCTGTCCCTAGAAAAAATGTTTTTTTAAAGCACACTATAGCACAAGGAGAATTTCCCTCACTTTCCTTCCCTGTCCCTAGAAACAAGGATTATCACAGTGAAAGAAACTGACACTCTTCCTACCTATAGTTTTCTGTCCCTAGAAAAAATGTTTTTTTAAAGCACACTATAGCACAAGGAGAATTTCCCTCACTTTCCTTCCCTGTCCCTAGAAACAAGGATTATCACAGTGAAAGAAACTGACACTCTTCCTACCTATAGTTTTCTGTCCCTAGAAAAAATGTTTTTTTAAAGCACACTATAGCACAAGGAGAATTTCCCTCACTTTCCTTCCCTGTCCCTAGAAACAAGGATTATCACAGTGAAAGAAACTGACACTCTCCCTACCTATAGTTTTCTGTCCCTAGAAAAAATGTTTTTTTAAAGCGCACTATAGTACAAGGAGAATTTCCCTCACTTTCCTTCCCTGTCCCTAGAAACAAGGATTATCACAGTGAAAGAAACTGACACTCTTCCTACCTATAGTTTTCTGTCCCTAGAAAAAATGTTTTTTTAAAGCACACTATAGCACAAGGAGAATTTCCCTCACTTTCCTTCCCTGTCCCTAGAAACAAGGATTATCACAGTGAAAGAAACTGACACTCTTCCTACCTATAGTTTTCTGTCCCTAGAAAAAATGTTTTTTTAAAGCACACTATAGCACAAGGAGAATTTCCCTCACTTTCCTTCCCTGTCCCTAGAAACAAGGATTATCACAGTGAAAGAAACTGACACTCTTCCTACCTATAGTTTTCTGTCCCTAGAAAAAATGTTTTTTTAAAGCACACTATAGCACAAGGAGAATTTCCCTCACTTTCCTTCCCTGTCCCTAGAAACAAGGATTATCACAGTGAAAGAAACTGACACTCTTCCTACCTATAGTTTTCTGTCCCTAGAAAAAATGTTTTTTTAAAGCACACTATAGCACAAGGAGAATTTCCCTCACTTTCCTTCCCTGTCCCTAGAAACAAGGATTATCACAGTGAAAGAAACTGACACTCTTCCTACCTATAGTTTTCTGTCCCTAGAAAAAATGTTTTTTTAAAGCACACTATAGCACAAGGAGAATTTCCCTCACTTTCCTTCCCTGTCCCTAGAAACAAGGATTATTACAGTGAAAGAAACTGACACTCTTCCTACCTATAGTTTTCTGTCCCTAGAAAAAATATTTTTTTAAAGCACACTATAGCACAAGGAGAATTTCCCTCACTGTCCTTCCCTGTCCCTAGAAACAAGGATTATCACAGTGAAAGAAACTGACACTCTTCCTACCTATAGTTTTCTGTCCCTAGAAAAAATGTTTTTTTAAAGCACACTATAGCACAAGGAGAATTTCCCTCACTTTCCTTCCCTGTCCCTAGAAACAAGGATTATCACAGTGAAAGAAACTGACACTCTTCCTACCTATAGTTTTCTGTCCCTAGAAAAAATGTTTTTTTAAAGCACACTATAGCACAAGGAGAATTTCCCTCACTGTCCTTCCCTGTCCCTAGAAACAAGGATTCGCACAGTAAAACACACTGACACTCTCCCTACCTATAGTTTTCTGTCCCTAGAAAAAATGTTTTTTTAAAGCACACTATAGCACAAGGAGAATTTCCCTCACTGTCCTTCCCTGTCCCTAGAAACAAGGATTCGCACAGTAAAACACACTGACACTCTCCCTACCTATAGTTTTCTGTCCCTAGAAAAAATGTTTTTTTAAAGCACACTATAGCACAAGGAGAATTTCCCTCACTGTCCTTCCCTGTCCCTAGAAACAAGGATTCGCACAGTAAAACACACTGACACTCTCCCTACCTATAGTTTTCTGTCCCTAGAAAAAATGTTTTTTTAAAGCACACTATAGCACAAGGAGAATTTCCCTCACTGTCCTTCCCTGTCCCTAGAAACAAGGATTCGCACAGTAAAACACACTGACACTCTCCCTACCTATAGTTTTCTGTCCCTAGAAAAAATGTTTTTTTAAAGCGCACTATAGTACAAGGAGAATTTCCCTCACTTTCCTTCCCTGTCCCTAGAAACAAGGATTATCACAGTGAAAGAAACTGACACTCTTCCTACCTATAGTTTTCTGTCCCTAGAAAAAATGTTTTTTTAAAGCACACTATAGCACAAGGAGAATTTCCCTCACTTTCCTTCCCTGTCCCTAGAAACAAGGATTATCACAGTGAAAGAAACTGACACTCTTCCTACCTATAGTTTTCTGTCCCTAGAAAAAATGTTTTTTTAAAGCACACTATAGCACAAGGAGAATTTCCCTCACTTTCCTTCCCTGTCCCTAGAAACAAGGATTATCACAGTGAAAGAAACTGACACTCTTCCTACCTATAGTTTTCTGTCCCTAGAAAAAATGTTTTTTTAAAGCACACTATAGCACAAGGAGAATTTCCCTCACTTTCCTTCCCTGTCCCTAGAAACAAGGATTATCACAGTGAAAGAAACTGACACTCTTCCTACCTATAGTTTTCTGTCCCTAGAAAAAATGTTTTTTTAAAGCACACTATAGCACAAGGAGAATTTCCCTCACTTTCCTTCCCTGTCCCTAGAAACAAGGATTATCACAGTGAAAGAAACTGACACTCTTCCTACCTATAGTTTTCTGTCCCTAGAAAAAATGTTTTTTTAAAGCACACTATAGCACAAGGAGAATTTCCCTCACTTTCCTTCCCTGTCCCTAGAAACAAGGATTATCACAGTGAAAGAAACTGACACTCTTCCTACCTATAGTTTTCTGTCCCTAGAAAAAATATTTTTTTAAAGCACACTATAGCACAAGGAGAATTTCCCTCACTGTCCTTCCCTGTCCCTAGAAACAAGGATTATCACAGTGAAAGAAACTGACACTCTTCCTACCTATAGTTTTCTGTCCCTAGAAAAAATGTTTTTTTAAAGCACACTATAGCACAAGGAGAATTTCCCTCACTTTCCTTCCCTGTCCCTAGAAACAAGGATTATCACAGTGAAAGAAACTGACACTCTTCCTACCTATAGTTTTCTGTCCCTAGAAAAAATGTTTTTTTAAAGCACACTATAGCACAAGGAGAATTTCCCTCACTGTCCTTCCCTGTCCCTAGAAACAAGGATTCGCACAGTAAAACACACTGACACTCTCCCTACCTATAGTTTTCTGTCCCTAGAAAAAATGTTTTTTTAAAGCACACTATAGCACAAGGAGAATTTCCCTCACTGTCCTTCCCTGTCCCTAGAAACAAGGATTCGCACAGTAAAACACACTGACACTCTCCCTACCTATAGTTTTCTGTCCCTAGAAAAAATGTTTTTTTAAAGCACACTATAGCACAAGGAGAATTTCCCTCACTGTCCTTCCCTGTCCCTAGAAACAAGGATTCGCACAGTAAAACACACTGACACTCTCCCTACCTATAGTTTTCTGTCCCTAGAAAAAATGTTTTTTTAAAGCACACTATAGCACAAGGAGAATTTCCCTCACTGTCCTTCCCTGTCCCTAGAAACAAGGATTCACACAGTAAAACACACTGACACTCTCCCTACCTATAGTTTTCTGTCCCTAGAAAAAATGTTTTTTTAAAGCACACTATAGCACAAGGAGAATTCCCTCACTGTCCTTCCCTGTCCCTAGAAACAAGGATTCGCACAGTAAAACACACTGACACTCTCCCTACCTATCCTTCTCTTTCCCTAAACTAAAGGAATCCAGGTTAAGCAAGAAAAAATAAATGTCACTGTTCCTACCTATGCTTCTCTTTCCCTGCTCCGGAACACACTACACTAGGCCGCCGTGCTGGCGGCCTTTTATAGTGTGGGGCGTGTACTAAACACCCTCAGCAATAATTGGCCACAGGCATCCTGCCTGTGGCCAATCATTGCTCTCCTCGCTGCCGGCGCTGTGATTGGCCAAGCATGCGGGGTCACAGTGCATGCTTGGCCAATCACAGCGCCTGGATGACACTGCGATGGCGTAGTGCATTGTGGGCCGTTCGCGTCACTCGAATTTGGCGCGAACGGCCCAAATCGTTCGATCTTCGTCGAACGATCGAACAGCCGATGTTCGAGTCGAACGTATGTTCGACTCGAACACGAAGCTCATCCCTACCTGAGATAAGGGCATATGGATTTCAAGAAGTGAATGCTACATGAATCACCTGCCCTTACTTTGGAATCACAGCCAAAACTGCTAGTGGGTTGTTTTTCAAAGTGATTTTTCATCAAAATAAAGCATGGAGACATGGACGGATGGGTGAGTTTGCTTTTAATATTAAAAATGAACGAAATAATGTTTTTTGGTTTGTGGCCGTCAGATGCAGTGTAAATCCGCTTTATTTGATGGAATGACAGATATAATGCCATATCTATGGTATTTTAGAAGTGTGTGATTTAAATTGCCAAAAATATAATCCAAGAAAAACACTCTAAGGAAAGCAAGCAATAAGTAAACATGCATCTGAACATTTCCTTTTCTCCTACATAACACTGTAATTTAGGACCAAATCTGGGAAAATTCAGCACTACAAGCAGTGGACAGAGCAGCAAAAATAACTATTCTCTAAGAAGATGGTTATTTTGTAAAATGTACTGTGAGTGTGTTCTCTATTCATGCTAAAACTGTTGACAACTTTTTATTTTATTTTTTTAATTGTTTAAATATTACAACATACCGGTAACTGGCATGTTATCATTCTGCTATGTGTTCTACAAACTTGTGTACAACAAACATAAAACAATGTTTTCTTTCCTTTTCTTTTCAGGGCTATGTTAGGAAGTAACACTTTCTCAGCACATATTAGCAGAAGTACCCCATTTCTTCTTTTTTTGCTTGAGGAAAAATCCAGCTTTTCATACAAGCCATCTGGTCGTCTAGTATCTGCTTATTAGAGATTGCAGAGGTGGTTTTATTAACCAGGGACAGCATCGGAACTCACAAGAATATGCTTTATGTGTAACATATGGCTGTAAGCCAATGTGCTAATCATGATTGCCTCCGAAGTGGTTCTAATCATCTGTAGGAGACTGTATCGTCTCTTATGATGTTTGAACAAGCTGGTTGTTTAGACCATGTTTTGTAAGAGATATTTGTAGTCATAATTTCTCTAAACAGGTTAAGACAAACATTACAAAAATCAGCATATTAATTTGCAGCGCTTGAAATTAGAATTATAAACATCGGAGGCCTAATCTGCTAGAAAGAAGACAGATGTTTTAATAATGAGAAGTTGAGAACATTATTTGGAAGAAACAATAAAAAAAATAACAGCTAATTAGTATTGCTTAACTAAAGGAAAGGCAGACATTTTTTTCAAAAGGCTTAGCAGGCTATGGTCTTGAAGTCTTGGCTATTTTTGTAGACCTGTACTGAGGGCACTGAAAAAATGTATTCATGGCTTGAGTATATTTTCCAAGATCTATCACTAATCCCTACACTAAACATGGCCTTTCCATATGGGACAGGTTAAAAACTTGTTTCGGCTTCCAATCTAAACAAAACCCTTTTCTCTCTTTCCTTCATAACCCTTCCTTCTATCCAGCCTGGTCTTCCCCAAAATCATTTTTAGCATGGACTAAAGCAGGTCTCCTATGAATCACCCAATTCTTTCAATCTTCAAATATAATACCTTTCCAAACCTTATGTGAGCAACATAATCTACCACAAACAGAAACTTTCAGATACCTGCAAATTAAAAAAATTCTGACCCCAAAAAAACCAACAGCCACTACACCTCATAAATTCTCTACTTTTGAACAAAGCTGTATATCAGACCCACACAGAAGAGGGCTGATTTCGGATTTATATGCCCAAATAATTTCATATACAACTTCCTCTCCTCCATCCTACACAGGAAAATGGGAGGATGATCTCCACCTCCATTTAGATTAACAAGATTGGGCTCAAATTTGGCAAGCAACCAAATCAGCTACTCCTAACATTGTACCCCTTGAGACCAATTACAAAGTCCTCACTAGATGGTATTTAGTTCCAGCATGATTAGCCAAATTTAACAATCAATACCCTGCCAACTGCTTCAGAGGATGTACAACACTGGGCACACACACACACATTTGGTGGGAATGTCCCATAGCCAACTCATTCTGGAAGAAAGTATTCAAAATTCTTTCAACAATATTTAAAATAACTTTACTGCCTGATCCAACTGTAGCACTATTAAACTAAAAATCCCAAATCTTGACCCTTTGCTAATTTAGACTATTACTATTTTTTACAATAACGGCCTTAACAATCCATAGCGAAAGCATGGAAAACTAACTCCCTTTGCATACAAACTGTCAAACAAAGAGTGACACAAGCCATGGTACATGGAAAGACTGAAGCAATTTATATAGACAAAATCCCCAAATTTGAATCCGTATGGAAACCATGGATAGAACATTATCTTCCACCAGGTATAAAGAAATCATTGATATAGACACAAAGAAATATGATAAATACTGCAATCCTTTTGTTCTATGATTTCTACTATACCACATGATATTACTCTCTGGAAGGTTTTTTCTTCCTCCCCTTTCCTATGACTACCCTTTCCCTTTCCCTCTCCCTACCTTATTTATAGTGTGAATCGGGATAGAAAATATGTTCACTTATTTTCTCAGGAAACGGCAAGCCAAATAGCTGGACCTTGGCCCTGATTGTAGTTTGTTATCTCCTATTACTTCATAATACCTTAAAATATTACTTTATCTTTAGCCCCTTTTAGCATTTAACATTTAGCATTTATAATTATACCTGATTATTGATCTTATATTTATAATTAAATTTTTATTCTGTATATATTATTTTATTTTTTAATATGAATATTCTAACCAATACTGATTTATTGTAATTTATTGTTATTTATAAACAAAATAAAATAATTTAAAGAGAGTATATTTTCCAAGATGCACCTATAGTTTTAGGGAAATAAAATGATCTTTAGGATATGCATAGGTAGGGAAAGAAAGCACTGTCTTTTTAAATAATGGATGTTTGGGGGAATTACATTTAATAATAAAGTGTTCGTATAGGGGGCGTGTCCAAGATGGCGCTGTGAGCGGCTGCTTCTGCCAGAGCTCCACTGCATGATCGGCTTTTCTCCGGATCCTAGGTGTCCTTACCTCCTACTTTCTCACCCGAGGTTCCTGATCGAGGCGCAGACAACAGCGACCGGTGAAAGAAAAAGACGTGAATGCCTCCCAGTCCATGTGTATCTCACATACAGGGCCCTAGTGATGACCTTCTATATGCCCCTAACGGAATAAAAAGTTGCTTTGTCTCCTTCTACCAAACCCTATATAGCTCTAGGGTGAGATACACCAGTGACAAACTCACTTCTTACCTGGAGCTCATTGACATCCCGATCCTGATTCCGACATATCGCAACAAACTTGACGACCCCATTATGGTGGAGGAAATTTTAAATGCGCTCAAAACACCTCAATCAGGTAAGACCCCCGGATGGCATACCGATTGAATTTTACAAGCAGTATGCCGGAGAGTTAGCTGTCAGATTACACATCATGTTAACTGAGGGGCAAACAAAAGAGGAACTTCCGAGCTCCTCGAGCGAGGCAGTAGTGGTGGTGATCCCTAAGCCAGGAAAGGATCCCTCCTTGTGCTCATCATACCGCCCTATATCACTGATAAACGTGGACGTGAAACTGCTGGCCAAAGTCTTGGCCAATAGATTGAGCACGGTCATATCAGCGCTAGTTCACCCGGACCAAACGGGGTTCATGCTTGGGAGAGGCATGGGCATTAATATTGGAAGACAACAGCGTAACAACAGGTGAAAGAAAAAGACGTGAATTCCAGCCGTTCTCTGAGCTTTCTACACACTCCGCGGTCCCCACGTGGAGTCCCGCAACAACCACAGCTCGAACAGGGCCTCACACGCAGGCCCTGGGACAACTGAATGAGGCGCAGGTGATCAGCTGCAACGACCGGTAAGGGAAAAAAGCTAAAGTTTCTGACGATCCTAGAGAACCCCAGATGCCTGCCGGTCCACAAGTGGAGCCCTACACCACCCGTAGCACACACAGGGCCTCACAGACTTGAGTTGGCTGACTCTCGACCCCTGGTGGCAGAAGTAATGGCGGCTATAGCCACATGCCAATCCACCCTCACTGCCAAAATAGAGGCCGTGCAAATGGATAAAGGCCTCCTGTGGCAAGACATGGACAAACTCAGGACTAGAGTTGCAGAGACCGAACAGAGAGTCAGCAACACAGAAGATACGGTCGCAGAGCACAGCGCGGCCCTCCACACACTCCAAACTAAAGTGAAAGCCCTGGAGTAAAGAGCTGAAGACGCCAAAAACAGAAACAGGCGCAACAATCTCCGTATTGTGGGCCTAGCTGAAGGTTCCGAGGGAATTCGATCCCACGTGCTTTGTGGAGGACATGCTGCGCAACCTCCTGCCTGATGCCTGCCTGTCCCCTCACTATGCGGTGGAAAGGGCACACTGAATCCCGCCTAATCCTGGGCCCTCGGGAGCCCCTCCAAGAACATTGTATTCTTCACCTGCTCAACTTCAGGGACAGGGATAAAATTCTCTGTGCATCCAGGAGCGTGGGGGACCTGCGGTACCAGAACAACAAGCTGATGATTTCCCCTGTCTATTCTGTGGAGACCCAAAAGCTTTGAAAATCATTTGACCATGTCAAAGCAGCGAAGAGGGCGCGCATCATCCAGTACAGTGTCCTTCTCCCGGCTAGCCTGAGGGTCCAGGACGGGGAGACAACTCGCTTCTTCAACTCCCCCAGAGAGGCCTCTACCTGGCTGGACTCGCTACCGCAAGACCGTTGACCAGGTGATTTGTATGTGAGTACCTGTCAACTCCACTTGAGGTGCATCATTCTTGCGCCTAGGCCTATGTAATTTTCAGCATAGTCTTTTCTTGAGACACCACCAACTGGATGACTGCCTCTGTTGCACCTGTTGTGCCATGTTCACACATTTGGGGTCGGCTGCACCAGGTGTGCGTGCATGCCCCTTCTGTGGAAACCCAAGATAGCGCCCCTGACAGAGACAAGGTTAGGAGAACCCTGCGGCCTGAATACTTCCCACTGTTGTTTTCCTCCTCAAGGCTGCAGGGAACATACCAGACATACCCACTCACTGATGGATCTTAACTACTGTTGGGACTTCTAATTGCCTTCCCATTTCTCCCCCTGATTCCTTGTTCCCAGCAGCATGTTTCAACACACCAGCGGATGTCTCGGATGTAGAAGAGCTGCTCAGCTTACTCCTTGGCCTCCCCAGATACTGTCCGGGGGGGGTTGGGACCGCCTCTTGCACAGGACCCCCTTCGCAGCCGGCGAGCTGATTTGGTTTGAGTTGGATACCCGCCTCAGTTTCAGGGGGTTGGGTGCGGTGGGCAGGGGTCTAGTTGCCCCAGTGGGGCTGGTTTACAGTTCATGTTTACTGTTTGCTCATGTAAAAAAGTTTTACTAACATTTTTAGATACTACAGTACAAATGTCAGCATTGCATTTTTGTATTCATTGTCCCTTCCGAGTCCAGCGAGCGGTCTCAGGGTGGATTCATTTCTCAGATCCTGCAATTTATATCTCGAACGGTGAAAATGCCGACCCTTAATATCTTGTCCTGGAACACCAGGGGACTGAACTCCCTGGTCAAGAGGTCCCTGGTGTTCCAGTTAATCAAGGCCTACAACCCACATATTTGTGTGCTACAAGAGACCCACCTGGTGGGCAATAGAACCTTAGCCATCAAAAAGCCCTGGATTGGGTATCACTACCACTCTACACACTCAAATTTTGCAAGGGGTGTCAGCATACTAGTGCACAATTCTCTCCCCTTCAGACTATTGGATCGCATACTGGACTCGGAAGGCAGATATGTACTTATTCATGCACAAATTTGTTCAATAAAGTGGGTCATTGCGGGTCTATATCTACCTCCCCCAGCATCTTTGTCTCTTCTGAACCATATTACCTCAAAAATTGCAGAATTTGTTAATGATAACATTGTTATTTTGGGCGATTTCAACCTGGTTCCGGACTCTAGCATAGAATGTCCATGAGCGGCCCTTCACACTCTAGACTGGTGGAGTGGGCAGAGACATACGGCCTGACGGATGTGTGGCGATGGAGGCACCCTCAGTCTCGTGCTTACACCTGTCACTCTGCATCTCACCATTCGTTTTCTAGGATCGACCTGGCCTATGTGGGTGGTGCGGCTCTGCCTAGAGCCACGGATATCAAGGTACTTTCCATGGGCATATTAGACCATGCGCCGCTGCTTCTGACCCTGGATCTGTCCTTGGCCCCGGTAGATACACTGTCGAAACTCTCCAGGTTCTGGGTGTCGGACACAGCGATGGATGGGCAATTCAGGGGGGCACTGCAGGATTACTAGGCTGTCAACCCCGGGTCGGCTAACGCGCTGGTGGTATGGGTCGCCTTCATGGCTTACACCAGGGGGCAGTGCCAGACCATTATTGCTAACATTCGGAGGGAGAGAAGGGCTGAACTGAGTTGTGCAGAGATTTGTCAGATCCAGGGACCCCCAGGACTATGTCATATTGCAGTCTCTGACTGGGGAGGTGCTACGTATCCGCACCTCTCTCACTCAGAAACGATTGCTGGCCCAATCACAACACATTTTTGAACAAGGGGAAAGGTCAGGGAAACTGTTGGCCTGGCTTTTACGGGAGCAGTCGGGTGGGGACATGTGTATCTCACATACAGGGCCCTAGTGGTGACCTTCTATATGCCCCTGATGAAATAAAAAGTTGCTTTGTCTCCTTCTACCAAACCCTATATAGCTCTAGGGTGACATACACCAGTGACAAACTCACTTCTTACCTGGAGCCCATTGACATCCCGATCCTGATTCCGACATATTGCAACAAATTTGACGACCCCATTATGGTGGAGGAAATTTTAAATGCGTTCAAAACACTTCAATCAGGTAAGACCCCCGGACAGCATACCGTTTGAATTTTACAAGCAGTATGCCGGAGAGTTAGCTGTCAGATTACACATCATGTTAACTGAGGCGCAAACAAAAGAGGAACTTCCGAGCTCCTCGAGCGAGGCAGTAGTGGTGGTGATCCCTAAGCCAGGAAAGGATCCCTCCTTGTGCTCATCATACCGCCCTATATCACTGATAAACCTGGACGTGAAACTGCTGGCCAAAGTCTTGGCCAATAGATTGAGCACGGTCATATCAGCACTAGTTCACCCGGACCAAACGGGGTTCATGCTTGGGAGAGGCATGGACATTAATATTAGAAGACCTTTACATTATCGGTGAAGGTGTTTCCACCATCAACATAAAAAGTCAACTGAAAAATGCCAAACCACCTGACTCCCTTCTCAGCAGCACCATTGCTCTGCTTATCAGTCCCTTCTGACTGTATCACCAAACTCTCCTAGTAATCTTGGCTCATTCAGCCTTTAGTCACAGTACCCTGATGCAGGGGCCCACTCCTGACCTCTTCCTGACAGCTATGCAGAGAAATCTTTTCTCTAGGGTGGAGCCCTGAGCTATGCCTAAGCCTTCATTATAGGGGCTATGTGCACCTGGACATACACCCTGCTGGTCTTGATCAGATACAGGGTTGGATACTTTTTCCCACCCAGGGCACTTCGAAGTCTCCAAGCTCCAGACCCCGGTCCAGAAATTAAAAAATCTGGAGAAAGATGAAAAACCACAGTTCTCCACTCAAAACTGACATTCTGGAGTCCCCCCACTCTCCCTAGGTGTGAACCCTATGACACCTTCTCCTACATTTTCATGGCATGACTTCACACTGTCACATTACCCCTCCTCTTTGTTTCCAACTGTAAGGCAGAAAACACAAGCCTGTATTCTGACTTTTTGCACTTCTGTGACAGCGACCATATAAATTAGTCCCTTTCTGCCCCTCACCACCCTCTCTTTAAACCTTTACAGGGACACTCTGATCTATGGGTTTTAAAGAGACCTTCTCAGATCTTTTTCCAGATCCACTTCCACAAGCATTGCTTTTGAACCCTTATCTGAGACCCACTAGTTTCTCCACCCAACCTTCTACCACTTTGCTTAGGGTTCCAGGGCAGATACTTACTTCTCTGTCATATTCTGGACTTCCAGACACCTTTCCCAGAACTACCGTCCTGAAAATGAAGATCACCTCCTTCTCCTGCATCTGTAACAGGATCACCCTTCTTATGTTTTTTTTTACAAACCTCAACCACCCTCTGTGTTCTTTTGGGCTCATCAGCCCTTTTAGGATTACCATTGGAAACAAAAACCTTATTTACAATAGCATTGTATAAAGGTTCACACATTTCACTGTTACAGTAACCAATACCAACACTGGTAGCACTTTCAGAGTATCTTCAAGTACTTTAACCTGTACCTCTTTGTGGGTGAGGGACATAATTTCTGCTATTGCCACATCTATTCTGAGCCCTACCTTCTTATGAGGTGTAGCACGTGAGGCAACTTCAGACCACACTGGCAGAAATGCTCCTCATCACACCCTCAGAGGGAGAGACCTCTAACATGTTTGTAATTTCTGATTTTTCTAGCAGTTCTCTTGAGAGCCTTCCATACAAAACAGTCCCTGCAGGCACTCTAGCAGGGAACTGGGAGACCAATTTCTGTGCAGTTAACCAGTGCAGTGCTAACTAGTTCCATTGTTGACCTGTGGAGGTAACAAACAGCATAGGCTGGAACTCCTCCACATTACTGCCTGGTGCATATCTCATATTCATCCTCTCAGGTTCAGCATCAACAAGCCTTTCCAAGTCATTACCAGTTACACTATCACTCTGACACTTGACACTATTTATTTGTTGCGCTGTGGACAAAACCTCCACCCTGCACTCATCTTTATTTAACTGCCAAGCCATATCTCCTCTGTAGCTCCTCCTTTCTGCTGACATACTTTCTCCCATCACTATTAAAGATGGCCTTTCCTTTACTGAGGCTTGTTGGCTCTCATAGTCTCTGTTATTCTTTTGCGTTATCAGGATTTCACTTTTAAACTTTTTGTAGTCACTGTGTCCTCGGCCCATCACCTGGTAGGCTGCCTGATACTTTACCAGTAGTAAGGGTTGTAACAGCTCTAACCAGTGATCTCTTGGCCATGCTTCTCATACAGCAACACTCTCAAACTTTGCCAGAAACTTCCTGGCTTCATTAGTAGGCAACATGGGCTGTATGAAGTCAGCTACTCAAATCTCAGCCTTGTTGTCATAGGTAACAGCAGTCATCTCCTACTTTGGCAAACTGTGCTTAGCCATATATAGGGCTTGCCCTGGTGACATTCCCTCCAGCCACAGAGTTCTTTCTCTCATCTCTTTAAGGCTGGGTTCACACCTCTGGCGGATGCGGCCCACAGCAGGAGTCCGGTGCGTCCCTGTTCCAGGGACGAATCAGGGCCACATTTTTGCCTGAATTCACCCCTGAAACAGAGCCTAAGACGCACAGGGCTCCTTTGCAATCCGCTCTGCAGTCGCAACGGAGATATGTGAACCGGCTCCATAGAGAGCCGGTCACAATCTCCTGTAATGCGATTTGGATGCAGGGAAACCCGTATCTAATTCACACTATTGTGAACCCAGCCTTAGGTAGTCCTTTTTTTTTGAAAACCCCATCTTCACAGGTGCTCCACTGCACAACACTCTTGCACAGTTAAAGAATAGAGTACTGTTTCTTTAAGGGCTGCAACACACCATGCAGAGGCGTAACTAGAAACTTCAGGGCCCCGGTGAAAGAAATCATGAAGGGCCCCCCCCCCCCGAAAAGCATGATTTAGATACTTTATTTTTTTACAATGTACAACAAAGTAAAACATTTATTGATCATTGGAGGAGAGCACACTGAGTTACCAGCCTAACTAGAGAACTGATAATGTTGTGCACTCCTGCCTAGTGTGGTAAGGTTTTAATAGGAAAGCAGAGGGACTGGCCATATCACCAGAGATTTCACATAAATGAAGCAATACATCGGTTGCAGATCCTATGAAGCAATCATAGGATCAATTAAATCTGACCTGGGGAATGGGATCAGTAACAGTGCTGGTGGGGAGGAGGGATGGGATCAGTGGAAGTGCTGGTGTTGAGGGGGGTGGCAGCGGTTGTACTTGAGGGGGGTGTGGCAGCGCTTGTACTTGAGGGGGGGTGGTTGCAGTGGCACCATCCTCTCCCACCACCACCTGTGCCTCTTACTGATCCCATCCCCCACCACTGATCTCATCCCTATCCCCCCATCACCTCTGTTGTAGAAGTAATTGGGGGGATAGGGATGAGATCAGTGGTGGGGGGATGGGAATAGTAAGGAGGCACAGGTGGTTGTGGGAGACGATGGCACCACCACTGCCACCTCTCTCAAGTACTACCACAACCACCCCCCTCAAGTACCACCACTACCACCCCCCCTCAAGTACCACCGCTACTACCCCCCTCAAGTACCACCGCTGCTACCCCCCTCAAGTACCACCGCTGCCACCCCCTAAAGTACCACCACTGCCACCCCCCTCAAGTACCACAGCTACCACCCCCCTCAAGTACCATCGCTGCCACCCCCCTCAAGTACCACCGTTGCCACCCCCCTCAAGTACCACCGCTACCACCCCCCTCAAGTACCACTGCTACCACCACCCCTCAAGTACCACCGCTACCACCCCCCCTCAAGTATCACCGCTGCCACCCCCCTCAAGTACCACCGCTGCCACCCCCCTCAAGTATCACCGCTGCCACCCCCCCTCAAGTACCACCGCTGCCACCCCCTCAAGTACCACCGCTGCCAGCCCCCTCCAGTACCACCGCTACCATCCCCTCAAGTACCACCGCTACCACCCCCTCAAGTACCACTGCTGCCACCACCCACAAGTATCACCGCTACCATGCCCCTCAAGTACCACAGCTACCACCCCCCTCAAGTACCACTGCTACCACCCCCCTTAAGTACCACCGCTGCCACCCCCCTCAAGTACCACCGCTACCACCCCCCCTCAAGTACCACGGCTACCACCCCCCTCAAGTACCACGGCTACCACCCCCCTCAAGTACCACTGCTGCCACCCCTCCTCAAGTACTACCGCTACCACTCCCCTCACATACCAGTGGTGGTATTTGAGGAGAGGTGGTAGTGGTGGTACTTGAGGGGAGTGGTAGTAGTGGTACTTGAGGGGGGTGGTAGTGGTGGTGCCATCCTATCCCACCACCACCTGTGCCTCTTACTAATCCCATCCTCCCACCACTGATCTCATCCCTATCCCGTCCATCACCTCTGTTGTAGAAGTAATGGGGGGGATAGGGATGAGATCAGTGGTGGTGGGATGGGATCAGTAAGAGGCACAGGTGGCATTGATTGCTCAGCTCTGCAAAATGGTACTCGATCAATCGATTCCCCAGGAATTCCGTCAATCGGTCACTGTCACCATCAGGATGCCTTGCCTCACCGTCACCGTCAGGATGCATTGCCTCACCGTCACCGTGCCTTCTCCCACTACTGCCAGGATGCCTTGCCTCATGGGTAGAGGCAGGTACTCCACGCAGCCACAGAAGGGAAAGCTCCTCCCCCGCCTCTCTCATTTGGTGTCAGCAGGTCTGCTGACTTAATTTTTCAGTGTCTGCCTCGCCTCCCTACATTCTCTGTGTCTCTGGATAGGTGGGGGCGGGGCGGTCCACAGTCTCAGCGCTGCCTCTGCCTTCTCTGTCTTTCCTCAGTGAGCGAAAGGACCTGATCCCCGCGGCGGAACAAACAGCACCAGCCATTGCCAACACAATGACAGGACAGGCAGGTGGGCCCCTCACACTGGCGAACGGGCGGGTGGTGGGCCCCTCTGACTTGGCGGAACTACAGGGCCCAGTCGCAACCATGACTGTTGCAACCCTGATAATTCCGCCACTGACACCATGCTTCTCCTTGCAGGTATACCACCTGCAGCACACAAGCAGTTTCTGGCAAAACTCTCTGCTCTGGATTGTGATATTGGGGTGATTTTGCTCATGTGGTAGATGTGTTTTTCAATGAGTTGTGCAAATCCAAGCTGTATTTCAGGCTATGGCAGCCCACTTTTATTAAACAGAATAGAAAAGTTCACACAGAAATGAGTTGCCCATGGAGTGATTTCCACCATCAATATGAACAGTCAACTGAACAATGCCAAGCCACCTGGCTCCCTTCTCAGCAGCATCATTGCTTTGCTTACCAGTCCCTCAAACTGTATCACTCAGCTCACCCAGGTCTCTTGGCTCACTTACCCTTAGGCTCAGTACTCTTCTGCATGGGCCCACTCCTGGCCTCTGGATACGGCTTCTCCTGACACCCTGGCTCTCTTGCAGCTCCCTGCTGCTATGTCACCAACTGCACCTCCATTGTGCAGACATGCACACTCTGTCTTTAACAAGACCTAGACACTGGGTTTTGAGACCTCTTCCCACCCAAAGTCTCAGAGCTCCAGACCCTAATCCAGAAATTACAAACTACAGAGTCATGTTTCTCTTCACTTTCTCCTACATTTTCACGTTGGCAGGGCCTCACACTGTCACAGTGCCTAATACTTGAGAATTATTAGAGTTTAGAAGCGATAGTGTCTACCCTGTAAACTGTTTGATCTCAGACACTATCCTGAGCCACGAGTTGAGAGAAATGTAGGCATATTTCAGATAGACAAAGACACTGAAGACTGTCAAAGAAAGAGAACCAGCTTCAATGTTTAATTACACCTTGTTTTAGAAAAATTCTAATGCAGAAGGAAAGCATTTTTTATCCTGAAGTTGTCTTCAACGTTTTACAAATTATCCAAATCACAAAATGAAGCTGACTAATATAAACCAAAGAAGCACTACAATTCGAAATAGCTGAAGGTATGCAGTAAATGGCTGCCAGAATAGTAGAGACAGCAACTGTTGTTGAGCTTATGGCCTTAGAGGAATCACCTCTGACACAAATTGAATAATGCACAGCAGTAGGGATGAGCCGAACACCCCCCCCCCCCCCCCCGGTTCGCACCAGAACCTGCGAACGGACCAAAAGTTTGTGCAAACTATCGAACCCTGTTAAAGTCTATGGGATTTGAACGTTCGGAATCAAAAATGCTAATTTTAACGGCTAATATGCAAGCTAGTGTCCTAAAAATGGTTTGGGGACCTGGGTCCTGCCCCAGGGGACATGTATCAATGCAAAAAAAAGTTTTAAAAACGTCCGTTATTTCGGGAGCAGTGATTTTAATGATGATTAAAGTGAAAAAAAAAAGTGAAATATTCCTTTAAATATAGTACCTGGGGGGTGTCTATAGTATGCCTGTGAAGTGGCACATGTTCCCGTGTTTTGAACTGTCCCTGCACAAAATGACATTTCTAAAGGAAAAAAAGTAATTTAAAACTGCTTGCGGCTTTAATGTAATATGTGGTCCCGGCAATGTGGATGAAAATCATTGAGGAAATCAGCATGGGTATGCCCCCCCCCCCCTAGCCCATTTGGCTCTTGTATGGAAATTAAGGGAAACCCTGCACCCAAATTAAAAAAAGGAAAGGCGTGGGGCCCTCAGGCCCTATATACTCTGTACAGCAGTATACAGGCAGTGCAAACAAGATAGGGACTGTAGGTTTGTTCTTAAGTAGAATCTGTTTGTAATTTAGAACTGTTAAATTTTTAAAGTGTAGCTCCAGCCAAAAAATAAATTTTTAAGCTTTTTGGAAAACATAGGGACGAGTTATTACCCCTGTAACATTTATTTTGCTGTCTGTGCACCTCTTCAGAAGATTTCACCTCACTTTCTGTCCCAATGACAATTGTTTTTGGAAAATTTGGGGTTTTTAGTGAAACAAGGATTGGTGATAAAGCATAAGTGGAGAGGAGACACGTTTTTTCCATAATAACTCTTACAGGAGAGAATTTCCCTTCCTAGGGGTATATTACTTCTCACTTCCTGTTGTCTCCCTCCGTTTGCAAGTAGGAGTCGTTTGTAAGTTGGATGTTTGAAAGTAGGGGCCTGCCCTATATACTCTGCAGAAATTTGGGCCTTAGGTGTTGGTATTGCCACAACACTGTAAGCTCTCACAGTTACTCTTGGTGGGCGTTGGAATGCCCTGCGGTGAAATATAAGATCAAGAATTGTAATTACATGCCCCCGTTGAACAGGGGCAGAAAAATTGGGCCTTAGCCACAGGTGCTGGTGCCACAAACCTGCATCCCCTCACAGAAACTCTAGTTGGAGCGCATAAATGAGCCCTGCTGCAAATTATTGCATTAAAAATTGTAATTACACGCTCCTGTTAAACAGGAGCAGAAAAATTGGGCCTTAACCACTTCCCTACCCAGCCATAGACAAATGACGTCCACAGATGGGATCTCCCATCCAGGGTGGACGTCATATGAAGTCCTCGGCTTTGTAGGGGGATATCTGAATGATGCCTGCAGCTAAAGGCATCATTCAGATATCCTTTTGAAGTGCCGGCGATTCTGTTCACCATAAGAACGATCATAGCGGTGGTTCTGCCGCTTGATCGTTCTTATAGGCGGCGGGAGGGGACACCCCCCCTCCCACCGCCATCCGGTGCTTCTCCGGGCTCCCCCGTGCGATCGGGGACCCGGAGCGAATCTTCCGGCATCGTTGGTGGAGTCACGTGATGAGCATAGAGATGACTGGTGACCAGATGGTCATCAGTCATCTCTATGATCGTCGGAGGCCCGGGCGCGATGTGATGACGTCACGCTCGGGTCTCAAATGTAAACAAAGCCTCCATTGCGGCTGTAAGTATGAAATCAGTGAAAAAATTTTCACTGATCTCATGCTTTCCAGCCTGGAGGAGAGATGTGGGGTCTTATTGACCCCGCATCTCTCAATAAAGAGAACCTGTCACACACATTCCTATTACAAGGGATGTTTACATTCCTTGTAATAGGAATAAAAGTGATAAAAAAAAAAGTAAAATCATTGTAAAAAAATAAATAAATAATAAAAAAAAAAATTAAAACGCCCCTGTCCCCGGTAGCTCGCGATCAGAAGTGAATGCACACGTAAGTCGCCCACATATGTAAACGCCGTTCAAACCACGCATGTGAGGTATCGCCGCGTGCGTTAGAGCGCGTGCAACAATTCTAGCACTAGACCTCCTCTGTAATTCTAACCTGGTAACCTGTAAAAAAAATGAAAGCGTCGCCTATGGAGATTTTTAAGTACCGAAGTTTGGCGCCATTCCATGAGTGTGTGCAATTTTAAAGCGTGACATGTTAGGCATCTATTTACTCGGCGTAACATTATCTTTCATATGTTCCCAAAAAATTGGGCTAACTTTACTGTTTTGTTATTTTTTAATTCATGAAACCATTTTTTTTTTTAAAAAAGGCGTTTGAAAAATTATTGCGCAAATATTGTGCAAGAAAAAATGTTGCAATGACCGTCATTTTATTCCCTAGGGTGTCTGCTAAAAAAACATATATAATGTTTGGGGGTTCTGAGTAATTTTCTAGCAAAAGAATGATGATTTGTACATGTAGGAGAGAAGTGCCAAAATAGGCCCTGTATTGAATAGGTACAAAAAGCCCTGTATTGAAGTGGTTAAGCACTGGTTCTGGTGCCACAACACTGCAGCCCCTCACAAAAACTTGAGTTGGAGCGCAAGAATGAGCCCTGCTGCAAATTATTGCATCAAAAATTGTAATTACACACCCCTGTTAAACAGGGGCAGAAAAATTGGGCCTTAGGCACTGGTGACACAACACTGCAACCCCTTGCAGATACTATAGTTGGAGGGCAGAAATGAGCCCTGCTGCAAAGTATTGCATCAAAAATTGTAATTACATGCCCCTGTTAAACATGGGCTGAAAAATTGGGCCTTAGCCACTGGTGGCGGTGCCCAGAACCAAAAATGTTCTTACAAGCTATCAGCATGAACATTGAGGAGGAAGAGGATAGTCACTCAGCATAACAGGATAGTCACTCAGCATAGGCAGTCTTGAAGGGATTTCCCATTCAAAAAAAAATTATTCGGTTACATCAGCATCAGGTGCTTGGTAGCTGGTGATCCAAGACTGATTCATTTTTATGAAGGTCATCGATCGACCGATTTAGTGGACAGGTGCACCCTGTGACCGGTTACAAAGCCTCCAGCAGCACTGAATGTGCGTTCCAAAAGAACGCCAGATGCAGGACAGGCCAGTAGCTCAATTGCATACTGTGCAAGCTCTGGCCAGTGATCCATCCTCAAGACCCAGTAACCCAGAGGATTTACGGTGGGAAAGGTGTCCAAGTCTGATCTTGTCCCTAGGTATTCCTGCACCATGTAAAACAGACACTGGCGATGGTTGCTGGAACCGATCATACCTTGGGGCTGCGGACTAAAAAATTGTCTGAACGCATTGGTCAGACGGCCACCTTCTCCACCGCTCCTTCTTTGATTGACCGAAGCCTCAGCAACACGTTGTCCAGGACCAGTATTTTGTAACATCCCAGTCTCTGGGAACGCGTTGCACAGACCTTTCTGCAAGGCCTCCCGAAGATATTTCATTCTCTGCTCCCTCTGCGATGGGAATATAAGGTCCGCAACCTTACCCTTGTAATGTGGATCAAGGAGGGTTGCCAGCCAGTAATGATCCCTCTCCTTGATCACACGAATACGAGGATCCTTCCACAGGCTTTGCAGGGTCAGGGAGGTCATGCAGCGTAGGTTTGCTGAGGCATTCAGTCCGGAGTCCTCTGGGTCACTCAGGACGACATGATCCGCAGCCACCTCCTCCCAGCCACGTACAAGTCCATGGGTTTCTTGGGACTGTAATTGATCCCTTGAAGACTGCTGCTGATGCTGAGTGCTAGGCTCCACCTCCATGCTGACACAGTCCTCCTCCTCCTCCTCTTCTTCCTGTGTGATAGGTGGGCCAGCAGGAACACTGTCTGGATAAAGGGGGCCTTGAGAGGTAAGGACGTCCTCCTCTTCCTCCCTCTGTTCTGCGTCAAGTGCCCTGTCCATTATTACACGCAGCGTGTGCTACAACAGGTGGACAAGAGGGACAGTGTCACTGATGCATGCACTGTCACTGCTCACCATCCTCGTGGCCTCCTCAAATGGTGCCAGGACAGTGCATGCATCCCTGATCATGACCCACTGGCGTGGCAAAAAAAAAACAAGCTCCCCTGACCCTGTCCTGGTGCCATTTTGGCACAGATACTCATTGATGTCCCTCTGCTGTGTGTGAAGCCGCTGCAGCATGGCCAACGTTGAGTTCCACCTGGTGGGCATGTCACAGATTAGGCGGTTCTTGGGCCGGTTGCATTCCTTTTGGAGGTCAGCCAGCCGAGCACTGGCATTATATGACCGGCAGAAATGCACACAGAGTTTCCTGGCCTGCCTCAGGACATCCTGTAAGCCCGGATACCTGCCCAAGAACCACTGCACCACCAAGTTAAGGACGTGAGCCAAACAGGGCACATGGGTCAGTTGTCCCTGTCGGAGGGCGGAGAGGAGGTTGGTGCCATTGTCGCAAACCACCATTCCTGGCTTAAGCTGGCGTGGTGTCAACCACCTCTGAGCCTGCCCCTGCAGAGCTGACAGAATATCTGCCCCAGCGTGGCTCCTGTCCCCCAAGCACACCAGCTCAAGCACCGCATGGCATCTTTTTGCCTGCGTACTTGCGTAGCCCCTTGAACACCTACGGAGCAACCTGGTTCCGAGGACAAATCAGCACAGGAAGAGGCCATGGAGGAAGAAGAAGAGGAGGGGGTGGAGGAGAGAGGTGTGTCACAACCAGTAGTAGCATATTGGAGGCGTGGTGGCGGAACAACCTCCAACACTACTGCACCTTGTCCGGCATCCTTCCCAGCTGCCAGCAGAGTCACCCAATGCGCCGTGAAAGATAGGTAACGTCCCTGTCCATGCCTGCTGGACCATGAGTCAGCGGTAATATGCACCTTACCACTGACCGCCCTGTCCAGCGAGGCCAAGACATTGCCTTCCATATGCCGGTAGAGAGCCAGAATCGCCTTCCGTGAGAAAAAGTGGCGTTTGGGAACTTGCAACTGAGGAACCGCACATTCCACAAACTCACGGAAGGGGGCAGAGTCTACCAACTGAAAAGGCAGCAGTTGAAGTGCTAGAAATTTAGCCAAGCTAGCATTCAACCGCTGGGCATGTGGATGACTGGGATCGAACTTCTTTTGGCGGTGCAGCAGCTGGGGCAGGGAAATTTGCCTGGTACAATCTGATGTTGGTGTATCGATAGCAGATTGCCCGCAAGTACTTGGCTGTGACACACCTAATTCTACACCTTCATTACTCTCAGTGCAGGTTTCAGAGAGGACTGAAGGTATAGTGGGGTTGAAGATCCCAGCTGATGAGGAGCAAGGAGAGGTCCGCTTTGGTCTTTGGGGTGGGTCTTTTAGGTGTGCTTGCCAACGAACTGCATGGCAGGTCGACATATGTCTGATCAAGCATGTGGTGCCCAAGCGGGTGATATTTTGGCCATGCGAGATACACCTGAGACATATGTTGCAAATAGCAGCGCTGCGATCTGATGCACTAGTCTCAAAAAAGGCCCACACCAAAGAACTTTTGGAATAACGCGCAGAGACAGCAGCTCCCTGCACATGCGGAGCTCTGCGGTGTGATGCTGTCGGTGTGCTGCCCTTAAGCTGGCCACTGGAGGGCATCCTGCCTCATTGGAGATGTGCCTCCTCCTCCTCCTCTCTCCTATCAGGCACCCACGTAGAGTCCGTGACCTCATCATCCCCTCCCTCCTCATCACTGTAGCAAACCTGGCAGTATGCTGCAGCTGGGGGAACATGACTGCCAGATTGCTGTCCTTCTTGGGCACCCCCTCTCTCTGGGCTCACGTTACTGCCTTCCTCTAGCTGGGTACCATCATCAGAGCCTTCAAAACACTGCGCATCCTCCTGCAGCATGTACCCAACACTGTGGTCAAACAGTTCGGGGGACTCCTTTAGGAGGACATGGTGGGGCTAGGGAAGGAGTGACTGATGCCATTGAGCCGAGGGAAGAGGCTGCTTTGGCAGCTGCTTTGCCAGACAAAGTACTCTGAGCCTGCGTGAGAGAGGATGAGGAGGATGAGGACGGCTTAGTCATCCACTCTACCAAGTCTTTGGCATGTTGCGGCTCAACAAGGCCAGCTGTTGAAAAAAAGCACAAGCGTTTCCCACGGCCACGTGCTGATGAGGATGCAGCACTGTTGCCTCTAGACACAGAGCCTTCTTGCCGTCTTTTATTGGCTCGTGACTGTCTGCCTCTCCTTGTTGTCCTTCCAGACATACTAATGGCCTGCAGGGAGATGTAGCTGCAAAAAGCTTAGATGTGTATATATATATTTATATATACTGATTACACTGCTGCTAGTAGAATCAACTGCCTGCCTGTAGTATTATTAGTAAGAAAACACCGTATGTATAAAAGATATTTGAATAGTTTTCAGAAACAGAAACCGTATGGTCTCCGAGTCCCATGTGAAAAATGTAAAAGAAAGCAGAGAGAGACAAAGCTCTCACAAAATGGGATTTTGAAGGGGGAAAGCGATGTCAGGGGTCGTGCGTGACCGTGCGTGACCCTTCACTTCCGGGATGACTGTGCTCATTTAAGATGGCGCAGTCGGCGGCAGCTGACATGCGCCTTCTTGATGCATCTGCTGACACCAGGATTCTAACTAATGGAACTAAATTGATCTGCGATATACTGGGATTTCTTACTTCACATGGGCTGGACCCTTTACAGGTACTGAGTTTGTCTACATATTAGTGCAGATCTGTGAGATAATTGGGATTCAGGCATTCATGTTAATAGTAGCCATGCACCTTTTGGTGCATTTTATTCCTTGGCCCTTTAACATGTACTATACTATTTATACTATATGTTATAAGCTACCAGGTTTCTATATTTACTAATTCAGCCTTGCTAGCAGTCCCTCTATTCCATCTTAATATCTTTCACCTTTTATTTATGTCATATCATTAGCATATGATACATTGTTAAAAAAAAATACCGTAATATTAACCTAGATGGAATTCTCACTACCGCCTCAATTACAACTAACTATCTATGTTGTGATATCCCTGTTATAATCCATATGCCCATTGCACGCCATTGCAGTATGTTCCAATGGACTAAATAAAGACACATTATATATCTTTCATATATTCCTGCCTATATTTGGTATTCTTTTGATAAAGTCCACTTAACTTAGTTTACTTTAAAATAGTTCCTATAGGTACTATAGGACACCCTTATCATTATTTTTCATTACCATTTATCCTCTTTATAGATTTGATTATCCTACCATTACTTGGTCGGCCTATACAGTCAAAATCCTCACGTTTCGACCTGTTGGTTCTGGCATCCGCCGGGTCAGCCATGGTGGGATGTGGGTTGGTCATCAGCATTGATGTCTATGTATTAGCAATGTGCGCCTTATTCAATTCTTCCAAATCAAACTAGATGAGCATGATACATTGTTTTTCCAACATTGTCAATATGCAGAAAATTTGTATTATACTAACAAATGCATATGTATTGATACTATATTATTGCTTGACATTAATTATAAACTTTTATGTCTTATACAGACTTGATGAAATAAAAGACAAGTGCTAAGCCCTGACGAAGCACAACTGTGCGAAACATGTCGGCTAGTTGCACAATCTAGTTTTTGGTTTTCAAGCTTTTATGGTTTTGTATACCGTATATACTCGAGTATAAGCCGCCCCGAATATAAGCCGAGGCACCTAATTTTACCACAACAAAATGGGAAAACTTATCGACTTCAGTATAAGCCTAGGGTGTCCATCTGCATGCCTCACTGTGCCTCATTTTGCCTCACGGTGTCCATGTGCATGCCTCACTGTGTCCATGCCTCACTGTGCCCATGCCTCACTGTGCCTATGACTAGACTGACCTTTAACATGGGAGTCTTTGGAAGGGGTGCCCGGGTTTGAAAAATCGGTGCTCCCCAGCCGTAGGTCCCCCAGACAAAAAACTTTGCACACTTGTAGAGGAAGAGTGGGTCTATATGTGTGCCAAAGGACACAGTACACTAAATGAAAATACTGCAGCTCCCTGCCTGTATTTGTATGAGAACACCAGCAATTGTATTCAGGTAGCTTTAGGTGCACACTGTGCAAAGGACACAGTATACTAACTGAAAATACTGCAGCTCCCTGCCTGTATTAGTATGCGAACACCAGCAATTGTCTTCAGGTAGCTTTAGGTGCACACTGTGAAAAGGACACAGTACACTAAATGAAAATACTGCAGCTCCCTGCCTGTATTTGTATGAGAACACCAGCAATTGTATTCAGGTAGCTTTAGGTGCACACTGTGCAAAGGACACGGTACACTAAATGAAAATACTGCAGCTCCCTGCCTGTATTAGTATGAGAACACCAGCAATTGTATTCAGGTAGTTTTAGGTGCACACTGTGCAAAGGACACAGTACACTAAATGAAAATACTGCAGCTCCCTGCCTGTATTAGTATGAGAACACCAGCAATTGTATTAAGGTAGTTTTAGGTGCACACTGTGCAAAGGACACAGTACACTAAATGAAAATACTGTAGCTCCATGCCTGTATTAGTATGAGAAGACCAGCAATTGCATTCAGGTAGCTTTAGGTGCACACTGTGCCAAGGACACAGTACACTAAATGAAAATACTGCAGCTCCCTGCCTGTATTTGTATGAGAACACCAGCAATTGTATTCAGGTAGCTTTAGGTGCACACTGTGCAAAAGACACAGTACACTAAATGAAAATACTGCAGCTTCCTGCCTGTATTAGTATGAGAACACCAGCAATTGTATTCAGGTAGCTTTAGGTGCACACTGTGCAAAGGACACAGTACACTAAATGAAAATACTGCAGCTAGCACAATCACCTGCCTGCCTGTCAGTATATTATGAAGAGAATAACAGGAACGGATCTAGCTAAACTGAATACAGTGTGTGTGTATATATATATATATATATATATATATATATATATATATATAACACCTAGGATGCATATATATCCTCTACACACTGTAACTGCAGCTAACTGACTCGCCTGCCTGCTCTATCTAACTCAAATGAAATGACACTATCTCTCTCTCTCTCTCTCTGTCTTTCTTTCACCGCCGCCGCAGCACACTACACAAGGCCGCCACGCAGGCGGCCTTAAATAGTGTGGGGCGTGTACTAAACCCCCCTGAGACATAATTGGCCAAAGCCACCCTGGTTTTGGCCATTTATGGCTCTCTGTTCTTACCGTGCTGTGATTGGCCAAAGCAAGTCATAGTGCATGTTTGGCCAATCATCAGCCAGCAATGCATTGCGAAGCCGCAGTGAATTATGGGCTGTGACACTCCACTCGAATTTGGCGCGAACGGCCAATAATGTTCGAAATCCGACGAACGGTCGAACAGCCGATGTTCGAGTCGAACATGAGTTTGTCTTGAACTCGAAGCTCATCCTTACACAGCAGTAAGAGCAGATTGTGACAGTGGTTCTAACTGGGCAATCTTGCGATCTCATTTAATCGCAGTTGGCCAAGATTGGGGAGGTGGTGAGAAGGTGTGTGTGAATTTCCTGCATTTATAAAAGCATATTTTGTCTGCTTACTTTTTTAGGAAGAGTTTTTCTCAAAAGCAAATATGTTTTAGAAAGCTAAAAAGAGGATCTTTGAAGTCAAGAAGTATGCATTCTTATAGTTATTTCTTTGTGGATATAAAACAATGTGATAATATAGTGTAAGTACATTTTAAGTGTAGCGCCCATCTCAAAAGGTTGCGATGCTATTTAACCACTTGACCACTGGGCACTTAAACCCCCTTAATAACCAGACTAATTTTCAGCTTTCGGTGCTCTCACATTTTGAATGACAATTACTCATACAACACTGTACCCATATGAATTTTTTGTCCTTTTTTTCACACAAATAGAGCTTTCTTTTGGTGGTATTTAATCACTGTTAGGTTTTTTATTTTTTGCGCTATAAGAGAAAAAAGACAGAAAATTCTGTAAAAAAATGTTTTTTTTTTCGTTTCCGTTATAAAATTTTGCAAATTACTATTTTTTCTTCATAAATTTTGGCCAAAATTTATACTGCTACATATCTTTGGTAAAAATAAGTACAAATTGGTGCATATTATTTGGTCTTTGTGAAAGTTATAGAGTCCACAAGCTATGGTGCCATTATCTGAAAATTGATCACACCTGAAGTACTGACGGCCTATCTCATTCTTGAGACCCCAACATGCCAGAAAAGTACAAATACCCCCCAAATTACCCCTTTTTGGAAAGAAGACATTCCAAGGTATTCAGAAAGAGGAATTGTGAGTTTTTTGAAGTTGTCATTTTTTCCCACAATTCTTTGCAAAATCAAGATTTTTTTTTTCTCTTTCTTTTTTTCACAAAATTGTCATATTAGCAGGTTATTTCTCACACACAGCATATGCATTCAACAAATTACACCCCAAAACACATTCTGCTATTCCTCACGAGTATGGCGATACCACATGTGTGAGACTTTTACACAGCGTGGCCACATACAGAGGCCCAACATGCAGGGAGCACCTTCAGGCGTTCTGGAGCACCCAGGCCAATTCTGACATTTGTCTCCTACATGTAAAAATCATCATTTATTTGCTATAAAATTACATAGAACCCCAAAACATTATATATGTTTTTTAGCAAAGACCTTAGAGAATATAATGGTGGTTGTTGCAACTTTTTATCTCGCACGATATTTGCGCAGCAATTTTTTTAACGCGTTTTTTACGGAAAAAAAATGTTTTGTGCTTAAAAAATAAAAAAAACAGTAAAGTTAGCCCAATGTTTTTGCATAATGTGAAAGATGAAGTTACGCCGAGTAAATAGAAACCTAACATGTCACCCTTAAAAATTGCACACGCTTGTGGAATGGCGCCAAACTTCGCTACTTAAAAATCCCCATAGGCGACGCTTTAAATATTTTTACTGGTTACATGTTTTGAGTTACAGAGGAGGTCTAGGGCCAAAATGATTGCTCTCGCTCTAACGTTCGCAGAAATACCTCACATGTGTGGTTTGAAAACCGTTTTCATATGTGAGCGGGACTTACGTATGCGTTCGCTTCTGTATGCGAGCTCACGGAGACAGGGGCGCTTTAAAAATTTTTTTTTTTTTATTGTTCATTTTACTTTATTTATTTTAGTTTGACATGTTTTTCCGCCCCAAAATTTTTTTTTATCACTTTTATACCTATTACAAGGAACGTAAACATCCCTTGTAATAGGAATATGGCATGACAGGTCCTCTTTACAGTGAGATATGGGGTCAATAAGACCCCACATCTCACCTCTAGGCTGGGAAGCCTGAAAAAAAAAAACAAAAACAACAATCCTGGCTTTGATCGTAGCGGTGAGTCGGTAGAAGCACTGGAGGGCGGCGGGGGGGGACATCCCCTCTCGCCTCCCGTAAGAATGATCAAGCGGTGGAACAGCCGCTATGATTGTTCTTATGGTGTAGGGAATCGCCGGCTGAAAAAGCTAATATCTGAATGATGCCTGTAGCTGCAAGCATCATTCAGATATCCCCGCACAAAGTCAAGGACGTCATATGACGGCCGGAGGGCGGGAAGTGGTTATTGCAGAGTATTGCCGGGCATTGCGGAGTATTGCCAGGCATTGCGGAGTATGGCAGGGTATTGCGGAGTATGGCAGGGTATTGCATGGGGTATTGCACAGGGGGTATTGCACAGGGTATTGCAGAGTATTGCGCAGGGTATTGCAGAGTATTGCACCAGGGTATTGCAGAGTATTGCACCAGGGTATTGCAGAGTATTGCACCAGGGTATTGCAGAGTATTGCACCAGGGTATTGCAGAGTATTGCACCAGGGTATTTTGCAGAGTATTGGCAGGGTGTATTGCAGAGTATTGGCAGGGTATTGCACAGGGATGGCTGAGCAGGGATGGATGGATGGCTGGATCTGTGACTGCAATTGTCACAGATCCAGCCCACAGTGCTGCTGCTGCCATCCGCTCTCTCCCCCTCCCCTCTCACACTGTACCGATCGGTACAGAGAGGGGAGAGAGGAACCGGCGTCATCACATGACGCCGGTCTGTTTACAAGTGATTGCTCCGTCATTTGACGGAGCGATCACGTGGTAAACGGCCGCTATCAGCGGCGATTTACCGCGATTCGTGATCCGCCGGGTCCTCTGGACCCGGCGGTCACGGAGTTTCCCGTGTGCGCGCCCCAGGGGGCGCGCGGGAGCGCGATTCTGGGAGGACGTTATATAACGTCCTCCCAGAGTTAAGCAACCACCTTGTCGATGTTATTTGTCGGCAGGTGGTTGCTAAGTGGTTAAATTTAGAGGGATGTCTGAGCCAGTAGATGGGCTCAGATGGTTGATAATTACATTTAATTTTGCCTCTGTCTCAGTTATGGTTTGCCTGGTAGTGATTTCCCTTTTTGCCTGTAGGTGGCGTTACCACCTCAGGCACCTTTTGGAACACAGGCATGCCATGGTGCATTGAGTGGCCCTTCTCGGCAGTGGTATAGTGGGAGTGGTGAACCCGCAGTGTCTGCTGGGAGGGGGTACTTAGGGGCAGACGCCATTGTTTGCCACGCACTCTCGCCCTGCAGCCCTCCTGGTGCGAGGTATGTGTGTGTGGTCCTGGTCTCGGGGCTGGGGCCTACATTCAGAGAGGGGATCCCAAGCTGTCCGTCCAAATAGGAGGGAAGTTATCTTGGTGAAGAAGACCAGGGGAGGACCTGCCCTGGAGGAGACCGTCAAAATGTTGCTGTCTCGGGTGAGGCCTGGTAACTTTGTCAAGGAGAGATCCACTAGACTACAAGCCCTGAAGTTCGCCGGATTGGCTTAAAGGCTCTTTAACTGTAAGGCTAGAAGTTTGGGACTTTGAAATCCTGTGGCAGAGGATTCCTGGACTATCCATTGCTTAACTTCAAACAGGTCTGTGGCAGAGACTTTGTGCATTTAAACAGGTCTGTGGCAGAGACCTTCTTCACCTTGGGCAGTCTGCGGCAGAGACTGACCTCTTGCTGATTCGTGTGTCATCCCGGCTGCTAGGCCATGTGAGAGGGGACTATCCGGGTGACCAATGCCCACTCTAGCATTGAGAGTGGTGAGTGACTTTGGACTTCTACCTTTGTCAACTTTTGTGGCGAGTGCCTGAACCTTCCCCTACTCTTCTATACCTTCTACTTCTCAAAGTTTACTGCATAAGAAAAATAAAGCCTAAAGCCTCGTACACACGACCGAGTTTCTCGTCGTAACAATCTTGTCGTTTTTTTCGACGAGATTCTTGTTAACCTTGACGAGTTTCTCGTCAAGCTTTCTATGCGTACACACTGACAATTCCAAATCTCGTCGTTGTTCTGCGCGGTCACGTCCAGCACGTACGATGGCAGTATAAAGGGGAAGATCGATTTCCTTGGCGCCACCCCTTGGGCTGCTTTTGCTGATCTCGTGTTACCGCGTGTGAAGTAAAAGTTTGGGAAGAGACGATTCGCGCTTTTCAGTCTTCGTGCTTTTCAGTTCGTTTTCTGAGGTTCAGTTTGTGCTTGTGGGTTCGTATCTTGACTTTCAGGGCGTCTAGGCAGGTCGTATCTGTTTTACTGTGCGTTCTTGCCCGTTCGTTTCTGATTTTCAGTTCGTTATTCATAGGCCTTGCTGTTCTAAAGTGCGTTCTGTTCTGTACGTTCTGATAAGATGACCGTTTCCTAGCCATGTCGCCTGGACGTTCTCGTCGTTGAGTTCGTGCTGTGCGTGCGCTTGGTGTTGGTCTGCTTGTTTTGGACCAAGACCAGTCCATGAACGGTGTGAGGAGGAGTTCATGGACCAAGAATTGGTTGCTCCAGCGGGACCAATTCTGCCATATGCCTCTGCTGCGGGAGATCGTCGAGAATAATCCTGAGGACTACAGGAATTTTCTGCAGATGTCTGACCCCGTTTTTCAGGAACTGTTGGCTTTGGTGTCCCCCTATATTACCAGGAAGGACACCATTATGCGGGAAGCCATCAGTGCTGAGCAGAGGCTCATCGCCACGTTACGTTATCTGGTGACAGGGAGAAGTCTTCAGGACTTGAAGTTCACGACAGGCATCTCCCCCCAGGCTCTGGGCCTCATAATCCCAGACACCTGTTCTGCTATTATACAAGTCCTGCAGGAGGACTATATTAGGGTAAGTTTTCTCCATTAACATCACATTTTATGTATTCCATGTATGCTAATGTATTGTATTTCTTTCATCCTTCCCTAATTACCATGATTGTAATATGCTGAGAATGTCCCCTTTGTCCCCATGCATGCTGGAAGTTTTTAAATGCCCCTTTTTTCTCCTCCATGCATATTTCCCCTCACTAAGCTTTCCAGCAGGGGCGTCTGTTGCTCCAAATGATTGGGGGTCCAACCCCAATTTAGAAAATAAACTTCCTCCTTTTTTGCGACTGTGCCTATTAAACGCCCCCAGTTGCCCCCTCTAATGCAGCCATTTTGTTCCCTCCAATGCAGCCATTTTGTTACCTCCAATGCAGCCAATTTGTTCCCCCCAGCCCTGCACTTACCTTCTTGTGGTCAGCGCCATCCTTCTTCTGTCCTTGATGTCTTCTCCTGCCCTTGATGTTGCATCAGCCAATCATGTTACCATTAAACAGACTTGGTGAACATGATTGGCAGAGCAGCCTGTCAGTGTTTACCCAAGGAATGTCCCCCCCCCCCCTGCGTCACCTATTTAACTTTTATGAAGCCAATTACATCCCTCAGGCTGTAATGTGAAAGGCTATTTGCCTCCCTGTTTCTGATATGCAATTTTCACCCCATAAATGCTGCAGTTATTCATATGTTGGTCGCTTAACAGGGGGCCACCCACCTGAATAGTGGGCGGCATTGACAATACATAGGTTAATGCAAGGCATGAACCAATGTATTGTTCGGAGTGACGGGCACAGGAGAGAGGGGGCAGTGTTCCAGCGCCCACTCTGGACTCACTGCCACTGCAATGCTATCCTGTGGCCAAACACATCTACCCCCCCCAAAATATTTTTTTAATGGACCATCAGAGGGGGTGATGAATATGAAACATGTGCCTTCCATTATACTTCTTAAAAACAGATTAATAAACGAAGAATTTGATTGATGTTGGCCTCTAATGTTTTTTGTTATAATCTCCTTGTAATGTAATATTTTAACATTTTTTTTTTTTTATCTTGTTTGACTCCCCAGCTTCCTTCCACGCCACAGGAATGGCAGACTGTGGCATCGGAGTTTGCCACGCGGTGGGACTTCCCCAACTGCGGTGGTGCCATATACGGGAAGCACGTCCGCATCGTGCCGCCACCCTGTTCTGGGTCCTACTACTTCAACTACAAGGGGTTTCATAGCATTGTGCTGATGGCGGTGGTGTCAGCACGGTATGAATTCCTCTATGTTGATGTAGGGAAGAATGGCCGGATGTCCGATGGGGGATCCTTCATCCAGACGGAGTTTGCCCTCCGTCTCCAGAGTGACGACCTTGCATTGCCACCGAATGCAGGGAATGTTGAAGGACTCCCCTTTGTTTTTTTGGCTGATGAAGCCTTCGGGCTCGGACCGCATCTTATGAGGCCATTTCCTCAGAGGACCCTGACCCCAGAGAAGAGGGTGTTCAATTACCGGCTGGCCAGGGGCCGAAGAGTCGTTGAAAATGCCTTCGGCATAATGGCCAGCCGGTTCCGCATTTTTATGACTTCCATCCACTTGGCGGACTACAAAATAAACGATGTAGTTTTATGCTGCTGTGTGCTACACAACTTTCTCAGCAGAAAATCCACTTCTTATATGGCCACAGTATTGCCTGAGGCTGGACTTTCATCTGCAAATCCCCTGCCGGGCCTTGAATCTGCCCGTCCTGGCTTGCCCCCCCAAAATGCCCGTGAGGTTCGGGAGAAATATATGCAATATTTCACGGGTAGGGGGGCAATTTCTATGCCAGGCTATGCCTAAAGATTCATGGAGAATGAGCTAAATAAAATTCTGATTTCAACTTTTAACTTTTGTTTGTTTCCTGTCTCCTAGTTTGTCTTAGTGCATTTGTAGTGCCAAGTGTATTTTCCTTTAGTAAATAACAACCATTTCACTATGTAACCTTAAAAAAAACACAAATAAGGTTAGAGCGTATTGAAAAAAGAAGCTACACGTTGTTTGTGTTCAAACATTTTACTCTGTGCACATTCACACACATGTTTACTTTTTAAATATTTTTTTTTGTCCTGGCCACAAACCGCCAATTCTTTTCTTAGGAAAATACAAAAACAACAGTTGCATTCCAAAAAGTACAACTTTGGATATCTCTGAGCAATCTGAGACATTCACTTACACAAACTATGTCTCTATGTTCCCGTCATAATATGGGGTCTTGCCACCCCTTGCCCAGCCAAAAACTGAATATACACACATTTTAAAGTAATTTCCAATAGGGATTTTAGACTCCTGCTCCCTATTGTCAACATGTGCTATCTGCCATCAGGGGTGATCAATGGACGTGTTTTAGGGGTGCAACCCCTTCCTCAGTTCACCTACTTTAGATACGAGGAAGGGATTGCACCCCCAAAAGACGTACATGGATATCCCCTGATGGCAGATAGCACATGTTGACACACTGTGTGCATATTCAATTTTTGGCTGGTTTGATTGTCAAAAAGAGTTTAAAAGGTTGAAGAACAGTCATTCCTGAAACAAAAATGGGGGTTTGGTTGACTTATTCGATTCTCCCCAATACATATAGAATGTCTTTAAATGTTTGATCCATCACATGAATTATTTGTTTTATTCTGTCCAGTTCCGTGCTACATTCCATCACTTGCTGTATTATTCGGAGGGCACTGTCAGCAGAGAAACGTGTACTATCCTTCACCACAACATTTACATCCCCTAAAAACAAAATAAAAAGGTATTATAACTCTGCAGGCCTACGTCTCTTACCTGAAGCTGTGGTGACAGATACTGACCTGTTGTGGTGACCAGTTCCACAACGTCATCCACCTCTCCTTCCTGCACTTCTCCTTCCTCCACCTCAACTTCCTCAACATCCTTCGGTTGTGGGTCTTTGGGAGTTTGGGGTTGTTGTGAAGCTGTGGGGTTCCTGTGCTCCCTGGAGTGTTCTCCTCCCAGTCTTCTCTCCCCTATGAGAATCAAACAAAAGGTCTATTTATCACACTGAAATTCTCTATGAAAAATAAAAACAGGCTAAATTGTTTGGAAGTGGGGTACAAGTGTGTGTTTGTGCGGATTTTAAAGATGAATGCATTATTTGGAAAGAAAAATATGTTTAGTATTCACCTTTTGGATGTAAATTTTTAGACATGGAGGCACCACAAAAATTCACTGATGCACCTGTGTGGGACACCCAAAAAAGGCGGGTATGGTGGCCCACACTATAGTGCTCCAAAGTACAGATGTGGTACCAGCTGCTGAGTGTCCTCTCCTTTACACTGATTAAAGTTTGCATTTCATTCTCTTTACAAACACATCATCTAGGCGAAAATTTAGGAACAACAATTTGTAAAAAACTGGCAGATGTCTATTTTCTTTTGTGACTGTAAAATAAGCCAAAACAGCGGATAGTGGCCGAACGAAGTGTCTGTAACGTAACGAACGATTACTGTGCCAAACCAAGTTCGAAATTAGGAAATTTTGGAAGGGAGTCCAATATGAAAATAAACAAAAAGGAGCAACATGTAATTTGAGAAAAACATTAATAGCAGAAAAGTGTACATTTTACTTACTTTTTGCTAGCATTCTCTTAATGCTCCTTAACTGCTCTGGCTCCCTCAGTTTGAGGTCTGACCACCTCTTTCTGAGCTGCTCATTTGAGCGTTTCACCTCGAAATTCGTCTTCAGACTCTTCACGACTTTCTTCAGGATTTTGGCCTTCCTTCTATTAGGTTTGCTATACGGCCCATGCTTTGCGTCATAATCAGACTTGAGCGATATGTCCACCATCTCCGCCATCTCCGCAAAAGACATATTAGATGCCTTGAATCTCCTCCTTGATCGTGACGTTTCCTCGGTCTCTGGGCTTGTCTCCTCCTCGTTTTTGGAGGAATTATCAGACACCTGCTGTAAATCCGCCATATCTGTCTGCGCGCTGAAAGAGAAGGGGCGGGGAAAAGATGTTAGTTAGAACGTCATGGGCGGGCGACGTGTGCGGAGCGACGTGTGCGTAGTTTGACGCATGCGTGGTGTATATATAGCAAACACACATGTGACTATACTACGTTCGTTGTGCGGAGAGAGGAGTTCAAGTGACGGACGTGTGAACGAAGGTATGTGATTTGGTGACTTTGACTAATTGTTGGCCTATACTGTCTGGAGAATGTTGTAGGATATATATGGTGACTACGATTTTAAGGAGGTTAGACTGTGTGCCTCACATTAGTTATATATTATTTATTTTACTTGCAGATACAATATGAATGTCTTTATTAGCGACAAAGAATTCCTGGCGGAATTTATAGACCGGGTAAGGGAGGTGCCCGCTCTGTGGGAGACCAAAAACCCCATACACAAAAAAAAAGGGGTGAGAAAAGCAGCGCTGGAGACCCTGCTCCCATTTGTGCATACCAAGGTGCCCACAGCCACAGCAAAACAGGTGGACACTAAAATTGGGAGCTTGAGAGGCACATACAGGAATGAACGCTCTAAGGTCCTGGCTTCTCAGAGGTCAAGAGCAGCAGCAGCTGATGTGTATGTCCCCAATTTGTGGTACTACAGCAGGATGTCCTTTCTGGATGACCACATTGAGACAAGGCCATCACTCTCCACTCTTCCCCCCAGACTTCCCTGCAGCCAACCTGAGCCTTCTCTGGAGCAAGAGGAGGCAGCCATCCTGGATGAACCTGATTTGGCCATCTGGAGCCAGGTATAGTATTTATAGAAAATGTATTGGGATAAAATTAATGTTTGACAAATATGTCAAGATGACAAACATAAACTATTTTGGGTTCCACAAGTGAAATCAAGATCTCGAGACATTAGTCTGGCCTAAATTGGGTGCTAAATAGTCAATCTGATGTAGTTGTAAATTGGTCAAAATGATTTCTGGATTTACATTCGAATTGCTTCAATCATGATCTGAATTTTGGATGCAAAGATTAAACCAACATATTAAACTATGTCCCTTTTTCATACACAGGATGAAATCAGCCAGGAGGAGGGTCTGGAAACTGTCAGGCAGGAGGAGGCAGGGCCCAGTGGCAGGCAGGAGGTGGCAGGGCCCAGTGGCAGCCAGGAGGTGGCAGGACCCAGTGGCAGCCAGGAGGTGGCAGGGCAAAGGAGAAGCACCAGATCACAGGTGCCTCCCATCCGACTTCCCAAAAGAAGCAGGAGGGACAGGACCACCAGTGAGGCAGCAATGGCCCTTATTCGAGAGGCCCATGCCACCCTCAAGGAGCCCACATCCCCTGAAGAGGCCATTGCCGGCCTAGTGGAGGCAAAGTTCAAGGTGATGAGCATGGAGCAACGCCTCCTATGCGAGCCCCTGCTCATCACCTTGCTGAACAAGGGGGTGATGGAAAAAATTACCCCCAATACCACTATTTGTGAGGTGGCACAGCTGTTCCAACCTCAACCTCCTCCTCCACCTCCACCTTCTTCTTCTGCCCCACCCCCTTCTCCTCAACCTCCACCTTCTTCTTCTGCCCCACCCCCTTCTCCTCAACCTCCACCTTGTTCTTCTGCGCCACCCCCTTTTCCTCCACCTCCACCTTGTTCTTCTGCCCCACCCCCTTCTCCTCCACCTCCACCTTGTTCTTCTGCCCCACCCCTTCTCCTCCACCTCCACCTTGTTCTTCTGCCCCACCCCCTTCTCCTCAACCTCCACCTTCTTCTTCTGCGCCACCCCCTTCTCCTCCACCTCCTCCTACTCCTGACAGGAGTACCCCTCCAGTGGCCCAGCCTCCAGCCAAACGAAGAAGGAAGGCTGCAGGGAAGGCTTCAGGAAAGGTTGCAGGGAAGGTTGCCAGGAAGACGAGGAAGTGATGGCCTTGCTTCATTGTGGTCGGCCAGAAGGCAGCCTGTTGTAGTACCACACACTTGGGACATATCTCTCACCTGCTGCTGTTCCTGACCTCTGGGAGGCCAGCATCAGATTGTGCTCAGAAATGTTGGCCTTCTCTCAAGCTCCCAATTTTAGTGTCCACACAGGGTTGATGTGTGGTCTGGGGTCCCTGGGATGCACAAATGGCAGCAGGTTCTCCAGCGCTGCCTTCTCTTTATTTTATTTCAAACATGAATAAATGTTATTTTTGTTTAAGTTCATACTTGACTATGTGTATTTTTAAAAAATTTAAAATTTAGCTTTGGAGTAAGCAGAGACATTTGACAGCCAAAAAAAGAGACAGATACCAAGCCCAAAAAAAGAATAACAATCTTATTTAAAAAAAATAGGGTGTAAAATTTAACAAATATATATTAAAATATTCAATGGGAGATCACTATCAAAACATTGCCAAATTACAATTAACATCAGTTTGAAAAATGTAAAAATTTAAAATATTCAGAAGATCTTGCACGATATAATACACCTAAATCTACTTAAGAGCAGCATGAAAAAGGATAAAAAAAAATAGTCATAACTCTGTGTGAATATCAGCAGCAAAAGAAGTTCATTCGTTTGGATTAATGTAACATTCTAAAGAAGATTTCAATGCACAACATTTAAACGATGCAATAATTTCGAGCGTGACGAATGTGCTATCTCCATTACGAAAGCTTGTTTTACCAGAAGATGCGCTCCCGTCTCATACTTGCTTCTGAGCATGCGCGCTTTTGGAAGAGTCGTAAAAGCATACACACGAACTTTTTCTCGTCACAAAACAGGCCGACGAGAAACACGACGAGGAAATCTGGAATTCTGACGAGAAAATAGAGAGCAGGTTCTCTATTTTCTCGTCGAGATTCACTTCAATTTTCTCGTCGTAAAACCATACACACGAACGGTTTTCTCAAGGAAAAAGCTCTTGCGGCACTTTTCTTGCCGGTTTTGGACGAGAAAATCGGTCGTGTGTACGAGGCTTTACTGTTTGAGGTTTTACATCTGTGTGGACTTTCCTACCTGGACAACGCAGCTGCAGAGGTAACGTGCAAAACTAGAGTTGAGCGGACACCTGGATGTTCAGGTTTGACGGGTTCGGCCGAACTTCGGAAAAAAGTTTGAGTTCGGGACTGAACTTGACCCGAACTTGACCCCGAACCTGAACCCCATTGAAGTCAATGGGGACCCGAACTTCTGGGGACTAAAATGGCTCTAAAAAAGTAATGGAAAGGGCTAGAGGGCTGAAAATGGCAGCCAAATATTGTTAAGAGCATGGCAAGTGCTCTGCAAACAAATGTGGATAGGGAAATACTGTATATACTCGAGTATAAGCCGACCCAAATATAAGCTGAGGCACCTAATTTTACCACAAAAACTGGGAAAACTTATTGACTCGAGTATAAGCCTAGGGTGTGCCTCACTTTGCCTCACTGTGTCCATGCCTCACTGTGTCCATGCCTCACTGTGTCCATGACTAGACTGACGTTTAACATGGGAGTCTATGGAAGGGGTGCCCGGGTGTGAAAAATCGGTGCTCCCCGGCCGTAGGTCCCCCGGACAAGAAACTTTGCAAACCTGTAGAGGAAGAGTGGGGCTATATGTGTGCCACGGTTGGGGTCCAGGGGACCTACGGGCGGCCGGTACCGGGTCCCCAAAGTCACCAGAAAAATTACCGCCTGCGCAGTACGGGCCGGACACTATCCGATGGCCGGACAGTTTTTGTCAGAACACCGGTATACATGTCTATTCTGCACAAGGTACGGACAAGTCCTGTGGGATCCATGCCTGGTTCATTTTAATGAACGTGAGCTTGTCCACATTGGCTCTGGACAGGCGGCTGCGCTTTTCTGTGATAACGCCCCCTGCCGTGCTAAATGCACGTTCAGATAATACACTGGCTGCAGGGCAGGCCAGCACCTCCAAGGCATAAAGGGCAAGCTCAGGCCATGTGCCCAATTTGGAGACCCAGAAGTTGAAGGGGGCAGACACGTCATTGAGTACGTCTAGGCGTGTGCACACATACTGCTCCACCATGTTGGTGAAATGCTGCCTCCTGCTAAGACGTTCCATCTCAGCTGGTGGTGCTGGTTGTTGTGGCGTGCTGACAAAGCTTTTCCACATTTCAGCCATGCTAACCCTGCCTTCTGAGGTGCTGGCGGTGCCCCGGCTGCGTTGGCGACCTCCTCCTTCTCCTCTGCCTTTACCTTGTGCTTCCACTGTACCCCCGCTGTCAGGTGAGAATGCCACCAGCAGCGCGTCTACCAGCATGCGCTTGTACTCGCGCATCTTACGATCCCGCTCCAGTGAGGGAATTAAGTACGGTACGTTGTACTTGTAACGGGGATCCAGCAGGGTGGCTACCCAGTAATCAGCACCAGTTAGAATGTGGGCAACTCGGCGGTTGTTGCGGAGACACTGCAGCATGTAATCGCTCATGTGTGCCAGGCTGCCCAGAGACAACGAAAAGCTGTCCTCTGTGGGAGGTGTATCGTCTGTGTCCTCTGTATCCCCCCAGCCACGCACCAGTGATGGCCATGAGCTGGTCTGGGTGCCACCCTGCTGTGAACATGGTTCCTCCTCCTCCATCTCCTCCTCATCCTCCACCTCGTCATCCTCCAGAACTGTGCCCTTGCTGCCGGACAATTGTGTACCTGGCGTTTGTTGGTGCAGGAACCCACCCTCGTAGCCACTTGTGAAAGACTGCCCTGAAAGCCTTTGAAATGATCCCGGTTCCTCCTCCTCCTCCTCCTCCTCCTCCTCCTCCTGTGCCACATCCTCTTCCATCATCGCCCAAAGCGTTTTTTCAAGGAGACATAGAACTGGGATAGTACCGCTGAGAACGGCGTCATCGTCACTGGCCATGTTGGTGGAATACTCGAAACAGCGCAACAAGGCACACAGGGCTCGCATGGAGGCCCAGTTATTGGTGGTGAAGTGGTGCTGTTCCGCAGAGCGACTCACGTGTGATTGCTGCAGCTGAAACTCCACTATCGGCCTGCTGCTGCTCGCACAGTCTGGCCAGCATGTGCAAGGTGGAGTTCCACCTTGTGGGCACGTCACATATGAGGCGGTGAGCGGGAAGGCCGAAGTTACGCTGCAGCGCTGACAGGCGAGCAGCAGCAGGGTGAGAACGCCGAAAGTGTGCACAGACGGCCCACACTTTCTGCAGCAGCTCTGGCATATTGGGGTAATTTTTCAGGAACCTCTGGACCACCAAGTTCAGCACATGCACCAGGCAAGGGATGTGCGTCAAACAGGCTAGGCCCAGAGCTGCTACGAGATTTCGCCCATTATCGCACACCACCAGGCTGGGCTTGAGGCTCACTGCCACCAACCACTCATCGGTCTGTTGTTCCATGTCCCTCCACAACTCCTGTGCGGTATGGGGTTTTTCCCCCAAACAGGAAAGTTTTAAAACTGCCTGCTGTCGTTTACCCCTGGCTGTGCTGAAGTTGGTGATGAAGGTGTTACGCTGACCGGATGAGGAGGCGGTAGAGGATGAGGAAGCGGAGTAGAAGGAGTTAGCAACAGGAGGCAAACTGAAGCGCCCTGCAATCCTCGGTGGTGGAAGGATATGCGCCAAACTGCTATCTGCCTCAGGCCCAGCCGATACTGCATTTACCCAGTGTGCTGTTAGGGAGATATAACGTCCCTGACCGTGCTTACTGGTCCACGCATCCGTAGTTAGGTGGACCTTGCCACAGATGGCGTTGCGCAGTGCACACCTGATTTTGTCCCCCACCTGGTTGTGCAGGGAAGGGATGGCTCGCCTGGAAAAATAGTGGCGGCTGGGCACGATGTACTGTGGGACAGCCAATACCATCAGGCTTTTAAAACTCTGCGTCTCCACCAGACGGAATGACAGCATTTCAAAGGCGAGGAATTTTGAAATGCTGGCATTCAGGGTCAGGGATCGCGGGGGGCTAGGGGGGTACATCCTCTTCCGCTCCAGTGTTTGGGAGATAGAGAGCTGAATGCTTCCATGGGACATTGTGGAGATGGTTGGTGACCCAGGTGGTAGTGTTGCTGGCAGATGCTCTGTTTGCGGGTTGGCAGGTGCTACTGTCACTACAGAGGTGGATAAAGAGACCAAGACTGCAGCAGAAGAGGAAGCAGGAGGAGCCAGAGACCTTTCTTGGTTTTTGAGGTGTCTACTCCACTGCAGCTCGTGCTTTGCACTTAGATGCCTGGTCATGCAGGTTGAGAACATTTATGCCTCGCTTCAGGCTCTGATTGCACAGTGTGCAAACCACTCGTGTCTTGTCATCAGCACATTGTCTGAAGAACTGCCACGCTAGGGAACTCCTTGGACCTGGCTTTGGTGTGCTCGGTCTCTTGCTGCATTGGGCAGTAGCAGACGTACTGTCTAGGGGACGGACGCTCCGCTTTTGCACCCTGCTCCCTCTTCTGCTGTGCTGGTGGCTCTGTGCGACCACCGCCTCTTCCTCCGAACTACACTGGTCACCTGCATAACGTTGATTCCATGTGGGGTCGAGGACCTCATCGTCCTCCATATCATCTTCCACCCAGTCTTCACCCCTGTCCTCCTTGTCGGTCAGCACAATTGCGAAAGCAGTGGCAGTTGGCACCTGTATTTCGTCATCATCCGAGACGTGCTGCGATGGTCCTCCCATGTACTCATCATGAAACATAAGTGGTTGGTCATTGGTGCACTCAATCTCTTCCACTTCTGGGGCAGAGCTAGGTGGATGGTCCTGGGAAACCCTGCTAACAGAGTCATCGAAAAGCAGAAGAGACTGCTGCATGATTTGGGGCTCAGACTGCTTGGCTGATTTGCAAGGGGATGAGGTGAAAGACTGATGGACATCGGCTGCAGGTGCCAACTCTGATCTTTCATCAGAAGGGTGGGAGACAATGTGAAGGAACCGGAGGCACTGTCAGCAACCCAATCTACTATCGCCTGTACTTGTCCTGGCCTCAACATTCGTACAGCCTCATTAGGCGCGACAAAATACCGCTGCAGGCTCTGTCGCCTACTCGCACCTGAGGAAGGTGTTTCACTTGTGCGTGTAGCTGGCATAGATCGACCACGTCCTCTCCCTGCAACAGGAGCTCCACCAGCAGCACCACGACCGGGGCCACGTCCCTTTGACGCTCTCCTCATATTTTCCAAATTTAGGATCTTGCCCTAAATGGGTGTTTTTGTAAGAGCAGAATATACCCACAGTATGTAAACGGTGTATCTCACACCTACAGAACTGCAGAAAATGCTATTCCAAAAAAATGTCTTTGTCCTAAAATAATTTTTTTAGAATAGCACAATAGAAGAAAAATATATAAATTGTTTATCTCACACACCTCCAGATATGCAGAAAACACTGCAAAATATTTTTTGTGGCCCTAAATGGGTGTTTTTGGAAGAGCAGAATACACCCACAGTATGTAAACGGTGTATCTCACACCTACAGAACTGCAGAAAATGCTATTAAAAAAAAAAATGTTTTCGTCCTAAAATTATTTTTTTAGAATAGCACAATAGAAGAAAAATATATAAATTGTTTATCTCACACACCTCCAGATATGCAGAAAACACTGAAAAATATTTTTTGTGGCCCTAAATGGGTGTTTTTGGAAGAGCAGAATACACCCACAGTATGTAAATGGTGTATCTCACACCTACAGAACTGCAGAAAATGCTTTTTGTCCTAAAATTATTTTTTTAGAATAGCACAATAGAAGAAAAATATATAAATTGTTTATCTAACAAAAACACTGCACATTTTTTTATTTTGCCCTAAATGGGTGTTTTTGGAAGAGCAGAATACACCCACAGTATGTACAGGGTGTATTCCAACGTAACATATGCAGTGCTGGTGCACTGAGCTTGCAGATAAAACTTTTTTTTATAATCAATTTATTTTATTTTATTATAAGCTTCAACATTTCCATTCAGCATTGTACATTTATATAAGACATAACATTGCAGGAAAGAACTAGATACAAAATTGTCTTATCAAAAAATGTATCAGTTATATTAACTACCCCCCCCCCCCCCCAAGAGAAAGAAGAAGAAGAAAAAAAAAAAAGAAAGAATACATGAAGAAATAAGATAAGATAATTCCCTCTCCCCCTCCATTCCCCCTCTCCCCTCCATCCCCGGCTGCGGTGGATTAAGTCTGTTCTGTCCCCACTCACTTCATTCCTTCTACTTAAGTCATGTGTTCTCCTACTGTGTTCTTATTTATCACTTATCCCGTACCCCCTCCTACTTCCAAAGAGGCCTCTACTGGCCCTAGTACCTATTCTTTTTGTGGGGAAAAAAAAAGAAAAGGCAGGAGAAAAGAAAAAAGTAAAGAAAAATATACATATATATTTTATTTTCATTTGTGCCTCGTGATTAGGTATTGATTACCCATACTTGTGTATAGCGGCCCCCATGGCCTTATTCCCCACCTTAAGTAAAGCAAACAAACTTTGAAAAAAAAAAGGAAAGGGAATAGGGGAGTGGTCGCCTCTCCTACTTCCATGTGTTTATTTAGTAATTCCCCTCTACCAGGCCTCTTAAGAGGCCACTAATGCCCCTGGTTTTTGGAAATAAGTGATTATACCTTGTGATCTCTTACCCATGTTTACATTAAAGCTATCCTCCTGACCTATTCTTCCCCCAACTTTAAGCCCGTATTTCCCAGAAAAAAAAAAAAAAATTGTGATACCCTCACCGTGGTCATATACAATCTCTATCTTAATACTACTTAAAAGCCCTCTTCTCCTGTGTGTGCCCTACTCCTTACCCCCCACCCCCTTCCCATCCTTCCCCTCTTTATTTCAACATGGCTTAACTCCTTCTTTCTCTCCTAGTTAGGGGCAGACATCTCGCTCCACACTATCCACTCAGTCAGAGTCTGTCAGGGAGGTCAAGGAGAGGGAGAGGGAGGGGAGAAAAGAAAAGAGGAGAAAAAAATAAAAATAATAATATATATCCTGGTCCGGGTTCATAGTTCGGTATATTTCTTTATATTTCTATGGCTAGCCCATAAGCAACTATACTGAGGGGTCCCTATGGGTCTGCCATGCCCCTTGCTTTCCCCCTCCTTGTCTCTTATCCTCCGCCCATTTCAGGGGCCAACTGTATCCAGCCCGTCCAAGTCTTCTCAAATTCCCATTATTTGTCCTTCACTACTTGAGTCCACCTTTCGGCTTCCTTTATCCGATTGACCTCCTTTTTCCAGTCATCTAGTGTTGGACAGGTAGCCTGTTTCCAAAATCTGGGGATCAGTAATTTAGCTGCGTTTAATAGGTGCGGTGTAATACTCTTCCTGTAAGCTTTAATGGGGCCAGGTGCTCCATGGAATAGGAAGCATAGGGGTGTAAACTCCATAGGTCTAGGGGTCAACCTCTCAATCCATGGCGCGATTGATACCCAGAATGTTTTATTGCAGATAAAACTTAGATTTTCTCTGGCACTGGGCTCATGGCAGTGCAAAAAGACTGTGCACTGCAACCCAACCAGGTAAATCTATGCAGATCGCTGAGTTATTAGATCTCTGAATCTGGACTCCTAGATAAATCTCTCTCCCTGAAAGCAGCAACAGGAACCTTGCCCTACACTGTCTCTATCTTTTCTCTCAGTAGATTGCAGAATCAGGATTAACTCCTATCATTTCATTCTCTCCCTCACAGCAACAGCAGCCAGAATCCTTTCCCTATACTGTCTAAAGCAGAGTGACGTGCTGTGCTGTGTGCCTCTAGCTTATATAGAGGCTGGGTCACATGCTGCACTGGCCAATCACAGCCATGCCATTAGTAGGCATGTCTGTGATGGCTTCTAAGGGCACACCAGTTAAACAAAAGTTTATTGGCTGCCCTGTAGCTTTTAGAAATGCGCCATTACATCGCCGAACACCCGAACATACAGTCAATTGTTCGGGTTCGGGTCCGGGACCCAAAAATCCAAAAGTCCGCTACGAACCCGAACTTTACAGTTCGGGTTCGCTCAACCCTATGCAAAACCCAAAACTAACCAGCGGCCCTGAAGGGGGTATTGCTACATAAGAATGTACATTTTTGAGAAGTGTACTTTCAGTTCAATTATCCTAATTAGGATCAGACACCCCAGCACTCCTTCTATGCCTTATGCCGCGTACACACGATCGGAAATTCCGACAAGAAAATCGTGGATTTTTTTCCGATGGAATGTTGGCTCAAACTTGTGTTGCATACACACGGTCACACAAATCTTGTCGGAAATTCCAAAGGTCAAAAACGCGGTGACGTACAAGACGTACGATGAGGCGAGATCAATGAAGTTCAATAGGCAGTAGACATGTGCATTCGTTTTCGGCCGAATTTCAGGTATTTTCGTTATCGTTTTAACAAACAAAAACGAAAGCGCAGAATCCGAAAACCGAAAGATCCGACATAAACAAATGCTTTATTTTCGTTTTCGTTGCGACAACAGTTCGATATAGATTGAAGATTCGACATGACGCTGACAATAACAATCTGTGTCTATCGAACCTGTGGTCGAATGTGCCTAACCTTAACTCTATTAGTCCAAGATTATTCTACATAGAGAGAAAAGATTCGACATAGAGAGAAAAGATTCAACATTATAGAGAGAAATGATTCGACATAGAGAGAAAAGATTTGACATAGAGATAAAAGATTTGACATTATAGAGAGAAAAGATCGCTGCTGGAATTGGGTGGGGGAAGTAAAATAAAAATAATGATGATGATGAATGTTATTGGCTGATTGTAACCAAAGAGGAGGAGCAGTAAAATAGCTAGAACTAACTTGACAATTCAACATGAACGATGAAGATTCGACAAAGCATCGAAAAACATACAAACGTCAAATCTGTCATTGAAGGCTTATGGTGTCTGTCGAAAGTTCTAAGAAGATTTGACGGAGCAGCTAAACTGTACGACGCTGCAATTGTACATTTCCGGTCAAATGCATCCGCCCATAGGCTATAGAAGAATTCTAATGTTGGTTGACTAGTAATAATAATTAATAAATATAATTATTACTAGTCATACAACATTAGAATTCTACTATAGCTAGCTTGTAGGCGGAACATTAGACCGGAAATGTACGATTGCGGCGACGTACAGTTTCGCTGCTCCGTTGAATCTTCTTTGAACATTTGACAGACACCATAAGCCTTCAATGACAGATTCGACCTTAATTTATTCGGATTTTCAGACAAATGCAATTTCTAACGAAAAACTAAATAAATAAAAACGAATTTCGGGAGTAACTAAATAAATTTATTTTTCGGACGAAAACGAAATTCCGAAACAAAATATTTCAGTGTGCACATGTCTAATAGGCAGTTCGGCTCTTCTGCTTGATTCTGAGCATGCGTGTTTTTTTGCGCGTCGGAATTGCATACAGACGACCGGAATTTCCGATAGGAACTTTTTCCGTCTGAAAAATTGAGAACCAGCTCTCAATATTTTGTTGGCGGAAATTCAGACAGCAAATGTCCGATGGAACCTACACACGGTCGTAATTTCCGACCAAAAGCTCACACCGGACATTTTTTGTTGGAAATTCCGACTATGTGTACGAGGCATAAGACTTATCTATCACTGCTATTCTGAGATCTTGACTGTACACCCTGCTCAGCGCCACAGAGCTTTGTCTCAAAATTATTCCAGCTGGGTTCTTCCTCTCCTGCATGAGTGTAGCCTCTGTTCATTCCTACAAAAATGCCATACACTTCTTGAATGAGCAGTAAATGGTGTATCCCAATGGTGTCCACTTAGAGAGTTTGTAAATGATAGTAGGGACCACACTGAGCAGAGGTGTCATGGCAGTGGTGTGTGATTTTCTCATATCTTGAGAATGTATGAAAAAGGAGACTAGTGTTTTTAAAGAAATGTTTGAGAAAGATTGTATTATGACTTTTGCAAGTAACAAGGTTGGAAGTTGTGGAACATTAGCATTTGTGTTGTTCCTCTGCATACAAGTCGATAGTGTTTAGATACTCTACCTTGGTTTTGAGACCTAAATATAAAGAAGTAATTGGAGGTTCCTTTTTACTGTTGAACCAAATTTGAAACTTGACCAACTTAGTTACATTTTTTATAGATTAGGCAGAAAAATAGTGTTGAAATTAGGATTGTTTTCTTAAATTTGAATGTCTTGTTGACTTTAATTTATAATGAACATGATGTTAATGAAGGTAATCTTGTCTTTCTGAGTCTGCTTTGAGACCCTTTAGAAAACTCTTGGGTGTATTGCATATAGCACTGAAGTAATTCACCATATGGAGAGTCGTCCAATTACTTATTCAAAGCAAATGCAAAACAATTACAAAAGAGTGTTTATTGCAACATAAATGAGGCAAGAAAAAGAAACAAATATCGTTCTTTTCCCAAAAGCCAAAGCAGAATTTGCAGACTGCAGACCATATTTTCTTTAACCACCTTTTTAATTCCAGCATCTCTGTGTAATATACTGAAATGAAGCTTAGCGTTAACAAGACAGTCTAAAAGGAGCTGGGATTGCAGAGGCCTGGAAGTGTAATGAACATATTTCTTATTTGTCACATCTTTGATTGCCTGTTCAGATTTTGATTTTGTAATTTTATATACGAATTTAGTGCATCACAAATTCAATCACCTGGAATCAGTGATGGAAAACCATCCATATAATTATGTCGTGCAATGGTCTGTTACAAGGCATAAATCTATTAGTAATACAAATACAAAAGCAAATAATTGTGATAGTGATCATTCAAGATAGTGAGATTCAGCAACACAATATGGTGGTTTAGTAAGTTATGACAAAAATTCACCATTTGCAAGACCAACAGAATTGGCAATGATTTCCTTTAATGAGCAAAGTAATTTCTGCTGTAAAATGTCTTATGGAAAAATTGGTATAAAGTGTTTATTATAAAAGACTAGCAAAAGAGTACCTCTGTGTCCCTTCCAGTAATGGCAAGGTTGGGAACATTAAGAAACTTAACAAGCAGTATGTGCAGGAGATGTGTGCAGAGGGTATAGCAGTGGCAGTATGTGCAGGAGAGGAGTGCAGAGGGTATGACAGTAGGTAGTGTATACAGGAGAGGAGTGTGGAGAGTAATACGGCAGGCAGAAGAGGAGTTCGGAGGGAATGACAGTGGGCAGTATGTGCAGAAAAGGAGTGCAGAGGATATGACAGTGGCAGTATGTTCAGGAATGAAATTCAGAGCATTTGACAGTGACAGTATGTACAAGAGAGGCTAGGTATGACAGTGACAGTATGTGAATAAGAGGGTATAACAGTTGACAGAATATGCAGGAGAGGAGCGCTAGAGGGTAGAACAGTAGGTAGCATGTGTAAGAGAGGAGAGCAGAGAGCAGTGGCGGCTGGTGAAGTTTTAGAATGGGGGAGCGCAAGACCCCGCCCCTCCACATTTGGCCCCTCCCACTTCTCATAAGCCACACCCCTGATATAATCCACCCACTCCGTCCCCTGTATTCCTTTTGCTTCCACTCATAGTGTCAGGAGTATACAGCTAAGCATCACAGGACAGAGTATACAGCCCCAGCATCACAGGACAGAGTATACAGCCCCAGCATCACAGATCATGGTATACAGCGGAGCTTTACAGATCGGCGCAAACAAACTAAAAAAATTACACTGTTAGTAAATCGCATATATCTGCATTCTGCAACCTGTATATAGCACATACCTGCATTCTGCACCCTGTATATAGCACATACCTGCATTCTGCACCCTGTACATCGCACATATCTGCATTCTGCAACCTGTAAATAGCACATATCTGCATTCTGCAACCTGTATATAGCACATACCTGCATTCTGTACCCTGTAAATCGCACATATCTGCATTCTGCAACCTGTAAATCGCATATATCTGCATTCTGCAAACTGTAAATCGCACAAATCTGCATTCTGCAACCTGTAAATCGCACATATCTGCATTCTGCACCCTGTAAATAGCACATATCTGTATTCTGCAACCTGTAAATCGCACATATCTGCATTCTGCACCCTGTAAATAGCACATATCTGCATTCTGATACCTGTAAATCGCACATATCTGCATTCTGCACCCTTTAAATCGCACATATCTGCATTCTGCACCCTGTAAATAGCACATATCTGCATTCTGCACCCTGTAAATAGCACATATCTGCATTCTGATACCTGTAAATCACATGTATCTGCATTCTGCACCCTGTAAATAGCACATATCTGCATTCTGCAACCTGTAAATCGCACATATCTGCATTCTGCACCCTGTAAATAGCACATATCTGCATTCTGCAACCTGTAAATCGCACATATCTGCATTCTGCACCCTGTAAATAGCACATATCTGCATTCTGATACCTGTAAATCGCACATATCTGCATTCTGCACCCTGTAAATAGCACATATCTGCATTCTGCAACCTGTAAATCGCACATATCTGCATTCTGCACCCTGTAAATAGCACATATCTGCATTCTGCAACCTGTAAATCGCACATATCTGCATTCTGCAACCTGTAAATCGCACATATCTGCATTCTGCAACCTGTAAATCGCACATATCTGCATTCTGCAACCTGTAAATCGCACATATCTGCATTCTGCAACCTGTAAATAGCACATATCTGCATTCTGATACCTGTAAATCGCACATATCTGCATTCTGCACCCTGTAAATAGCACATATCTGCATTCTGCAACCTGTAAATCACACATATCTGAATTCTGATACCTGTAAATCGCACATATCTGCATTCTGCACCCTGTAAATAGCACATATCTGCATTCTGCAACCTGTAAATCACACATATCTGAATTCTGATACCTGTAAATCGCACATATCTGCATTCTGCACCCTGTAAATAGCACATATCTGCATTCTGATACCTGTAAATAGCACATATCTGCACCCTGTAAATCGCACATATCTGCAACCTGTATATAGCACATATCTGCATTCTGCACCCTGTAAATAGCACAAATCTGCATTTCTGCATTCTGCAACCTGTAAATCGCATGTTTCTGCATTCTGCAACCCCCCCCCCCAATCAAGTCAGCTACAGTGCTACACTATATACATGGCAGGGGGGTGGTGGACACAGCAATCACCCCCCCCCCCCAGCTCAGACCAGCACAGGGTGGCAGGGCAGACAGACACACTCCTCCAGGCGACAGCCTCTACTTCTTACAACACTACTACAGGTCCCAGCATTGGAAAAAAAAGGCATGACCACTCATCATCCTTCGAGTTTTAAGTTATAATCTGCTAGGTCCCCGGCTGATTTAGTTCCCTATGTATGTGTGTTAGGCTTGTGCAATTCGTTTCGTAACGAATCGAAATTCGTCCGAATTTAGCAACTTTCGGACATTCGGAAGCATACGAATTTCCGAACAAAGCAATTACGAATAAAACCGAATCCGAAATAAATTATACCGCAAAATAGCGAATGCCCGAATGTCTTCGGCATAATTCGTTATGAAAAAACTTATGAATGTACAAATCCATTGGAAACACAATAACACTCACTCTGCTCTGCTCTCTGCTTCTCCTTCACCGTGCTGAACTCCCTCTCAAAATGGTGTACAGGGGCGGAGGCTATAGCCGCATGTAAAAAACGAAAGTAAAATACGAGATTTCTAATCCATTCGAAGCACAATAACACTCTGCTCTGCTCTCTGCTTCTCCCTCACCGTGCTGAACCCTCTCAAAATGGTGTACAGGGGCGGAGGCTATAGCCGCATGTAAAAAACGAAAGTAAAATACGAGATTTCGAATCGTTACAAATAACCGCTATGTATTTCGAAAAGTACAAATCCATTCGAAGCACATTAGGCATAATAGGCAGCGTCGTCGTGAGAGAGACACAGAAAATTACGAATCAACGAACCCAAAAAAAGTTACGAAAGTAGGAGTTGTGTCCAGAATCAACGAAAAACAACGTACTCTACCGAAAGTACGAATTATAAAGCAACAAAAAATTCAACGAAAAATGTCGCTTGCAAAAATACGAATGAGTCCGAACACGAAAAATCCCGTCTAGCAAAATTACGAATGATTACGAATCAACAGGACCGGAAAGAAACGAACCGAAACGGAACGAATTTTTCCGTTGTGCACAAGCCTAATGTGTGTGACTACAATCCCAGCATCATAGAACTCTGGTGCATGCAATCCCCCATTATGGGACTACAAGTCCCAGCATCGCACGGGCACCCATCCTCCTTGGAGCCCTATACTATAACCTGCCGGGACTTGTAGTTCTCCTCCCTCTCCTGGAGAGATCACGTTAACCCATTGCACGCCAGCCTGCTGAGATTTGTAGTTCTCCAGCCTCTCCCTCCTGAGACTCTGTTTCATGCAATTCTCTTAGGTAAAGGACTACAAGTCCCAGCATCGCATGACCACTTATCTACTTGGAGCCCTATGCTATAACCTGCTGGGACTTGTAGTTCATCTTCTGCTAGGACTCATACTGGTTCATGCAATCTCCCATGTATGGGACTACAAGTCCCTTCAGTGCTAGGAAAACACCTGGACACCCATCCACCTTGGAGCCATATACTATAACCTGCTGGGACTTGTGAAAGGGTAAAGAGTGTAGTTGTGGCGCTGTTCTGGCGTATTGACCAACTTATGCCAATATTAGTGTGTGATCTTTAAGTTATGCCTCTAGGATAATAAAAGAAAAACAGAAAAAACAAAAAACAAAAAAACAAAATTTGGCTCAGCCGGGTGTTTGCTGCTCCCTGGGTTTTTTTTTGAGAGTACTATTGAGGTTGAATCCTGGTTGGGATGTGTACAAGGGAATTTTTAAAATTAAAATTAAAAATAATAATAAGATTAGTGAATATCCAAACTTAAGTTGGTGTCTCGGCCGGGTGTTTACTGAATCCAAAAATGGCCGATGCAGTGTATTGGTGCTGGATTGCTGTAGAGTGAGATTTGAGATATAAGATCTTGAGGGAATCTCTGATCTTATGCAGTATAATACACTTTAGGTACCTATGTTAATACACATATTGTTGCTGTGATGAATCATGTTAAATAAAATAACATAAATTATTTTCCAGTATTGAGTCCATAGGACAAGCACAGCAGCACAAGTCACCAATATTTTACCTTGTCACCACTTTTTAGAGTGATTGTGGACTCAATACTGGAAAATAATTGATGTTATTTTATTTAACATGATTCATCACAGCAACAATATGTGTATTAACATAGGTACCTAAAGTGTATTATACTGCATAAGATCAGAGATTCCCTCGGGATCTTATATCTCAAATCTCACTCTACAGCAATCCAGCACCAATACACTACATCGGCCATTTTTGGATTCAGTAAACACCCGGCCGAGACACCACTTGATTTCTGGACATCTTCACCAATTCCTTCACTCCTACCTTATTTTATTCATTCTTTTGAAATACTCCACACCAGGAGTTATCCCAATTTCCACTAAACACTTTTCACCAATCGGGATGTAGCAAACACCCGGCTGAGCCAACATTTGGTTACACCTCTTTATAACCTTTTTACATATCACAGAGGCACAGACCTCTCAACATCTAGCACTAATATATCACATCTGCAACTTCTGTAATTGGTTCAGTAAACACCCGGCCGAGACACCAACCTAAGTTTGGATATTCACTAATCTTATTATTATTTTTAATTTTAATTAAAACAATTCCCTTGTACACATTCCAACCAGGATTCAACCTCAATAGCACTCTCAAAAAAAAACCAGGGAGCAGCAAACACCCGGCTGAGCCAAATTTTGTTTTTTTGTTTTTTCTGTTTTTCTTTCATTATCCTAGAGGCATAACTTAAAGATCACACACTAATATTGGCATAAATTGGTCCATACGCCAGAACAGCGCCACAACTACACTCTTTACCCTTTCACATTTCTTGCTCCACCTACATAGGTGGCAGCAATAAGTAGAGGCAGCAGTTCTGCCTACTGTGCAACTTTTGAATTCCTTTGTGCGGAGTCACCCCCTCTTTTTTCTGTACTCTGCTGGGACTTGTAGTCCTCCATCTTCTCCTGGGGCTCAGGTGCATGCAATCCACCATCCAGTGTCCAGGTGTTTTTCTCTCACTGCTGGGACTTGTAGTCCCATAGATGGTGGATTGCATGCACCTGAGCCCCAGGAGAAGATGGAGAACTACAAGTCCCAGCAGGTTATAATATAAGGCTCCGAGGTGGACGGGTGTCCAGTGGACACCCATCCACCTCAGAGCCTTATATTATAACCTGCTGGGACTTGTAGTTCTCCATCCTTTCCTGGGGAGATCAGGTTAATGCACTGCTGAGAGTTGGGCCGAAAAGCATGTGTTATAGTTATACAGGTCACTCACTGGTCAGGAACATGCACCCCTTGCCTTGCACAAATACATATAAATCAGGAGCCTGAAGGACTATGTCTAGAAAACTGCACAGCACAGACAGTCTGAAAGTAATTGGGGATCAGAGTGGGATGTGGGATCGATCTAGCAAGCAAGGACAAACTTAGCAATAGCACATGGTGAGTGGTGACAGCGGTCTTCTTACCTTGCTTGCAGCTCCTGGGCCATGCAAAGAACGGAGCTGCCGACGTGACATCACTTCCGGTTTTCGTCTATTCCGCGAAACCCGGAAGTAACAGCTGAAAGTCACACAACAATGCTCCCGCCCGGCGCCCATAGTGATTCTACGGGCGGAAGCTAATCAGCGCTTTGCATTGCGCCGCAAGGCGGGTTAAAAGCCCGCAAATGAAGCGCCACGTCTGCAATCTCGTGATTGCATTGACGTGGCGCTTCCCATAGGGCACTGGTGTCCGGCGCTCAAGTTCACTTACCTAAATTACATTTTTTGGGGGATTTTTTTTTTAAAGGGGCCATTAAAAAAATTTTTTTTTTGTGACTACGGGAGGGGGGACGCCACTGGGTCCTAACAGACCTCTGATATCTCCCCTTTGAGACAGAGAAAGGGACTAGGGACACATATTCCCCAGTCCCTTTCTCAGCAGTTTCAGCTGCGCTGAAAATGAATGGAGAGAAGACAGCGGCTTCTCTTCATTCATAAACTGAAACATTGTAAACACAGTTTACGATGTTTCAGTTATGTGAATGGACAGAGTCAGTCACTGACTGTCCATTCCGAACAGTAAGGAGCCGGATTTACCGGCTCCTACCTCCGCTCTCCATCCTGACAGTAAGAGGGGGTGGAGGAGGAGCATGGAGGGGACCGGCAGCACGGAGGGGGCCACGGAGGGGAATGGCAGCACGGAGGGAGACCGCAGCATGGAGGGGGACATGAAGTGAGACACGGAGTGGGGCGGCGGCATGGAGAGAGACCGCAGCATGGAGGAGTACATGAAGGGAGACACGGAGGGGGACGGCGGCATGGAGGGAGACCGCAGCATGGAGGGGGACATGAAGGGAGACATGGAGGGGGACGGCGGCATGGAGGGAGACTGCAGCATGGAGGGGGACATGAAGGGAGACACGGAGGGGGACGGCGGCATGGAGGGAGACCGCAGCATGGAGGGGACATGAAGGGAGACACGGAGGGGGACGGCGCATGGAGGGAGACCGCAGCATGGAGAGGGACATGAAGGGAGACACGGAGGGGGACGGCGGCATGGAGGGAGACCGCAGCATGGAGGGGGACATGAAGGGAGACACGGAGGGGGACGGCGGCATGGAGGGAGACCGCAGCATGGAGGGGGACATGAAGGGAGACACGGAGGGGGACGGCGGCATGGAGGGAGACCGCAGCATGGAGGGGGACATGAAGGGAGACACGGAGGGGGACGGCGGCATGGAGGGAGACCGCAGCATGGAGGGGGACATGAAGGGAGACACGGAGGGGGACGGCGGCATGGAGGGAGACCGCAGCATGGAGAGGGACATGAAGGGAGACACGGAGGGGGACGGCGGCATGGAGGGAGACCGCAGCATGGAGGGGGACATGAAGGGAGACACGGAGGGGGACGGCGGCATGGAGGGAGACCGCAGCATGGAGGGGGACATGAAGGGAGACACGGAGGGGGACGGCGGCATGGAGGGAGACCGCAGCATGGAGGGGGACATGAAGGGAGACAGCAGAAAAACGGAGGGGGCTGGAGGAGGATACGGGGACAATCAGCGGTGATCGTGTGTGGTGGAGTAACAAGCACTGATCACCGCTGATTTTAAAGCAACTGAAAGCCGCGGGGGGGGGGGGGGAGAGAGAAGGGAGAAACAGCTGTCAAACTTTTACATCTATGCAGCGGTGATCGGTGCTTGTAACTCCCCCACACACGATCACTGCTAACTGTACAAAAGTATCGGGTGAAGCATCGGGAGCATTTGCCCGAGTAGAAGTACTCAGGCAAATGCTCGGTATCGGTACCGATACCGATACTAGTATCGGTATCGGGACAACCCTAATAGATACATACATACATACATAGAATACATAGATAGATAGATACATACATAGATACATACATACATACATACATACATACATAGATACATACATACATACATACATGCATGCATACATAGATAGATACATACATACATACATACATACATAGATACATAGATACATACATAGATACATACATACATACATAGAATACATAGATACATAGATAGATAGATAGATAGATAGATAGATAGATAGATAGATAGATAGATAGATAGATAGATAGATAGATAGATAGATAGATAGATAGATAGATAAAGAGAGAGAGAGACAGACAGGTTGAGATAAAAGACCTGTAAAGCAGGGCTGTAGGACGCAAGTACTCAGAGCCCCTCACACATACAGGAGATGTGTAAGGCTCCAGCAGATTGTAGGGTGAAGCCCGGCTCCCTCCCCCTCCTTCCCCCCTCACTCTCAGTCCGAATCTCTGGCTGAGAACAGCATAACTTAGGTGCTGCTGTATATGGATGGGGTCAGGACACTGGACAGGACACAGACAATATAAATTACACAAATAAAGTATTAGAAGAAGAATTGTACCTACCTCCAAGTCCTGAAGCCACAGAGCGAAACCAAAAGTGACACAGCCGCCCAGGGAAATCACTGCCTATTTCCTCCTCTCCACCCAATGAGAGTGGCTGGAGAGGCACAGGACCCATCGAGATTGGCTAGAACCGCCCTGCAAAGCGCCACAGAGCTAACAAAAAACTTGCAAATGAAGCGTCTTGCCTGCATTGCATTGGCATGACGCTTCATGATGCTTTAATACCGCACTGTGCCCGGCGCTCGGCGCCCGCCCCGAACATAACACTAAAGGACTTTTTTTTTTTTCTTAAAGGGCCCAAATTTAATTTTTTTTTTTTAATTTTTTTTTGTGGCTTTGGGGGAGGGGGGGCGGGGCGGCGCCCATGCGCCCCCTATGGACAGGCTGCCACTGGCAGAGAGTATGAGTAGTATGTACAGAAGAGTTGAAATGATGACGGGGCATATGTGCAGGAGCAGGAGTTATGTGCAGGAGAGAAGTGCGGCATGAGACAGCATAGCACAGCATAGCTCCCAACTATCCCTGATTTCGAGGGACTGTCCCTGATTTGGAGCAATGTCCCTCATTTGTCCCTCATTTTGGTCTGATCTATATAGTTGTATATAAAATGCACTTTTTATCTTTCAAAATGTGTTTCCTAGTGCTAAACTTTTCATCCCAATTCTAAATTGCTGCATTTGTACATTTTAAAAGCCAATATAAAGGAATAGTAGTGGTAAAAAAGTCCTTGTGGATTTAATTAACTTTTTTTGGGTTAATTCTCCTTTAAGGGGGCATGTCCTATGCCTACATACGTTTGTTAGTAGGTGTCCCTCATTCCCATCTAAAAATGTTGGGAGGTAAGTGTACAGGAGTGTGGAGGGTCTGACATAGGGCAATATGCAAAGAAGAGGAATGTGGATGGTCTAAGATGAGACATTGTGTGGAGGAGTGCAAAGAATATGATAGCATGTAGTGTGTACTAGACATGTGCACACTGAAATATTTCGTTTCGGAATTTCGTTTTCGTCCGAAAAATAAATTTATTTAGTTACTCCCAAAATTCGTTTTTATTAATTTCGTTTTTCGTTAGAAATTGCATTCGTCCGAAAATCTGAATTAATTAAGGTCGAATCTGTCATTGAAGGCTTATGGTGTCTGTCGAATGTTCAAAGAAGATTCGACGGAGCAGTGAAACTGTACGACGCTGCAATCATACATTTCCGGTCGAATGTTCCGCCCACAAGCTATAGAAGACTTCTAATGTTGTATGACTAGTAATAATTATATTTATTCATTACTATTACTAGTCAACCAACATTAGAATTCTTCTATAGCCTATGGGCGGATGCATTTGACCGGAAATGTACGATTGCAGCGTCGTACAGTTTTGCTGCACCGTCGAATCTTCTAACTTTCGATGCTTTGTCGAATCTTCGTCATTCTAGCTATTTTACTGCTCCTCCTCTTTGGTTACAATCAGCCAATAACATTCATCATCAACTTTATTTTTATTTTACTTCCCCCACCCAATTCCAGCAGTGATCTTTTCTCTCCTATGTCAAATCTTTTCTCTCTATAATAACAAATCTTTTCTCTCCTATGTCGAATCTTTTCTCTCCTATGTCGAATCTTTTCTCTCCTATGTCGAATCTTTTCTCTCCTATGTCGAATCTTTTCTCTCCTATGTCGAATCTTTTCTCTCCTATGTCGAATCTTTTCTCTCCTATGTCGAATCTTTTCTCTCCTATGTCGAATCTTTTCTCTCCTATGTCGAATCTTTTCTCTCCTATGTCGAATCTTTCTCTCCTATGTCGAATCTTTTCTCTCTATAATGTTGAATCTTTTCTCTCCTATGTAGAATAATCTTGGACTAATAGAGTTAAGGTTAGGCACATTCTACCACAGGTTCGATAGACACAGATTGTTATTGTCAGCGTCACGTCGAATCTCCTATCTATATCGAACTGTTGTAGCAACGAAAACGAAAATAAAGCATTTGTTTTTGTCGGATCTTTCGGTTTTCGGATTCTGTGCTTTCGTTTTCGTTTGTTAAAACGATAACGAAAATAGCTGAAATTCGGACGAAAATGCATTCGGACGAAAACGAATGCACATGTCTAGTGTGTACAGGAGAGGCATACAGAGAGCTTGGCATGGGGCAGTATGTACAAGAAAGTAATGTAGAGGTTCTGACATAGTATTTGCAGGAGACGAGTGTGGTGGGTCAGACATGGCAAAGAATACAGAGGGGAGAAATGTAGAGATGTGAAAAGAATGTGTAGAGAAAATTGCACTTGTGTATCCAAAATATGTATATATATTTTTTTATTTGAAACCACACTATGAGATATTTATCATAGTAACCAGACTCATATAGCGCCACACAATGTTTTTATGAACATAAGGCCTGGTTCACACTTGTCCGACAAACGCTCCGACATTAGGAGCTCATGTCGCATGACGTGTGAAAATCAATGTTTCCCTATGAGAGCCGTCTTAACTGGTCCGAAACAAGTCGGTCCGACATTAAAAATGCTCCCTGTACTACTTCTGTCCGACTTTGATCCGACTTCAGCCCATTGAATATCATTAAAGTCGGATCAAAGTAGGATCCTTGTCCTAACCATCCGACATTTGACATCCGACATAGTGATTACAGCAGCAGTAAAAGGAATTTATCTCACCCTGGGATTGTTTTGATTGGTCAAAGGACAAGTCAGACTAGCACAATGTCGGATCAAAGTAGTATCCTGTTCATGAAAGTCGGATGGATGTCGGACCAATGTAGGATCAATGTAGGACTGATGTCGCAGAGCAAAGTAGGATGAAAGTCGGATGAATGTCGTGTCGTATCAGTGTGAACCCAGCCTAAGGCTGGGTTCACACTAGTGCGACACGACATCTGTCCTACTTTGGATCCGACTTTGCCCTGCGACATGAAGCCGACATACGTCCGACTTTCAATGAACGGGGATCCGACTTGGATCCCCGCCAATATCAGGCACTGTGTTTGGTATGAATCTTGAAGGGGAACTCCAGGCCAAATTCTAAATTAGAAAAACGGCGTGGGTTCCCCTCCAGGGGCATACCAGGCCCTTGGGTCTGGTCTGGATTTGAACAGGCGCCCCTACGCCAAAAAAACGGCGTGGGGGGCCCCCCCAAAATCCAAACCAGACCCTTATCCGAGCACACAACCTGGCCGGCCACAGGGGAAGAGGGGGGGACGAGAGAGCGGCCCCCCCTCCCTCCTGAACCGTACCAGGCCGCATGCCCTCAACATGGGGGGGTTGGTGCTCTGGGGCAGGGGGGCGACCTGCGGCCCCCCACCCCAGAGCACCCTGCCCCCATGTTGATGAGGACAGGGCCTCTTCCCGACAACCCTGGCCGTTGGTTGTCGGGGTCTGCGGGCGGGGGGCTTATCGGAATCCGGGAGCCCCCTTCAATAAGGGGGCCCCCGGATCCCGGCCCCCCCACCCTATGTGAATGAGTATGGGGTACATCGTACCCCTACCCATTCACCTGGTGGACAAAAAATTGCAACAAAAAAACACTACACAGGTTTTCAAAGTAATTTATTGCACAGCTCCGGGGGTCTTCTTCCGACTTCCGGGGGTCTTTTCCGACTTCGAGGGTCTCCGGTGTCGTCTCCCGCTCTCCGGTTCTTTCTTCCGCCGGGCCTCCGCTAACTTCTTTTTAGCTCTCTTGCTAACAGAGGCCCGGTCTTCCCCGTTGTCTCGTCCGGCTCTCCGTTGTTCTTCTGCCGGCCCCTCCACTAACTTCTTTTTAGCTCTTTCGCTAGTGGAGGGGCCGGGCTTCCCGTCGCCGTCGGCTTCTTCTTCCCTCTTCTCCTTCTGGATGTTGACGCGTCGCTTCCTCTCGCTGTAATACTGGCTCTCCGCTCCGCTCCGCATTAATATAGGCTTCTCATGACGTCACAGTCACATGTTCCCATGACGTCACAGTCACATGCTCCGGGGCCATGTGCCCCGTAACATGTGACTGTGACGTCATGAGAAGCCTATATTAATGCGGAGCGGAGCGGAGAGCCAGTATTACAGCGGGAAGAAGCGACACGTCAACATCGAGGAGGAGAAGAGGGAAGAAGAAGCCGACGGCGACGGGAAGCCCGGCCCCTCCACTAGCGAAAGAGCTAAAAAGAAGTTAGTGGAGGGGCCGGCAGAAGAACAACGGAGAGCCGGACGAGACAACGGGAAGACCGGGCCTCTGTTAGCAAGAGAGCTAAAAAGAAGTTAGCGGAGGCCCGGCGGAAGAAAGAACCGGAGAGCGGGAGACGACACCGGAGACCCTCGAAGTCGGAAAAGACCCCCGGAAGTCGGAAGAAGACCCCCGGAGCTGTGCAATAAATTACTTTAAAAACCTGTGTAGTGTTTTTTTATTGCAATTTTTTTCCACCAGGTGAATGGGTAGGGGTACGATGTACCCCATACTCATTCACATAGGGTGGGGGGGGCGGGATCCGGGGGCCCCCTTATTGAAGGGGGCTCCCGGATTCCGATAAGCCCCCCGCCCACAGACCCCGACAACCAACGGCCAGGGTTGTCGGGAAGAGGCCCTGTCCTCATCAACATGGGGGCAGGGTGCTCTGGGGTGGGGGGGGCCGCAGGTCGCCCCCCTGCCCCAGAGCACCAAACCCCCCATGTTGAGGGCATGCGGCCTGGTACGGTTCAGGAGGGAGGGGGGGCCGCTCTCTCGTCCCCCCCTCTTCCCCTGCGGCCTGCCAGGTTGTGTGCTCGGATAAGGGTCTGGTTTGGATTTTGGGGGGACCCCCACGCCGTTTTTTCGGCGTAGGGGCGCCCGTTTAAATCCAGACCAGACCCAAGGGCCTGGTATGCCCCTGGAGGGGAACCCACGCCGGTTTTTTATTTAAAATTTGGCCTGGAGTTCCCCCTCAAGAGCAGTACAGCACAAGTCGCATGCCAAAGTCGGACCATGCAAGACTGCGGTCCGACTTTGATCCGACTTCAATGATAGTCAATGGGCTGAAGTCGGATCAAAGTCGGACCAAAGTAGTACAGGGAGCATTTTCAAAGTCGGACCGACATGTGTCGGACCAGTTAGGACGGCTCCCATAGGGAAACATTGATTTTCACACGTCATGCGACATGAGCTCCCAATGTCGGAGCGTTTGTCGCCCCAGTGTGAACCAGGCCTAAAGGAGTTTATCTACTAAAACTGGAGAGTGAAAAATCTGGTGCAGCTGTGCATGGTAGCCAATCAGTTTCTAACTTCAGCTTGGTCAATTAAGCTTTGGCCAAAAGAAAAAAAACTCGAAGCTGATTGGTTTTCTATGTAGAGCTTCACCCGATTTTGTACTCTCAAGTTTTAGTAAATCTCTCTCATAGAATTTACAGGTGAGATGTTTGGATGGTATTACAGTGGGAGCAGTGGTGGCTGGGGGTATATTTTTTGAGTGGGGCGGCAAACAATCCACCCGCTCAGGCTCTAATCATGTAAAAAGATAAAGAAACTGCGTTAGAACTTGCCTATCACTGAGAAAACTAAGCAGCAACTCTCTTGTGTAACACAGTCACAATAAACAACAAATATAAAAAAGAATCGCGCTAAATGTTTATGTAGCGGGTATACACTTTTCTCTCTATTTAAAACTTGCAGAGACACCAGCAGTGTGCAGTTCCTTGCGGTCCAGCAGGTGGCGCTGTCGCCCTGGGCTGGGGTTGAACCATAGCTGTGTGCCGTGCCTCCTTTTTGTCCTCCCTCGGCAGCAGTATGGTGGGGCGGGGAACCCGCCGTGCTTGCTAGGAGAGGGTATAAAGGGGGCCGGCCATCTTTGTCACGGGGTCAAGTCCCAGGCACCTTCAGCCTGAGGGCAGTGGTTCGTGTCGGTCCTCTAGGCGGCCTAGGCCTAGAGGACGTCCAGAGGTCGTGTTCCATCCCAGGCACCTTTAGCCTGGGGTGAGGTACTCGGATGGAGGTATGGAGCTCAGTGCCCACCACTGAGTTCCGCGAGGGAAGGAGGTCCTAGGTAACCCAGGGATTGGGTACCCAAATCCGGAAGGCGTAATGGACCGAGGGGAGGTACTCACTTGAAGACCGGGTGCAGCAGATTGCCAGTGACAGGTGAGCCTCCCATCGGAGACCACCTGGAAGGAAATCCCCCCCCCCGCTCGGAGACCTCAGCCCACTTTCATGGAGGAAAGTGGAGAGTTCATTGTATCTGGGCCTACTCGCATCCACACCTCCTTGTTTGTTCTGTTCTTTAAGGGAGTCTAACTGATTGTGCTGTTCACTCGAGAAGAATAAAGGCGTGTTGGACTTTAATGGTGTGGGGCTCTTTTCTGGTGGACATTGTTCAAGGTAACTCCAGGTGCACAACACTGACCCAAAGGTAGAGAAAGAACTTTGCTTACACCGCACAGACATCTGTGGTGAAGGCTTGGCGTAGTGACCCCGCTCTCTCCCCTCTGAGGTACCCCTAGACAAGAAGAAAGACGAGCTGATGCAAAGAGGGGAGTGAGGAGGCCGCTACACGTGGGGGCTCGGGTCCGGTATAGTGTTCGTGTACTACGGAATTGAATGTGTTTGCCCGGAGGAGTTACGAGTAGGCAGGCCTTCATTGGCCGAAGTGCATCCCTGCTCAAAGTCGTGGACATGACCCAATGAAGGGAAAGGCCCGCGCAGAAGAGAGCGAGGAAAGGGGGGAGCTCAGCCGTGTGAAGGACTACACGTGGGGGCTTCTATTTGCACTGCGCCACCAGGCACACCCCCACCGCTTAGTTTGTGGGCGTGACTCAGTAGAAAAAAAGAAAAAAAGCCAGTGAACTGGAGCAAAGGGGAGGAGTCCAATACGTGTGAAGGACTACACGTGGGACGTTGGCGAAAAAACCTTGCAGTGTGCGATGGATCAGCAACAGGTCACCATGTTTGGATATACATCGTGGATTCCGGTTCACCCTTCTACCACGACACTGACTGCTGCTGCTCCGGTAACAGATACAGGGATCCGACTAAAGCCAAGGGGACGATTCGCCCTGTATTCATGCATGGACGTTGAGGCCCTGGGTGTGATTTGTCCCGGCTGTTCGGGACTGGTGTGCCAACTGAAGCCGTTCGGGTGATGCGAGGCCTGTGGGGAGTTTCTTTTTGAAGTGGATCCAGCGGTTGAGAAGCCGAGAACCATTTACCCTGGCCGTGCTGCAGGCAACACCACTCAAAGAGGAGGAATCACTGCTTTAAAAGCCATCCCTGCGCACACTGCAGCGACCGCGGAGGAGGTCGTGAAAACTCAACGGGAGAAATCCGAGGATGCTGACTCGGTCACCACTGTCTTGCAGCGTCCACCACCGAAGAGAAAGACTGGTATGGTAGCCCCGACCAGCGGTTGTGTTGGACCATCTCGCCCGCTTACACCCGGCTCGGATGGATCCGTCGGCAGGAGTCCTGGACGTCCCGCTTCAAGTAAAGGCCGAGGTAAGCCAGGCGGAGAGATTTGGTGTGTGGGAAGAGGTCAAAACTCAGTCTCCACTACAGGGTACCTGCCCGCGGAGGAGTGTGACACCTCTGACCTGGAGTCGCTCTCGGATATGGGAGACGACGTTGCTATTGACGAACTGTTTGCAGAGAAGGGCTGGGACAAAGTACCTCTCGTCTCATCCCGCAGAACCAGGGATCCACCCATGTCTACAGGGGATAGTACACCCCGGGTGGAGGCACCAGCGCCTGAAGAGGGGTCCCATCCCCAGTCTGCCTCTACATCCCCGGTATCACCTACACTGAAGACCGGAGAAAAGAGACTGCTGTTGCGGGCACCTATGCGCAGATCAGATGTGATCAAGGTCCCTCGCCACCCGGACTCAATAGTTTTGCCTGGCGAAGGGGACAGAGCTACTATGCCTCCTTTGGCCAGACTACAACGCCTATTTGGCCAGAAGGTTGCTGCAGAGTACAGATGGGAGTATCCATACTTGTCCAAGGAGCTGCTCTATGAGGTGGAAGTGTGCCGGGAGCATTGGTACAATGACTTTGTTTGGACTCACCTTCAGATTCCACATGCCCGCAGGTACCTGGCATGTTCTCCCAAGGCCTCTCAGCGTTTTAAGGACTGCAAGGCAGCGTGGATGTTGGGACGGCACATCCATGCAGACAAAGTGCTGATCCGACGCAAGGAAGGAGAAGATGTAGAATATCATCTGGAGACCATGGACCAGCACTTGAAGCCACTTGTTCTGCCACATCCCCGCTTCTACCTGTAGGAGAGAAAAGACTCTGTTCTTGTTGTATGCTGCTGAACTTTCTGGGGCCCGTTGTCCTTGTTACCCAGAGGAATGAAGGACTGTTCCTGTTTTTCTTCACTTTCCAGCAAGAGATCATGGACTCTGGGGTAGATAGGGCTCAAGAGAAGAAGAAGAGTTCCACGAGTGCAGTTACCGTGATGCTGTCACCAGGTGGCAGTGTTGCGCAACGTTAACACTTTTCACACACTCACTCTTTGGAGAAAAGGGATTTCTTCAAGGAGAAGTTTCTTTTCTCTCACACGAATACATGTGTCAGGGTTTGTGTGTGTTAATTTTCTTTCTTTTCCCTCTGCAGGAGAGCATCCCATCAAGACCACTGAGTATGGGGTGGGTCTTAGTCAGGATGGGTGGGAAAATATAATGTGAATATGTGATAAAAAAAAAAAAGTTATGGTTAAATGTTGTTGTTTCCCTTCCCTTTTATATAGGGCTCAGACACAATTGCTCCAGTTAATCAAGTTTTTTCAAAAAGTTTTATTTTTGTACAATTTATAGTTGGTTTCTGGACTGGACTATGTCAGCCGTTGAGGGCATGGTTTGCTCCAGACACTGGGGACCAGTGTCAAACCACCAGGGGGAGAGTGTCGCGGGTATACACTTTTCTCTCTATATAAAACTGGCAGAGACACCAGCAGTGTGCAGTTCCTTGCGGTCCAGCAGGTGGCGCTGTCGCCCTGGGCTGGGGTTGAACCATTGCTGTGTACCGTGCCTCCTTTTTGTCCTCCCTCGGCAGCGGTATGGTGGGGCGGGGAACCCACCGTGCTTGCTGGGAGAGGGTATAAAGGGGTCGGCCATCTTTGTCACGGGGTCGAGTCCCAGGCACCTTCAGCCTGAGGGCGGTGGTTCGTGTCGGTCCTCTAGGCGGCCTAGGCCTAGAGGACGTCCAGAGGTCGTGTTCCATCCCAGGCACATTTAGCCCGGGGTGAGGTACTCGGATGGAGGTCTGGAGCTCAGTGCCCACCACTGAGTTCCGCGAGGGAAGGAGGTCCTAGGGAACCCAGGGATTGGGTACCCGAATCCGGAAGGCGTAATGGACCGAGGGGAGATACTCACTTTACTCACTTGAAGACCGGGTGCAGCAGATTGCCAGTGACTAGACATGTGCAATTCGTTTCGTTCCGAATTCGTTTTTTAACGAATTTCGACAAATTCGTTAATTCGGAAATATCCGAATTAACGAAAACTCATTTAACGAATTTTAACGAATATTCGTAAATTCAAATTTACGAATGTACGAATTTACGAATATACGAATTTACCAATGCACGAATTTACGAATGTACAACTATCCGGAAATTCGTAAATTTGAATTTACGAATTTCCGAATATTCGTACATTCGTAAATTTGTACATTCGTACAATCGTAAATTAGTAAATACGGAAATCTGAAATAATAATTAACTAATAACTTAACTATTACTAACTATTCAATTATAGGTATTGTAATTTCCTTTCAAATTTGGCTGTTCGTGAACTTAACGAAGTTACGAATTGTTTTCCGACATAATGAATGCCGTATCTAAACGAATGGAACGTAATGAATTAATAATAATAATAAATAACAATAATAATAATAAAAACGTTTTATTATTATTATTATTATTATTAATTTGTTCCGTTCCATTTGTTTAGATGCGGCATTTGTTATTTCAGGTTATGCGTAACTTCAGATAAATTTGTATTCGTTACGTTCACTAACAGCCAAATTTGAAAGGAAATTACAACTATAATTTAATAGTTATTTTTTCAGATTTTCAAATTTTCGGGTTTTCGAAAATATCGAATTTCCAAATTTCCGAAATTACGAATGTATAAATTTACGAATGTATAAATTTACGAACGTACGAATTTACGAATGTATAAATTTACGAATGTACAAATTTACGAATGTACAAATTTACGAATGTACAAATTTACGAATGTATAAATTTATGAATGTACAAATTTACGAATTTACGAATTGCGATCATAACGAATGACCCGAAAAACGAAAAAAAAACAAAAACGAATGAAACGAAAACGAAAACTAACGAATTTTTTGGCAGTGCACATGTCTACCAGTGACAGGTGAGCCTCCCATCGGAGACCGCCTGGAAGGAAATCCCCCCCCCCCGCTCGGAGACCTCAGCCCACTTTCATGGAGGAAAGAGGAGAGTTCATTGTGTCTGGGCCTACTCGCATCCACACCTCCTTGCTTGTTCTGTTCTTTAAGGGAGTCTAACTGATTGTGCTGTTCACTCGAGAAGAATAAAGGAGTGTTGGACTTTAATGGCGTGGGGCTCTTTTCTGGTGGACATTGTTCAAGGTAACTCCAGGTGCACAACACTGACCCGAAGGTAGAGAAAGAACTTTGCTTACACCGCACAGACATCTGTGGTGAAGGCTTGGCGTAGTGACCCCGCTCTCTCCCCTCTGAGGTACCCCTAGACAAGAAGAAAGACGAGCTGATGCAAAGAGGGGAGTGAGGAGGCCGCTACATTTAAAAAAAGAGAAAAAATTATATATTACATATATATAAATTGTGATAATACATCAAAACTCCATAGGTAAATCCGCATGAAGTGTGATAAGCCTCCTTAACCCTTTCATGACTAAGCCCATTTCTGACATTTGGTGTTTACAAGTTAAAATGCATATTTTTTGCTAGAAAATTACTTAGAAACCCCAAACATTATATATATATTTTTAGCAGAGAATCTAGAGAATAAAATGGCGATTGTTGCAATATTTTATGTCACACGGTATTTGTGCAGCGGTGTTTTAAACGCAACTTTTTTGGAAAAATTAACTTTCATGAATTTAAAAAAAATTCAAAGTAAAGTTAGCCCAATTTTTTTGTATAATGTGAAAGATGATGGTACGCTGAGTAAATAGATACCAAACATGTCATGCTTTATAATTGTCCGCATCCGTGGAATGGCGACAAACTACGGTACCTAAAAATCTCCATATGCAACGTTTTAATTTTTTTTTACAATTACCAGGTTAGAGTTACAGAGGAGGTCTACAGCTAGAATTATTGCTCTCGCTCTGATGATCGCGGCGATACCTCACATGTGTGATTTGAACATATGCGTTTTCTTTGCTGTGCGAGCTTGCAGGGACATCGGGCGCTTTAAAAAAAAAAATTCTTATTTATTTTTATAATAAAAAAATTGTGTTTTTAAAAAATATATAAAAAATTTGATCACTTTTATTGCTGTCACAAGGAATGTAAACATCCCAATCCCTCCTTTGCACTTCAAAGTATTCAGATCGCCAAAAACGGCGATTCTGAATACTGTGTATTTTTTAAAATCCGGCGCCATTGGCAGCCGAGTAACCCGGCCGTGACATCATGACGTCGCTTCCGTGGTTACAGTGAAGAGACTGAATCAAAGCCGTTCGCGGCTTTGTTTCAGTCTCTCTCTAGGCGCCGGAGGTGGCGCATCGTGGATCGGGTCTCCCGGTGGGACGGGAGGCCCGGTAAGAGCGGTGGAGGCGGCGGGAGGGGGGGATGTCCCCTCCCGCTCCTTTGGGATAACAACCGAGCGGCTTTTAGCCACATCGGTTGTTATCCCTGGAAAGCCAATCGCCGGCTCTAAAAAATGATACCGGGATGATGCCTGCGGCTGCAGGCATCATCCCGGTATAACCCCCAAAAGCCGAGGACGCATATCTGCGTCCGCTCGGCGGGAAAGGTTTCATAGCCTACTTAGTGACAATATCCACCATCCATCACCTTAAACTGCAGTGCCTCCAACAACAGCTGTAGAAACTGCTTACCAGCTCCTGTGGACCCCTTGTTACAGGGGGTCAGTCTACACCTGTGGCTTAAAACCCAGCCCTGGCCTTTTTCCACATCACACGGCTCCTCCACAATTTAGATGTCACTCTGTGAATTGGATAGGAATGTTATATGACAACGGTTAGTATGTGCAGGAGAGGAAAGTGTGGTTCTAATGGCATGCATTATGTTCAGGTGGGGCAGACAGATGATTTAAGAGTATGCAGCATGTGCAAGAGAAGATAAAAGTAGAGTTCCAGTCATATTTTTGTTTATTAAAAATCAGCAGCTACGGGGGGCGTGGCTACCGCGCGACTGCATGGACGGCTGACCTGAGAGCTCCACTCCAGCGACAGGAATCTCAGCAATCCGCGGCACTTTATACCGACCCCACCAGCCTCACCGAGTGGCTATTATCCCATTTAACATCCGGGGATGGCTAGAAAGAGAAAACCCGCCGCTCACCTGGCAAAACTGGAGGATTTCTTCTCCCCTAAGAGCAGCGGCGCGCTCCAAGATGGCGCCAGCTGCTGTTCCCCGACCTCCACAGGCGGATCCTCCTCTGCCACACCAAGCCCTGGCTCAAGGGACGGATCACACCGGCACTCTCCGGCTGTCTCAACACCTCTCTCCTGCAGCCCGGTGAAGTCAAAGCCCCGCTTATCTGCTGCTCCTCAAAGCACTAAGGTGAGTGCACACCAGAGTTCAATGGATGACACGAGGGAGCTGGCTGACACCATTAACGCTTTCCCTACCACTAATCAGCCCATCTCAGATACAACTTTAAAAGACATGCTGATTTCTTTGTGCATTTCTCTGCATTCAGACATGATGGAATGCATGAGGAACTTCAAAGCTGAGGTGGGAGAACTGGGAGGTAGGATTGACCATGTGGAAAAAAAGATGGGTGAATATGCATCCTCCTACAACTCTCTGGTGGATTCCAACAATGATCAGTCAGATGAGGTGGCCTGGCTCAAAGCTAAAGTCGCAGACCTCGAGGACAGGTCACGCAGGAATAATATTAAACTGCGTGGCATACCTGAATCAATTATACCTGCGCAACTCCACCAATACGCTCAGGACCTCATAGGTGCCTTCCTACCCTCCACACCAGAATCGGAACTGGTTATTGACAGAATCCACCGCCTCCCCAAGCATTCCCACCTCCCGGACAATGTTCAGAGGGACGTGCTGATGCGGGTGCATTTTTATCATGTAAAAGAGCAATTTATGCTGGCATTTCGCAAAAACTCACAACCCCCTGCACAATACTCTACCATTCAGGTTTTTGCGGATCTTTCGCAGTACACTATGCAGAAACGTAAGTCTCTTTTGCCCGTACTCAAGGCACTTCGAAACCACAGTATTGTGTACAGATGGGGCTATCCAACCAAACTCACTATCACACGGGAGGGCAAAACATCAGTGATCACATGACTAGAGGAAGGCCTGGCCCTTCTGCGAGAATGGGATATCTTGCCTGAACAAATTCCTGACAACCCTCCCTCCACTTCTAGGATCCATACAGGTCGTGTCGCACAAGCGAAACAACAAAAAGAAAACATAAAGTCTCAATGCCTCGGTAGCAATAATCCACCTGATCCACAAGATTCCTGACTCACTTTGGAGCTCACAGTCCACGAGTTCCCCCTCTTTGAGTAATGTGCAGTAAATCTGCAACCAGAATCTACCTTTTTATTTTACCAGTTCTATGTTTGTTTTTTTACTTTTGCTTTCCCATTTTCTATTTTTTTTATCTTCTTCCCTACCCCGTCTGAGATGGATAACAAGTTTCTAACTCTGAAGACGACCGCACGACATCTGCGCTCACCATCCGGAAATTACAGACTCGGTGGGAAAACCCTGGGCTCGATAAGGTACTGTTTTCTTTTTTCTCCACCTATAACTCATGGCTATTACAGTAACTTCCTTCAATGTCCGTGGCCTGAACCACCCGGCTAAATGCGCCTCGGTCTGGAAAGAGGCCCTTAAACTACATACTGACATTTTGTGCTTACAGGAAACGCATTGGACAACTTCAAATACCCCCTCCTTTCATCATAAAAAAATTTCCACACATACTCAAGGCCTCAGCCTCCAAAAAACAGAAAGGGGTTCTCATTGCTATCAAAGCCTCTGTGACTTTCTCCCTACAAGAGACAATCATTGATCCTGATGGCAGATACCTGATCCTAGTGGGAGTATTCAATAACCACCCCTACACAATAGTTAATCTCTACGTGCCCAATACTCATCAACTACGCTTTTTGAAAAAGCTTTTTTGCAAAATCAACGCGGTGAAACAGGGTACTCTGATAATGCGTGGAGATTATAACTTAACGGTTGACTTTGCGATGGATACCACTTCTAAGTCAAAACGCCCCCAACCGGTCCTTCAATCCTTGCTTCATGCTGAGGAAATGTACGATTCCTGGAGATGCCAACACTCGAATGAAAGAGACTACTCCTTTCACTCCTCCCGGCATAATTCGTACTCACGTATTGATCTGATTTTGGTTGATAGACTCCTGTTGCAGAAAATATCCTCCTCCACCATTCATGATATCACCTGGTCGGACCACGCACCGGTGTCCATTACGGTAGATGAGAGAAACCCCTCAACCCCAGCCTACATCTGAAGGGCTAACTCTCGACTGTTCCAACAACAATCTCAGGTGGTTTCCCTAACCAAACACCTAAAGCAATACTTTTCTTTAAATTCTCACTCGGTATCCAACCCAATTACTGTATGGTGTGCCCATAAGGCTTACATTAGAGGTATTATACTCCAACTGTGCTCGCGGGCAAAGAGGCAGAGGACACAGAAATTAGACTCCCTACTTACAGAGATTAGTTACCTAGAAACACAGAATAAAAACACATCTGACAGTTCCCTGGCCAATAAATTATCCAAGTTGCGTTCAGATCTCAGGCTCCTGTTTCTAGACCAATATGATAAACATGTTCAATCTCTAAAATTTACCCACTATTCTTCTGGCAACCGAGCAGGCAAGTTCCTAGCTCAGAGGCTAAAAGATCGCAGAGCAAAAGCCAATTTCCCCTTTCTACTTCGTAACTCAGACAGCAGCAAAATTTTTAATCCGAAGGAGATAGCAAACTCTTTTGCTGACTACTACTCCTCCTTATATAACTTATGAGATGATCCTAACACCCCCCAACCAACCGAAGATGGCATTCAATCTTTCTTGGCCGATCTCGCACTCCCTACACTATCACACTCACAGTTAGAATCTCTTAACTCACCCGTCACGGAGCCTGAGATCCGGAAGGCGATCAAAACTCTCCCAGGCGGTAAATCACCAGGTCCAGATGGACTACCTAATAGTTATTACAAGACCTTCCAAGATGTCCTTACCCCCTCACTGGAAATGGTGTTTTCTGAAGCAATGTCCTCTGCCTCGTTTCCCGCTGAAATGCTTAAAGCATATATTGTTACCATCCCAAAGCCGGGAAAAGATCCTACCACGCTGGCCAATTTCAGGCCTATTTCATTAATAAATACTGATGTCAAACTTTATGCCAAAATCTTAGCCCACAGGTTGCTCCCCATCCTGCCAACTCTGATCAAACCCGATCAAACAGGGTTCACCTCAGGTAGGCAGACATCAGATGCCACTAGAAGAGTCATAGACATTGTGCACTGTGCTACATCCAGTCGGACGCCTTCTCTTCTACTCTCTTTATTTTATTTTTTTATCTTTTTTTATTAAACTTTTTCACATTACATAACAATTAAATAACAATACAATGGAAATTTAAACCATATAGACACAACGTACATATAAAGTCTCATTATATACCCCTTTGATAAATTGGACCCAGGAGGAATGTCATTTACTAATTTTCCATTTTACTTGAGGGACTACCTATCCCTTATCTCCATAGCCCGTGTGTTCCTAATCCCCCAGATGTAGAGGCCAAGCATAGGAAAAAACAAACTACAGAAAAAAAATAAAAAAATTGATAGATCCAATGGACATAAGAAAGGAGGAGGGAGAGAAAGAGATGGAGGAAAGGGGAGGGGGGAAGGAAGGCAGGGGGGGAGGGGAGGGAAGAACAAAGAAAAACTGAAAAAAAAAAAAAGGAATCGGGGGGAGAGGGGAGAGGACCTTGTCTCCCATGTACTCCCTCTTGTAGCTAGATATGAATATAATCATAATCTAAAGTGCTTGTGCATCTTAATCTATATCTTGATAAGTACAATCTAGGTGCAATGTGCCCTACAGTGAAAAAAAAAAAAAGGTATATATATATATATATATATATATAATAATTAAAAATAATTTAAGAAGGCTCCTGTTCAAGGCCTACGCGTGTATAAAAAGGGTGAAGAGGAAATATGGAGAGGGAGGGGGACTTTATCTCCCGTCCTCTCCCTCTTATTGGTAAATACAGTCTAAGTGCAAGTGTCCTGTGTCCTATAACAATCATATACCCGTGTCCCTACTGTAAGCAAAGGAGGTGAAAAGAAAAAAAAAAGGAAGAGGGGGGAAGAATATCAAATGTATGTGATAGTTAAGTCGTCAGAGTCAAGTGGGAGAGGAAAAAGAAAAAAAAAACTTATGTACAACATAATTTAAGAAGGCTCCTACTCAGGGCCTATAGCTGTGTGCGTATGTGTACACACCTATATACACACACGGGGAAAAAAAAAAAAAAAAAGAGGTGGAAACAAAACGGGAAAGAGGAGAGGGAAGGGGAGAAAGAGAGAAAGAAAAGAATCAATACAAAAAAGGAATAAGAAAAAATACATTCCCTAGCCCCCTAGCCCCCCAGCCCCTCTATATAGGCCTCTGAGTCCTTAAACTCTCTCCATCTCTTCCAAACTCTATCATGTTTTGATCTACTTCCATTATGATTTGAGAGCAACTCCTCCATCAGTCTAGTTCTATCCATCTCTCTCAACCAGTCTCCTAATGCTGGTACCCTTTTTTCTCTCCAATTCCGTGGTATAAGTGCTTTGGCTCCATTCAACATATATGGTACCAAAGTTGTTCTATATTTTTTCCTCGTCATTTCCGTATTATGAAACAGACAATACCAGGGATCTAATTTAACCTTAAATCCACATATCTTCTCTATCAATCGTAAGATCCCTCTCCAGTATTCCTGTATCAGTGGACAATGCCACCATATATGGGCGTGTGTTCCCTCCAGCCCACATTCCCTCCAACATAAGGGTGATAACTCCTTATTTATCCTATGTAGCTTTGTTGGAACCAAATACCACTTAGTTAAAAGCTTATAATTAATTTCCTTTACTTTTGCCTCTACTGAGGTGGAGTGGGCATAGTCAAAAATTAGGCTCTTCTTTTCATCCATTATAGTTTGGTTCAGTTCTGATTCCCAGTTTTCCAGTATTTTCATTGTCTTGGGGCCCTTTGGGGGTAACAGTATCCCATATATATTCGATATCCCCTGTCTTCCCGTTCCCCCCCCCCCCTGTTCTACGAGTTTTTCCCACGGGGTTAGCTCATTCATAGCCCGTAGAGGTTTCGGTAGTGTATTTACAAAATGTTGGATCTGTATATACCTCCAACTGTCACCCCCAGAGGGTCCATATTTTTCTCTTATTTCTGAGATTGGGCACAGGATATTCCCCTTCAGTACGTCTTTCAGTTTTAATGAATCTGAGGTTGTCCATCTCATAAAGGCCTCGCGGCTCTTCCCTGGCGGGAAATAGTCTGTACCCGTGAGGGACATCAACGGACTGTTATAGAGCCATTTTTTTGTTTTACATACTCTATCCCATATTCTGAAGGTTTCTTTTGTTATTGGGGGTGTTTCTTGTGTTAAGCCTCTATATTGGTTTGGGATCCATATTCTCTTTCCCAAGTCCCCATTACACAGACTTTCCTCTATTTCTACCCATTTCTTTCTCCGTCCATTTACCTGTAGCCAGTCTGTTATCCTTTTTAGTACTGCTGCCTCATAATATCTTCTAAAATCTGGAAGGTATAATCCTCCCTCATGTCTAGGTCTAGTTAAAGTTTCTACTGATATGCGAGGCCTCTTTTCTTTCCAAATGAATCTCCTTATTATCTTCCCCAATATTTTAAAGTACATATCTGGGATTTTTATTGGGAGTGTTTGAAAGACATATAGTGCTTTAGGCAGCATCATCATTTTAATAGTATTCATTCTACCCAACCAAGATAGTTTTTCTATCGGGTATCCCTTCAATTCTGTTTTTATTTTATTCAGTAGGGGGATATAGTTGTCCTCATATAGGTCCCTCTCCTTATTGGACAAATATATCCCCAAATACTTCATCCCCTTCTGCTTCCATGTAAACGGGTAGAGGGCCCCAAGATCTCTGCATTCTTTTGGACTTAAGGATATACTTAATATTTCCGTCTTCTCTTTATTAATTTTTAGATATGAGATCTCTCCATACTTTTCGTATTCCTCCATTATCCTTGGCAAAGTTTGCCTTGGATTTGATACATACAGCATCATATCGTCCGCAAACGCAGAGATCTTGTGTTCCCTCCCGTCTACCTTTACTCCCTCTATCTCCTGATTAGTTCTAATAGTTGCTAGCAATGGCTCTAATGAGAGGACAAACAGGAGGGGGGAGAGCGGGCAGCCCTGGCGAGTTCCATTAGAAAGTGCAAAACTACCTGAGAGGGTCCCGTTGACCCGGACCTGTGCAGAGGGTTTAGAGTAAAGTGCCCCTATCCATTTAAGCATGTTGGGACCTAATCCTATATGCCTCATTGTTGCTAGCATAAATTCCCAGTCTAGTCTGTCAAAGGCCTTTTCGGCATCTACTGACAGAAATAGAACAGTTTTTTTACTTTTTTTTGCTTTTTGTATCAGGAATAGTGCTCTTAGGACGTTGTCCCTCGTTTCTCTCCCTGGTACAAACCCTGCCTGGTCGTTTTCAATCAGCTCTGGCATAAAGGGTCTTATTCTCTCTGCTATATTTTTTGCATAGATCTTTATATCCACGTTAATCAGTGATATAGGCCTATAACTAGCACATAGTGAGGGATCCTTGTCTTCCTTCTCTATAAGAGTTATGTGGGCACCCAATGCTTCCTCCCGCATTGTCATACCTCTTCCTATGGAATTCATGTATTCCTGGAAGTATGGTATCAGGATTTCTCCATATCTCTTATAGTAGAGTGAGGTATACCCATCTGGGCCCGGGCTCTTTCCCATTTTAATATTTTTAATTACTTGGCTTATTTCCTCCCTTGATATTTCCTTGTCTAACTTATTAATTACTTCTTCTACCATTGTCGGCATCTTACTCCTTTCTAAGTATTGTTTAATTTTCTTTCTTCTACACTGGGTTTCCAAGGAGCTTTGTTCTTTATTTATATTATATAAGTTTTGATAGTAATCTTGAACAATTTTAATTATATCTTTTGTAGAATACCTCATATCACCTTTAATATCTTTCATTTTAGAGATATAATTCTGTGTTTTTCTAGGCTTAATTGTCCTTGCTAAATGTTTCCCTGGTTTATTCCCTGTTGCATAGAATTTCTTGTTTATATTATTGAATACCCATCTAGTTTCTTGATCCATTAGATCCCGTAGTCTTTCTCTTTTCTCGGTTAATAATATCAAAGTTTGCTCCTCCTGGCTATCTTTGTGTTGCTGTTCCAGGCCCTGGATTTCTCCTAGTAGGGTTTGTTTCTGATGCTGCCTAATTTTATTTCTTTTGGCCTTTTCTGCTATCATCCTCCCTCTTATATATACTTTATGTGTTTCCCATAATATCGAAGGAGTGATATTTTCTATATTATTTTCTTTAAAGAATAGACCTAATTCCTTTTCTATATCGCTGGCTATCTTAGTGTCGTTTAAAAGGGATTCATCTAATCTCCATACTCCCTGGTCGACTGGGATTTCCCCTATATCCAGGGTCATCTCTACTGGCGCATGGTCAGAGAGCGTTATTGATTTTATTTCTACCCCTCTCAATCCCTCTAATAGCTGGTGGTCTAATAGGAAACAATCTATTCTACTACTCTCTTTAGACACGGAGAAAACATTCAACAGGGTACATTGGGGCTACATGACTCAGGTCCTGAGGACATTTGGGTTCTCCGGTCATATATTATCGGCCATTTTGGCTCTATATTCCTCCCCATGTGCTCAAGTCTACACATCTAATATGTTGTCCCTCCCCTTTTGTATAACCAATGGTACTAGACAGGGGTGCCCCCTGTCCCCATCAATTTTTAATCTCCTTATAGAGCCCCTAGCCGAAAAAATCAGAGCTCACCCCGGTACGCCAGTCTTCACGTTGCTAGGTAGATCACATAACATAAGCCTTTTTGCGGATGACATCATCCTCTTCTTGACCTCGCCACAGACATCTCTACTGCAGGCACACAACATTCTTAACAAATTTAGCCAAATATCTTACTATAAGGTTAATTTTACGAAATCTCTCATACTAGGCTTACACCTCTCCCCTTGCCTCCAATCCCATCTGCAAAATTCCTTTCCCTACTCATGGAACACATCCAGTATACCTTAGTTGGGACTCCAAATCACTGCAGACCCCTCTAAACTTGCAGACGGTAACTATATCCCTTTAATAGGCAAAATAACCAAGGAGACAAGCCGACTATCCAAGGTCGAACTAACTTGGTCGGGCCGTCTGGCCTCCTTCAAAATGCTCCTACTCCCACAGATTTTGTATTTCTTCTGAACACTACCCATCCCACTGAAAAACAGCCACCTCAAATCCTTAAATTCCATTCGCAAACATTATATCTGGGGTTCTAAACTACCTAGATGCTCCAAATCCCTTTTAATTAAACATAGATCGGTGGGGGGGATGGGTCTAATTGACAAAAACGACTATTTTCGGGCAGCCATACTTACCCAACTCAGGCAATGGATATCCCCATTCTCCGACATCCTCTGGTGTAACATTGAACAAGCCCTTAGTCCAACTCTAAATCTGCACAACCTTCTAATTCTTGATGTATGGAAACCTTTCTCCCTGCGCCAACTCCCACTAACACTTCAAGCTTCCTTAATGGCTTGGAGAGACCTGTGCGACTTGGCATCCAAGTCCCCCAGTACAGTAACTATCCCTATTACCATTGAGATCCTGACACACGCAATCCCACACACTAATTACTCTGATTGGCATGTCAGAGGTATCTCATGGATAGCCGATCTATACAGTAACGACACACTTAAGTCATTTGACACACTTACAGCGGAATTTGACCTTCCACCTACCGACCGCTTTAAATATATCCAGGCCTCTCACTTCCTAAAGTCAATAAAGTCCCATCACATACCCATCCAAGATAACCTATGGCAATTCTACATTAAGGAGCTCTCATCCCCGAAAGGGATTTCCCTTTTTTACACTCCCTTCCACAACAAATTGGACTTCACTGTCTCCCCTCCTTACCACAAATGGGAATTAGACTTGGGTAAAACCTTTACGCCGAACCAATGGCAATATGCATTTAGAATTACATACAAAGCTTCCAGATGCGTAAACCACTGGGAACTTACTCAAAAAATTGCTCAGAGATGGTACCTAACTCCATATAGAATGGCAAAATTGTCTCCCTCTAACTCTCCGCTGTGCTGGAGAGAATGTGATGCTGTGGGCAACATCTTGCATGTGTTCTGGCTCTGCAAACATCTTACCAGCTTCTGGAGAAATGTATTTCAATGTATTTCACGCATTACAGGAGTCCTAACACCGCCCAATCCTGAATTGGCACTATTAAACCTAGGCATTGAGAAATTCCCCCCTTGCTTCCGCATTGTAGTTACACATCTCCTGTTAGCAGCTAGATCATTGATAACTAGAAATTGGAAATCTAACAGGGTCCACAACATTTTGGAAGTTTTTGAAATTACACAAACTAACTACACATTCAAAGCTTTGTTAGCAAATAGAGATGGCAGGAAGGCGAGGTTTGATACTCGGTGGAAAATATGGGCAGAATGGTTTGATGCAAAGTAGAATAAAATATGTCTTCAGTGCCATATTACTTATGATAGCAGCAGCATTCAAACAATACCAGTACTTGTTTGGAAATGTTTAATATACATCCTGTGATTATCCATCCATTACCCCCCCCTTTTTTTTCTTCCTTCCTTTCTTGTTACTATTATTGCTTCTCTGGAATACACTATGTCGCTCTCCCAAGGGTGTAATATGTGCTCACTCAACTCATGTATTATTATACCCCCGTTTGACCCAACCCATTACTATGCGTACTGTATGTTTGGGTCACCTGTTGCTTATGGTGTATTCTTGTTCTCCTTGTATTCTCAGTACTATTTTGTACTTTACTTTGTACTTTAAAAAATCTCTAATAAAAAATAATTAAAAAAATAAATAAATCAGCAGCTACAAAGTGTAGAGCTGACTTTTAATAAACAGCCACTCACCTGTCCCACGATCCAGCGGTGTACTCACCCGGGCTGTGTTCTCCCCGTGTCCTCCCTCAATGGCACCGGCATCTCTACTATGGGCACCCAGCTGTGACAGCTTGCGGTTTCACAACCGAGTGCCCACTGTGCATGCGCAAGCAGCGCTGCGCTCGTTGACAAGTCCCAAAGTCTTCTAGGACCTGGCATGTGTCCCACAAGTCTTTGGGAGGGAGAACTTCTGCTCTGATCGTCTAAGGCGACCGGAACAGAAGTGGGAGCAGATACCTGTCAAAATCAGTTACCTGCTCCCCCCCTTCCTCCCCAAAAGCTCAGTTTTACAAACAGGAGGCGGGAGGAGGCTTTAAAGTGGAAGTTCCACTTTTGGGTGGAACTCTGCTTTAAGCACAGCCATGCAGCGTGTTGTAGGTAAAGAGTGTGGATGGTATGATGGCAGGCAGTGTGTAGAGAAGAGGAATGTGCAGGGACAGTATTTAGAGGAAAGCAATGTGTAAGGGTAGGGTGGTGTTGTTTGTCATGTCCTCCATGTTCCCCATAAACTCGTTGGGCACCAAGTGTGGGTCACATATGAGGCCTACCCCAGGTTGGGTTCTTCAGGCTAAGCCAGGTGATGAACGAGGTCACTCATCACAGCACAGGGGTAACACCTTGCCTGAAGATGTGCTCACCAGGCGAGGACCACATTCATTTGAAAGTCAAAAATGAAGGCAGTCTCTCAACTCAGAGATGAGCCACTTGTGTGCAGTGTTCTTCCAAAATGTTGTTCCTTGTGCCACACACTTGAACAAGTGTATCTGTTGCATTAGGAGGGACATGCAGAGCCTATGCCCACTCCACTAGTCAGTGTACTGCTGTTACCTCACTCCCAGTAACAGAATTTGTCCCCAACAAACACATAGCACAGACCTCATGTGGGCTCCACTTATACCTTCTCGTTCGGTACCAAGTGATCAGGCATTAGATCTCTGTAACACTAATCAGCTACCGGTGATTAACAGAGACAGACAGCAAGGAAGGTAGCCAAATGCCAATCATCCTCTCTACCAGAGAACCTGCCCCCTATTCAGGTATCAGGCCAATGACTGGTTGCTGTTCTTCTTTCTGGTTACCCATAGCAACTTTTTTGCAAGTTAAGCTTTTGTAGTGACGTTTCACGGGCCCCAATGTGCTAGTTCAGCCGACCCAGACTTCTTAGAGAGATATGCCGGGACCCCTTATGTACCCCTTGAGTGGCTTCAGACCAAGCTTTGAGCAGAGAAAACAACTTTACTGAACATTTTAGAAAAAAAAGGGGCCACACTTTTTTCGACGGGATTCTCGCCCGTGTGTACAGGGCTTAACTCCACTTTTGTTGAGAAAAAAACATTCCCTCTGGGGGATCTATGTACATTGCAAGGATTTTAACAAGCTTTGTTCCAGATTCCTACCTTTTGTTATTTTGAAGAAATCCTTGTATGCTTGTCTGTGTGAATCTGTATGGGAGTGGTTTCATAATTACCAATCAGCTGCTGCACCTGTAGGGCTCTAATGAGGAAAATTGCAGGGTCTGCATCCCTTTGGACGTGATTTCCTATTGGAGGGGTGTCTCACCAAAAATGACATTTGTGTTGCAGGGGATGCCTAAAATCTGACTTGTATCCTAGTACAGACTTCTTAGAAAATTAGTAAGCCAATCACACTGGCAGGAGATTATGTTTCTTGGGGGTGTTCTGTACACATTCTGTGTACAGAACACCTCCAGGTAGCCATATTGCATTTTACAGAAAATGACAGCTCTGCAGATTGAAAAAGAAGGGTAATGTTTAATATCATTCAATTACAATATGACTTGTGTAGCAATTCTATATGCGATATATATTTTTTTGCTATTTTTTTCCCCATGAAAGTGGCGTTACCCTTTAGGCTTTGACATAAAAAAAAAACTGGAAGCTGATCGGTTTCTATGCAGAGCTGTGCCAGATTTTGCACTCTCTAGTTTTAGTAAATCAATCCCAAATCATTCTCTGATTAGAAAAGGTGAAGATGAGGGGAGGTGAGGTTGTAATCTCTACAGGGCCGCCATCAGGAATTTTGGGGCCCCTTACACAGCTTCAGGCATGGGCCCCCTGGAGCAGAGAACCAGGGGAGGGGTGCTGCCGCTGCAAATTGAGAAGCAGGGGGGGTGCGCCACAAATTGAGAAGCGGAGGGTGCTGCCGCCGCTAATTATTGAGGTCGGGGGTTGCCATCTGGGCCCTTGGGGACCTCCGGGCCTCTGGGGACCTCTGGGCCCCTTACAAAAAATAATTAATAAATAAAACAAAAAAAAAAAATACAATTAAAAAAAAAAATTCTAAAAAAAAAAAAAGGGGGGGTTGCCATCCGGGGCTTCTGGTCCCCTTCCAAAAAAAAAATGTAATTTTTTTTTTTAAAAAGGGGGTTGGCATCTGGGCCCCTGGGGCCCTTACAAAAAATAAAAAATAAAACTAAATAAATAAATAACGAATTTAAAAAAAAGAAATAAAATAAAAAAAAAATGTAAAAAATTTTTACATTTTTTTTTTTTTTTTATAAAAAAAATAAAAAAAGGGGGGTTGCCATCCAGGGCCCTGGGGACCTCCGGGGCCCTTACAAAAAAAAAAGTAAAAAACTGCCTGTACCCTCCTGATGGCGGCCCTGAATCTCTATATCATCCAAACAGAGAATGGCAACTGTTGTTATGCAGGTTGGTAGAGGCATTTTAGTAGCCTTCCTACCCTGACTAAAGTGGCTAATCTAAAAATTTCAACATCAAATAATTTTTTTAAAATGAATATGTATGATCAAATATGCAAAAATATGATAACTATATCAAACAGTACTTTTACATAAACATTGCAAATTCTCCACATATATGTTCATTAAAAGTACACTATGAAGTTTATTTACTAAAACTGGAGAGTGTAAAATCTGGTGCAGCTCTTCATAGAAACCAATCAGCTTCCAGGTTTTTTTGTCAAAGCGTAATTGAACAAGCTGAAGTTAGAAGCTGGTTGGCTGCTATGCACAGCTGCACCATATTTTGAAATCTCCTGTTTTATCAAATAAACAACTCTACTTTCCTTTTAAGGCTCCATGTACACAGAAGCTCAAAAACGGTCGTTTTGAACGCCAGATTTCTGGCAGAAAAAGCTTCTTTAAAATATAGCTTTTATCAGCGGTTTTTACTAGCGTTTTTCAGTGTAGCGCTTTATAGCTTTTTTTTTTTCAATGGATCAAAAAACGCTAAAAAATGCTGGCGACCAGCGTTTTTGAGCGTTTTTTGAGCGTTTATTAGCGTTTTTCAGCATTTTGCGTGTTTTTGCGTTTTTTCCTGCCAAAAAAATGCACTTTGAACGCAAATTTCTTGCGTTCAGTAAAAAAACCATTAACTCCACTGCTCATTAACGCTAAAAAATGCTATGTGTACATGAACACATAGGCTAACATAGAGTGCAGTTAATGGGCTTTTTAAAAAAAACTCCAAAACGCCAATAAATAGGATTTTTTTAAGATCAATGTTGAATTCTGAGCAAAATCTGCAGCAATCTACTTGCAGCAATCTACTTTTCTAAATTTTCAGGTCTTTCCCCCTGTACTCAATTAGTAAATTGTGCCAGAGAACTGTTATGTAGCTTACTTTCAGCCAACAGGCAAAAAATACTGATATTTCAATAGCATTTACCCTTATTTGGCAGCAGGTCCTGCCGAGATGCAGCATGCCAGCAAGTGCACTTGGTGTTTTGATTCCTGTGGCACCACCCATTTTGAGATTTGTGGATTTTTGCAGATGATTTGCATTAAACCTACAGTTCTACTTTCAGAGTTTGTTTTAGGTTTAAAAAAGACTTGTCCATACAGAAGCAACCTCCCTTTTACCCCGACCCCACTTTACTTACCAAAAAGCCCTCACTGTGTCGTTCTTCTCTGCGTATGGCACTAAACTGACTGCTGTCAGTGACCTAGGGCAGTGTTTCTCAACTCTAGTCCTTAAGGCGCCCCAACAGATCCCTCAGATGAAACGGCTGTGGTAATTACTAAAGCAGTGAAACTGATCAAATCAGCTGTGCAAAAAAATGGAAAGCCTGAAAAGATGACCTGTTGGGGCACCTTGAGGACTGGAGTTGAGAAACACTGACCTAGGTAAGAGGTGGGGTCACTTTTCTAATCATGTAACTATTTTTAGTAAATTTACCCCTTTTTGTTTTTAGTAAATCAACCCACGTGTCTTTTTAAAATTAGGGTTGGGGTTAAGTGGCAGGGCAATTGATACACTAAGTTCAGAATCTCCAAATACAGTTACACCTGCACAAGCTACAGCTATCCACCCTCCACTGGCAAATTCTGCCCCACCCTAATTGTGCATGACATTTCATTTCATGATTATTACAGGAAAGAGTTTTTATGGCATTAAAAAAGTATCTGCATATGGTGACAGATATGCTGGCACACCACTGACTGAAATAACCTGGTTTGCCTAATCATAAGCAAGTATGAATAATGCTAGGACTGTAAACCCAAAATGATAAGCAAGCTACCAGGCGGTGTTTTGAGTATACCCTAAGCTGTCTCAGGTCACCTAATTTTGTAAACATTTCTATGAAAATAAAAAAGGTGGGTTTATAAAATACTTGAAGTGGTGGCTTTGATGATATTATTTATAGAAAATCTTACCAAAAAAGAAAGAGATGTTCTCTGATCAATTATTTTATTTTTCAGAAAATGATCAGTTTAGTAATAGTAATATCTAAGGCAAACGTTGAGAGATCTACCCCCAGTCCAAATACTCTACTGTAAGTCAAAAGTTTCCAGCTAAGAACCTTACTTATTTTGACCCCTCTGCCATAAACTGAAGGTAATCTAGGTGCCACTAGGGATGAGCTTCGAGTTCGAGGTGAACTCATGTTCGACTCGAACATTGCCTGTTCACCCGTTTGCCGAACAGCAAACAATTTGGGGTGTTCGCGTCAAATTCGAAAAGCCGCGGAACACCCTGTAAAAGTCTATGGGAGAAATCTAAAGTGCTAATTTTAAAGGCTTATATGCAAGTTATTGTCATAAAAAGTGTTTGGGGACCCGGGTCCTGCCCCAGGGGACATGTATCAATGCAAAAAATAGTTTTAAAAACTGCAGTTTTTTCGGGAGCAGTGATTTTAATAATGCTTAAAGTAAAAGAATAAAAGTGAAATATTCCTTTAAATTTCGAACCTGGGGTGTGTGTATAGTATGCCTGTAAGGTAGCGCTTGTTTCCTGGGCTTAGAACTGTCCCTGCACAAAATGTCATTTCTGAAGGAAAGTAATTTAAAAGTACTTGCGGCTATAATGAATTGTCGGCTCCCGGCAATACAGAGAAAAGTCATTGAAAGTCATTGATAAAAAAATAAATAAATGCTTGGGGGTCACCCCAAATTTAATTACCAGACCCTTCAGGTCTGGTATGGATATTAAGGGGAACCCTGCGCCAAATAAAAAAACAAAAAGACGTGGGGTTCACCCCAAATATCCATACCAGACCCTTCAGGTCTGGTATGGATTTTAAGGGGAACTCCGCGCCAAATTAAAAATAAAATGGCGTTGAGTTCCCCCAAAAATTCATACCAGACCCTTATCCGAGCACGCAACCTGGCAGGCCACAGGAAAAGAGGGGGGAACGAGAGAGCCCCCCCCCTGAACCATACCAGGCCACATGTCCTCAACATGGGGAGGATGCTTTGGGGTCTGGACCCCAAAGCACCATGTCCCCATGTTGATTGGGATAAGGGCCTCATCCCCACAACCCTTGCCCGGTGGTTGTGGGGGTCTGCGGGTGGGGGGCTTATCGGAATCTGGAAGACCCCTTTAACAAAGGGGACCCCCAGATCCCGCCCCCTATGTGAATTGGTAAGGGGTACATTGTACCCCTACCATTTCACAAAGAAAGTGTAAAAAAACAAAAAAAAAAACACACAGACACAGTTGGGATAAGTCCTTTATTAAAAAAAAAAAAAAGATTCCAGCAGTGGTAATCCACTCTCGATCTCCACTCCAGTGATGTCGGTATCCAGCGACGGATGATCTGCAGGCTCCAGCGATGATGTCCAGCGAGGAACAGCACACGGTCCTGTCTCCACCGGAGACACCCCGGAATGACGTCGCGGCAGCCTAACAGGTCTTATGTAGCTGAGGACGGGGCCCCCCTCACATAACCCCGTCCCCCTCTGACGCAAGGGGAAACCCGGGCTTTCCAAGTGACGTGCGGGTGACCCCGCACCCTCTGATTTAACGGGAAACCTGCATTACATCAGAGGGGGGCGGGTCACCCGTCACGTCACTGAGAAAGCCCGGGTTTCCACTTGCATTAGAGGGGGACGGGGTCACATGACGGGTGGCCCCGTCCTCAGCTACATAAGACCTGTCAGGCTGCTGCAACGTCTTTCCTGGGGTGTCTCCGGTGGAGACTGGACCGTGTGCTGTTCCTCGCTGGACATCATCGCTGGAGCCTGCAGATCATCCGTCGCTGGATACCGACATCACTGGTGTGGAGACCGAGAGTGGATTACCACCGCTGGAATCTTTTTTTTTATTTTTAATAAAGGACTTATCCCAACTGTGTCTGTGTGTTTTTTAACCATTTTTTACACTATCTTTGTGAAATGGTAGGGGTACAATGTACCCCTTACCAATTCACATAGGGGGGGCCGGGATCTTGGGGTCCCCTTTGTTAAAGGGGTCTTCCAGATTCCGATAAGCCCCCCGCCCGCAGACCCCCACAACCACCAGGCAAGGGTTGTGGGGATGAGGCCCTTGTCCCCATCAACATGGGACATGGTGCTTTAGGGTCCAGACCCAAAAGCATCCTCCCCATGTTGAGGGCATGTGGCCTGGTACGGTTCAGGAGGGGGGGGCTCTGTCGTCCCCCCTTCTTTTCCTGCGGCCTGCCAGGTTGGGTGCTCGGATAAGGATCTGGTATGGAGTTTTGGGGGGAACTCCACACCATTTTTTTTTTATTTGGCGCAGAGTTCCCCTAAAATCCATACCAGACCTGAAGGGTCTGGTATGGATATTTGGGGGGAACCCCACGTCTTTTTTTTTTTTTATTTGACGCAGGGTTCAACTTAATATCTATACCAGACCTGAGGGGACTGGTAATTGAATTTGGGGGGATCCCCACGCATTTCTTTTTATTTTTTATCAATGACTTTCAATGACTTTTCTCTGTATTGCCGGGAGCCGACAATTCATTATAGCCGTGAGTACTTTTAAATTACTTTTTTTCCTTCAGAAATTACATTTTGTGCAGGGACAGTTCTAAGCACGGGAAACAAGCGCTACTTTACAGAAATACTATACACACACCCCAGGTACGAAATTTAAAAGAATATTTCACTTTTATTGTTTCACTTTAAGCATTATTAAAATCACTGCGTCCGTTTTTAAAAGGTTTTTTTGCTTTGATACATGTCCCCCGGGTCCCCAAACACTTTTTATGACAATAACTTGCATATAAGCCTCTAAAATTAGCACTTTAGATTTTTCATGTTCGTGTCCCATAGACTTTTACAGTGTTTGGATGTTCGAACAAATTTATTGCCTGTTCGCATGTTCTGATGCAAACCGAACTGGGGGGTGTTTGGCTCATCCCTAGGTGCTACACAGTCCATGTCTGCTACTAAATATGTCTCACCTATGATTCTCTTATCATATGGGTAAGTTCAGTGGCAAGACGTCTGTATTGGATTCTGTTTTATATCATAATCCAACTATGACTAAGCCTTGCATACAATGTTTTTCCAGTTAAAACATGTGTACTATACATTAGTATGCATCATCTCTGCAGTTTATTTTCACATAACTTGTGCATCTCCAGTTTTAATTACTAAATATTTGAAAAATCTAATCTAGAAATTATAAATTAAACATAATTTCCACAAACATATATTGAATACATTATTAGTAGAGAATATGTTAATTGCATTAGCACTTTTCTATTCACTAGAGGTTGCTTTGTTACACAAAACCTTAAATGCTCAATTACTTAGTAAATTCTTTGGAGACTGGAATCATTTTTTTTCTCATTTTAATTGTCATATTTGTTACTGCAATGTGCAGAGTGAAAACAATTGGGTGTAGGCATTGGGGAGTATAACAAACAAAACAAGAAAATGTGTATTTTCTTTACAGATAGCTAACATGTTATGAAGACTTTGTATCATATACATATTGGTATAATGAAATGACCTACTTATAAAGGGGTTTAAGCTTGCAAAAGTTAAAAAAATAATTTTTTCAAGTTGGCGCAGACCAACAGCATAGCAGCATAACATTTTAATTTTTAATTTACTTTAGCACTTTACGTTAGCATGCAGCAGAGCAGTGTTCTCACCCTTTTTTTAGTCAAGGCACCCTTTAAAAACTATGGAACAGTCTCGAGATACCCCATTATAAAATGTAAAAACGATTCTAATAGCTTTATATAACGCAGCAACATCCACACATGTTCTGTATGACGCCCAGCAGTAGAGGTAAATTATTCTTCCAAAGCAAATTCATTTTTACAAACTGGTACTTATTAGTATTCCAATTCTCTTCTCCATCACTCTGCTAATGTGACCCCAACGCTTATGGAAAGAGGCAAGGGAGTTTCAAACAAGGATGCTATTGGTCGTTAGGGCTCCAGCAGCTAGAAGCTTGTAATGGTGCACAATGAAAACTGTGGCTTTGTGTAAGTAAAAGGTAGACTTCATCCACACGCTGGCTTGTCTACAATTTTTGGGTAATTTTTGTCAAGGCTCCCCTGAAGAAACCTCAAGGAACCCCAGGATGCCTGGGCACCCTGGTCGAAAAAGGCTGCAACAGAGAGTGGACTAGTCAGCATAATGTGATCTAGTCACTTTTGTAACCAACAAGTGACAATGGCACAGAGTTAGAAATGGACATGGCAGAGGAGATGACAAGAAACTCTGGAGCATCAAGGCATCTGTTAGAAGAGAATATCACACAATTCAAGTGGAATTAAGTTTTTGTGTTTTTTTTTTTTCTCAGGATGTAATGTCCAAACTTGGTGGGGTGACTATAATGCATGTATTTGTAGCGCTACCCCCAGTTAAAACAAGATGGGCCTAGGCAGTCACTAGGCCTAACAAAGTAAAAGGGTAACGAAGTGAGCAAGTGCTTGCTCACCACTCCGGACGCGATCCCAGTCCGGGCTTCCACCACTGTGTATACGCACACAGTGTCTCCAACGGCCGGGTCTCCGGTCCAGCTGATGTTCGCAAACTCGAACAGAAACAGCTGCCACCCAGGCTCCGCAGTGGGGTGGAAGGCTCTTTGGTCGGTATGCAAGGCCCAGGCTTCAGGCCTTACACAGCAGCAGATCCGCACAGGGAGTCCTATTGCTTGTAGTTCGGTGTCCAAAGAGACCGAGCCTAGCCTCGCCCTCTTCTTATATAGCCCCACCCATGAGTCTCTGCGGTGGCCCAATGCACCCTGGGTGCCGAACGGGGTTCTGGGTAACGTAGTCCAGGGGCCTTAAAGGAGACCCCGCTACACACTCCCCCCACTTAAACTCTTTGGTCCCCAAAGATAAAAGTTAACACATACTATGCACAACATTTGACAAAGCTGTGTATGTTGTCGGCAGAGGAAGTTCCCACCAAAAACGAGAGGGTATACTTCCCTGCCCACAGGTCACACTGTCATTCGTGGCCTGCCTAGCTGTGCCAGCGGGTGAGTTGGGGTTGCCCTCCACCAAATAAACAGTGGAGGGATCAGGGGCTTTCACACTCCTCCTGGCAGTGACCACAGTGTCTTCTGAGCTCTCCCCCATTTGTGGGTAAGTAAATTTTCGGGGAGGCCTTATGGTCCTTCTCATCCTCCGTTCCCTTGGGATTTCTGATTCTGGTAATACAGGCTCCTCTTCTGGAACCGACTTGGGAGTTTCCACTGGTTCTGGGATGCTCGACTCAGGAGTAGGGAGGTACATAGAATCTCTCGGATCCTCCTCTAAGAGTAAGTTACGGCATCTTCCCAAGAATCTGACAAAGGGCTGGACGGTATGAACTCAGTAGCTTCTGCATTCAGTTTGGAGCTCACTGGAGATGATGGGCACCCGGTTGACTCCTTCCCTGGGGCCCTCTGAAGTTTTCCGCCGGCTTGCGGTTATTCATTTTTTTCTTCTTGGGACTGGAACACACTTTGGCGATATGACCAGCCCCTCCACAGTTGAAACAAATCGCATCCCCCCAATCTTGCAGGGATGCGGGCGCTGAGGTGTCTGGAAACAGCTCCTTCCTCTGACTTTCCCTCTCTGGTACCCCCTGATCCTTGGCCATCAGGGAGGTCAGCATCCCCAATACTTGGGACATCTGTGACTTCAAGGTATCCACCTCTGAGTCTCTCTCTAGGGTCATGGCCGTCCTGACCATCACCGCCGGAGGATGGGTTGGTTCAACTGTTTGGTTCCTTCTTTTGTCTTCCAACATAGCCTCTTCCTCTCTGACCACTCGGATTAAGTCGGGGTACTCCAGGCTCTTCCCGTCCTGTCGAGTGCGTAACGCCAATGAGATGGGGTCTAGGGGCTGAGCTCCCCGCAACACCTGCTGAACACGGGCCTCATCCACCTTCCTTGGATCAATTCCCTTCTTCAGTATAATTTTATGCAGGATCTTATCCAGACACCTCATGAACTCTGACAGTTTCTCTCCTGTCTTTTGGTAGCAGTGTTCCAGCTGGTAAGTGAGCTCAGTGACTTTCTCTGTTCCACCGAACACATTCTGCAAAATGTCCAGATAATCCTGTGTATCACAGTCTTTCTTGCTCAGCTTGAGGTTGCGTATGGCCTCCAAGGCAGGCCCCTTAGGACTCTCTGTGATTCTCTGTTTCTTTTGGTGTTCTGGGACTTCCCATTCTTCTAAAGCCTGAGTGGCACCGTCTAGCCACTCCTCAAATCCCTCTTCCCTCGAAGGTACAGGCTTCCTTCCAGAAAATATCCTAAGTTTTCTGTATCCCGACATCGGGTAGTCTGTAGGATCCTTCCTTCACTGGGCTACAATCTCCCCCAGGACCGCGCATAATTCTGCGCTGAGGGTGGCCGGTGGTGATCCGGGACTCTCTTTCTTATGCCTTCCTGCTTTTGGGGACTGCACTGGAGATATCTGTGGAGGTGATGGAATTGGTGTCTGAAACCATCCTCCCCTGACTGGCAGCGCATGCATTAAGCTATTGGTCTGATCATCCATTGCTGTTATGCTTGGACTTTTGAAATGCTCTGGGATTTCATTCTTCCATTCTATTAGTGCGTGGGTCAGCGAAGAATTCGACCTGACATCCATGACCCATGCTTTCTGGTGTGGGGATAGCGACATTATTAGCTGCTTTATCGCTACTTCTTGCCAGATCCCCGGGAGTTCAATAACTACTGCCGCGGCTGAATCGGTGCCAGCCAACGCGCACCACCGTTCCACTTCTAATGGGTCCATGCTGGTACTTTTGGCGCGTTGCTTGCTGTATCAGGATCCCGGACTCGAGAGCCCCCACGTGTAGCGCTACCCCCAGTTAAGAGAGCCACTGAGTTTTGTTTCGGGCCCTGTATACAGCCCAGCCAACCCCCGGCAATCTACTCAGCCCACACTGGCACAGTTAGTCTAGGGATTGTTACCTCGTAACGGTCTATACCTGATTATACACAATCTGGCAGCATTGATAGATAACCACTATCTGCAAACATGACACCAATACCCATGTGATAAAATATAACTGGATTTACTTTGATGTAAAGATTCAAAGTTAAACACATCACATAATATACATGCAGAGCCCTGCAGCAATAAACATATACCTCAGTGATAGTGCAGAGTGATCACCAGCCACGTGCAACTATCTTTTTTCTATGCGCAATATGGCGCAGCAACAAAGTTTTAACCCCCACCCTGGTCAGGCCTGACTAAGATTAAAACTCAGTCCCTTATGAGAATAATTCTTCGAATGCTACTTGAACGGTGGTGCACTTTCAGGAAACAATATTTGTAATCCAACAGTAGTAAATTAACAAGATGGGCCAAGGCAGTCACTAGGCCTAACAAAGTAAAAGGGTAACGAAGTGAGCAAGTGCTCGCTCACCACTCCGGACGCGATCTCAGTCCGGGCTTCCATCACTGTGTATCCGCACACAGTGTCTCCAACGGCCGGGTCTCCGGTCGAGCTGATGTTCGCAAACTCGAACAGAAACAGGTGCCACCCAGGCTCCGCAGTGGGGTGGAAGGCTCTTTGGTCGGTATGCAAGGCCCAGGCTTCAGGCCTTACACAGCAGCAGATCCGCACAGGGAGTCCTATTGCTTGCAGCGCGGTGTCCAAAGAGACCGAGCCTAGCCTCGCCCTCTTCTTATATAGCCCCACCCATGAGTCTCTGCGGTGGCCCAATGCACCCTGGGTGCCGAACGGGGTTCTGGGTAAGGTAGTCCAGGGGCCTTAAAGGAGACCCCGCTACATATTATAAACATGTCATTCATAATAATAAACTTTTCTGGGGTGTTGCAGCACTACAACAAAGCATCAGTATGGACCCATGAAGCAGATAAGGTGAGACAGGAATAAAGTATTTTTATTTATTTTTTTCAAAGAGAAAATATCTTTCAAGTTGTATTTAAGAAGCAGAGCTGTAAAGCATTGTCAAGGTCAATAGTCAGTGGAATAAAAAAAAAATCATATTTTATTTTTCTTTTAAAATATATTTTACTTTTATACTTTTTAAGTTCAGATTAGATGAGATTTTTAATGAGACGTATTTCTGCACATTACCTTGACGGAGAGCTGTGAGGGCAGAAGTTAAAAAAATAAGTTGTTTTTAAGGTTTAAGGTGATAATATTTCAATTGTATTCATATTAAAAAAAAAGGTGATAAAATAATTTTAACCATTACTGTAGTTGGTCTTCTTCCTTGCTCTGTAGCACTAATTTCAATGGTGCTTAATGTAATGTAACTCGTGAAAGCTATATTTACCCACTATGGGCCAATTCTGACATTTCTCTCATGCAAGTAAAAATTTTTGCTTGAAAATTACTTAGAACCCCAAGCATTATATTTTTTTTAAGCAGAGGTCCTTGAGAGTAAAACGGTTGTTGTTGCATTTTTTCAGGTAAAAATACATTTTTTTTATATTTTTTATTAGTTTATAAAAATACAAGTACAGAGCTTTAGAGTACATAGTCAGGGATACAATTCGCATTTATATAAATCACAAGCTGCTGAGTTCTTCCATGACAATCATCCATACGAGTGTATAAAGCAACCATCTGATCACTCACTCAAAGTTGGCCCGTAACCATTTAAACCGTTTAAAACATAAGAAATAATGATAGAATGAAAAATTACGTTCATCTATTAAACATTTATTAACTATTGACCAAATTTTTGTTCCTTACTCCTTTACCTAAATAAAGTACCTGTATAATATTGACTTGCCTAAAGTACATATTTTGTGCAACAAATTATCTAGTAGGCCTGTAGGTTCCCCATAAGTTCCAGTTATTTGTGAATTCCTGTAATTTCCCCTCTTTAACAGCAATGGATTTTTCGTATGAATAAGAGTCATCAACTAAATTTAATACTTCCCCAACCCGCGAGGGTTCTGTCGATTTCCATTTACGGGTTAATACCAGTCTGGCTGCATATAGGATGTGCATTACAAGTAAGCGGTATTGCTTCGGGTAGATATCCATGTCTACACTTAATAAAGCTTGTTCCACCTTCAGTCTATTAAGTATCCCTGTTATATTAGCTATTACCCGAGCTATTGCAGCCCAGAAGCTACGTAGAGATACACACAGAACCAAAGCACATGGGCCAAAGTGCCCACATGTCCACACTCCCTCCAGCACAGGTTGGATGTATGGCCTTGAAATTTAGCCAATACATATGGGGTTCTGTACCATCACAGTTGTATCTTCTGTGCTATTTCTCTGTAGTTAGAGCATTTGGTATGAGAGTGGTTCGCTTTTATCGCTCGCATCCACTGTTCTTTAGATATGGTTATATTCAAGTCCGACTCCCATTTCATGAATTGTTTCGGGGTTACAAAATGGAGTTTACTTTGCAGTAGGTTATAGAATAGTGTTATTCCTTTTTTGGGCTTGGGAAAAGAGTGCCATAGGTCATAGATGGTTTCCGGGATGTCTATATGTTGTGTTTTAATGGCATTTATGATACCAGTAATCCTGGCATAGACCATAAATTCTTTCTCAGGGACAAACTTTGTAGTTTGTAGTTCAGAGAAAGGAATGAGACGTTCCTGGACAAACATATCAGAAATATGAACTATACCATACTTCTCCCAGTGTCTTACCTGTAGATTCGGAGATAGAAATGATAGTGCTGTCACTGGGATCGGTAATTTTTTATGAGCAATATTGGGATTTTTATTTGCCAAGAAATATTCCCATGCCGATACTGATACTGTGGCTGCTACTGTTGGGATTTTCTTACAGGGTGAGTGTTTATCTGAGAGTGTGATCAACAACAGGTTTTGAATCTCCCCATGTCCTATCTGAGCCTGCTCTGCCCTACACCAATGGATGGGGTCTGAGGAATGAAACCACGCTTTAGCCTGGTCCAATATTGCTGCCATATGGTAGTCCTTGATATTGGGCACCCCCATTCCTCCTGCCGTTCTGTGTTTCATAAGTAAATTATGAGAGCACCTGGCTTTTTTCCCTTCCCATATAAATTGAGATAAGGTCCTTTGCATAGCTACATAGAATGAGCTAGGTATTTGGAGTGGCAGGGCTCTAAAGTAGTATAATAATTTGGGAATTAAAAGCATTTTATACGCTGCTAGCCTACCAGACCAGGTGAGATAAAATTTCTTCATTCTAACCATTTCCTGTGTAAAATTGTTTATTAAGGGCTCAAAGTTGCAGTTGTAGAGTTGGGAGACTGATTGGGTCAGTGTAATACCTAGGTATTGTATCGTCTTCTCTGCCCAGGGAAATGGTAGCTTCTCTTTAATGAGAGATTTTGTATTACTGTCCACCCCTAGTCCAAGTATACTGGATTTGGTCGCATTCACTTTGTAATAAGACACCGCATTGAACAACTCTAGTATCTCATGCACCACAGGTAGGGAACGAGCCGGATCGGAGAGTGACAGAATCACGTCATCTGCGAATAATGTAATTGTATGCTCCTCTTTGCCCAATCGGATACCCTGAATTTGGGGGTTTGTTCTTATTTTCTCAGCTAAAGGCTCCATCACGAGAGCAAAGATCAGGGGTGACAAAGGGCACCCCTGTCTTGTGCCGTTCGCGATAGAGAATTGCTCCGAGAATATGCCCTCTGTAAAAACCATAGCTGAGGGATTTGAATATAAAGCAGAGATGGCAGAACATATGTGCCCTGAGAAACCAAATCTCCCAAGAACTCTGGACAGATATCCCCAGTGGATCCTGTCAAAGGCCTTCTCCGCGTCCAATGACAGGAGAACTGAGGGCCTCTTAGAAGTGGAAGAGGAGTGTATTAAATTTATAATTCGTCTTGTGGCATCCGTGGCTTGCCTACCCACCACAAACCCCACCTGATCTTGTTTAATCAAAGTGGGGAGCAGTTTCGCAATTCTATTGGCCAAAATCTTTGCATATACCTTTAAGTCAACATTTAAAAGCGAAATAGGCCTGAAATTCTGTGCTCTGTCCGGCTCCTTCCCTGGTTTAGGCAATGTAACCACTGTAGCTTGTAGCATTTCTGCAGGAAATGAGGCAGAGGAGGCAGCAGCATGGAACACTCGCAGCAGTATAGGTGATAATATATCAGTACATTTTTTGTAGTATTCCGAAGAATACCCATCAGGGCCAGGTGATTTATTATTTGGGAGGTTTAAAATGGTTCTAGTAATTTCAGAAGTAGAAATCGGAGAGTTTAAGTATCACAAATCCTCTTGGGATAGCTGGGGGAGTGATATGTCCTCTAGAAAGCTTTCTATAAATTGTGGGGTGGGTTGGGGCGTTTCAGAATCGCTCTGTAGGTTATACAAACTGCAATAATAGCTACTAAATGCATCTGCTATCTCCTTAGGGTTGGTTAGTTTGGAACCGCTCTTGGGGTGGTATAAGTGTGGGATTTTTTGTTTCATCACTTTCTCCTTAATTTGATTCGCTAGTAATTTGCCAGCTTTGTTGCCATGCGTGTAGAAATTGGACCTAAATCTATGGGTGATACGAACATGCTGTGAGATAAGTAATGTCCTAAGGTCATTTCTAGCTGCTGCTAATTTATTGCTAGTATCCATGGTAGGGTAGGCTTTGTTTTGAATATCCAACTTTGTAATATTTTCTAGAATAGAGTTCATGTGCTGCCCCCTCTTTTTTCTCAGAGATGCACTATGTTTCATTAGCAACCCTCTTATAAACGCTTTATGGCTGTTCCACAAAATAAACGGGTTTACACCCGTGGTGTCGTTTTTGGCAAAGAATTCTAGCAGAGATGTCTCAGTGTCTTTGGCAATATTTGGATCTGAAAATAAATGGATATCATTTTTCCACCTATTTGCCCGGGTAGTGAATCCCCGGCTTCCCACTGTAATGGATACAGGAGCGTGGTCAGACCACGTAATGTGACCAATGTCCGTATGTGAGATTTTTTGTAGCAAAAATTTGTCCGTTAGGAACATATCAATCCTCGAATAGGACATGTGTACTGGGGAGAAATAAGTAAAATCCTTTTCAGTGGAATGTTGGCACCGCCAAATATCATAAAGATTATTTGCTCTGATATAGTTCGATAAAGTGTGCCTGATGCTTTTCCTTGCATTGGTGCTGGATACATCTAGGTGAATGTCAGATATGGAGTTCATATCGCCGCAAAGTATGACATGTCCAGAACTGTGCTTTTTAATTTTTTTCCACATTTTGTTCAGAAAATGTAGTTGCCTATTATTCGGGGCATAAACATTGACTATGGTGTACTTAACGCCATTAATTTTGCAAGAAAGTATAATATATCTCCCTCCTTCGTCACAGTGATTAGATATCAGTTTAAATCCCACTGTATTCTTCACCAATATAGCCACTCCTCTCTTTTTTGAAGGGGCACATGCTACAAAAGTGTGGGGGTACAATCTGTGTGATAAATTAGGGTGATTTTGCGCTTTGAAATGTGTCTCCTGGATACAGAACACATCACAGTTTTGAGACCGAGCTTCCTTCCATAGCATGTGTCTCTTCTGTGGGCTATTTAGGCCTTTCACATTCAGTGAGGTGATTTTAAACGCCATCGTGTGAAGATTAGGTTTGTTGGCTAAGGGAAGAGTATGTCAGAGCTTGCGGGGTTGCTGGTAAAGGTGTGTTGTAACACGTGAGAGAGGATGTAGATTTATACCTGTAGTAGGAGAAGTTGTTGATGCAGTATATTCGTGGGTCTCTATTTCAAATGTCGCTGAACGTCAGAGATCCGGCTCTGTAGTACCGTTTGTTTTGCTGGGTGTTGCAGAGTAGAAGCCTGGTTGGAGATGCAAGTTTGCTGCTTGACAGGAGAAAAATAAAACTAGACAGAAGACAAAAACTGGTCAAACTTCTTGTCAAAAGAAACAATTTGCGCAAAGCGAGGCGCACTTTAAAAACGTACGATTTCTATTGAAATCTGGGCAGGGATAATCCTGCTAACTTGGGGGTGTAAAGAGATTTAGAGTTTATGCCGGTAGAACATCCGAAGCATGTTGAGGTGAACTATTATGATAGAGCAACGTATGCTGTGTTGACTAACAGTCATTTAGTGCGGGTGTGAAAGGAGGCATGCGTTTGCCGATCATCCTCTGTCTCATCAGGGAGAATTTTCCATCTTTCCAACAATTTGATGCCCTCCTCCAAGGATCTCACCAAAAATTCCTTTTCTCCCTTAGTGATCAGTAGGTTAGCGGGGTAATTCCAGCGATATGGGATCTGGTGGTTCCTGAGAGGTTTGGTTATGGTCATGAGGTTTCTTCTCCTCTGCATCGTATGTGCAGAAAGGTCCGCAAAGAAGGATAATCCTTGCATGCATTCGGGTAGATTGTCAGCTCGTCTTGTCACAGACATCAGTTTTTCTTTAACTGTATAGTAATGGATTCTGGCTATAGTGTCCCTGGGCAGCTTCTCAGGGATGTGTTTAGGTTTTGGCAGTCTATGTATCCTATCAATGACAATTTCCTCCAGAGGGAGGTCAGGGAGGGCTTCTTTTAGTATATTAGTGAGGAAGGCATTCAATTCTGGGTTTTTTACTGAATTTTAACGTTGTTCCTACTAGAACGATCTTCGAGATCCGCGACCTTTGACTTGAGCCAGACAATGTCCTCCTCGTGGTCATTATGCGCGTCCACCATTGCGTTAAAAGTCTCAGAGAAATCTCCCATCTTGTCTTCTATGTGAGCCACCCTATCTCTGACTTCAGTGACTTCTGCTTTGCATTGGTTCACAAGCTGCAGCATGTCCGTATGTATAGCACCTCTAATGCCGCGTACACACAATCGTTTTTCATGCCGTTAAAAATGGCATTTTTAAAAATGGCCATTAAAAATGATCGTGTGTAGGCTCCAGAGCATTTTTAACGACGTGAAAAACGGCCATTAAAAATTCCGGACATGCTCTCTTTTTTCACGTCGTTTTTCATGTCGTTTTTTTTAACGACGTGAAAAACGATAGTGTGTATGCTTTCACGACGTGAAAAAAACCGCACATGCTCAGAAGCAACTATGAGACGGGAGCGCTCGTTTTGGTAAAGCTAATGTTGGAAATGGAGATGGCACATTCGTCACGGTGGAATAATAGCATCGTTTTAATGCAGCGCATTCCGTTCTTCTTTTGACATTGAGAGTTTTTATTGGCCAACTTGTTTCTAAAGTAATTCCAAATTGCTCTAATGATTATAAAATATTATTTTTAAGCCACACCTCCCTCCTAAATAATACTAATAATAATAAAATAAGTAAATTTTCCTTTTTTCTTTAAATTTTATATTCTTTTTGGTTATTTTTTTTTGGCCTTTTTTTAATTTTTTTGGCTTAAATTATTCTTGTGTAAAGTTACCACAACAACCTTCCAAATGTGTCTCATTTGGCCCCAGGGAGGTTTGTGTCCCCTGATAATAACAATAATATAATTTGAGATGTCCCTGCCTGCTTCCTAGCAAGCTCTCTTTTGAAATACAAATCACATAGTCAAGTATTTAAAGGGCACTCAATTTTTTTTTATTTCAGAACATTAACAAATTAAAGTGGAAGGCAGCACTGGAGAGCCTGCTTGCATTTGTGCATCCCTTTCACCCCACAACAACCATACAAGATGTCCAAACCAAAATAGAGATTAGATCCCCCCAAAAAATGAGCCCAATCTTGTCTTGAGCTCCCAGAGGTCAGGAGCCACAGCAGATAAGTCCTATATGTCCCCAGTCTGTGGTACTACAGCAGGCATTATTTTCTTCTCTTCCTTGTAGCCTTCTCTCCAGCCTTCTCTGAAGCCTTGGTTGGTTTCTTCCTTGGAGGCTGGGGATCAGGAGGAGAGGTTGTGGCAGGAGGAGTAGTAGGAGGAGGAGGAGGAGGTGGAGGAGTAGGGATAACCTCCGTTATGTCCGTGTACCTAGTGAGTTCACCCAGCACGCCCTTATTGATGACTTTCAATAGCAGGGTCTCACTGTAAATTTTTTGCTGCAACTCCATTTGCCCTAGTTTGTGGGCGAGGACTGCGGCAAATCCCTCTTCAACAGAGGGTGCCTCTCTGAGGGCCGCTGTTGCCTCTCTGAGGAAGGCCCTGGTTTCCTCCTCCACCTGCCTACCTCTCCTTGGCCCTCGTGGTTTAACTACCAGGGGAGGCATCTGGGCTCTTGTGCTGGGCCCAGCCTCCTCCTGGGTGCCACTGGGCCCAGCCTCCTCCTGGGTGCCCCTGGGCCCTGCCTCCTCCTGGGTGCCACTGGGCCCAGCCTCCTCCTGATCCCCAACATCACCCTCTTCCTGGCTCTGCTCTGGCTGTAAAAAAAGAAAGGGACATTATTTATTTTGCCACATCATCATTCACAGACATTGTTCACCTCTAGACATTGTTGAAATCAATGCCAAAAGTTATGTCCTTTTCATTGATTACGCATCCTGGTTTTGTTGTCTTGGACACATAAAATTAGGCCACTACTGTATCTTGCTCTTCACAAACTTTATTGGTAGAAGTGTACATACCTTTAACAATACTAACATCTATTTAAAATCTATAATTTTGTACGATAGAAATATAGATAGCAAAACTTTACCTGGCTCCATATCTCCAAATCTGCCTCCTCAAGGCCCTGATCTTGATCCTCAGAGGAAGCCAGAGCAGGGTTGACAGGAAGGCTGGAGGACTGGCTGCAAGGAAGGCTGGAGGGTTGGGTACAAGGAAGGCTGGATTGACCTCTGGGGGGAAGGGTGGAGAGAGATTTGCGCACTTCCAGCTGGTCATCCAGAAAAGCAAGCTTACTGTAGTACCACAGACTGGGTTTATAAACCTTATCTGCTGGTGCACCTGACCTCTGGGACCTCAGGACCATAGTCCTCTGGGTCCTGTATGTCCCTCTGATGGTCCCAATTTTGTTTTTTACATCTTGGAGAGTTGTTGTGGGTATCTTTGTTTGCACAAATGCAAGCAGGCTCTCCAGTGCTGCTTTCCTGGCGTCTTTATTTTTATTTCCGCCACTTTTGGTTTGCCATAATATAGGGAGCTCTTGCCATTTGTCGATGAACTCCCCCATGAAGTCTGGGTTTTTAAAAGTATTCATGATATCTGTAAAAGCGAGAAACCAAAATAAAAATATATTTCAGGCAACATTCCTCAACTGTGCATTGTCTACATATTTTGAGCACACAAATCTCCTCGTCTGATGAACCTCAAAAAGTAAAATTGTTAGGTACCTTGGTCACGACGTTCGTTGCTAACTCTCTCTCCCGAAAAATGAACGTATTTCCCAGCAATGGATCTTCACTTTATATACACAGCGCATGCGTGAAACTCCGCACGCTTTCCCCGCCCCTGACGTTCGATATTGTACTTTCCCCGCCCCTTCTCGCTCGTAGTGCTGCACAAAACATGGCGGAGACACAGGTGGCTGAGATTACCTCTACAGAGGATGAAATTACAGAGGAGCCAAAATCAAGACCCAGGAGATATAAGGCATCCAACATGTCATTCGAGGAAATGGTGGAGATGGTCGCCATTTTAAAGAAGGAGGATTATGATGCCAAGCATGGTCCGTATAAAAGGCCTAATCTGGTCAAGTCCAGAATTATGGGCAAAGTGGTCAAAAGTCTCCACCAAAAATTCGGGGTGTGCAGAACGAAGGAACAGCTCAGAAAACGATGGTCAGATCTGAAGTTGCGGGAGGCCGACCAATATAAAAGAATCAAGAAAGTTATATTAAAAAGTAAGTTGTTTTTTTTGAGTTTCCATGGTACATATTATTTTCTTGTATTCTGTCGTGTATTTTTAACTTTCATATAGTACACTGAAAGATACCATCTTTTTTAGGTTCGTCCGCATAGTAAACGGACGTATTTTACCTCTTTCTCCGTACAGTTCCTCAAACAATGTTTTCGGATCATCCAGTGTGAACACCCATGTTTTTTTGATTATTTGGGGGAGTACATTTGGGCCACACTTATTTTTGGTGTGCTAATCCAAAGGAGATTTGTTCATTTTGAAAAACGATATGCATGGTAATGTTAAAGGGAGTGAATGCTCAGCAGCTGATGAAACATCTGAACGCAGTAGTACAAGTGTGGGCCTAAAGCCAAAAAGCTTGAGGGAGTCACACACAGGTGATCCAGTGTAGATACTTTGGGGTGTTACAATGTTTCAAATTTGTTCACAAAATGTATATGCTCTGTTTTGGCCTATGTATCCAATCATTTGTCCCGGTTGGCACAGGGGTTAAAAATTAAAATGGAGCATGCTTCAAAAGAATGATTAAAAAGTTTTTTTCCATGTTTCTTATTTTAGCAAAATTGAGTCGCTACTAATGAAACTATTCCTTTTATTTCAATCTCCCTAGGGATTCGAAAAGCTACCTCAGATGAGACGAGAATTGCAATACCTACAACAATACCCCCAGAACCCCAGGATGGAGAGGAATGTGATGTTGTGGAAGTTGAAAGTGGCACCACCACAGGTCAGAGAGAAACCAGACACATGCATGTTAAATAGATGTAGGCCTACATATTCTATCCTACATATTTCTTTTTACATTTAGGTGCAGTTCTGGCCGAAGACCCCAATAAGTTGTCACATCACAGTGCCCAGATCCTGATCCAATACCTGATGGTCTGCTGTCGTGACCTCGAAAAAATTAAGGGAGATTTGCGAGAGATCAGGGCAAATACAAAGCGGGTGGAGGAAAGGCTCCAAAATATCATGGCTGTGCTTGGGCGTGTCTAATGTTTTTACACCAAATAACGTTTTACTTGCAGAGATTTCTATTTTTTTTGGTTATTTTACCCTTTAATGACTAGCACATGTTTAGCTTTTTCAAAATTTGGAGAACTATAGTTTGTTTATGCATGGCTGGTCATGCGTTTTAATACACCTGAAATTAAGGGAACATCCACATTTCTATGGAAGTTGCCCACCTAAACAAAAAAAATAAAGGTATTTTTACATAACAAATCATTGTGGCTTCATTATGTAAATGTGGTGCTGAGTGAACTAATCAATGTTTGGTGTTTACACTGACAATGAAGGCTAATTAAAAGATTTTTTAATCCACATGGCAAAACAAATGCACTAGGTAAACCTACCAGAAACATCAAACATTATACAATAAAAATGACAAACCAATCTTTACTTTTTAAAAAAGTTTTATTTTTATGGTCTAAAATTATTAGAGATTGTCTGGCATTTCAATGGCCCCCCTACCCATAAAATAGTCCACATATTGGTTACGGACCTCACGTCCGGTTGGGGGGGCCAAGCCAGGACGGCCAGGTTCCAGGGCCACCAAAGTTTCTGCATTGATTAAAGAGGCCTCAGGCCCACTCAAAGATATATAACTCGTTGAATGCACCCTTAGGAAATTATGCAGCACACAGCACGTCATAACCACATGGTTCCATTTGCATGGGGCAAGGTGGATGGAGGTAAGGAAGAGGCGAAATCGGCTGGCCATGATCCCAAACGCATTTTCCACCACCCTTCTGGCTCTGGCCAGCCGATAATTGAAAACCCTCCTCTCAGGGGTGAGGGTGCGTTGCGGGAATGGCCTCATCAAATGGGGTCCCAGGCCAAACGCCTCATCCGCCACAAACACAAAAGGTAGTCCCTCCACATTCTGCTCCGCGGGTGGCAAGGCCAGAAGATCCAAAAGGAGCCGTTCTCCAAACTCCGTCTGGGCAAAAACTCCTCCATCAGACATCCTGCCATTCTTGCCAACGTCCACATAGAGGAACTCGTAGGTGGCCGACACCACTGCCATCATCACGATGCTGTGGAACCCCTTATAATTATAATAAAAGGATCCCGAATGGGGTGGTGGGACGACCCGAACATGTTTGCCGTCGATGGCTCCTCCACAGTTCGGAAAGTTCCATCGCTGGGCAAACTCGGAAGCCACATTCTGCCATTCATGTGGCGAAGAAGGGAACTGTGGAATTAAAGAAATAACAAATTAATACTTTGAGCCATACACACATTCATGGCCAACATTGGTAGAAACTGTTAAAAACAAAAAAATTGGAAGCAAGAAAAAAAAAAATAATAATTATGGGGGGGGGGGGGGGGGAAGGGTTGAAGATGAGTTGGGAATATCACACATGAAGGCTGTAGCACTCTGTATTGAAGTTAACAACAATGAAACATTCCGAGGCAAAATTTAGAATGCGTTTTGGGTAAAGCACTACGATGGAACATATAATAAAAAACATGGAAATGACTAGGCAAGGTAGGTATGGCCCCAGGATAGCATGCTGGAGAGGTTAGGTAAGCCAAATTTACAGGTAGGCCTCAAACACCAAACTTTAAATAATAAAACATGGGGAGAAAGGGGACATTCCCTGCAGCTAAGAATCATGTGAATTAGGGACTGCAAATAAAGCAAATTAAAAATATCCCAAAATAAAAACCATACAATGTGAATTTTTGAAGAAGAACACTTACCTTAATATAGTCCTCCTGCAAAACTTGAAGGATGGCAGAACAAGTCTCTGGTATAATGATCCCCAGAGCCTGGGGGGAGATGCCTGTGGAGAACTTAAGGTCCTGCAGGCTTCTCCCAGTAGCCAGGTATCGCAACGTGGCGATGAGCCTCTGCTCAGCACTGATGGCTTCCCGCATAACGGTGTCCTGCCTGGTAATATAGGGGGACACCAAAGCCAACAGCTGCTGAAATACGGGGTCAGACATCCTGAGAAAATTCCTGAAATCATCAGGATTATTCTCCCTGATCTCCCGCAACAAAGGCATGTGACAGAATTGGTGCCGCTGGAGCAACCAATTCTTGGTCCATGAACTCCTCCTGACCCTGCTCATGGCATGGAGTCGGGATACAGCATGAACCCCTGCACCAACTACAGCACGAACTCTACGACGAGTACGTAGCCGCAACATGGCTAGATAACGGTCGGCTGAACAGAACATACTAGAAGAACGCACGGAAGAACAGCAAGGCCTATGAAGAACAAGCTGAAAAACACGAACGTGCAGAGCAGGCCGCACTGAATAAACAGATACGAACTGACTACAAGCAGTGCTAAACAGATACGAACCCACAGGCGCAATCTGAACTCCCGAAAACGATCTTCAAAGCACGAAGACTGAAAAGCGCGAATCGTCTCTCACCAAACTTTTACTAACACGCGGAAACACGGAATTAGCAAAAGCGTCCCAAAGGGTGGCGTCATTCGAACGGAACTTCCCCTTTATAGTGCCGTCGTACGTGTTGAACGTCACTGCGCTTTGCTTGATCGTTTTTTTAAATGATGGTGTGTACGCAAGGCAGGCTTGAGAGGAAACATGAAAAAAAACGTGGAGAAAAACGTTGGTTTAAAAAATGACATTAAAAACGATTGTGTGTACTGGGCATAAGGGACATCAACATGTCCTTCAGTGTGGAATCCAGTACAGGCTGGTTGTTTGTAGGGAAAGTTGCTATGGCATCTTGAAATTCTATAGTGTCATCTATCCGCACTCCTCTCTCCCCTTCAGTCATTGACCCAGAAGCATGCCCAGATATTCGTTGCTTAGCTTTAACAGGGCTGTTAGTTGTGGAGGAGGACTGTGAGCTTGGTAGTGTCTGGTCAGGGAGATGTAGGGGAGAAGTACCTGCCATCTGGTTTCTGGGATGTTTCAGGCTGTATGTGTGTGCAGAGCCCTGCACGCTGCCGGCGCCATTTTGGCTGCTGCGGCGGTCTGATAATGCAAAAAAATCCGTCATCTTACCCGGCGCAGATCTTTCTCTTCTCTTTCTCCCCATGCTCCAGAGGTGTCCCCACTCTGATACGGCCCAAAACCGCCGTTCCTGCGTGCTCTATGTGGCTGTGAGAAGCTCCGGTGTGTTCAGGTGGCCGGGAGCTATGATCTCATGCGGCCATACTCCTTGCTTGCCGGCTCCGCCCCCAGGTAAAAATACATTTTAATAGATATTAGTGCACACTAACACAATATAATACCCAATTTTTTGGTAAAATATAAATAATGATGTTATGCCAAGTAAATAGATACATAACATGTCATGCTTTAAAATTGCATACACCCGAGCAACGAAGACAAACTACGGTACCTAAAAACCTTTATAGGCGATGCTTTAAGAACCTTTGCAGGTTACCAGTTTAGAGTTACACAGGAGTTTAGATGCTAGATTTATTGTTTACACTCTGACATTCGACACAATAACTCACATGCATGGTGTGATCCCAGTTTACATATGCATGCGGGACGTGCGTCTTAATTTTTTTATTATTTATTTTATTAAAACATTTTTTTTCCACTGTACCTTTATTTATTTATTTTATTTGAACTTAATTGCTATCACAAGGGATAAACAATGTCCCTTGTGATAGCATGGGCCATGACAGGTCCTCTTTATGGAGAGATCTGTGGTATATTAGACCCCATATCTTTCCACTGGCCTCCAAAGCATCTAATAAAACTGAGATTAGTTTGATCAGATGTCTTACAAGCCAGTGATGGCTTGTAAACAAACAAACCAAAACTGGAAGTTATTAAATCCTTATTGCTTCTAGGTTTCTGATGGCACTGCGGTGAGACGTTAGAGCAGGGTAAAAGGCGGTGTGCAGCAGTGGGAGGGGCGTGAACCTCTTATGCCTCCTGTATAGCCACTTGGATCACTTTTACATGAAAGCCCATTGCCTGCTCCAAAAAAGGATATTGTGAACATGGCTTCAGCTGCAGCCATGATCGTTATATCACCACTGCCGTCCAAGAATGCAAATATACGTACGGTAGACGGGAAGTGGCTAATGCCACTTATTTACATGTTCACAATGTCAGAAAATTGTGGATCAGCTCCCTGCTGATGGTGGCTTGCATGTGGATTTTGTGAACATAAGTGGAATTTTGAACTAAAGTGGACAGTTAAAAACCAGGAGTTTAAAACAGGAGTTAAGAAAGGAGTCTTCTAAACTGTGAGTAACATCTTAAACTTCCTACAAGTAATTATATTGTAACTGGGAAATGAGTGCTAGCAGGGTTGAAGGTTTTGCTCAGTGCACAGTGTGCCACATGTATGCAAAATTGGTGCAACAGCTCCAGGATGGATACCGCTGTGACAGATGTGAGCAGGTTGCCCTTCTGGAAGCTTGCATTAGAGATCTGGAGGAGCAAGTTGCAACACTGGGCAGAAAGGACAACCTTGAAAGGGGTACTCTGCTCGCTGAGCAGGTGGTCAGTAGGGCTGATGTGGAGGGTGGAGGGACAAGTCAGGATTATCAGATAGGAAGATGGGTTAATGTAGTTAGAGGGAGTGGAAGGGGCTTGCAGAAAAGGAAGGCCAGTCCTGTATTTGTGCATCAAAACAAATTTTCCAAGTTGAGTGGAGGTGGCAAACACAGAGGTGGCAGCCCTAGATGTCACTGCTACCCCTAACAGCCAGGATAGCAACCCATCTAGTAGAGGTGGTGAGGGGGGTGCAGGTAGGCCTAGACAGTTGGTGGTTATAGGGGATTCTATAATCAGAAGGACTGATAGAATAATTTGTCGCCAGGATCGCCTCAACCAAATGGTTTGCTGTCTCCCTGGTGCCAGGGTTCGGCATGTGGTGGACCGGGTGGATAAATTACTGGGAGGGGCTGGGCATGACCCAGCTGTCTTGGTCCACGTTGGAACCAATGACAGTATACATGGAAGGTGGAGGCTCCTTAAGAATCAATTTAAAGAACTAAGCTGCAAGATGAAGGCAAGGACCTCCAAGGTGATATTCTCTGAAATATTGCCTGTGCCATGCGCAACACAGGAAAGGCAGGGGGAGATTAGAGAGCTGAATGCATGGCTAAAGACCTGGTGTAGGGAGGAGGGATTTGGGTTTCTAGAGCACTGGGCTGACTTTTCATTGGGGTGCAACCTATATGCTAAAGACGGTTTGCACTTGAATGGAAGGGGGTCTGCTGTGCTGGGGGGAGAGGTTTATGGGAAGGCTGGAGGAGTATTTAAACTAGGATTGAGGGGGAGGGTGAACTAGAATTACATCGGGCACACAGGTCAGTTAGGGGTCAGACATTAATGGAGGGTGGAATGGGGATAGATGGGGGGAGGGTTATGGCAGGTGACAAGAAAGTTCCCATGTTGCAAACAGCCATTGGAAACTATAGTGCCATTTGTACTACTAAAAATTATATGAAAAACACCAGAGAAAAATGTAATACATTAAAGTGTTTGTTCACCAATGCCAGAAGTCTGCCAAGCAAAATAGGTGAGTTGGAAGCTCTGGTGCATGAGGAGAGCTATGACGTAATCGGTATTGCTGAAACTTGGCTTCAATCCTGACATGACTGGGTTATTAATATTCCTGGCTATGCACTCTTTCAGAGAGACAGAGTAAAAAGTAAAGGTGGCGGGGTCTGTCTCTATGTGAGAAGTGATCTCAAAGCGAGTGTGAAAGAGGACCTGGTTGATGGAGAGTGTGATGAGGCTGAAGCATTATGGGTGGAACTGCATACAGATGGGTGTAGCTCAAAGTTAATCATTGGAGTTTGTTATAGACCACCCAATGTTAATGAGGAAGTGGAGACTCAGCTCCTTGCACAGATGGAAAGGGCTGCAAGGGCTGGGACAGTGATAATAATGGGGGATTTTACCTACCCAGAAATTGACTGGAGTAATGGCACTGCTGGGACAGTTAAAGGGCAAACATTTATAAGCCTATTGCAGGACAATTTTATGGTCCAGTTTATTGAGGCCCCAACTAGGAATGATGCTCTGTTGGACCTGGTAATCTCAAACCATGCAGAGCGTATTACTAATGTTCAGATAAAGGAACACCTGGGTAGCAGTGACCATAACATGATTTCATTTGATGTTAGCTGTAAGCAAGAAATACATGCAGGAAAGATAAAAACACTTAATTTCAATAAAGCAAATTTTCCAAGGATGAGGGCTGCTCTCCAGGACTTAGATTGGGAGGGAATATTGGCATCGATTAACACAGAACATAAATGGGAATTCTTCAAAAAGACTGTTTGGGACCTCACTGCAAAGTATATTCCCATGGGCAATAAGTTTAAAAGGCTAAAAATAAAACCTATGTGGCTCACGGTCAAAGTTAAAAAAGCTATAAACAATAAGAAAAAAGCTTTTAAAAATATATAAAAATTAAGGAACACTAGTGTCATTCAAATGTTACAAAGAATATAACAGAATATGTAAAAAGGAAATCAAGGATGCAAAAATTCCAAACGAACGACAGATTGCAAAAGATAGTAGGACAAACCCCAAAAAATTCTTCAAATATATTAATAGTAAAAAGGTCAAGTCTGAGCATGTAGGCCTTTTACAAAATAATCTAGAGTGGGTGACTGGGGGCAAAGAGAAGGCTAATTTATTAAATACTTTCTTCAGCTCTATGTATACAAAGGAGCATGGGGGAGATCATGTCCATAATGGGGGTGGTAGTGACACAGCCCCAAATCCACAATGGCTCAAAAGTGATATGGTCCAGAAATATTTCGACAGAATAAAGGTGGATAAAGCACCTGGACCCACCCACGGATCCTAAAAGAATTGAGCTCTGAAATTTCAAAGCCATTGTATCTAATTTTTAGGGACTCATTAATGACAGGAATAGTACCACGGGATTGGCGCAGGGCTAATGTGGTGCCTATATTTTAAAAAGGAACAAAGTCTTTAACAAGTAACTATAGACCTGTTAGTTTAACTTCTATAGTTGGGAAGATACTGGAGAGATTAATTAAAGACCACATAGATGAGTTCTTGCTGGGAAAAAACTATTTAAGCAACAGACAGCATGGATTCATGAAAGACAGAAGTTGTCAGACAAACCTGATTTCTTTTTATGAAGAGGTAAGTAAAACCTTGGACAGAGGGGTGGCGGTGGACGTGGTATACTTGGATTTTGCAAAAGCGTTCGATACAGTTCCGCACACACGGCTCATGTGTAAGGTAAAGTCTACAGGATTGGAAATATCAGTTTGTAAATGGATAGAAAACTGGCTAAAAGACAGAATTCAGAGAGCAGTGGTTAATGATTCTTACTCTGAATGGTCTAAGGTTCTCAGTGGTGTACCCCAAGGTTCAGTGCTGGGACCCTTACTTTTTAATATCTTTATAAATGAGATTGGGTCTGGGATCAAAAGTAAAATTTCTGTCTTTGCAGATGACACCAAGCTATGCAGTGGAGTAACGTCCTTACAGGATGTCGCCAATTTACAAACCGACCTCAATGCTCTGTCTAATTGGACGACTATGTGGCAGATGCGGTTCAATGTTGATAAATGTAAAGTTATGCACTTGGGGGCTAAGAATTTGCAGGCATCATACATACTAGGGCGAGTACAACTGGGGGGATCCGTAGTGGAGAAGGATCTGGGGGTTTTGGTAGATCATAAGCTCAATAATGGCATGCAATGCCAAGCTGCAGTTTCCAAAGCGAGCAAAGTCCTTTCTTGTATTAAGAGAGGTATGGACTCCAGAGAGAGAGATATCATTTTGCCCCTGTTCAAATCATTAGTAAGACCTAATCTGGAATATGCAGTTCAGTTTTGGGCACCAGTTCCCAAAAAGGATATTGGGGAACTGGAGAAAGTGCAGAGAAGGGCAACCAAACTGATAAGAGGCATGGAGGAGCTCAGCTATGAGGAAAGATTAGAGGAACTGAATTTATTCACTCTTGGGAAGAGGAGAATAAAGGGGGGATATGATTAACATGTACAAATATATAAGGGGTCCATATGGTGAACTTGGTGTTGCGTTATTCACTTTACGGTCAACACAAAAGACAAGGGGGCACTCTTTACGTCTAGAGGAAAAAAGATTTCATCTCCAAATACAGAAAGGTTTCTTCACAGTAAGAGCTGTGAAAGTGTGGAACAGACTCCATCCAGAGGTGGTTCTGGCCAGCTCAGTAGATTGCTTTAAGAAAGGCCTGGATACTTTCCTAAATGTACATAAATAAAACTAAAATTTATAGGTAAAGTTGATCCAGGGTAAATCCGATTGCCTCTCGGGGGATCAGGAAGGAATTTTTTCCCCTGCTGTAGCAAATTGGATCATGCTCGGTGGGACGGGAGGCCCGGTAAGAGCGGCGGAGGCGGCGGGAGGGGGGGATGTCCCCTCCCGCTCCTCCGGGATAACAATCGTGCGGCTTCCCCCCTCCCCTCTCCTTTCCGGCTGCTGCGGGGGAATGCTTTCTGGATGGAGAGTGGGGAAGGGGCAAGTTAAGTTTGCAGTGATTTTTTTTATGTCTTATTTCAGTGTGATGTGTGTTATATATGACATTACATACCACAGAGACCAGTACTGTAGTGACTTTTCATTGAGATTTCCATACATTAGAGAAGGGCTTGGCAATCCCTGACACACGTGCCAGACGTGGCACGTGGACACCCTTTGGATGGCACTCGAGAGCGATTCCGGGGAGACCCACCTCGCACACGTGAAAACTGGTACAGTTCAGCCATCAGCAGCATTTTAGAGGAGATTTAGCAGTGGGGTTGGTCCCCGCCCACCTCTCTTACCGCCAGCATCAGTGAGCACGTTCTATTGCTTCCAACTGTGAAGTGAGGGAATGGAGTGCCCTGGGGCCAGCAGCGCTGCTCGTGGTGGTAATTATGCACTTTTTTCCCTCTGTGGCAGTCTCCTAATCAGCAGGATTATGTCTGGGCTTTTCCATGTGTGTACCTGCTGTCTCTAAACCCTCCTCTGCTTAAAGTAGCCATGCGACAGACTCGGGCAGAAGGGGAAACCAATGAGAAATGTTATATACCAGGTGTAGCGGGTATATACTTTTCTATCATGTTTAATTCGGGTAAAGACATCAGTGATGTCCAGTTCCCTGCGGCCCAGCAGGTGGCGCTGTCACTTAGGGCCGAGGTTGAACCATCATTGCAGTGCCGTACCCTTTGTGGCCTCTCGCAGCACCTGTACAGCGGGGCGGGGAACCCGCTGTGCTTGCTGGGGGAGGGTATAAAGGGGGCGGACATCTTTGCCACGAGGTGGTTCGAGTCCCAGGCACCTTCAGCCTGAGGGCTGATGTCCGTGGGCGGTGTCCAGGTGGCCTAGGCCTGGACACCGGGAGTTCGGGAGCCACCCCAGACACCCTTAGTCTGGGGTGAGGTACTTTGTTTCAAGCCCGGGGCCCAGTTCCTTCCTCTGAGTCCCACCCGGGAGGGATCGTCCTAAGGTGCCCGACGGACTGGGTACCTGAATCTAAGACGCAATGGACCGCACAGGTGACCTTCCCGTAGATCTGGTGCAGCAGATTGCCAGTGCCGGGACAGGGCCTCCGGAGACCGTCTGGAGGGATGCCTTCACCAAATAGGGGCTTATTCACACGGAAGGTGGTTCATGTGCTAAAGTCTGTGCAGAGACATTTCGCAAAGGTCGCATCTAAAGTCCGTTACTTTCAGGCCTGTGGCAGGGGCTGCAACAGTTCACCCGGTAGGTGGCAGCTACCAATTCACGGTCGGTGGCAGAGACCGTGCGCCAAGCCTATTTGCACGCTAAAAGGAATAGGAGAGTTCCTTGTGCCTGGGCCTACTCGTATCCACACCCCCTGTCTGTTTGTTGAGGGAGTCTAACTGATTGTGTTTCATCCTGACATTGGAAAATAAAGGAGTGTTGGACTTTTATTGGTGTGGAGCTCATTTACTGGCAGACACTGTTCCACAGAAGAAGCGGAGGCTCCAAACACTGAACACCGACCCGAAGGTAAAGAAACTTTGCTCACACCACACAAACATCTGCGGTGAAAGCTTGGCGTGGTGACCCCGCACTCTCTCCTCCAAGGTACCCCTAGACTGCAGCCAAAAATAACTGATAAACAAGAAAGAGAGAGTGGAGGGCGCTACACGTGGGGACTCCGGGTCCGGGATGGTGTTCGTGTTACTATGGGGCTAGAATGGACGGAGTTTGAATGTGTCTACCCGGATGAGTTCCGAGTAGGTCGGCCATATTATTGGCCAAAGTGCAACCCTGCTCGAAGTCGTGGGCATGACCCTAAGAAGGGAAAGGACTACGCAGAGGAGCGAGAAGAGGGGGGAGTCCAGCCATGTGAAGTAGTACACGTGGGGGCTTCTATTGCACTGCGCCACGAGGCACACCCTCCCTGCTCAGTTCGTGGGCGTGACCCAGGCAAGGAGAAAGCCCGCGAACTGGAGTGCAAGAGGGGAGGAGTCCAGCCGTGTGAAGGACTACACGTGGGGACTTTGGCGCCAACCTTGCAGTGCGCAATGGATCAGCAGCAAGTCACCATGTTCGGAAATGCATTGTGGATTCCACTTCACCCTTCTACCACGACCTTGACTACTGCTGCTCCAGTGACCGATACGGGGATCCGGCTAAAGCCCCGGGGACGATTCGCCCTGTACTCGTGCATGGACGTTGAGGCTCTGGATTTGATTTGTCCCGGCTGTCCGGGACTGGTGTGTCAGCTGAAGCCATTCGGGCGATGCGAGGCCTGCGGGGAGTTCTTATTTGAGGTGGACCCAGTTATCGAAAAGCCAAGAACCATCCACCTCAACCGCACTACAGGCAGCACCACTCAAGTAGGAGAAATCACTGCTTTGACAGCCATCCCTGTGCACACTGCAGGTCGCGATCACCGAAGTACGGGAGAAATCCGAGGATGCTGACTCAGTCACCACTGGCTCCCAGCGTCCACCGCCAAAGAGGAAGACCGGCATGGTAGCCCCGTCCAGCGGTCACGGTGGACCATCCTGCCCGCCTACGCCCGGCCCGGATGGATCCAGTAGGAAGAGTCCCGGACATCCCTTCTCAACTAAAGGCCGAGGTAAGCCGGGCGGAGGGACTTGGTGTGAGGGCAGAGGTGTCGGGGAGTCATGGCCCTGTGTGTCCGCGGGAGGTGGCAGTTCAGTTTCCACCACAGGCTTTTCCACCACAGGCTACCTGCCCACGAAGGAGTGTGGCACCTCCGACCTGGAGTCGCTCTCCGATCTGGGAGACGATGTTGCCATAGATGAACTCTTTGCCAACAAGGGTTGGGACAAGATGCCTCTCTCCTCGTCCTGCAAGAACTAGGGATCCACCCATGTCTACAGGGGATAGTACACCCCGGGTGGAGGCACCAGCGCCTGAGGAGGGATCCCGTTCCCAGCCTACCTTCACATTCCCGGTGCCACCTGCACCTAATGCCGGGGATAAGAGACTGTCGCTGCGGGCGCCTATGCCCAGAACAGAGGTGACCAAAGCACCTCATCACCCGGATGCTATAGTTTTGCCAGGTGAAGGGGACAAAGCCACCATGCCTCCACTGGCGAGACTACAACGCCTATTTTGCCAGAAGGTTGCTGCCGAGTACGGATAGGAATACCCATACTTGTCTAAAGAGTTGTTGTATGAGGTGGAAGTTTGTCGGGAGCGCTGGTACAATGACTTTGTATGGACCCACATTCAGGTCCCACATGCCCGCAGGTACCTCGCGTGTTCTCCTAAGGCATCTCAGCGTTTCAAAGACTGCAAGGCCGAATGGATGCTGGGGTGGCATATCCACGCAGACAAGGTGCTGATTCAACGCAAGGAAGGGAAAGATGTTGAATATCATCTAGAAGCCATGGACCAGCATTTGAAACCACTTGTCCTGCCGCACCCTCGTTTCTATCTGTAGGAGATAAAAGACTCCGTTTGCCATTTAATATTGCTGAACTCTCCGGGTTTGTTGTTTGTTTCCCGGGAGAACTTAGTGACTGTACCCAAGCTAATGGGTGTTTTTGCTCTTCGGAGGAATTGAAGGACTGTTCCTGTTGTTGTTCTTCATTCTCCAACAAGTGATCTTGGACTCTGGGGTAGATAGGGCCAAAGAAGAAGAGGTTTCCACAAGTACAGTTACCCCGACCCTGTCACCAGGTGGCAGTGTCGTGCATCGGCATTCACTTTTCACACACACACTTTTTGAAGGAAAGGATTTTTGTACGGAGAGGTTCTTTCATTCTCACACGAACATACCGTATATACTCGAGTATAAGCCGACCTGAGTATAAGCCGAGGTACCTAATGTTACCACAAAAAACTGGGAAAACTTACTGACTCGAGTATAAACCGAGGGTCAACAATGCCTCACTGTTCCCATCCTTACTGTACCCATCCTCACTGTTCCTCACTGTTCCCATCCTCACTGTTCCTCACTGTTCCCATCCTCACTGTTCCTCACTGTTCCAATCCTCACTGTTCCTATCCTCACTGTTCCTATCCTCACTGTTCCCTAGCTCACTGTTTAAATTTAACATTGTAAATAGTACCTGAAAAAAAGTTGAGAGGCTGCGGCGTCTATCGTTTAAATCTCGCGGTCTCTTCCTGGTCCCTTCCGTGATGTGATAGGCGATTCTCAGCAGACACTCTCCGCCTATCACGAACGTTCTCTCATCCTCAGTTTCGCAGCAGACGTCTGTGATTGGCGGAACACCGAACACAGTGTCTGCTGGGATGGGTGAGGATGAGAGAACGTTCGTGATAGGCGGAGAGTGTCTGCTGAGAATCGCCTATCACGGAAGGGACCAGGAAGAGACCGCGAGATTTAAACGATGGACGCCGCAGCCTCTCAACTTTTTTTCAGGTACTATTTACAATGTTAAATTTCGCTGACTCGAGTATAAGCCGAGGGGGGGGGGGGGGGGGACTTTCAGCCCCAAAAAAAGGGCTGAAAATCTCGGCTTATACTCGAGTATATACGGTATGTGTCAGGAATTTGTGTGTTTAATATTTATTTTCCCCTCTGCAGGAGAACATCCCATCAAGACCGCTGAGAGTGGGGCGGGTCTTAGTCAGTGATGTGGGTGGGGTAAAATGTCAATGATGTGACTTTTAAGATGTTTTACAGTTATATGTTATGTTTCCCTTCCCTCCCCTTTCATGTGAGGCTCAGGCACAACTGCTCTAGTTAGTTTTTTTCAAAATGTTTGTGTTTTTGAAATTTTCAGTTGGTTTCTGGACTGGACTATGTCAGCCCTTGAGGGCATAGTTTTTTCCAGACACTGGGGACCAGTGTCAAACAACCAGGGGGAGAGTGTAGCGAGTATATACTTTTCTATCATGTTTAATTCGGGTAAAGACATCAGTGATGTCCGGTTCCCTGCGGCCCAGCAGGTGGCGCTGTCACTTAGGGCCGAGGTTGAACCATCACTGCAGTGCCGTACCCTTTGTGACCTCTCGCAGCACCTGTACAGTGGGGCGGGGAACCCGCTGTGCTTGCTGGGGGAGGGTATAAAGGGGGAGGACATCTTTGCCACGAGGTGTTCGAGTCCCAGGCACCTTCGGCCTGAGGGCTGCTGTCCGTGGGCGGTGTCCAGGTGGCCTAGGCCTGGACACCGGGAGTTCAGGAGCCACCCCAGATACCCTTAGTCTGGGGTGAGGTACTTTGTTTCAAGCCCGGGGCCCAGTTCCTTCCGCTGAGTCCCGCCCGGGAGGGATCGTCCTAAGGTGCCCGACGGACTGGGTACCTGAATCTAAGACCCAATGGACCGCGCAGGTGACCTTCCCGTAGATCTGGTGCAGCAGATTGCCAGTGCCGGGACAGGGCATCCGGAGACCGTCTGGAGGGATGCCTTCACCAAATTGGGGCTTATTCACACGGAAGGTGGTTCATGTGCTAAGTCTGTGCAGAGACATTTCGCAAAGGTCGCATCTAAAGACCGTTACTTTCAGGCCTGCAACAGTTCACCCGGTAGGTGGCAGCTACCAATTCACGGTCAGTGGCAGAGACCGTGCACCAAGCCTATTTGCACGCTAAAAGGAATAGGAGAGTTCATTGTGCCTGGACCTACTCGTATCCACACCCCCTGTCTGTTCGTTGAGGGAGTCTAACTGATTGTGTTTCATCCTGACATTGGAAAATAAAGGAGTGTTGGACTTTTATTGGCGTGGGGCTCATTTACTGGCAGACACTGTTCCACAGAAGAAGCGGAGGCTCCAAGCACCGAACACCGACCCGAAGGTAAAGAAACTTTGCTCACACCACACAAACATCTGCGGTGAAAGCTTGGCGTGGTGACCCCGCACTCTCTCCTCCAAGGTACCCCTAGACTGCAGCCAAAAATAACCGATAAACAAGAGAGAGAGAGTGGAGGGCGCTACACAGGTTTGTGAGAAATGTTATATACCAGGCTTGTGAGACATGTTATATACCAGGCTTGTGAGAAATGTTATATGCCAGGCTTGTGAGAAATGCTATATGCCAGGCTTTGTGGGAAATGCTATATACCAGGCTTTGTGAGAAATGCTATATACCAGGCTTTGTGAGAAATGCTATATACCAGGCTTTGTGAGAAATGCTATATACCAGGCTTTGTGAGAAATGTTATATGCCAGGCTTTGTGAGAAATAATATATACTAGGCTTGTGAGAAATGGTATATACCAGGCTTGTGAGAAACACTATATACCAGGCTTTGTGAGCAAATGCTATATGGCAGTCTTTGTGAGAAATGTTATATGCCAGCCTTTGTGAGAAATGCTATATGCCAGCCTTTTTGAGAAATGCTATATGCCAGGATTTGTGAAAAATGCTATATGCCAGGCTTTGTGAGAAATGCTATATGCCAGGCTTTGTGATAAATGTTATATACCAGGCTTTGTGTGACATGCTATATACCAGGCTTTATGAGAAATTCTATATACCAGGCTTTGTGAGAAATGCTATATACCAGGCTTTGTGCGAAATGCTATATACCAGAATTTGTGAGAAATGCTGAATTCCAGGCTTTGTGAGAAATGCTATATACCGGGATTTGTGAGAAATGGCTATATGCTATACTCTGCTGTGATTCTGAGCTGTATACTCTGCTGTGATTCTGGGCTGTATACTCTGCTGTGATTCTGGGCTGTATACTCTGCTGTGAGTCTGGCCTCTATACTCTGCTGTGAGTCTGGGCTGTATACTCTGCTGCGAGTCTGGGCTGTATACTCTGCTGTGAGTCTGGGCTGTATACTCTGTCCTGTGATGAGCTGTCCTGAGCTGTATACTCCTGACACTATGGGATGAAGCAAGTGGAGTACAGGGGAAAGAGTGGGTGGATGATATAGGGGTGGGGCTTATAAGTGGGAGGGGTCAAAAAGGAGGGGCGGGTCTGGCGCCCCTATCCTAAAACTTCACCAGCCGCCACTGGTATGAGCTACTTTGGGCTTCTGTTGGAGTGTGGATATTCACAAAGTTGCATTATCTACTATTACTAAAGAATGTGGACTGTATAATTTATCAGACAAGCAATAGAGCTGAATTAAATCACATACCCATGTGGTCCATGACCTAAATAAAGCAATGCAAAGCTAAGTGTTTAAAATATTCCCAAACTACTTATAACATGCATACTTGACATGTTCATGCAACAATATGAATAATGAGACAAATTACGTTAATATGTATGATTTCATATATTCACATGAAATATTTAAACATCCTATACATTACTATAGAGATCTAAAACATCTATGCAACTTATCATTAAATACCCCATAGAATAAGTGTACCAAAACAAGTCAAACATTTATTTAACAAAATGCTATTCACCTTTAAGTGTTTTAGCAAAGCAGGTTTTAATTGGCTTTTGCATTAGTAAAATATGTCTTGAGTTTATGAGTAAATCAGATGCTTTTTAATGTCAGAGATATTGCAATATTATTAAATTAAATAAAATGTTTCACTGCCATAATGAACAAAATAAAGTTTAGAAATGAGAATCTTTGTGTATGTTTGAGTAGAGATAAAGGTTAAAATTTGCATCTAAATGGTCCTTTTTAAAAGTTCAGTACATCGTATTATGGTTGTAGATTGTGGAACTGTTTAAATAAACGGCGTTGACTTTTTGCTTAAATGCACTGTGTTTTACAGTATGTTTTGCTAGTGACTCTAATCAAAGTTTTGAAATGTTTTGATGGGGTTTACAGAAGTTTTATTCTTAAAATGTATTAGGTTTAATGAAAAATCATAAGGAGGCCCTGTCACCAGACCACATTCATTTTACCAAAAATATTCCCATAAGAATATATGTGCATTTAACTTATTTTTACATTATGATTTGGGGGAGCCTGGGATCAGACTTTGTAAAAGCAAAGATGTCTTTATTAAAAAGAAAAAAAAAAAAAGAAAAAAAAATAGCTTCTCTTCAGCATAGGCAACACGAACAGTCCATAACTTCTGATTAACAATTAAAACTACGGCACCACCACCAGTAACACTCATCCCTTAACAAGGTTTTGAAATCCCCATTTTTCCTGGAGTCAGCAAAGGTCGCAAGAGCAGGACCTCAGCACATCAACAGCCTCCAAGCCTCTCACAACTGTTGCTGATTGTCCTTGACCTTTTCAGGCCCATAGCCAAGGTTGTAGGCTCTTTCCTACCCAAAGACTTTTCAACCCTCCGAAGTTTGTTCCAAATGAGGACTTACCAATCCTAAGAAAACTGTAAACCAGTTTTCTCCTTGCTAACCAAATCATGCCAGAACTCCTCACCTTGCATGGTGGAAAACCCCCAAATACTTCTTATCCCCTTTAAAGGGACCACAACCCAAATTATTGGGATAAGTCACCCTTATGTAGGCATATAAAAGGCCTAAGGCTACTGCTGGGGGCCACCATCTTGGAGATCATGTCAGCAGCCCCAGTAAGTGAAACTATACAGTATTCCCCTATGTTCCTCCCCTGGTACTGTAGGGAGGTAAAGGAGGGTCAGATGAGCTGGACAAGCACAGACAGTAACTGGACACTCCCAGAAGAGGAGAGGACTATGACATGCAAACAGGGAGCTGTGTCAGGGAATTGACTGATCCTTTAGTAGTCAAAAACACATTGCAAGTAAGTAAAAAATAAAGGAAAAACACTGCAAGTAAGCATTTAAAATGCTTAATCTTTCAGGGCTTTTATTTGGATTTTTTTAGGTTGATGACAGGGTATTTTTAATCCTTATAAGGCTGCCATGCATGGGAAAACTTTAGTAACTATTTTATTCTTTTCATATATACTTTTATTTGGGATGTACTAAGAGGGAGAAGCAGAGGAGAGGCAGGTGAAGTGAGAAAGGACAGATTTTTTTTTAGTAATGACGAGTTAAAAGAGACCTTCACTTAGGCCAGGGGTAGGCAACCTCGGCCCTCCAGCTGTGGGGAAGCTACAAATCCCATCATGCCTCTAGGAGTCATGCCTGTGATTGTTAGGGTCTTGCAATGTCTCAAGGGACTTGCAGCTTCAAAACAGCGGGAGGGCCGAGGTTGCCTACCTCTGACTTTGGTGAAGGTGAAAGTATCCCTAAACCAACCCCCCCACACCCCCCAACATATTTGAACGTTTTTTGGGGGGAGCGGGTACCTTTTTTGACAGGGACCCACTTTCATTTCCGCAACTCTTGCCTAGGCGAGAATTACATACGTTTGCTCGGCCCTGTTGGACCAATCTGTGCAGTGGGGAGTCAGCTGAGAAATGGCAGCCAAGATGGGAATTCACTGGAGATCCAAGGACTGGCAAAGAAATTACACAGGTAAAAACAACTCTGGTCTCATGGGCTGACTTTTATATATTTTTTTTTAAAACGACTGGAGTTCCTCTTTAAGATTCAGTCAGCGACTGTATTGTTATAAGGAATGCAGAAACAGGATTTTCCTGGAAGAGTTCTCTCTCTTCACACTCCTCTCTTAATATCCATTGAGAAGACAAGCATATACATTTTGGATTATTATAATGTTAGTTCTGGGGAGATTTACTAAAGCTGGTACACACAGAATCTGGTGCTGTTGTGCATTATAACCAATCAGCTTATATCTTTAGCTTGTTCAATTAAGCTTTGACAATAAAACCTAGAAGCTGATTGGTTACTATGCACAACTTCACCAGATTCTGTGTGCTCCAGTTTAAGGAAATTTCCCTCTTTGTCTTTAAGTGATCCTGCTAGGTATTGATGTGTTTAGCTTTCAGTAAGTCTCCCAGTAGAGAGAAGCTATACTTATGCAGCATGTGGCGGAGATAGTTGTTTTTTGTTAAATGCCATAGAGAGAAGAAGAGAGCACAATACTGCCCCTTAGTGACAGTAGCATTTTATGTCATTAGTCCAGTATCAACATATGTGCCGTGACCAAAAGCTTTTAGTTTATGCTGCCAACTATGCATAACAAATGAAGCAATTCTGACATTAATAATATAAGATGTCAATCACAACTCCTGAACACTGAATCCATTGATGTAACGATTATTTCATCTGTGAAAAATACTGTTTTGCATTTAACCATCAATTCAGTGCAATTTTACATACCGGTATATATTTTTCTGTCTTATAAGTTTACACGAGGATTGTCACACTGACCTCTTTTTTGCAGCTGTGTATCAAATGCGTATAATCATATTCCCATGTACTGGATTGTAAGTTATATGGTGGAAATAAAGATTCAAACTTTCTGACTGTTTAAATTTTCATGTTTTCCCAGCCATCTGTACTGTTTTTGTTTAATCTTTCCATTCCTTTTCTTCTTCATTGTATGCTTTTGTTCTTAGGGATATGCAAACTTTATTAGTCAGCTCTGCTTTCATGCTCACTGCAGTTTTCGTGTTTGAGAATTGGGAATCAGGTACATTTACAGTCAGCCCCGGGGAAGAACTGAGCAGGAGGAGCCTTTGGAGATTATCAGGGTTGACATCTGCAACATTGATCCTTCATTATAAATATTGTTAAAGGAATGGTGACCACCGTGGGCTTTGAGAGAACAGAGCAGACACAGAAAAAGACAGGCTTTGATATAAGTTCCCTACTAGTTATAATCATTCCATCACAAGTGCCAGGTTGTCTAAGGCTGCTAATATACTTGGTGGCTTTTTTAAGGAAGTTTTTCATTTATTTGATATGTTCAACCTTACAACACTTACAAATAATATAGGTCAAGTTTCCTCTTTAATATTGATCACTACCAAATCTCTATCGCATCATCATTTTTTCCTTTGATTTAGCAGGAATTGGCAAAAAGGATAGCAAGTAGAGGAGAATAAATCATAATTTTATTTATGAGTTAAACTAATTTGAGGGTTTTTATGCACTACAACCGACCATGTGTATTGCTAATTGTGATATATAATTTTCCTGCTTTTTTTTTATATAACAACCTGTACATTTTGTAAAAAGGCACTACGCTGTTTTAAAAAACCCACTGGATGCCTGTTAAACTTGTGATTATACAAATGACCATTAAAGTAAATCTTTCTTATGAGCTATTTGCATTACAATTCTAAGTAAATATAAAGCATGAGTCTAAAGTTTTCTGCTTTATTTAGAGCCTGTTGTGCCTAGTCCATGCTGCCCACAGCTTTTAGCACTCTACAATGGAGGAGACATCCTGGGGAGCAATTCAAACTTCAAATGAACTATGATTGCTACATGAGCACTGTTTTTGGTTTCTATTAATTTGAATGTATCACAAATATACATTCACATTAAAGGGTTGCCTAAACAGGTTCAACATTACCTTTTTCAAGAGAAAAATGTCAAAGGAAACCTCCCAGGATGAATAAATAAATTCAGAACTCTGGTATGGAGTCCTGCTTTAAATTGATTAATGTGGGGTCAAGTCCTACTACTGGATACTCCCCATGCAGTGCTTGCATCCCAATTAAATTTTTAGGCACTCTTTTCTTTGCTTCTGGCAACTGTCCTCTCCCTTAACTGGTTGGTCAGTGGACTGTGAGGGGGCAGTACAAGCAGTGGTGAATCTGTTGTTACCCCTTTGGAGCTAAATGCAAACATACAGTGTAAAGCCTGCACCTCAAAAACTCTTATTGCTATCTGTAAATTAGAGTTGGTTGGTGAAACCAGCAGCACTGCACTGCTAGGGGTAAGTTTGTGGAGCAGCAGCATAAAAAGTGGCTAAGTAGCTGGAGTAAACTACCATGAGTAAAAAAGCAGAGTTTTTACAAATATAACCCTTAAATGTCCTTATCTTACCCACATTCTTCTTTTGCATTCCTTTTTTTTTTTTTATAAAACACTTTTTATTTGTTTAGTGATTCATTAAATTAATACTTATTAGAACATAAGTATTAATTATTAAATATTAATTAAATATGTTAATTTAATTATTTTTATCTTATTTGTTTGATATATCCTTACTTACTTTTTATTTGGGATACCTTTATATATTTGTAGCGGGGTCTCTTCTAAGGCCCCAGGACTACGTTACCCAGAACCCTATTCGGCCCCAGGGCGGAGGTTCCACCGCAGAGACTCATGGGAGGGGTTACTTAAGTGAGAGGCGAGGCGGAGCTCGCTCTCTTGGGACACGGCGCATCAAGTGACAAGTCATCCTATGCGGATTGACTGTGAAGCAAGGCCTGAAGCCTGAGGCCTTGCTGGAAGTCTGAAGAGCCTTCCACCATACTGCGGAGCCTGGGTGGATCCTGACCCATCGTGATAGGACGTGAGCTGGATCGAGGACTCGATCGGAGCAGACGCTGTGTGCGACACACATGAGGTGGAAGTCCCAGGCTGGGATCGCGCCTGGAGCTGTGAGCGGGCACCTGCCCATATCAATAGACTGAGTTGTGTTCAGGCCTATAGACTGCCTAGGCCCACTGTTCGCTCACCAGTGTTTATTGGGGGGTCCGGTAGCGGAAAAGAGTTGAAGAATATACCCCCCCCGTTTTGCCCTGTTATTTCAAGTTAACACCCAATGTGGATTACAAATGGTTATTCCTTTAAGTGCACCAACGAAAGCTGGCCGGTGAAGAAACCTTCATCCCTTAGGGGAAAGAGACTTAGTTCCATTCCATGTCAGGCCTGACTTAGGTGGGGAAGTTTTAGAAAGTTTGTGTTACTACGCCATAGGCGAGCACACGCTATAATAGCACCGCGTGGTGGACACTGCGCGCCGCCATATTACTGTGCTGCGCCTAGTACATTGATTGATGCAGGGCTCTGCAGGCCCATGTATATGTTGCATGTTATATCTTAAATCCTTCATTACCAGTAAAGCTGATATATATATATATTATATTCTTGCCTCAGTGTGTTGTCTGACTGTTTAGAGATTATTGAGTATAATACACCTGAGAGTGATAGGGGTCTAACCCTATACTGACTGTGCCAGAGTGGGTCGAGTAAGATTACCGGGGGTTGGCGGTACTGCGTACAGGGCCCAAAATCAAATCAGCGGCTCTCTTAATTGGGGGTAGCGCTACATATTTATTGTATTTATGTATATCATTCTTTATTTGCTGTAACAATTTATTTCTTACACTATGTTATGAAAAAACAATAACATTCTCGAACCAGAAAAAAATAATAATAATAGTGAAACTAAAAAAAGAGAGATGTTAGTAAAATTGGTAAAAATGGGAAGAAAGTCACAAGAAGAGGCAAGACTTGTACTGCACAGTAGAGTAGAGTAGGGTGGAGCTGTAGTGCCAGTGGGACTGTGGTGACATTCTAACCTAAGAGAGAGTAATAGAAGTGAATATGTTAGTAATAGCACAAAGATCTAGAAACATTTTACTAAAATGGTCATTTATATATAGCCTAGCTTGTCATTGAAAGATACAACCAATCATCCAACTCATTATTGAATCAGACAATATTTACACAAAGACAGGAGAACAGACATCACCTTACAACTTAGGTTGATCACAGTATACCCACAGGGTTGATATACAACATTGCACTTTGCAAGGGAATTTTACCTAGAGCTTAGTAAATATGGTAAAGCTTTATTTTGCAAATAATACCCAATCATGTGCAAGGAAAATACAAAGAAAAAATGTTTTTGCTTGCACATGATTGGATGATAGAAGTTAGCAGGACTTCACCTCATTTGCTAAGTTCTGGTAATAATTCCCATGCAGAGTGCAACTACACTTGCAATGTGAACAGCCTATTTGTCTTTAGTAAATTAACCCCATAGTGTTCCAGACGGGCGCCGCCCCTGTCAATCGCAGCCCCTCCATCCATGCGTCCGGTCCCTTTCAGGACACCAGCACAAAGATTCCAATTTCCAATGTGGGGGGGCCAATCAGGAACTTGTTTTGACACCGGTCACTTGATTGGCTGAAAGGACAGGCAATTCTATTGGATGCCTAGGAGGAGGAAGGGAGAAGCTGGAAGTCGCCATGGAGAAGAGGACATGGAGTCGCTGCACCACACTGCCTGCTGCCTGCCACCCACCACCGCCGATAGGGTAAGTGCCGGCTGACCGTCAAACATAGGGGGGTTGGGTGCTGTGGAGGGGGCACCCCCCAAAAAAAAACACCAGCCACCACTGATTGCCACCCTACTTATAACAGGCACCTTCACATATAGCAGAACCACCATCGCTTGTTCAACTTTCCACCTGGAAAAATTTAGAGTAGGGATGGATTCTTTATATTTTGAGCTTAGGTTTGTTGTGTACCTTTCGATCTTCTAGTGTGTGGAATCCTGCAGCAATGACTACATTGATTTATATATTACAGAGTATGCCTTTCCTCTTTCCTCTATCCTCTGGGATATTCAACTGTAAAGAATCCATCTGCAGGGAAAGGCAATCGTGACCAGCTGTGTACACAGTATGTATTATTTGAACAGGGTGTGCTTTTACAGAAATATTTTGCTGCTATTAATAAGGCCACATATGTTAAAGTGTTACTAAACCAACAACAGTAATTTCAGTCTGTATATGCAGTAAAGCATGCTTGTTATACTCACTGTGGAAGCTATAGGGTTAATCCTCTACATTGTGTAAAAAGGCTGTTTAATCCTGTCTTCTATGATCCTCCCCTTCTTCCATTGTCCCTAATCAATCTCCTGATTGTACAGAGTCTTGGGGGCTGTTTAGCAGTTTATATGTACTAAAATAATTTAATTTCCTTGTTCTTTGCACTGTGGGAGACCAGATAAATTAAATGCAGGCTCCTGGGTTTAGTAACACCTTAACTTACAATTAAACTGCACAATGTGGTAAGGTTTGGGTTGAGTTTTAGGCCTCATGCACACTGGGCTCTAACAAAATTTTTACAGGCATTTGACTTTTGTTCATCAAGTAAAATCACTCCTATGTTAGCCTATTTGTCTATGCAGACATAGGCATTTACAGGCTAATTAGAATAGGAGATTTTACAGGCTGAAAAAGCGCATTCAGGAGAGGAGCTGAGGAGCAGAAAAAATGCAGAGTGGGCCTAAAGGTGTGCAAACGTGCCTAAATGCTAGACGAATTTAGCCGCATTTTGCATTTTTGAGCATTAATGCGTTCCAATGGGCAGAATAAATTAATATTCTGGCCAATTAATACATTAATGTTCAAATGCTCGACAGGCCTAAACAAATCTAAATGCATCTAAACACGTGTGCAATACGTGGCTTTGGGCACATTTTGTTAAGCAGTTTGTCTCCTGCAAGGAGTTCTGGCGCTCAGAGGAGAAAAGCAAATGCCCTTTGTGTATGAGGCCTTAAAGGTTACCTGTCATGAGATAAACACAGGAGCTGCCATTACTGGCCTGCTTCTGAATATGATAGTTGCCAGTCTGAGAAAATGAAAGTCAGAGCAAAGTCTGAACACTTCTAAAGTTGAGTGCCTCAAAGTATTAAAGCCAGAGAAATAACAGTCAGCAAGGGTTACCTTGTGTATATATTGCACTTGTTTCCTTTAAAAGAGAAGTCGTTTTTTTTTTTTTTGCAGAATCACACTTACCTAGGTGGATGCAGCATCGGTCCAATGCTGCATCAGTCCCCCGCTGCCTCTAACACTGAGAATTGAGTGATTAATCACCACTGATCGCTCACTTCTCACAGCTCTCCGAGCAGAAAGCCTGTGACTGTCAGTCACCGGCTCTCTGCTCTGAATGCCTGGGCTGTGGAGGGGGTAGGAGCGACTGGCTGAGGCTTTCAGCAGCTCGCTGAGAGACTGAGCCGGGTGACAGTCCAGGCATGTGGGCAGATCGTGACTTCATTGTCGCTATCTTGCCTGAGCCTGGATTGGCTCTGTGATGCCAGCTGACAGCAGGCTTCAGCTCTCTGTCTGCTGAAAACAGGTCGCAGGAGTGTAGAATGAACTGCAATCCTGTGATCAGGAGGGGAGAACACAGAAAGCACCACCTGAATGTAATATTTAAGGTACAATTTAATTACATGGTAAGTAATGCACTTACAAGATACAAGATAAAAGAAGGCTCATCTGTATATGGGAATGAAGGGTAGCTCTCCCAGCATCCGAGACAGGCATCCACGTGTATGGCGAGATGACAGGGAAACCATGATCCGTCCTGTGGCCACCGGGAAGTCGGCCGAAACCAGCGTGGTACACAAGTAAGTGACATCACCAGAAGCGGAGAAACATCAGGGAGAGAACGTCTGGATAGGCAAGGCTACACACTCAGAGCATCAGCTCCTTCTACAGGCCTAACATGATTGTGCTGAGGTAGTGCTATTTATGTGCTGGTCGTGGGACAACAAGCTCCAGCGCACATAGCACACCATAGGCAACCGCTTGGGAATGATAATGTGGGTTGGCCAGCCAATCAGGACATACAGTGGGTACGGAAAGTATTCACACCACCTTAAATTTTTCACTCTTTGTTATATTGCAGCCATTTGCTAAAATCATTTAAGTTAATTTTTTTTCCTCATTAATGTACACACAGCACCCCATATTGACAGAAAAACAGAATTGTTGACATTTTTGCAGATTTATTAAAAAGGAAAAACTGAAATATCACATGGTCCTAAGTATTCAGGCCCTTTGCTCAGTATTTAGTGGACGCACCCTTTTGATCTAATACAGCCATGAGTCTTTTTGGGAAAGAAGCAACACGTTTTTCACACCTGGATTTGGGGATCCTCTGCCATTCCTCCTTGCAGATCCTCTCCAGTTCTGTCAGGTTGGATGGTAAACACTGGTGGACAGCCATTTTTAGGTCTCTCCAGAGATGCTCAATTGGGTTTAAGTCAGGGCTCTGGCTGGGCCATTCAAGAACAGTCACGGAGCTGTTGTGAAGCCACTCCTTCTTTATTTTAGCTGTGTGCTTAGGGTCATTGTCTTGTTGGAAGGTAAACCTTCAGCCCAGTCTGAGGTCCTGAGCACTCTGGAGAAGGTTTTCATCCAGGATATCCCTGTACTTGGCCGCATTCATCTTTCCCTCGATTGCAACCAGTCGTCCTGTCCCTGCAGCTGAAAAACACCCCCACAGCATGATGCTGCCACCACCATGCTTCACTGTTGGGACTGTGTTGGACAGGTGATGAGCAGTGCCTGGTTTTCTCCACACATACCACTTAGAATTAAGGTCAAAAAGTTCTATCTTGGTCTCATCAGACCAGAGAATCTTATTTCTCACCATCTTGGAGTCCTTCAGGTGTTTTTTTTAGCAAACTCCATGCGGGCTTTCATGTGTCTTGCACTGAGGAGAGGCTTCCGTCGGGCCACTCTGTCATAAAGCCCCGACTGGTGGAGGGCTGCAGTGATGGTTGACTTTCTACAATTTTCTTCCATCTCCCGACTGCATCTCTGGAGCTCAGCCACAGTGATCTTTGGGTTCTTCTTTACCTCTCTCACTAAGGCTCTTCTCCCCCAATAGCTCAGTTTGGCCGGACGGCCAGCTCTTGGAAGGGTTTTGGTCTTCCCAAACGTCTTCCATTTAAGGATTATGGAGGCCACTGTGCTCTTTGGAACCTTAAGTGCAGCAGAAATGTTTTTGTAACCTTGGCCAGATCTGTGCCTTGCCACAATTCTGTCACTGAGCTCTTCAGGCAGTTTCTTTGACCTCATGATTCTCATTTGCTCTGACATGCACTGTGAGCTGTAAGGTCTTATATAGACAGGTGTGTGGCTTTCCTAATCAAGTCCAATCAGTATAATCAAACACAGCTGGACTCAAATGAAGGTGTAGAACCATCTCAAGGATGATCAGAAGAAATGGACAGCACCTGAGTTAAATATATGAGTGTCACAGCAAAGGGTCTGAATACTTAGGACCATGTGATATTTCAGTTTTTCTTTTTTAATAAATCTGCAAAAATTTCAACAATTCTGTGTTTTTCTGTCAATATGGGGTGCTGTGTGTACATTAATGAGGAAAATAAAATTAACTTAAATGATTTTAGCAAATGGCTGCAATATAACAAAGAGTGAAAAATTTAAGGGGGTCTGAATACTTTCTTGTATATTATCCAACCAAATGAGTGTAAAAATTAAACATAGAAAATGTCCAAGTTATAAAAACATATGCATAGAAATGTCCACATGGATAAATGGCACACATATACAAATATATAACGAATAAATGACTACAACATTTTTTTTACGACATCAAGATAAATAAATATAGATTTATATATATATATATATATATATATATATATATATATATATATATGTATAATACATACGCATATATCAGAAAAACGCTAAACAAGTGGAGAATGAATAAAAAAGTAATGAATGAAAGTACAAGCTTTGGCTGTACTTCTCCTTTAACCACTTCAACCCCGGACCATTTCGCTGGACAAAGATCAGAGCACTTTTTGTGATTCGGCACTGCGTTGCTTTAATTGACAATTGCGCGGTCGTTTGACATGGTTCCCAAATAAAATTGGGGTCCTTTTTTTCCCACAAATAGAGCTTTCTTTTGGTGGTATTTGATCACCTCTGTGATTTTTATTTTTTGCGCTATAAACAAAAATAGAGTGACAATTTTGAAAAAAATGCAATATTTTTTAGTTTTTGCTATAATAAATATCCCCCAAAAATATATAAAAAAACATTTTTTTTCCACAGTTTATGCCGATACGTATTCTTGTACATATTTTTGGTAAAAAAAATCGCAATAAGCGTATGTTGATTGGTTTGCCCAAAAGTTATAGCATCTTCAAAATAGGGGATAGATTTATGGCATTTTTGTTATTATTATTTTTTTTTACTAGTAATGACGGCGATCAGCGATTTTTATTGTGACTGTGACATTATGGCGGACACATTGGATACTTTTGACACATTTTTGGGACCATTGTCATTTTTACAGCGATCAGTGCTATAAAAATGCACTGATTACTGTGAAAATGACACTGGCAGTGAAGGGGTTAACCACTAGGTGGCGCTGTAGGGGTTAAGTGTGTCCTGGGGAGTGCTTCTAACTGTAGGGGGGGGTGGGCTGTGTGTGACACGACACTGATCACCGCTTCCGATTACAGGAACCTGTGATCAGTGTCCTGTCACTAGGAAGACTGGGGAAATGCTTGTTTACATCAGCATTTCCCCGTTATTCCTCACCGTGAGACGATCACGGGCATCCCCGCGGACATTGAGTCTGCGGGACCCGCGGTCGGGCTCAAGGAGTTTGCGGCGCGCGCGCGTCCACAATGCCGCTTCTTAAAGAGAACGTATATACGTCCTTCTGCCTGTCCATGCCATGCTGTCAACGTATATCGCTGTGTGCTGGTCAGCAAGCAGTTAAAGAAATCTTGGCGTTACTGGTGAACATGAGGGGAACATGAGGGAACATGAGGGAAAAATTTAATAAGGTTTTTAGAAACACGGACTGGCTTAACTGAATATTTAAAATTAGATTGTTAGAAATACTGTATATTTACATACATTTCTGTATGACAATAAATGTGCTTGTACACTCACAATCTTTTTTTTTTTTTTCAAATATTTTATTTAATCAAAGGGCATGGTACATTGACATACATCTCACACTATACAATCTTAATACACCAATCAACGCTTTAGCATATATTAGCTGGTATAAAAACGTTATACATCCATAGTTACCACACATGTATTAGCAACCTTAGAGGTCATGCCCACTTCAGGTTATACCTATAGGTCCTTACCCGAACCCTATTACACCCCACTAAAGTATGCCCCTCTGACCAGCCCAAATCCATTTTCATTCTAAAAAAGATAAAGGATAGAATAACATATGTAGCGGGTATGTATTTTTTAAATTGGTGAGGACACCAGTGATGCATAGTTCCCTGCGGCCCAGCAGGTGGCGCTGTCACTTTGGGCCGGGGTTGAACCATCACTGCAGTGCCGTACCCTTTGTGACCTCTCGCAGCGGTTGTACGGCGGGGCGGGGAACCCGCCGTGCATCCTGGGAGAGGGTATAAAGGGGGCGGACATCTTTGCCACGAGGGGGAAGTCCCGGGCACCTTCAGCCTGAGGGCTGTTGTTGCGGTCGGTGTCCAGGCGGCCTAGGCCTGGGCACTTGGAGTTTGTGTTCCATCCCAGACACCTTAAGTCTGGGGTGAGGTACTCGGCTGGAGGCCTGGGGCCCAGTACCTTCCGCTGGGTCCCGTGAGGGAGGGATCATCCTAGGGGGCCCTGGGAGTGGGGCACCCGAATCCACAGGCGTAAGGGACCGGAGGAGGGACTCACCCGAAGACCTGGTGCAGCAGATTGCCAGTGCTGGGTGTACCTCTGGAGACCGCCCGGAGGGATATCTTTCCTGAACAGGGGCCAAGTTCAAAGAGGAAGTTCAATCCACGTTCAATGACCGGTGGCAGCGGTCCAACTATTTCACTCAGGTCAGTGGCAGGGGCCTGCTATTAGGCCCGTGAGAGGGGCCTCAACAGTTCATCCGGTCTGTGGCAGAGACCACCCTCACAGTCGGTGGCAGAGACCGTGCGCCAGGCCTATTCGCTAAAAAGGAATAGGAGAGCTTAGTTGTGCCTGGGCCTACTCGTTCCCACACCCCATGTTCGTCTCTTATTGGAAGTTCAACTGAGTGTGTTCACCGTACTGTATGAGAAAGAAAGGAGTGTACGACTTTCGATTGGTGTGGGGCTCTATTATTGGCAGACACATCTCCATGGGACAACTGAGGCTTCGTATGCAGTGGACAGACCCGGAGGTAATTCAACTAACTTTGCTCAACCCTCTTATACACACGAGGGAAGAGCTTGGCGTAGTGTCCCTGCACTCTCCTCTCCCAGGTACCCCTAGACGCAAGCCATACACCGTAGGAAAGAGGGAGAGTGAGGGTACCGCTACACGTGGGAGCTCTGGTCCGGGATGTGTTCGTGCTACAATGGAGCTCAGTTGTTGGAATTTGAAAGTGTCTGCCCGAAAGAGTACCGAGTAGGTCGGCCATATTGGCCACTGCGCCATCAGGCACACCCTCCCTGCTCAGTTCATGGGCGTGACCCATGGAAGGAGAAAGCCCGCGAACTGGAGTACAAGAAGGGAGGAGTCCAATCGTGTGAAGGATAACACGTGGAGATTTTGGCGCCAACAAGGCAGTGCGCAATGGATCAGCAGAGAGTCGCCATGTTCACTAACGCATCGTGGATTCCTAGTCATCCCACTACCACAAATCTGACTACCGCTGCTCCAATAACGGATACGGGGATTCGGCTAAAGCCCCGGGGACGATTCGCCCTGTACTCATGCATGGACATTGAGGCCCTGGGTTTGATTTGTCCCGGATGTTCGGGGCTGGTGTGCCAGCTAAAGACATTTGGACGCTGCGAGGCCTGCAGAGAGTTCTTATTTGAGGTGGAGCCAACCATTGAAAAACCCAGAACCATCTACCTCAACCACGCTACGGGCCACACCACTCATGAAGGAGAAATCGCTGCTTTTACAGCCATCCCTGTGCGCACTGCAGCGACCGCAGGGGAGGTCGCAATTAAAGAGGTACGGGAGAAATCCGAGGATGCTGACTCAGTCGCCACTGCTTCCCAACGTCCGCCGCCAAAGAGGAAGACCGGCTTGGTTGCCCCGTCCAGCGGTCGTGGTGGATCAACCGGCTTGCCTACGCCTGCCCTGGATGGATCCGGTAGGAAGAGTTCCGGACATCCCTTCTCAGCTTTGGGCCAAGGTAAGCTGGACAAAGGGACTTGGTGTTGGGACGGAGGTGTCGGGGAGTCACGGCCCTGTGTGCCCGCGGGAGGTAGCAATTCAGCCTCCACTACAGGCTACTTGCCCGCGGAGGAGTGTGACACCTCCGACCTGGAATCGCTCTCCGATCCGGGAGACGATGTCATCATTGATGAATTTTTTGCAAAGAAGGGCTGGGACAAGATGCCTCTCTCCTCATCCCGTAAAGTCAGGGATCCACCCATGTCTACAGGGGATAGTACACCCCGGGTGGAGGCACCAGCACCTGAGGAGGGATTCCGTCTCCAGTCTGCCCTTCTACCTCCGGTGCCTCCTGCATCTGGCACCGGGGAAAAGAGACTGATGTTGAGGCCACCGATGCCTAGAGTGAAGGTGGTCAAGGCACCTCGCCACCCAGACGCCATTGTCCAACCGGGTGAGGGAGGCCGGGCCACTATGCCTCCGCTGGCGAGACTTCAGCGTCTGTTCGGTCAAAAAGTTGCTACCAAGTACGGGTGGGAGTACCCGTACTTACCTAAAGAGCTTCTGTATGAAGTGGAAGTCTGCCGGGACCGCTGGTACAACTAATTTGTGTGGACGCACCTTCAGGTCCCACACGCCCGCAGGTACATAGCGTGCTCCCCCAAAGCCTCTCAGCGTTTCAAGGACTGTAAAGCAGAGTGGATGTTGGGTCGGCACATCCATGCTGATAAAGTGTTGATTCGACGGAAAGAAGGGGAGGATGTCGAATATCACATAGAGACTGTGGATAAGCACTTCAAGCCCCTTGTCTTGCCACATCCCAGGTTCTACTTGTAGGAGAAAAGACTCCTTGCCTAGTGTTTGTTGCTACTGAACTTTCCGGGGTTGTTTCCCGGGGAACCCAGTGACTGTACCCGCGTTATGGGTGTTTGTGCTCTCTGGAGGAATTGAAGGACTGTTACCGTTGTTTGTTCTTCATTCTTCCATCCTGCAAAGTGATCATGGACTTTGGGGTAGTTAGAAAGTTCAAAGAGAGAAGATCTTCAACCAGTGCAGTTACCGTGACACTGTCACCAGGTGGCAGTGTTGCACACCGATATTCACTGTTCACTCACACACTTAGGTGTATGTTTAATAAACCATGATAAGCGGAGATCATGATGATCACCGCTTATCACAGAGCATTGCTGTTTTAATATACTGAGATGAGTACTGGAGAACTATTCTCCTCCTCTCATCTCAGTGCACAGAACGGCTGCATTCACTGTAACAGAAACGGCCCATTTAATATCCAGTGATGCCACTTTATCACTGTGCTTCTCCTTCAAGTTCTCCTTTCTTGCTTCTCCAGCCCAGAGGTGGAGATAGCAGGAAGAAAGAGGAGATCTCGGCCAGTGAATAGCTTCTTCCTTCATCCATCTGCCTGCGTGGTCAAAAGTGAAAGTAAAATCTTTCTCTACTTCAGTTAAAAATACATCAAAAGCAGGTTAGAATTACATTAACTATGCAATTACACACACAGATATATATATATCTGTGTGTGTGTGTGTGTATTTATTTATATCTGTAGTGTGTGAGTATCTATATATATATATATATATATATATATATATATATATATATACACACAGATATACATATATAAAAAAATATATATATTTATATATATATATGTAGCGGCCTCACCCCGTCCTCTTTAGCTAGGGGTATGTCACGCGACAGAGTGAGGTGCGCTACGGCCCATGTCCTCCCCATGGCTGTGGGTGAGGTGAAGGCCCGTACCAATCTTTTCCTCGGGTCAAATGTGTGCTGGTTATGAGGGTCAGTCCTTCCGTGCCGGAATCTCCCTTTGTTCCCATTAACAGAGTCCATACACCCATCAAAGTCCAAACTCAGGTTTATTGCGTATCTCCACATACAGTCAAATGCAACGGTGTGATACGATGGGGGAGCAGGTCGAGGCACTGTACAGGTTCCTAGTCCCTACACTCCCTGTGCTATGACCAGGGGTTGCAGGAGTCTTGACTAGAGCTCCTCCGCTGCGCTGTAGCCCCTATCAGCGGGAAGATGTCCTCCAAGGGAGTTACCGAAGGCCCATCCGTCACCGGGTTGACACTGCACCGGGTCTTCGGACGGGTGACCTCCCCAGCCTCCTCACCTCAGATGCGGGTCCCCTCGCAAGGGGCGCCCTGGAGCAACTTCACCCTCGCGGGACCCAGTCGGAGTCACCGGGTCCCAGGCCTCCTCAATAGTACCTCACCCCAGGCTGAAGGTGCCTGGGATGGACTCCATCTTCATTCCGGCCAGGCCTAGGGCGCCTAGGCCGGAACCTTGAACCGCCCGCACCCAGGCCTAAGGTGCCTGGGTGCGTGAAGAGATCATCCCCGAAAAACGACCTCGTGGCGAGGGCGTCTCCCCCTTTTATCTCCTCCCATCGACACCACGGCGGGTTCCCCGCCCCAGCCGTACCATCTCCGGAAAGGGACAAAAAGGGTAGCACTGTGGTAGTGATTCTACCTCGAGCCAGCAGGTACACTGACACCCACTGGTCAAAGAGAATATTACACCACCCAATCCTCCACGAATAACAAAAAGGGGTCTGAACCCTAACATAATTACACACCTGGGTCACACTACCCCCAGGTGTATCCCACTAAATTGAGGACCCCGCTACATATATATATATATATATATATATATATATATATATACATATATATATATATATATTTATATATATATGTATATCTGATCTGTGTGTGTGTGTGTATATATATATATATATATATATATACACACACACATCTCCTTCGAGTCCTTCACATTTGTGTATTACAGTGTACAACCGTGCAAAGGCAGTGTTGTGGCTACAAAAGTACAACCGATGCTGTGATTTTGACTGCTGCGCAGATGATGCATCGCTGATAACGCAAGGTGATGTGTACATGCATGGCTGTAAAATTAAGAGCATCAGATGAGTCCAGTAAACACTGCATTTGCATAAGTGTATATGTTAGTACGCCTGTGTGAAAAACGCCATATATACTGTACACGCACACACATACATACATACATACATACATACATACATATATAAAGATCTCTAAAAACATAACATGATAACATGGGGACATACACCACAGGCTGGACCGGGCTTATGTCAGGGCTGTGGCAGGGAGAGAGCAAGCAGGACTGGAATAGGGCAGCCATGAGGTGGGTGGTGTGCTCTGCTTTGCCTAACATTCACCTGGCATGGATTAATGGCCATCACTCCTCAGGACTCTCTGCAGGGGGCACTCTGGAGGTACTATTTGTGTGCCTCCAGAGTGCCCCCTTACTTCCTCCAGAGTGCTCCCTTACTTCCGCCCCTTACTTTCTCCAGAGTGCCCCTTTACTTTCTCCAGAGTGCCCCTTTGTACAGTAGTACTAAGGGGGCACTCTGGAGGGGAATGTAAGGGGGCACTCTGGAGGGGAATGTAAGGGGGCACTCTGGGGGGGGATGAAAGGGGGCACTCTGGAGGAAGGTGTAAGGGGGCACTCTGGAGGGGGATGTAAGGGGGCACTCTGGAGGGGGATGTAAGAGGGCACTCTGGAGGGGGATGTAAGGGGGCACTCTGGAGGGGATGTAAGGGGGCACTCTGGAGGGGGATGTAAGGGGGCACTCTGGAGGGGGATGTAAGGGGGCACTCTGGAGGGGGATGTAAGGGGGCACTCTGGAAGGGGATGTAAGGGGGCACTCTGGAAGGGGATGTAAGGGGACACTCTGGAAGGGGATGTAAGGGGACACTCTGGAAGGGGATGTAAGGGGACACTCTGGAGGAGGATGTAAAGGGGCACTCTGGAGGACCAGAATGCCCCGTTACATCAGCCCTTACAACCTCCAGGGTGCCCCTTAGTGCCTCCAGAGTGCCCCTTTACTTCCTCCAGAGTGCCCACTTACATCCTTCGGAGTGCCCCACCACCAAGGTGATATAGCAGTGGCTGACAGACTATCAGGAGGTGGTATTGCACTCCTCTTCCCCCTCTCTCCACTAACTACCCCCGCCATACATTCCACGCTCCTCTCCTGTACATATTACCCACCTCCATACACTCCACACTCCTCTCCTGTACATATTACCCCCCGCTATACACTCCCCACTCCTCTCTGTGTACATATTACCCCCCGCCATACACTCCACACTCCTCTCCTGTACATATTACCCCCCGCCATACACTCCACACTCCTCTCCTGTACATATTACCCAACGCCATACACTCCACACTCCTCTCCTGTACATTTTACCCCCCCGCCATACACTCCGCACTCCTCTCCTGTACATATTACCCCCCCGCCATACATTCCACACTCCACTCCTGTACATATTACCCACCTCCATACACTCCGCACTCCTCTCCTTTACATATTACTCACCACCATACACTCTGCACTCCCTATTTAACATTACCACATTCTTGTATTATTTAAATTAAATTTTCTATATTTTATTTAAGTCTTTTAATTATTTTTTATTTATTTTAAACCTAACATTTGGTTCAGCTCATGGACTATTCTAATTTTATTATACAGGGGTTTCTCTTTCTTTAAAATGATTTATTTTAATTTAATTTATATATATATATATATATATATATGTGTATATATATATATATATATATATATATATATATATATATATATATATATATATATATATATATATATATATACATATATATATATATATATATATATATATATATATATATATATATATATATACATATATACATATATATATATATATATATATATATATATATATATATATATATATATATATATATATATTTATTTAATATTTAATTATTAATTTAATATTTTTATTGTTATGCTTTTTTTATATTATTTTGAACTATTTAATATATATATTTATTGTTTTTATATGAATGGTGCATAGCTGCATGACAAATACAGTACAATCATTTCAGAATACACCATTCACATAAATATGCACATGTGTTATGCTTATGTATTAATCATTATAATGTTTTGCAGTTATGGGGTGTCTGTTTATTGGGTAGGGGGATTATAACTTTATTATTAAGTTAATATGTGCAGTGTATGTGGAGTGTTTCGTGTTTCACTTTGGGGTTCTGATAATGAAATCTCCCGAGGTATCGCGAGATTACAGCAACAGAAGCCATTTGGGATTCTCAAAGCATTTGTAGATCACTTCTATTCACAGTGGGAGAAGTGATCTACACTGTATATTAAACTACCACAAGGGGGAGAACAGATATCTCTGAGAAGAACCGTGAACTCAGCAGCAGTGAAATATCACGGTATATTAAACGTACACCTTAGAGAAGGAAAGGGTTTCTCTACGGAGAGGTTCTTTCATTCTTACACAAACATATGTGTCAGGGATATGTGTGTTTAACATTCTTTTCCCCTCTGCAGGAGAACATCTTATCAAGACCACTGAGAATGGGGTGGGTCTTAGTCAGGATGGGTGTAAGGGAATGTTGATGTGAATATGTGATTCTGATAATGTGGCTTTGTGTTGTTTGTTTCCTTCCCTTCCCTTTTATGTCAGGTTCAGGCACAACTGTTTGGTTAGCTTTCAAAAACGTTTTTTTTTAATTTGTTAGTCGGTCTCTGGATCAGGCTATGATGGCCCTTTTTGGGCATGGTTTGCTCCAGACACAGGGGACCAGTGTCAAATAACAGGGGGGAGAGTGTAGCGGGTATGTATTTTTTAAACTGGTGAGGACACCAGTGATGCATAGTTCCCTGCAGCCCAGCAGGTGGCGCTGTCACTTTGGGCCGGGGTTGAACCATCACTGCAGTGCCGTACCCTTTGTGACCTCTCGCAGCGGTTGTACGGCGGGGCGGGGAACCCGCCATGCATCCTGGGAGAGGGTATAAAGGGGGCGGACATCTTTGCCACGAGGGGGAAGTCCCGGGCACCTTCAGCCTGAGGGCCGTTGTTGCGGTCGGTGTCCAGGCGGCCTAGGCCTGGGCACTTGGAGTTCGTGTTCCATCCCAGACACCTTCAGTCTGGGGTGAGGTACTCGGCTGGAGGCCTGGGGCCCAGTACCTTCCGCTGGGTCCCGCGTGGGAGGGATCATCCTAGGGGGCCCTGGGAGTGGGGCAACCGAATCCAGAGGCATAAGGGACCGGAGGAGGGACTCACCCGAAGACCTGGTGCAGCAGATTGCCAGTGCCGGGTGTACCTCTGGAGACCGCCCGGAGGGATATCTTTCCCGAACAGGGGCCAAGTTCAAAGAGGAAGTTCAGTCCACGTTCAATGACCGGTGGCAGCGGTCCAACTATTTCACTCAGGTCAGTGGCAGGGGCCTGCTATTAGGTCCGTGGCAGGGGCCTCAACAGTTCATCCGGTCTGTGGCAGAGACCACCCTCACGGTCGGTGGCAGAGACCGTGCGCCTGGCCTATTCGCTAAAAAGGAATAGGAGAGATTAGTTGTGCCTGGGCCTACTCGTTCCCACACCCCATGTTCGTCTGTTGTTGCAAGTTCAACTGAGTGTGTTCACCGTACTGTATGAGAAAGAAAGGAGTGTTGGGCTTTCGGTTGGTGTGGGGCTCTATTATTGGCAGACACATCTCCATGGGACAACTGAGGCTTTGTATGCAGTGGACAGACCCGGAGGTAATTCAACTAACTTTGCTCAACCCTCTTATACACACGAGGGAAGAGCTTGGCGTAGTGTCCCTGCACTCTCCTCTCCCAGGTTCCCCTAGATGCAAGCCATACACCATAGGAAAGAGGGAGAGTGAGGGTACCGCTACACATATAAGGGACAACCTGCCCTAGAAAGTAAAATCAACATAACAAGAACCAAAGAGGAATAAAACGGAAGAGGAAAAAAAAAAAAGGAAAAGGGAGAAGGGGGGGGGGAGGTTTAAAACCGTTGACAGGGGAGATGTAGACACCCAATCAGGGTAAAAAAAAGAGACTTCCCTTCCTCTGAAACTTTAAATATATTCCATTGTGCCCAAGTTTCTGAGTAGTTCTCATATTGATTTTGAGCCGATAGCACCAAATACTCCATCCTATTCACCTCTTCAATCCGGGTAAACCATACCGAGATTGTTGGAGGTCTCGTGTCTCTCCACTGCCGTGTAATGCACGATCTAGCAACGTTAAAAAAATGTCTCAAGATTAGGGATGAGCCGAACAACCCCCTGTTCGGTTCGCACAAGAACCTGCGAACAGACCTAAAGTTTGCGTGAACTTTAGAACCATATTAAATACAATGGACTGGAACGTTCGAAATCTAAAGTACTAATTATAAAGGCTAATATGCAAGTTATTGTCCTAAAAAGGGTTTGGGGACCCGGGTCCTGCCCCAGGGGACATGTATCAATGCAAAGAAAAGTTGTAAAAACTGCAGTTTTTTCTGAAGCAGTGATTTTAATAATGCATAAAGTGAAACAATAAAAAGTGAAATATTCCTTTAAATTTCATACCTGGGGGGTGTATAGTATGCCTGTAAAGCAGCGCTTGTTTTCCTTGCTTAGAACTGTCCCTGCACAAAATGTAATTTCTGAAGGAAAAAAAGCCATTTAAAACCACTCACGGCTATAATGAATTGTCAGCTCCCGGCAATACAGAGAAAAGTCATTGATAAAAAAAAAATGCGTGGGGGTCCCCCCAAATTCAATTACCAGGCCCTTCAGGTCTGGTATGGATATTAAGGGAAACCCTGCATCAAATAAAAAAAATGACGTGAGGTTCCCCCCAAATGTCCATACTAGACCCTTCAGGTCTGGTATGGATTTTAAGGGGAACTCCACCCCAAATTTAAAAAAAAATGGCGTGGAGTTCCCCCAAAAATCCATACCAAACCCTTTATCCGAGTACGCAACCTGGCAGGCCACAGGAAAAGAGGGGGGGGACGAGAGAGCGCCCCCCCCTCCTGAACTGTACCAGGCCACATGCCCTCAACATGGGGAGGATGTCCCCATGTTGATGGGGACAAAGGCCTCATCCCCACAACCCTTGCCCGGTGGTTGTGGGGGTCTGCGGGCAGGAGGCTTATCGGAATCTGGAAGATCGAGATCCCGCCCCCCCTATGTGAATTGGTAAGGGGTACATTGTACCCCTACCATTTCAAAAAGACACCTTGGAAAAGTCCTTTATTAAAAATAAAAAACTAATTTCAGCGATGTAATCCAATGTCTGATGTCCAGCGCTGCAGTCTCCACTCGAAATGTCATTGGCTGAGCGGACCTACACTGTGGAGGAAGTTCCCTATCAAGTCCGCTCAGCCAATGACGTAGGCGGGGTCTGAGGTACGAGGGGGCGGGGGTGCCCTCGTATCTCAGACCCCGCCTACGTCTTGGCTGAGCGGACCTGATGGGGAACTTCCTCTTCAGTGTAAAAAAATGAATAGACCCGCCCCTTCTCACGTTCCCCATCAGGTCCGCTCCTGTAAGTCTAGAAGTTTTCTAAATGGTCCCTCCTGTAGTCCCAGAGGGAAACGTGGGTTCCCAACAATGGGGTACAGGGGGGAATTATCCAATGGTACTAACCTAGTAGAGCATAGTAGGGCCCAAGGTTGGATGCTTTTTGAGAGAAGAGCCAAGATCTCCAAAGCACCAAACCACACAGCGTAATGGGACCTCACATTGTGATTGCTCTATCTTTGGCCATATTCTATTAATCTCGCCATATGAGCCGCCTGATAATATTTCTGCATATCTGGTACCGCTATCTCTCCATATTGTTTAGGCATGATCATTAAACGATGTTGTAATCTGGGCCTTTTATGTGCCCAAATAAAGTCAGTTAATACCGCATTAATCTGTTTAAAAAACTCTGGGGGTATATGAATGGGTACGGTTTGAAAAAGATAAGAAAATGTAGGCAAGATTGACATTTTTATTATGTTACATCTACCGAACCAGAAAATCTACCGAAATCTACCGAAAATCTACCGAACCAGAAAAACATCTACCAGAAAAGGCCCTGGTGCCATTTAGAAAGTAAAATTCTCACTCTACATCGTAGAGGTGGAAAGTTCAACACATAAGTTTGATCCAATTTAGGTGGTATAAACGTGCCCAGGTATTTGAGGCCTGTATAGGTCCATCTGAAATTGAAATTAATTTTTAAGGCATTAATTTCAGTCGACAACATTGATACTCCCATTGCCTCTGACTTGGTCATATTCATTTTTTAATTAAACAGTGCACCGTATACTTCCAGTTCTCTTAAAAGGTTTGGCATGGATATAGCCGGTTTAGTGAGAGAGAATGAAAGGTCATCCGCGTAAGCGGCTATCTTATTATGTAGGTCTCCGATTATTATCCCCACTATATCCGGATTTTGCCTGACCCTGCATAAAAATGGCTCCAGTAAAAGAGCAAAAAGAAGGGGTGATAGAGGGCACCCTTGACTGGGGTGCCATTGGAAATGGAAAAAGATTCAGACAAGACCCCTTTTACTTTAATTTGTGCCTCTGGTTTTGAATAAAAGCTCAAAATCCATCCGACCATCCTCTCCCCTACACCCACATACCGTAAAACTGAAAACATAAAAGACCAGTTAACTCGGTCAAACGCCTTCTCTGCATCCGTACTCAAAAGCACAGTGGGTGTATTGGAGTGGTTAGCTAGATGGATGAGGTTCAACGTTCTAATGGTATTATCCCGGGCCTCACAGGTTGGAATAAAGCCTACCTGGTTAAGATGTATTAATGCTGTCAAGTGTGATTGGATACGTGTTTTCCAGAATTTTGGTGAATAGCTTAAGGTCCACATTTAACAAAGAAATAGAACGGTAACTACCACATGCTGATAAATCCTTGTCCTCTTTATGTATAACAGTAATGTGTGCTCTCAAAGTTTCTGGAGTGAAACCTGTCTCATGTCCTATTGCATTGAACACCTGTACCATCTGCTTACCCAGCTGAGGAAAGAATGTCCGGTAATACTTATAAGTAAAGCCATCCGGGCCCGGAGCCTTTCCAGGTTTGGATGTCCTAATGGTCTCTTGCAGTTCCTCTAAAGCAGGGATATGCAATTAGCGGACCTCCAGCTGTTTCAGAACTACAAGTCCCATGAGGCATTGAAAGACTCTCCCTCTGGGTATTATGCTTGTGGCTGTCAGAGGCATGATGGGACTTGTAGTTTCGCAACAGCTGGAGGTCCGCTAATTGCATATCCCTGCTCTAAAGTAATGGTCTTTCCAAATCTTCTCGGATCTGTTCAGTCAGCTGGGGTATGCCTGAAGAGGAAATGTATTCCTCTATAATGTCCTGAGATTGCGGTCTAATAGGTAAATTATACAATGATTGCTAGAACTTACAAAAAGTCGAGACGATTTATGTAGGGAGGTGAACCTTTCCACCCTCTGAGTCCACCAGGTAGGGGATGTAGGATTGGGCCCTCTGATCTTGCAAGGCTCTAGCCAATGTACGGCAATATTTGTCTCCTGTTTCATAATAATATTTCCGGCATCTCTGCAGAGCTGCTTTGGCTCTATACTGAAGTAAAGCTGTCACTTGTCTGCGCAGATTAAGAAGTTCAATCTCTCCCATTGCCCCCGGATTCTGTTTATGTTGGGTCTCTATGTCATGTATATCTGTCACGTACCTGGTAGGAGTCTGAGATGATGAGGTCGGCCTCTCTTGTATCTCCGGCCCAAGCCCCACTGGAGGTGGAACAGATGGTGGCAAGAGTCAGGAGGAACACGAGTGCCTGTACGTGTTGCGTGTAGAACTGGTACACAGAGTTGCAGGCGTGGAAGTTCGGGCAGAGCAGCCGGTAAGGAGCTGGACCCAGGGAAGCTGAGATGGAATACAGCTGGCACAGGCACTTGGAGACTGCGTAGAGCCAAGCAGCAGACAGGAACGAGGTCACAAGGATAGTTGGGTTCAGTAGCAGGCGGGCAGTGAGGTAACAAGACATTAAGCAGAAGCAGGCCAGATGGAAGCCGGGATCAGGAACCAGTTATCGGAGGAAATCAGAGTCCAGAGATAGGGTCGAGGAAAGCCAAGTTCAGCAACAGGTATCAAGCAGAGATTAAACAGGATTCAGAATATCAGGACACAGCTGAAGACCAGTCAGCACTGTTCAGGAGTCAGGGCACCCTTTAAATAGGCCGCCTGGCGCCAACTGGGGCTAGGGGCGATGCGCATGCGCACGTGCATTAGTGCACGTATGACTCTGGCGTTGCCCATGAGTGTGCGCATGCGCACGTGTGCGCACAGAACATATTCTGACAGTTCTCTTACAATATCCATCAATAATTTGGTCAATTGAGCCTCCCTGTCCTTTTTTATTCAAGAGCCATGCTTGATAAGAACCCCTCTTATTACCGCTTTATGCACCTCCCATATTATCCCTGTGTCTGAATCCAATGTGGTGTTATATTGAAAGTAATACTGCAGTTCTTTAATGACATCCGCTACCACTACCTCATCCTCTAGGAGACTCTCATTCAATCACCACTGTCTCGTCTTACAGGAAGAGTGTTTATTCATCATTAATGTCAAAGTGACCGGGGCGTGATCAGACCATGTGATACTCCCTATAGCTACTTCTTTGACCTCCATTAACATACTATAAGGAATGATAAATAGGTCTATATGGGAGTACACCATATGTGGTATTGAACAAAAGGTATAGTCCCTTTCATCCGGGTGGTACGCTCTCCAGACATCAGAACGTTGACAACCATGGAGAGTTTGCAACACCCGTTTACGGAGACCTTTCGTGGGCTAAGAGCTTCCCGTTGACGTGTCCACTTTTGGATCTATGGGGAGATTAAAATCTCCCCCCAGGAGGAGTCTACCTCCGGTAAACTTCATAAGCTTCTTGACGGTGGAACAGATAAATTGATCTTGATTATTATTAGGGGCATAGATCGTAGCCAGGGTCACCTTGGTACTTCCAATCATACCTTTAAGAAACAACGTTTTTTTATGTGGTGTGTGTCAAAATTGTAAGAAAATATGTTTCAATCTGTTTCAATCACAACATAAGAAAATCTGGATTGTACAAATTTGTGTAACTAGCTTTCCATTTAGGCGTCTAAAAGATAAGTTTTCACAATAGTGTACTCCGGTGATTTTGTAAAATACCTTACATACTGGAATAAAACATACATCTCTCCTAGGCATGATCAGACAAACATATCAAAATAATTGATACAAGTTTTAGCTTTTTCTATAAAATATCTTGATTTCAGTAGTATTAAATGACATAAGTGGAATCTAGCTGGTTTGATGTAAAGTGCTTTTTATTAGAAACAGAAACTATATGCCTACAGATGCTGCTTAGAGATCAAGGCCCCAGGCAAGTGCCCTAGCTAAACATTGCCTCCAGCTACAGACGGGGTGTTAAAAAAAAGATTTAAATGTCTTTAAAGGAGAGTTCAAGCTAGAATAGCAACTGCCAGGAAAACTAAAAGGAATGCACAGTCTCTTCAAATATTTTTTTTAAATGCAAAAAAAAATCAGCTGAATGTAAATAATGTTGTCAATTAGTGTTAAAGTGGATCTAAACTGAAAGAAAATTTAGTTTGCTAATTAAAATTACACTATATTGTCAAAAGTATTGGGACACCTGCCTTTACACGCACATGAACTTTAATGGCATCCCAGTCTTAGTCCGTAGGGCTCAATATTGAGTTGGTCCTCCCTTTGCAGCTATAACAGCTTCATCTCTTCTGGAAAGGCTGTCCACAAGGTTTAGAAGTGTGTCTATGTAAATGTTTGACCATTCTTCCAGAAGCGCATTTCTGAGGTCTTGTTCCCACAGTTTTCTCCCCCATGCTGCAGCAATGAAGGATCCTGACATCATCAAGACTAATGCAGGATTCATAGCCCTTCACTGGACATTATGAGGCCAAGGGACAGTCCACTACTGGACCGTGGGGGAGTGCCATCTGCTGGGGGAGTGGATGTTTAGGTAAAACTGCTTCTCCTTTCCGCTAACAAAACAAGCAATTAACCCTGGCAGTGCAGGCACAGCCCTGCTACAAGGGATATTTTTTACATTTTCCCTGAGTTGGAATTTAACCTGAGTTGGACTTTAATGCATGGCCACATCATCATTACAGGATGTGTCTTAATAATGGGCAAGCTTACACAGGTGTTGAAACCAAACACTAGCCATGGTATAAATCTTAGCTGCAGTTTTCGTGTGCCCAGGTGGGTGGAAGTGCAGCAGAAATTAAGGAAAGGGAGCTCTTTAGGTGTAGCCAATCAGTTTGCAATGACACTGTGAATACAGTCACTTGCTGTTAAAGGTTAATAGGTCTTTCTCTAAGTAGGTTCTAGGCCCTTGCACCGAAACAAGCAGTCACAGGTCACTCGATGATGACCTTGATGAGCAGTAAAATCTCCTTGAAATGTCCAGTTTAACCACTTGCCGACTGGGCCATAGCCAAAAGACGGCTGCAGCGAGGTCGAGTTATTCTGGGACAACATGCCAGGGATGTCCTCCCAGAATCTTGCTCCCGCACGCCCCCTGGGGCACGCTCCCGGAAATATCCGTGATCGCCGGGTCCGGAAGACCTGGCGCATTACGGATCATGGTAGATGGCCGCTAATCGCGGGCCGTTTACCACGTGATTGCTCCATCAAATGAAGGAGCAATCACTTGTGAACAAACCGGCGTCATGTGATGACCCTCTGTGTACCGATCGGTACATTGTGAGAGGAGAGGGCAGAGAGCAGATGGCAGCAGCGCTGTGGGCTGGATCTGTAGTGCCCACAGCGCTGCTCTGTGACAATTGAAGTCACAGATCCATCCATCCCTGCTCAGCCATCCCTGCCCATACTCTGCAATACCCTGCAATACCCTGCCCATACTCTGCAATACTCTGCAATACCCTGCCCATACTCTGCAATACCCTGCAATACCCTGCAATACCCGGCAATACTCTGCAATACCCTGCAATACTCTGCAATACCCAAAAATACTCTGCAATACCCGGCAATAATCTGAAATACCCTGCAATACTCTGCAATACCCTGCAATACTCTGCAATACTCTGCAATAACCTGCAATACTCTGCAATACCCTGCAATACCCTGCAATACTGCACTACCCTGCACTACCCAGCCATACTCTGCACTACCCTGCCATACCCAGCCATACTCTGTCATACTCTGCCATACTCTGCCATACCCAGCCATACCCAGCCTTACTCTGCCATACCCAGCACTACCCAGCCTTACTTTGCCATACCCAGCCATACCAGCCATACCAGCCATACTCGGCCATACCCAGCCATACTCGGCCATGCTCGGCCATGCTCAGCCATACTCGGTCATGCTCAACTTTGTGTTAAAAAAATACGTTTTAACCACGCCGGCCGTCATATGAAATCCTTGAATTTGTGCGGGGATATAAGAATGATGCCTGCAGCTACAGGCATCATTCAGATATCGGCTTTTTCAGCTGGCGATTCCCTACACTATAAGAAAGATCATAGCGGCTGTTCCACTGCTTGATCGTTCTTACGGGAGGCGAGAGGGGACATCCCCCCCTCCCGCCGCCCTCCGGTGCTTCTACGGACTCACCGCTACGATCAAAGCCAGGATCGTTTTTTATTTTTTTTATTTCAGGCTTTCCAGCCTAGAGGTGAGATGTGGGGTCATATTGCCCCCATATCTTACTGTAAAGAGGATCTGTCATGCCATATTACTATTACAAGGGATGTTTACATTCCTTGTAATAGGAATAAAAGTTATCCAAAAATTTATTTTTGGGGAAAAAAGTGTCAAACTAAAATAAATAAAGTAAAATGAACAATAATTTTTTTTTTTTTTAAAGCGCCCCTGTCCCCGTATGCTCGCATGCAGAAGCGAACGCATACGTAAGTCCCGCCCTGTTGGATTAATACTTCCTCTGTGATCAGTCAAACTTCAAGTGTTCCAGAAGCAAGGTAATTTATTTCAAATGTACCGGTACAAATGGATGAGCCTTTCATGCTGAGAAGAAAGCAGAAGTCACATACAGACACGAGGTGTGTGACCTTTTTATAGAGTCAACAGGAACAATATTATTGGTTAAAAGTTCACTGGTGGCTCATGACGCAAAACAGCTTTATTGCCAATCACAGTGTCTTTTTACAATTCGTAGCAAAGCTTATGATTTTAGGAAGTAAGTTGAAACAATTGAACAATACAAGTTTGAAGCAACGTGTCTTTAGCAAACATTTTAGAAATCGGAATCCATTTTAAATTCCTACAAATAGTCACACAATAGACATAAAAAACTTTTCCAACATTCCCACCTCTTGTGTGGCTATTTTATCTCAACACATTTTGATGATAGTCCCTGTGTTTTATGCATTTTCGGACTGTATGTCATTAAGTTTAGCTTCAATGTCCACACAGGTCTCCTCAGAGGTAGGAAGTGCTTGATACATTGTTCTTGAGATTGCAGTTTCGATCAGTTTTGGTGAAAGTCCTCGAATACAGGGAATGCAGCAGCATCCGCAAGTGACCAGAATGGCCAAAGCCACAGCAATTGAGATCAAACATGATGTGATAAGTCCAGTCCATTTACCAAACCATCCTTCAAGCCAGTTTGTGAATGGATCATTAATACCTGAATTCTCCGCTAATTAATTCGATACAGCAGTTAGTCCTTCCAGGGCTCTGGTCACAGTCCCTCCAGGAGCTGTATTGTTAGGGATAAAGGTACAACACATGCTACCAAACATTTTGCATACCCTTCCTCTTTCAGCCAGGACCATATCTAAGGCCATTCGGTTCTGCCATACCATTAGAGAGGTGGGGCCCAGCTGTTCTGCTAGACCTTTTGCAGCGTCCCTGGTATAGTTTAAAAATCGTTGTTGGTTGTAGTATATATAGTTAATCCAGTCAACATTTTTTATCTATAGTCACCCACCAGAAAAGAGACTCAAACCCAGCTGTTACCCGACTCCTGGCCTTAAACTCATTTGGCACCCCACGAGGAACTTAATCTCATCTATATAGATCTGGGAGTCAAATGACCCTTTGGGAGAGGTGTCCCTTCGATACCGTTGGTGACTCTTAGTCCACGGGTGTTCTGACAGGATTCTCAGGGGCATAACCAGCTGGACCATCGCACAATCCCCTTGGGCATTGGCCAGAATCCTAGCTCACAGTTTCTTATCCCCACACATCCACCAGACATCAGCTCTCTGAGTGTCATGTTCAACCCAATCACCATTTTCCTTGCTAATCCTCTCCGCACAGCAGTCATCAGATAGTGACCCAAGATCCACCGCGCTACTGTTCCCTGGGAGTGCAAAACAAGTAAAATTGCCCGGATACGTAGCACTCGCTGGAGGTATCTGAGGTGTCTGCACTGGGGGGGAAACAACAAACTCAATGTCGGACAGGTAGATCTCTTCTGGTTTATAGCTCTTATTATACAACCGCAGCATACATTTTAAACCTTCTGGATCTGTATTGTAATCTAGAGGAAAAGGGACCGTTGCTAAATGTGGTCTAGCTCCATCACAAACTAAACAGTTTTCCTTTTTTAGAGTTTTAACCATGTACCTCAACCATTCTAACCACTCATTTTTTTCTTGGTAACCCGTCTCCAAAGCTATGACATCTTCTACTGTTAGGTTAGTAAATCTTATAGTGTTACTCAGAACTTCTATTTTAGTATGGCTTTCTTCTTTCCCTTCTGTGTCTACCTTTTCCTGTTTGGTTTTATTGAGTGGTAATACCTCGAGGAAAAATTTATCTAAAGGATCTGTTCCCGACACCCATGCTCCCATAGAATATAACTGTTGATCCTCTTTTTGATGTTCTTTTAATGTTATCAGCAATTGGTTGCAATCTCTGCTATTTGTACAGGGGGAATTGGCTGCCTTTGTTATGGTGAGTCTTTCTTTTAAACCATTTATGCCTAGAATGTTGTACCCCCAATCTTGGTGTGCTGTGGTCCACAGGGCCTGGTTCCATACTGAACAGTCAGTTCCACTTGGAAGATAACAAACATATTTATCTGCCCATTGGAGCCTTCTTGCTTTAGTTATCTCCCTACAGTCCACCTTTTGGCAAAAAATCAACTAAAATGGTACTAGTTACCCCTTCTATGAAGGTTAAGTTCAAAGCCTTCCCTGTACTTGCCCATTCTAGAGGTTCCTTCTCTTTCCAGTTTCTGCCTCCCCGTATAGACGTCTTTCCAGTTTCTGCCTCCCCGTATAGACGTCTCACCCAGAGTCACCAGTAGACCCAAGATAATCACTGTCCCTTTCATCCTGACAAGCTACAGAGCTCCAGCGGGTAAGGGAAGGGAGTCTTCACCGGTTTGAGATAAGCCCCACCTTGTGCGGGACCTCCCTTTGTAGCCGGACTTACTAGATCTCCGTCGCCAACTGACCCTGCTCTGCCTGTAAAACCTTTTTTGCAATGGGACTGGTGAGTCCAGGTAGACATCTCCACAATCCTTATTGCTGTGGGAGTGGTGAGAAGAACCTGATATGGCCCCTCCCACTTAGGCAAGTGCCAATGTTTCCTTTTTATTACTTTTATCAAGACCCAGTCTCCGATATGGATTTTCTCTTCTCCTTGGATTGGACCTTCTGGAATAGAACAGACCTCATTAATTTGTTTCTGTTTCAACAAGTTAGACATATATTCTGCTAAGGTACGTTCAGATTCCTCAACTGGCGTTTCATTTAGTAGTAAGGGTATTCTATATGGCCTTCCATGTATCATTTCAAATGGACTCAAACCTTCCTGTGTGGGTGTAATATACATGCTAGTCACAGCTAATGGTAGGCAGTACATCCAATTTTTACCTGTTTCTTCCATATCCTTTCTCAGTTTATTTTTCAGAATTCCATTGTGTCTTTCCACCAATCCAGCTGATTGGGGGTGGTAGGCACAATGGTTTTTTACTTGGATACCCATCACTTCTGTCAAATGTTGTATAGTTTTATTTACAAAATGGGATCCATTATCACTGTAGATCTTTTCAGGAATTCCAAACCTAGGAATTATATCTCTTAGTAATGCTTTGGCTACAGTCTGTGCGTCCGCACTTCCTGTCGGGAATACCTCCACCCATTTGGTCAAAGCATCTATTATTACCAGACAATACTTTCTTTCTTTCACATTTGTCCAATTCAATAAAATCCATGCAAATGTGTTGGAATGGATATTGTGGTGTGGGGAACTTCCCTTTTTGTGGCCTTATGCCACCCTGAGCATTGTGCTTTGCACATATAATGCATTGCGAACAAAACGTTTTTGAGTAGTTTGTGAAGCCATAGGCTGTACATACCTTATTTAACATCTCAGTCATCCCCCTGTTTGACACATGAGTTACTCAATGTGTCAACACTGCTGCATACCTAAATAGGGATTTTGGCCATACCGGTTTTCCTTCAGGTGATGTGTAAATGTTATCTATCATTGTGCAACCTTTTGTTTTCCAATATTGTTTCTCCCCGGGGGGTGCATTCTGCTGCATATCAGTAAGGACTGTATGATCTATCTCTATGATTTCCAGTTCTGTCATTATTTGATGTGTTTCTTGTGCCGTTATTTTAGCCGCTTCATCTGCCCTTTTATTTCCCTTTGAGATTGGGTCTGTATGTTTTGTGTGTGCTTGACATTTGCATATTGACTATCGGTGTATATGGTTACAGATTTTCCTTTTGTAATTGTGACAGTGGGGTCACTTTGGACACAGGGTGAATAAAAGAAACCCCCGATATGGTCTGTGATAGCCATATTCAAGGCTGTATATACATTGTATATAGATTGGATGTATACTGTATGTGGGGGTTATGTAATCATTGCTGTGAGGAATTAAGTTGTTTTGCATTCTATTGTTCATTATGACTGGGGAAGGTCTGGTATGAATAGAGATTAAGTCCTTGTGTGTATTGTAAAGTGCCAGACAGACTGGCTGCCAACCCTTTGTGAGAAGATGTGTATTGGGTGGGATGTTTTGAAGCCTAGCAGACGTCAGGATGAGGTGTTGAGTCTTAGGAGGTGTGGGTGGAGCTGGGCCCTTGTTCATGTCAAATCCTGTGTATTGAATTGTGTATAAAGTTACAATGTTTCTCAATAATAAATTGATTCCTACTACAGAAGAAGATAGAGTGCGTCTCGTTTTCTTCCAGAGGGATCGGCCCCTATGGGAAAGGGTCGTTTAGCTGTGGATATTGGTAGCGAGTGGATGTGTGTCTAGGAGAGGGAACATCGTAAACGGCGTTATACCCCTTTATATTGGGGGTGCGGTTACATTGGTTGGCAGCGGCGGGATCTTCCCTCCAGTTCCTGGGACACTCCAAACCACCACAGTGAAGGACCAGCTATGCAGCCTGCAGGAAAGTCACACTGAAAGACCTACTTGAGAGCCGAGATGGACCAGAAGAAGGGTGATGCAGGACCCCGGTCAGTTGAAGATTTGTTTCAGCAACGAGTGCGGCAGCGGTTGGCATTATATGGGGCTAACCCATCAGAGACCGCCATACAGGAAGCCATTAAAGGCATTCAGCTGCAGGATGCCCGACAAGAGAGAGAACGAGAGCGACAAAAGAGAGAACTAGAGCGGCAACATGAGTGGAGAATGGCGCAAATACGGCAATCGGGGACAACGCCTAAAGAACCAGCCGCCATGGAAGAGGAATTCGGAAGGAGGTTGCGAGAGATGCAGGGATGAGAAGCAGGCCATCTTCCCCCCCAACAGTTAACCAGAGCAGATGGTGCGGAGTCCCCAGCAGAAGTGCTGGCAACAGGGCAGAGTGATACCCACCTCTGCCCAGCACCGGAAACCACTGGGGAGTTTCAGGGAGCCGGGGCAGTTGGCCCCTCTCCCCAGCAACAAGCTGAGGTGGTAAAGCTTTTACCCCCAGCTGAATCACTGGCAGCAGGGCAGAATGCTACTGGCCGCTGCACACAACTGCCACTTGAGCGGATATCGGTGGATGGGACTGCGGTCTCCACTCACAGCAACCCAGCAGAAGAGCTGGCAACAGAGCCGAGTGCCACGGGCCTCGGCTCCCAACTAACAGAAGAGGGAGTTCCTGTGGTATTGGATGGGACTTCAGCCCTCACTGACACAACCCCAGAAAATGGTGTGATACTGAGACAGGAGGATGTCAGCCTTGCTTTGCAAGCACTGGGAGATTTTCACCTACCACAAGTGGATGGGACTGCAGTCTCCACTTGTATACCCCAGGGAGGCCGGGCAGTCGACCCAGATCCCCAACAGCATGACGGACTGAGCCCAGTCACCCTGTCTTCTCTCCAGCAGCAGAAAAGACTCCAGGGAGAAGGGCCAGTCCAGGCCTCTCCCCAGCGGCGGGTGTGTTCTCTGAGAGAGGCAGAGGTTGGCTGGGTAAGTGATTCTCTGTTTGGAGCAATTTGTTTGGGGTACTGTGTGGATACCGGCATTGGGGGAATAGAACTATGGACTAACTTCGGAGTCAACCCGTCTGGGGTCCCCTCCTCTGTTAGTCCCCTGCCGAAAGGGGAGATGTGTGACAGTGGGGTCACTTTGGACACAGGGTGAATAAAAGAAACCCCCGATATGGTCTGTGATAGCCATATTCAAGGCTGTATATACATTGTATATAGATTGGATGTATACTGTATGTGGGGGTTATGTAAACATTGCTGTGAGGAATTAAGTTGTTTTGCATTCTATTGTTCATTATGACTGGGGAAGGTCTGGTATGAATAGAGATTAAGTCCTTGTGTGTATTGTAAAGTGCCAGACAGACTGGCTGCCAACCCTTTGTGAGAAGATGTGTATTGGGTGGGATGTTTTGAAGCCTAGCAGACGTCAGGATGAGGTGTTGAGTCTTAGGAGGTGTGGGTGGAGCTGGGCCCTTGTTCATGTCAAATCCTGTGTATTGAATTGTGTATAAAGTTACAATGTTTCTAAATAATAAATTCATTCCTACTACAGAAGAAGACAGAGTGCGTCTCGTTTTCTTCCAGAGGGATCGGCCCCTATGGGAAAGGGTCGTTTAGCTGTGGATATTGGTAGCGAGTGGATGTGTGTCTAGGAGAGGGAACCTCGTAAACGGCGTTATACCCCTTTATATTGGGGTGCCATTACAGTAATTATACATGCTCTTGTCAGTGCTACAAGTTCTGCTACTTGTGCTGAATAATGTTTTGGTAATGGCCTAGCTTCCAAGATTTCATCCTGTGTCACTACTGCATATCCAGTTGCATTTGTGCTATCTGGATTTTTCTCACTGGAGCCATCAACAAAAAGTGTCATGTCAGGGTTAGATAATGGTACATCTTTCAAATCACTTCGTTGCAGTACCTTTTCAGCGATGGCAGCAGTACAGTTATGTTTATGGCCATCAGTAGGAAGTGGTAGTAGTGTGGATGGGTTTAATGTAGTACACCTCTGTTTTGTTAAGTGAGGTTGTGTCAAGAGTATTGTCATACAGGAAAGGTGTCGTGCTGGGCTCAAATGTGATATCTTTTGTTGCAAAAGGATGACAGACACTGCATGTGGTACTTTGAGTGCCAGCGGGTGATATAGCACTATAGATGCTGAGGCCTTAACTGCTTTTGCTGCAGCTACCACTGCCTGTACACAGGGTGGAAGTGCTTTAGTTACACTGTCTAGTTTTGTAGAATAGTAAGCAATTGGCCTCTGGCACCCGCCATGTGACTGTGTAAGTACTGATGTCATGTGACCTTCTCTTGAGTCTACTGTTTATTCCAAAGGTTTGTCATAGTTTGGTAAGGCTAGCACTGATGGACTAGAAAGGACTTGTTTTAGGTCAGTAAAGGCTATCTCTGTTTCCTCACTCCATTTTATATCGTCCTGTAGGGCCATGGGGTTACCATGTATGGCATGGACCAACTGGGCGGTCAGTATGAAATACCCGGGAATCAAGGCCCTACAAAAATTTGCCATACCCAGGAAGGACATCATTTGTTTCTTTGTCTTTGGTTTCGGCACCTGGAGGAGGACTCGAATTCTCTCCTCATCCAGGTGCCGACCTTCTTTTGAGATATTATACCCCAAGTATTTGACCTGCTGTTGCCACAACTGGAGTTTCGCTTTATTTACCTTATGCCCTTGGTCATGGAGGAAATATAACAGAACCTTTGTGTCAGTCCTACAAACCTCTTCTGAGGGAGACGCCACTAGGATGTCGTCTACACATAGGAGGAGTTGGCTTCCCCCTGGGGGTACAAATTGAGCCAAGTTTGAGGACATTGCCTGTGAAAAAAATGGTAGGGGACTCACAATAGCCCTGGGGCAACCTGGTAAAGGTATACCTTTTTCCCCGGTAGGTGAAGGCAAACCAAAATTGATGGTCGGGGTGTACCTGAATGCTAAAAAAGCGTTACTAATCACAGAGAAGAATTCATTCCCTGGATCCAGATCATTCAATAGTGTGTGTGGATCTGGTACCACAGGAGCTCTTGGTATAACTGCCTGGTTAACAGCTTGTAAATCCTGCACCATTCTCCAGCCTGTGGAAGGCGGAGCCTTCTTAACAGGGAAAATAGGGGTGTTACAGGGGCTGTAAGGACACGGAATAACCACCCCTGTTTTGTAAAAATCTGTCTATTACAGGGGCTATACCCTCCTCTGCTTCCTTCTTAAGGGGGTATTGTCTTTGATGGGGCCTGTGGTGTGATTTTGGAGTAATAGTTACTGGTTGGACTCCTTTCATAAGTCCTACATCAGCTGGGCCCCTAGACCACAGTGTCTCTGGGAGCCCATCTAACAGGTGACCCTCTTGTGTCAAGTATCATTCAGCTCCTGCAGTCATGGGCGTCCGCTCCATAGGGCAGGGGGGGTCAATTGCCCCCCCTGGAGACACACTATATTTATATGGACAGGGAGTGAAGCGGAATTATCCTCAAGAGCTATTTCACACTGCCAGCTGGCCACGTTATCGGTAAAGCACCGCTAGTTTTAGTGGCGCTTTATCATTGTTTTAGTGGCGCTATTCGGCCGCTAGAGGGAGGGGTTTAAAAAAAAATACAAATTGCTAATCAGACAATGGCAGCTTGATCCTTTTATTAAGCTTTTGCATCAGGTTTCTCAAACCTTTGCATGCCTGCGCTTTATGTCATAATGACTAAGCCCCTCCCCTTCATGACATTGTCAAAAAGGGACCGAGCATGGATGACCTTAAAATGATGCCCCCCCTGAAAAAAGTTCAGCGGATGCCCATGCCTGCAGCCCACATGTGTGCTGAGGGTGTTGTAAGGATTTTGTGTCCTAAGGGTTTGTGTTAAAAATAGCCTGTCGACTTACTTCTGTACAGGTCAGGTAGGCCCACAGAAGCCCAATCTCTTAGGTCTTGGCATTTCTTCACAAACCCTCCCACATCCCTCCAATCTTTGTTTTCAAATACTTCTCTGAATGTTTAGCATATTGTAAAACATCTAAAACTGATGCAGTTTGGTAAGTAACCATGTTTTTACCAATGTAATCCTTATGATCCTGTTTTAATCCATATACAAAAGCTATTTCTAGCTGTTGCTGATATGCACTATTAACATCCTCAGCTTCAGTGAGCCCGGAGAACACTTCAAAAACCTTGTAGTTTATTCAGGTAGTCACTGACACTCTCCTTGTCTTCTTGTACTGTCATATTTATTTTCTGCCAATCAGTCCGTTGTACCCATCTAAGCTGGCATCTATTCAGTAAGGCAGTCAACCTGTTTCCTAAGTCTGGGCTATCTGGAGGTAATGGATCCCTTCGCCCCTGTCCGCCTGCTAGGCCACAAGGGTCCCAATCCCCCTTTACCGAAGCCCAATCTGATCCCAGTACTCTCCTCAGGGCTCTCTCTACCTTCACCCCATTCAACTTATAACTGTCCCGTAATCCCTCCATGTTTTCAATAAATTCCCCTGGACCTAATTTTGCATGTTTTATGTGTTCTGTAGCCTTTTGTATGTCCTTCTCAGTCCATGGCCTGAAAACAGTCATTGTCAGGGGATGCTGTCCTCCCACCCTGTCTACCTGTCCTCCCCTGGGGTTCGGGACTTCTATCAAGGGGTATTCCTCACCATCATCTACACCATACCTAATAGGAGGTTTACTTGATCTCTTGGCTCCTGCTGGGGCACCTAGTGTATAGGTTATGGCATCAGTTAAAGTTTCAAGGATCGATCTGTTCATCTCCGAGACTATGCTGCTATCTGGAGAAATTGAGGAAGTAGGATTCGGGTCTTGTTCAAAGGTGGTTCCTTCGGCAGGGGTGGATGTGACAGGGAGGGTGTTACTCTGGGCAGTGGCTTGCACCTGAGGGGGAGGACCATTATAAAGAGGTGGACTCTGGGTGCTACAAATGAAATCATCCTCTTTGTCCACTGGTGGAAGTTGGGCTTGGCATTTCTCTTTTGTTCTTCTTCTAGCATGTTCAAGCCAGCATTCCGCCATTGCTAACCCACACCTTCTTTGATCTTTGGGTCCTAACAATTTAAGCTTATCCACCTAATCCTGACAACCTTTCACAGTTAATTTTATTATGAAATCCAAATTTTCGTTCCCATTTAGCACAATATTTCACAAATTTAGGGTCTTTGCTATGCATAAATTTCTTATCTCCTTCCAATGGCACATTTGGAACACAACAGCAACACACACAATACATTAATTCACAGAAACTATTCCCCATGGTGCTCTGTTCTTTTGCTTCAGTGTTGATTTTAGAATACAAGACTGGTAATTCTACTCTCAAACCCTACCAAAATCTATATAAAACAAAGTCTAAATTCTCCAAACAGGAAACATATGCACACATATATACTCACATACACATACACAGACATATATATATCTATATATATAAATATATATATATATATATATATATATATATATATATACATACACATATCCATACCCTCACCCCCCTCCTTTTTTTTTTTAGAAGTACAGTTGGTTTAAAACAAGCAAAAAAAAACAAATAACAAACAAAAAAACAAACAAATAACAAACAAAAAAAACAGAGTGACCTGATCAGAAGTCACGCGCGCACGCACAAAAGAGGAATACACTTAGCTTAGATGGCCAGACAAGTCTTGAACAATACAAATGTCTGTGAAGGGGGGGGGGGGGTCCAGTGTCTAACCACAAGATTACAGACACACAATATATAACTGCCTTAACAGACAAGTTCCTCGCCATTAGTATGAATCGGGCTGTCTATTAACTTGTAAAACACCGGGGTAGCAACTCTGGGGTCATGATAACAATAAGAATACAGGAAAATCAAAAATATCAAAAAAACACACACTATGGGGAGAATCAAAAAATTGTTAAAACCTGTCTCTGCAGTACTGTTGTTCAATGAACTTGTAAAGCTAGCAGTAAGGATAATCATTAGAAAGAGAGAGAGAAGGAGATGGTAGTACATCACCTATTATACAAAAAGGAGTGATCACCAAGAAGAAAGTAGGCCTTGCAATCTGTTTAGATCACTCAGCTACTTTTAGCGCTTAAATCGTCGGGTCCGCAACCTTCGACATTCGGCATTCGGTATACCCTTCAACAAATCTTTTTTTTATCTGTCCTGGACAGCAGGTGACGTCCATTTTACTGTAGGCAACGCCCCAAATGCCTTTGTCTTCGAGCATCGGATTATACAATCAATCCCAATGTCGGAATATAACTCATAACCAGAATCAAGCAGAAAGAGAAAAAGAGACTTAGAATTTTTTTTTAAAGTATCTTACCTCCCAAACACACTAGAAGGACTGGATCACGGCAGGTTCGGAACCAGATGATAGCAATCGGCCCCTATTTGACCACTAATGTTAAGTGGGGGGGACTTATTTTCTCAGTGAGTTTTGAGATCTGATACTCACCGATTTCTGATCGATCAGAACCTTTGGACCTGGGCTTCACGCATTGGGTTGGGCTGGAAGGACCAAAATGTTGGATTAATACTTCCTCTGTGATCAGTCAAACTTCAAGTGTTCCAGAAGAAAGGTAATTTATTTCAAATGTACCGGTACAATTGGATGAGTCTTTCATGCTGAGAAGAAAGCAGAAGTCACATACAGACACGAGGTGTGTAACCTTTTTATAGAGTCAACAGGAACAATATTATTGGTTAACAGTTCACTGGTGGCTCATGACGCAAAACAGCTTTATTGCCAATCACAGTGTCTTTTTACAATTCGTAGCAAAGCTTATGATTTTAGGAAGTAAGTTGAAACAATTGAACAATACAAGTTTGAAGCAACGTGTCTTTAGAAACCATTTTAGAAATCGGAATCCATTTTAAATTCCTACAAATAGTCACACAATAGACATAAAAAACGTTTCCAACACGCCCACATATGAAAAAAGGTATCGCTGCGAACGTTAGAGCGAGAGCAATAATTTTGGCCTTAGACCTCCTTTGTAACTCAAAACACGTAACCAGTAAAAAAATTTAAATCGTCGCCTATGAGGATTTTTAAGTAGCTTGGCGCCATTCCACGAGCGTGTGCAATTTTGAAGGGTGACATGTTAGGTATCTATTTACTCGGCGTAACTTCATCTTCACATTATGCAAAAACATTGGGATAACTTTACCGTTTTGTTTTTTTTAAAGCAGCAAACTGTTTTTTTTCTCGAAAAAAACGCGTTCGAAAAATTGCTGCGCAAATACCGTGCAAGATAAAAAGTTGCAACAACTGCCATTGTATTCTCTAGGGTCTTTGCTAAAAAAATATATATAATGTTTTGGGGTTCTATGTAATTTTTTAGCAAATAAATGATGATTTTTACATGTAGGAGAGAAATGTCAGAATTGGCCTGGGTGCTTCAGAACGCCTGATGGTGCTCCCTGCATGTTGGGCCTCTCTATGTTGCCACACTGTGTAAAAGTCTCACACATGTGGTATCGCCATACTCGGAAGGAATAGCAGAATTTGTTTTGGGGTGTAATTTGTGGTATGCATATGCATATGCTGTGTGTGAGAAATAACCTGCTAATATGAAAATTTAGTGAAAAAATTTAATAAAAATAAAATCTTAATTGTGCAAAGAATTGTGGGAAAAAATGACAACTTCAAAAAACTCACCATGCCTCTTTCTGAAATACCTTGAAATGTCTTCTTTCCAAAAAGGGGTAATTTGGGGGGTATTTGTACTTTTCTGGCATGTTAGGGTCTCAAGAAATTAGTTCTTCAGGTGTGATCAATTTTCAGATATTGGCACCATAGCTTGTGGACTCTATAACTTTCACAAAGTCCAAATAATATACATGAGTTGTATTTATTTTTACCAAAGATATGTAGCAGTATAAATTTTGGCCAAAATTTATGAAGAAAAATTACAAATTTTCTACATTTTATAACAGAAACAAAGAAAAACTAATTTTTTTACAGAATTTTCAGTCTTTTTTCTTTTATAGCGCAAAAAAATAAAAAACCAAACAGTGATTAAATACCACCAAAAGAAAGCTATATTTGTGTTAAAAACAAGGACAAAAAAATTATATGGGTACAATGTTGTATGACTGAGTAATTGTCATTCAAATTGTGAAAGCACCGAAAGCTGAAAATTGGTCTGGTTAGGAAGGGGGTTTAAGTGCTCAGTGGTCAAGTGGTTAACAGATTCTGCCCAGCTCTTTCCTAGTCACTCTTTAAAGAATAAGAAGACTTCTCCATCTTCCGTTTGGACATACCCTCTAAACAAGGCAGTTAGAAATCCTGAACCTTTGGCACAGGCCCCCAGCTAGATAGATCCCAGAAAAGAAAGACAGTTTTAGAAGGTTTGCACCAAATATTTATCAAACTTCCCTCATCCTACACCACTGAACAAAACCTTCAATGATTGTGTAGGGTAGATGTATTTTCATATCTCATAAACTGTTACCTCTCACACTAACTACTGGGGACATCTAGAGTAGCCTACTGAGGAAGATGATGCACAAGAAAGCCTGTAAACATTTTGCTGAAGACAAGCAGACTAAGGACATGGATTCCTGGAACCATGTCCTGTGGTCTGATGAGACCAAGATAAAATGATTTGGTTTAGATGGTGTCAAGCGTGTATGGTGGCAACCAGGTTAGGAGTACAAAGACAAGTGTGCCTACAGTCAAGCATGGTGGTGGGAGTGTCATGGTCTGGGGCTGCATGAGTGCTGCCGGCACTGGGGAGCTACAGTTAATTGAGGGAACCATAAATGCCAACATGTACTGTGACATACTGAAGCAGAGCATGATCCACTCCCTTCGAGACTGGGCCGCAGGGCAGTATTCCAACATGATAACGACCCCAAACACACCTACAAGACAACCACTGCCTTGCTAAAGAACTGAGGGTAAATGTGATGGACTGGTCAAGCATGTTTCCAGGAATATATACAGAAAAAAGTTGCGCAAAAATTAGCATCTGTGGCTCTAAACCGTGAATGGGTGAAAAATCGTGATCATAAAATTGTCAAGATAGAATTGACCAAAAAATGTATTTAAAAAAAATTAAATCACACAAACTGAATGTGAAAAGCAACATGTGCAGTGAATGTGACATACACACCTAAATGAACTTGCCTATATTATCACATGTGAAGTGTGATAGGAAATATGGTACACCATAAAAAAACAACATATGAAATGAAAAACTAAACGTGTAACCAATGGATTAGTGAACAAAGTTCTGTGTCTTCTCACTGTGATAATAGTGTTTTAAACCAAATGATTGGAATCAGAACTGAGTCTGGTGCAACCGCATAAGAGAAGTAAATTAGTCACAATACATATCAGCACACACAGCTTGAAGGATCTTCCTAATGGTTGGCGCTGGTAACTAGTAATCCAGGTATATGCGGCTCAAATATATCAATCTTGATACAGGGAGTAAATATAGCCAGATGGCCCCTGACCGAAAAAGGTGGACTCCTATAACGGGAGTCAAACGCGCGTTGTAAGACCCAATGGGATCAGCTGTTCCTCCTTCGGTCGGTGCACTTGCTTGTCTGCTCAGACACCTAATTGTGTCTCTCCCTGGAAATCTGGATTGCATTCAGGGCATGTGGACTCCAATAACCTCCGAGGTTGCTGCACCTAATTAGCATTATTATTTTCAGAACAAGCGCATAATTTTCTCCTTTACAAGCATGTCTCCAGAACTGAACCCTATTGAGCTGTGTGGCATCCTCAAACGGACAGTGGAGGAGCGCAAGGTCTCTAACACCCACCAGCTCTGTGATGTCGTAATGGAGGAGTGAAGAGGACTCCTGTGGCAACCTGTGAAGCTCTGGTGAATTCCATGCCCAATAGGGTTAAGGCAGTGCTGGAAAATAATGGTGACCACACAAAATATTGACACTTTGGGCCCAATTAGGACATTTTCACTTAGGGGTGTACTCACATTTGTTGACAGCGGTTTAGACATTAATGGCTGTGTTGAGTTATTTTGAGGGGACAGCAAATTTACACTGTTATACAAGGTGTAAACTCACTACTTTACATTGTAGCAAAGTGTAATTTCTTCAGTGTTGTCACATGAAAAGATATAATAAAATATTTACAGACACTTCTCCAGCATGCAGATGGCACAGTACCATCTACAGGTTTAGGATCGCTGTGTTCATTGATTCTACCTGTCTGTCAGTGTATCTGATTGCCCATATGGGAAATACAAGCACTATCTGTCAAAGTATATATTGTACAAATCCACTGTTAGAAAAAATTGAATTTGTACTTTATATACCTTTTATCATCTTTTTTTTCTTTGATTACTAATTCTCTAGCTGTTCCTGTGAGGGGTGTCTATGTCTAGTGGGCGGTTGCCCAGACATCACAGACAACAGCTCCTTCTGCCTGTGTGGAGTTACAGGACACTGCACAGCATGCCTGCATCTCCCGTCGTCAGTTTTGCAAACGCCTCCCCCCCCCCCCAGTCCTGTTTTGTTTATTCATTGACAGAAGCAGCTGTCAATCAACACAGTAGGGCTGGGTGGGGATGGAGGGAAGACATGGTGGCCAAACTGGCTATGGAAGCAAACAGCTACACAGCATTGTGACGACTCCATCATGGCTCTGCTTCTGATTTATAAACACATTCATAAAACCTAGACACATAGGGGTTTATTTACTAAAGCTGGAGAGTGCAAAGTCTTTTTTTTTGTCAAAGCTTAATTGAACAAGCTGAAGTTAGAAGCTGATTTGTTACAATGCACAGCTGCACCAGATTTTGCAACCTTAAGTTTTAGTAAATCAACCCCATACTGTATGTATTCTGTAAATTTACTTTATCTGAGCTATAAATAGCTCAGAGTGATGATGTAAATTGTTTGTTTTCTGTTCCAGCTTTGGCTGTTTGTGCGCATTTCCCACTGTTGCCAGGAGGTGTCACTGTTGTCACAGGCCAGTGTGAGAAATACAGCCAGCTGAAGTGCATTGGATATTCTTTTCCCCACAGAACAGCCCAATCAGGAGCTTCTTTGTAGCTGGGCATGCTGGGGGAGGGATATTTAAGGGACAGTGCCATGTGCTTCGAGGTCCATTCTCGCCTCATGGCTCTCCAGGCCTGAGGCCACGCTGCTGGTTCTTCTACCTCGGGCCCTGCAGGCTCGAGGCTATGCTGCTACAAGAAGGCCCAGAAGTCTGTCTGGGGCCTATCTAACTGAAGGTGATCCTGTGCTGTCTGTCCTGTGGGAAAAAGCCACCCAAGCGGAGAATATTCCAGGGGAGGACCTTACTGGAGAGGACCGAGCTGATGACTGGTATCTCAGGAAGGGCCTGGTGACTCGTTTGGAGGATGCACCCAAGTAACCTACCTCACAGTACTGCCAGATGGCTTAAAGGTTCAGGTACTGTGCAGCTGACCTAACTGACTACTGGATACACAATCCTGTGGCAGGGGATTATCCAGGAGTTTCCATTTCTCACTCAAGTCTGTAGCAGAGACTTTGTCCATGCTTCATACCGGCTGCTAGGTCGGTGTGAGAGGCCTATCCGGTTGTCGCAAGAACCAGAGACTGAAAGCTGTTGTCATCTGGATTCAAGAACTGCATTAGTGATCTCCAAAACCAAGGTATCTGAACTTCTCCTAACCCTCTATCCCCTACCTGAAGTTGTTTAATAAAGCAATTGAGAAAAAGACTGATGTGACTGGCAATCACCTCTATTCTAATTATCACATAGACTCTTAAGTTCTGTTACGGTGAAATGTGGGGTAACGGCAGGACCCAAAATTAATCCAGCAGCTCCTTCGGGGGTATCGCTACATGTATATTAAATATTAAGTTTGGGGAAACATACACTTAAAGTAATTGCAAAGGCTTGTTTAAAAAAAAAAAAAAACATGTTATACTTACCTCCTTTGTGCAGTTGGTTTTTCTCAGAGTGGCTAGGATCCTCCTCTTCTCTGGTCCCTCTTTGCTGCTCCTGGCCCCTACCTCCTATTGAATGCCCTCAAAGTCAGCAGCTTCCTATGGGGGCACTGGAGCCGAGTCACAACTCCATGTGTCAATTCAGACATAGAGCCCTGACGCAGCCCCACTCCCTCTCTCCCCTGATTGACTGACGGACTTCGATTGACAGCCACGGGAGCCAATGGCGCCACTGCTGTTTCTCAGCCAATCAGGGGGAGTGTCCCAGATGACTTAGACATTTGTGGTCATGACTGGAGAGAGATGGGCTCAGGTAAGTAATTAGGGGGTGCTAGGGAGGCTGTTACACAGATAAGGTTTTTGATCTTAATGCATAGAATGCATTAAGATCAAAAACCTTCTTCCTTTACAACTCCTTTAAGTGTTTGGTATCTAAAGTTTGGGGATGAACATATTTGGGCACAGTTCCCTGTGTTGTGAGAATTTTATTTTATATTGCAGCCATGAATAAGGAGTGTGCACTTGTGCTTCTTCCTAGTCCAGAGATCAAACTGTTAATGGCAGCGATCTAGAACCAATCAGCATGGTTCCTGATTATGTGATCACTGTGACAAAATACTTTTTTTACAGACACTTCTCCAGCATGCAGATGGCACCGTACCATCTACAGGTTGAGGCCTGGTTCACACTTGTCCGACAAACGCTCCGACATTAGGAGCTCATGTCGCATGACGTGTGAAAATCAATGAATCCCTATGAGAGCCGTCTTAACTGGTCCGACACAAGTCGGTCCGACATTAAAAATGCTCCCTGTACTACTTCTGTCCGACTTTGATCCTACTTTAGCCCATTGAATATCATTGAAGTCGGATCAAAGTAGGATCCTTGTCCTAACCATCCGACATTTGACATCCGACATGGTGATTACAGCAGCAGTAAAAGGAATTTATCTCACCCTGGGATTGTTTTGATTGGTCAAAGGACAAGTCAGACTAGCACAATGTCGGATCAAAGTAGTATCCTGTTCATGAATGTCGGATGGATGTCGGACCAATGTCGGACCAATGTCGGACCAATGTAGGACAGATGTCGCAGAGCAAAGTAGGATGAAAGTCGTGTCGTATAGCGTGAACCCAGCCTTAGGATCGCTGTGTTCATTGATTCCACCTGTCTGTCAGTGTATCTGATTGCACATATGGGAAATACAAGCACACAGATACATACCTCCCAACTTTTTGAGATGGGAATGAGGGACACCTATCAACAAAAGTATGCAGGCATAGGACACCTCCCTTGCCACACCCCCTTAAAGGAGAATTGTACAAAAAAACAAGATTGGTTAAACCCACAAGTGCTTTTTTTACCACTACTATTCCTTTATATTGGCTTTTGGAATTTACAAATGCAGCAATTTAGAAATCTGATGAAAGTTTTAGCGCTGAAAAGCACTTTTTGATAGATAAAAATAGCATTTTATACACATCTATATTGATCAGGCCAAAATGAGGGACAAATGAGGAGGAATGAGGGACAGAGGGACATTGCTCCAAATCAGGGACAGTTGAGAGCTATGAAGATACACTGACAGGGTTGCAGGAGACCTGCATAGCACCTGCAATCTGCTGATCACTGGTGTAATGCCGGCTAAAATAAATAAATAAATGCACACTTTTTTACCTACAAATATTGTGCATTTTTATTTTTAAGTGAACTTATTCTTTAAGTTAAAATGTGTTGTTAAACATTTATGTGTAAAATGGATGCAACAAAATTGCATTTTTTCATATTTCTGTCTGTCAGCTAATAAAACATGAGCAAAGTATTTATTAAAGTAATATAATAAACTGTATCAAATAAAATCTTTTTATGTTCTTGAAAAACAATGTCAAAATTATTTGGGTATGAAATTTAGTGATGTTAATTAATGCATATTGAATCTGCTTAATATTCTTTGGGCATAAAGACATCAACGACCTCTGGTTTTGAATTTGTTGAGAAAAGAAAGATCCTCTCAATGTCAATTAGATACATTGCAAGATTTTCGGTAAGCCTCATTGCAGTTGTAGCTGCTGCTGTTTCATTGAAATTGACATATGCATTGTAATTACTTCCCTTTCCCCAGTGCCAGGTGAGAAAGTCTCTTATAATCATGTGATTACTGCCATGGTCAAGGTATCACCTACACATGAAATTTCAGGAGGTGTTCTGTACAATATACAGAATGCCTCTAATCTGACCTAGCAACATTTCATTTTTGGAAAGTTCCTGAAAATTTAATGATGAAACACCAACATAGAAAGATAATTTTAATAACAATATAAGATATACCGGTAATTGTTAGTTTAGCAATTATGTACGTTACATAATTTTGTAACAAAATCTTCCCTTTTAAAGTACGTAAGACTTGAGGCATTCATTAAGAGTATATTGGTATTTCTCTTACCATTGTAATAATATGTGTAGCGGTCTCACCCTCTCTCTCTTCTTTAACGGTTACATTGGCTTCGGTCTAGGGGTACCTTGAAGGGGAGAGCGAGGTGCGCCACGGCCCATGTCCTCGAAATTACTGCGTGTAGAGGTGAAGGCCAGAATCAGATTACACCCGGGCTGTGTATACGCTCAGAGCCAGGTCTGTTCTGCTGATAACCCCCTTTGCTCCCAGTAATTGGAGTACCACACACTGAAAAGGTCCAACACTTATTTATTCCATAACGGCAAACAAATAGTCCTTTGCAAGCAGACAGTTTGAGACCCATAGAACAGTTCAGTATTGGTGGGGAGTAGGTCAAGGCACAATCCTCAAAGAAACTAAACCGTTGAGGTTTCACCAACGGTTGATAAGCACAGTGGCTGTTAAATGGACTTCTGGATACAGAGTCTCTTCCAGCGACTCTAGTGAACAGGAACTGGAGTTACCTTCCTTACGTTGCAGCCCCTGTCAGGGGGAAGACATCCCTCCAAGGGAGTTACCAGAGGCCCCGCCGTCACCGGATTAATGCTGTACCGGACTATCCGGAAGGGTTACACTCCCCGGCCTCCTCGCCTCAGATACGGGTCCCAACACCTTAGGGCCCCTCGGACTCCTCCACCCTCGCGGAACCCAGTCGAAGTTACTGGGTTCCAGGCCTTTGGTCGTAGTACCTCACCCCATGCTTAAGGTGCCTGTGATGGACTCCATCCCTCACTCCGGCCAGGTCAAGGGCACCTGGGCCCGTAACTCCGGAACGCCAGCACCCAGGCTGAAGGTGCCTGGGCGCGGCCACGTCCTCCAACTCTGAACCCCGAGGTCAGGGCGTCCGCCCCTTTTATCTCCTCTCCCTTTGCGTCACAGGGGGTTCCCAGCCCGCTGTACCGGCGCCAGGAAAGGACAAAAAAGGTATAGCCACCTGCAGGCCACAGGGAACCTTGTACCACCAGAGTCCTCCAAGAACCACAAAAGGGATTCTCAGTTTCCCTAACAATTAGTACATCTGGGTTAAATAACCCAGATGTCCCCCCCCAAATTTAAATACCCGCTACATATGTTTAATAGTGGACTGAAATATGTAAGACAGTTTATGACTGAATTTAGAGACAGTTCACACCAGAACGCAGTGCTGGAAAGGTGATTTCTGTGGGCGTTTGAATGCACTGCAGTTGGGATCTGCATGCAGGTAGCAATGTATTGTTAACAGCATAATGGCACTCCAAATGAAAATCGCAAACCCAGTGTGCTTGCAGGCACCAAATTGCATTGTACCATAGTACCATTTTATTTATTTTGTTTCATAAAAAAATGCATTCGTCCGAAAATCCGAGTTAATTAAGGTCAAATCTGTCATTGAAGGCTTATGGTGTCTGTCGAATGTTCTAAGAAGATTAGACGAAGCAGCTAAACTGTACGACGCCGCAATTATACATTTGCGGTCGAATTCTCCGCCCACAAGCTATATTAGAATTCTAATGTTGTATGACTAGTAATAATTATATTTATTCATTATTATTACTAGTCAAACAACATTAGAATTCTTCTATAGCCTATGGGCGGAGCATTTGACCATAAGTGTCCACTCGTGGCGATCGTATGTTTTTTGCTGCTTCGTCTAATCTTCATGTCTCTATAATGTCGAATCTTTTCTCTCTATGTCGACTCTTTTCTCTCTATATCGAATCTTCATGTCTCTATAATGTCGAATCTTTTCTCTCTATGTCGAATAATCTCAGACTAATAGAGTTAGGTTAGGCACATTCAACCGCAGATTCGATAGACACAGATCGCTTCACCGTCATGTCGAATCTTCTATATCCAACTGTTGTCGCAACAAAATGAAATTAAAGCATTTCTTATGTCGGATCTTTCGAATTTCGGACTCTGCACATTCGTTATCGTTTGTTAAAACAAACGCAAAAATCCCCAAAATTCGGCCAAAAATGCATTCGGATGAAAACGAATGCACATGTCTAACAAATTTCTTATGGCAGATTAGCAAAGAGCAATGAATGCCCAACATTAGGTTCTCCTCACAACCTACTTGCATCAGCTGTTTACTGTAGCTTATGGTGAATGGAACTTTTAGGCAGAAGTCTGGGATATACCTAGCTAATCTTAAAAATGCCCCCTCCTAACACCTATGCTGACTAACCTGCATAAGAAAGATCTGTATACTTACCTATTTTCAGGTCGCTCTAGTCAAGTCACATGATCTGGCTCACCTTTGTCTGCCAGCAGCAGCTTCAGAGGAGAGGATGGAGTGCCAACAATGGATGGGCCATAGTAAGCCTATGGGTAATGTCAATGCTCCCAGGCATTGCCACTCATTATCAAGCGCTCTCTCTTCTCCCCTGCAGCCGGCAGACTGGACTGGAGTGGCCTTAAAATAGGTAAGTGTACAGATCCATTTTGCATAGGTTAGGATGGGAGAGGGGACCTTTTAACACGAGTTAGGTATAGCCTGGAATTCTATTTTAACTTTATCTCTTGAGGTCCTCCTGAAGATCCTACTGGTCCAAGCTGGACCAATGTAACTATGTATGAAATATACATACCAAGAATTATTTTTTATTACATTTGGAAACAAATTTTTCCATAAGGTACTTGCTCCCACTTCCTTATTCTTTGCCTAGGTGAGAATGATGTTTGCTGGGTCTTCCTCCCCCCTGCCTACAGCCTCCGGGGATATGTCATACATCCCAGGAGGCTTTAGTACAGTGTTCTCCAATATGTGCATCTTGTTCATGTGCAGTGGGGACCAAAGACAGTGCTGAAGATTTTGGGTTGTATGAAGACAGCGCTTGACACCATGGGCTGCTAAGCACCTGTTTTTTAAAAGTCAGCAGCTACAGTACTTGTACAATACATTTTTGTAGACCTGGCCAAAGTTCCTTTTTACCATCACCCATTCAGACTCTTTTTATGGTAGGTTGATGATTCTGTTCTTCTTCTGTTAAAACAGTGCTACCCAGATTAATATAGCTAGATTTATTCTCCATTGCCGTGAGAGCATTCCAAGAGCATCAAGCTCACCAAAGTGTTTCAGCAACTGCCTAGATCCAAGCCATAGCGGTTGCAAAGTAGCCGAGCATGGATCTGTATTTGATTTTTTAGTCTCAGTATCATCTTGACAGAAAAAAGGTAAATTCCCTTATTTAGTCCTAATTATTCTACATTATTCAATCACAGCAAAAAAAGATAATAAAAAAGAAATAAGTGTATGCATTTTAATAAGGAAGATTACAATCCCTATGGAACACAGCTTCAACCACATTTTTAAATTATACAAATTAAACTCATAAAAAAACAAGGTAAATAGTGTGATATGTTCATTTAGTGATTGTAACTATTTGCCCCATGCTTGATCTGTTCAATTTATATAACAGGGAACTGTGACCAGGAGGGCTGCTACTAATGTTCCCTGATAAACCTTTGTAAAGCAATGTGCTGTTTCGGTTAATAGGCTTCATTCATTATTAGCACAGTTGATTTTCATTTACTCTTGGCTTTAACAATTAGTTTGAGCAGCTGTGAAGGTGATGAAGAGGCTGGGACGCTCAGAGGTCAGCCACTTCTGTATGTGATAAATTAACCATTATTATCAGCGGTGAAAGTGCCTCTTTACGCTTGTCAGCAGCAAACAAAGGGGTAACATATCTTGTATAAACTCTAGTCTGGTCCCAGCTGGAAACTGGTCTAAAGTACTATGTTCTGCCGGCAAAGCCTTCAGTATAAACAGGTCCCCCAAAAGTTAACCAGTACAGTGTAGCCTTAAATGTATTTAATAATGTAGTGTAAAATGAGAAATGTAGTGGAAGGTTATGTTAAGAATTAGAAACATGTTTAAAAGAAAGCTATAGAATATGTGAGTGGCGGTATATTTAGAGTTACTATTGTAGTGATTTTTATTGTGATTATAACATGTTTTCATGATTGCTTATCATACAATCACTGCATGAAAAATAATAATATATTTTCAGCAAGCCTCAAAGTAGTTGAACAGTCTACTGCAATCATTATTATAATACAAAGTAATTTATATGCCCCAAAATACAAAAATATAAATGTTTTTTTGTTTTTTTTGATTGATTTATTCCCCGTCACATGACCACAATTCCCCTGCTTTGTGAAGCAAATGACAACCGGTCAGTGTGTACAATGAGGGCTAGTGCCGTCACTTCTGGAAGCTTGTTTGCCTGTTTAAAATCTGATATGTTATTAACAGGGTGGGGATGACGGGGCGGGACTAGCCGGCAGGGGAGTACGGAGACCGAAAACACTGCTATAAAAAGTCAGTGAGCAGATACATTCCACTGTACAGGTCAAGCAATGCAAATCTGGATGGCTGCACTCCCAGAGATGGTATAAAAATGTACTTTATGAGCAAAAAATTTAAAGCATCAAAAAGACAGGCATATAGGCAGGGGAAAGAGAGAGGTTGATGCATTTCACAGGTTAAAGTGGAAGTAGACCCATCGATTTAACAGTTTGAAAAAACTGTTACATTCCTGGCATGCCGGGAATGCTAACTGCACATTGGTTGTGCTCTCAGCCAAACTGTCAAACCATCCAATGGCTTGTGTCATAACTGATCACATGTGCAGCACCGTGGCAGTTGAAGATTAAACAGGGGCAAAAATGGCAGCCTCCATGCCTGAAAACGATAGGAGGGTTTATTTCCACTTTAAAAGTGCTTTATTAAAACCATTTTCAGCCGTTTATCGTGTGAAACGCGTTAATCTCTCTCCTTCCCCTGCCTATATGTCTGTCTTTTTGATGCTTTTAATTTTTTGCTAATAAAGCCAATTTTTATACCGTCTCTGGGAGTGCAGCCATCTGGCTTTGTCTTGATTTTGACCACTGCTGCAGGGACAGGGCGTTCACCCCTTATGGATTACTAACTGGGATTAAGCCTGTGCTAGCATTGATACCTTGCTTGCACAGGTCAAGCATTGTTTGTCACTGAGAAGGGGGTTGCTGAATGGCTTGATTAGATGGTTGTTTCTAATCAGCCATTTATCAATACAAAAGTGCACAATACAAATATTTATGGTATAAATTAAATAAATGAAGGGTAGAGTTTGATTTTTGACTGGAATTCCAAGTGAGTTAACAACTAACACTCTTGTTTTTAGGGGGTATCAACATTTTTTGATGACTTTTCTATAAGGTAGCATTTGAGTATATGGCTTCTTTATTATCTAAAATTCTTTAGGTGTTTCCAAGTGTTGTATGATTGAAACTAGTTGTCTGTGGGCGACTGATGATAGCAGAACAATTAGATCAAGGGATTGTGGGCCCCATTAGGTATTTATGGAGAGATGTCACTGATCTAAGACCCCTTTCACACTGAAGCGCTGCTAAAACAGCCACTAAAGCGCCAGTTGTTTTTGCAGTGCTTTAGCGGGTCGCTTTTTTAACCACTTCTGAACTGCCGCACGACTATATACATCGGCATTTTGAAGCAGGATATCTCTGTTATGGCAGCAGCTAGCTGCCATAACCTAGATATCCTCGTCTTCAGGTGGCGGTTTGGTTTACGATAATGGTGGTCTCTGTGGCGGATTCGCTGCAAGATCACCGTTATCGGTGGCGGGAGAGGGCCCCCCTCCCGCCGATCTACCATGCCCTCCACCACTTACTGGAGCCATCCGTAGCGGCGGAGGCGATCGGGACCTGTCAGTGGCTGGGTATGGAGAAGAGTGAGGGGAAGATGGCCCCCACCCGTCTCCATACCATAGCAGGGCGGAAGCGACGTCAAAACATCACTTCCGCCCATAGCTCTTAAAGGGCCATTTTTTTTCTTATTTTTTTTCAAATGACAACATTTTATTTCTTTTTTATTGCATTTTAGTGTGAATATGAGATCTGAGGTCTTTTTGACCCCAGATCTCATATTTAAGAGGACCTGTCATGCTTTTTTCTATTACAAGGGATGTTTACATTCCTTGTAATAGGAATAAAAGTGACCCACAATTTATTTATTTTTTAAAAACAGTGTCAAAATAAATAAAACAAAGTAAAATAAATAAGAAGCGCAGAAGTGAACGCTTAGGTTAGCAGCGCCCCCCGCATATGAAAACGGTGTTCAAACCACACATGTTAGGTATCGCCACGATTGTTAGAGCGAGAGCAATAATTCTAGCCCTAGACCTTTTCTATAACTCCAAACATGCAACCTGTAGAATTTTTTAAACGTTGCCTATGGAGATTTTTAAGGGTAAAAGTTTGTCGCCATTCCAAGAGCGGGTGCAATTTTGAAGCGTGACATGTTGGCTATCAATTTACTTGGCGTAACATTATCTTTAACAATATAAAAAAAAATTGGGCTAACTTTACTGTTGTCTTATTTTTTAAATCAAAAAAGTTTATATTTTCCAAAAAAAGTGCGCTTGTAAGACCGCTGCGCAAATACGGTGTGACAAAAAGTATTGTAATGACCGCCATTTTATTCTCTAGGGTGTTAGAAAAAACAATCTATAATGTTTGGGGGTTCTAAGTAATTTTCTAGCAAAAAAACATGTTTTTAACTTGTAAACAACACATCTGAAAAAGAGGCTCTGTCCTTAAGTGGTTAAGGTCACGTGGAAACATGACCTTAAAAAACAAACAAAAAAGACTGTTTTGCGGCGCTTTCAAAACGCTTTTAAGGTGCTTTGGAAGAGTTGCCTATTCATTTCAATGGGCAGGGGCATTTTGGAGTGCACCGCCCCAGTGGAAAAGCACCCATTCAAATGAATGGGAGGCAGTTTTCAGGCAATTTTCAGGCTCTATTTTTAGTGCTAAAAGGCCTGAAAACTGCCTCAGTGTAAAAGGGGTCTAAGTCTGCATGAAAATGAACTACCTCTAGAACTCCAACTGCCAACCTAAGGAAGCTCAAGTATAAAGTATACCTGAATTTTTCAAAAGCGTTTGGCACAGTTCCCCACACATGGCTAATGTGTAAGGTAATATCTACATGGTTGGAAAAATCAGTTAGTAAATGGATAGAAAACTGGCTAAAAGACCATATTCAGAGAGTAATGGTTAATGATTCATACACTGAATGGTCTAAGGTTGTTAGTGGTGTACCGCAAGCTTCATTGTTGGGACCCTTACTTATTTATTAATAATTATAAATAATATGGAGTCTGGGATTAAAAGTACCATTTCAGTCTTTGCAGATGACACCAAGCTATGCAGTGGAATAACGTCCTTACAAGATGTCTCCAACTCACAAGCCAACCTCAATGCAATATTTAATGTAGCAAATGAGGTTTAATGTTGATAAATGTAAAGTTATGCACTTGGGGCCTAAAATATGCATGCATCATACATGCTAGGGTGGTATAACTGGGAGAGTCAATGGTAGAGAAAGATCTGAGTGCTCTGGTAGATCATAGGCTTAATAATAGCACGCATGCTGCAGTTTCCAAAGCAAACAAAATATTTTCTTGTATTAAAATAGGTATAAACTCCAGAGAAAGGGACATAATTTTGCCCTGTACAAATCATGACCTTATCTAGAATATGCAGTAAATTTTGGGCACCAGTTCACAAAAAGGATATAAGGGAACAGGAGAAAGTGCATGGAGGAGCTCAGCTATGAAGAAAGATTAGCTGAACTGATCAACATGTATAAATACATAGGAGGTCCATATAGTGAACTTGGTGTACAGTTATTTACTTTAAAATCTTGACAGAGCACAGGGGGCACTCTTTACATCTGGAGGAATAATGGAAAGGCTTCTTCATAGTAAGAGCTGTGAAAATGTGGGATGTGGAATAGACTCCCTCAAGAGCTGGTTCTGGCCAGCTCAGTAGATTGTTTTAAAAACTGCATGGATTCTTTCCTAATTGCAAAAAACATAACTGGATACTAATACTTATAGGTAAAGTTGATTCAGGGAATATCCAATTGCCTCTTAGAGGATCAGAAATGATTTTTCCCCCTGCTGGAGCAAATTAGATCATGGTCATTGTTTTTTTTTTTTTTTTTGCTTTCCTCTGGATCAACTGTGGGTATAGGACTGTGTAAAGTGATGTTTTCTATTGGTGTTTTTTTTCCTCTGTGGGTTGAACTGGAAGAATTTGTGTCTTTGTTCAATCAGACTAACTATGTAACTATACACAACAAACTCAGCAAGAAACCAGGAAGTCACACACTACTAATTTCAGATCACATCCAACTTTCTGTATATACTCGAGTATAAGCCGAGTTTTTCAGCACATTTTTTTGTGCTGAAAATGCCCCCCTCGGCTTATACTGGGGTCACCATTTTTGCGCCTGATCTTCCGGACTTTGGGGACCCAGTACCGGGGACCTATGGTAGGGGAGCACCGATTTTTCAAAGCCGGGCACCCCTTCCATAGACTCCCATGTTAAATGGTCATTTCTCTGGTGAATTGGGGACCCGGTACCGGCCAGTCGTAGGTCCCATGGACCCGAAACTTGGCACACATATAGCCCCATTTTTCCTCTACAAGTGTGCAAAGTATATTGTCTGGGGGACCTACGGCCGGGGTGCACAGATTTTTCAAAGCCGGGCACCCCTTCCATAGACTCCCATGTTAAACGTCAGTCTAGTCACGGACACAGTGAGGCATGGGCACAGTGAGGCATGGGCACAGTGAGGCATGGACACAGTGAGACATGCACATGGACACAGTGAGGGAAAGTGAGGCACATTGAGGCATGCAGATGGACACCCTATGCTTATACTCGAGTCAATAAGTTTTCCCAGTTTTTTGTGGTAAAATTAGGTGCCTCGGCTTATATTCGGGTCGGCTTATACTCAAGTACCCTCATACTTACCCATGTATGCCTACTTTAAGGGTAGGTATGAGGGTTACACACTGCTTGGCTCTGATGAAGAAGCTTTGTGCTTCGAATTACATCAGCCGGTAGTGTCTCCTATCACGTCCTTCATGATCGGTCGGAGTGTGATTTGGGTTCTACATGTTGCAGCCACCTATGGAACTACTTGTTCATAGCGTACCTTTCTACTACCTTTGTGAGTAGCCTTTACGTTGTTTTAAATAAATAAAATATCCTAACGATAATACACTAGGCTGGTGTGCCCTTGTTCTTTTTCTTTTCGTTTGATTAAGTTGGATGTGATTTGACATCATTGTTGTGTGACTTCCTGCGTTCTTGCCATTAGATTTTTTTTTTTGTTAAATGCAGGTAGGTTAGTAACATTTAGAGATCTAGCTGTGTGCTTTACAGAAGTGACCATATCTTTAAATAGGGCATTTAGTATTGCAAATTGATATTGTAGGTTAGAGATTCAGAACTAGGTCAGCATATACATAATATTTAAGTGAGAAAATGTGCTGAATTTACTAGTGGTAATAAGCTTCACATCCCATTTTGGCAGATTTACAAAAAGTATTAATGTGTGTAATTATTAGTAGAATCTGTATATTGCAGTTTTATTTACTTGACTGAATGAAATAAATAACCACAGAGTACTTTTAAGAGGAAGTTCATTATCATGAGTTAAGAGTCTCAGCATGTACAGTTATCTTTTTAATTCTCTAACTTCTTTCCACATATAAAAGCAGATTTGTTTTATGAAACAGTTCATAATTACTTTAAATGTTATTGTTAGGGCTATAGTAGGCAGTGGAGGACAGTAAAGCATTGTGAGTGTGTAAAGAGGAAGTAGACTTAATACCACTGATTCAGAGGGATCTGGCAAAAATAGAACAGTAAAGAAAGGGGTTAACTTATTTTAACAATTCAAAAGTAGAATATTTTTAGAGACTTCTGAAACATTCCGTAGCTTACCAATTACCCAATTGTCAGGAACCATGAATCAGACCGAGACAGAAGTACAGTTAAATCACACTTGTTTAATAATAAAAAAAAAAGGTAAACAGAGTAAGCGTAGTCAAAACATAGCCAGAGTTCAGTAACCGGATCGGGTAGTCGGCCAAGCCAATGTCCAAGAGCCAGCGATCAAGGTAGTAGTTCAGCAAGCAGGATCTGTAGCCAGAGGGAACATCAGACAAGCAGGTCTTCAACTGGAACGCAGGAGAAAGTCTCTTGTGATGTTAACACAGGCGAAGGCAACGAACAAATTAACTGGAAGTCCTTAAGTAGGCAGAGCTGACAAGCAGGATCATCAACAGGTGGATCACTGTGGAGAGATGGGAGCTGGCAATTAGCTGACAGCTGAGCTGCCAGCACAGAGAAGGAAGGGCTGAGCCCAGCCCTGACAGACTTCTGGACAATTAGTAGTTTAGATAAGCAATGAAACAGACAGACCAATAGGGGGCACTCAATTGTACAGTTAACCAAAGCAACCTGGCTAAAACTCTAATTTATATGTATGACTGTAAGGTATAATTTGACCTAAATGTTTACACGCTTGACACGCTTGACAGATTTCTGTTTTTGTGAGGTCAATACCACCATTTTATCTACATTGCCTGTTTTTATCTACATTGCCTGTTTTTATCTGCACTGTGTCTGTCTTCTGTTCTCTATTTTATTCAGTAATTTAGAGTCTAGGAAAAATAAATAAAGCAGACTGCTCACATGTGGGGGTTCAGAGTGTACGGGAGAACTATAATTACCCGTTTCTCCAAATGCAAGTACTATCTCTACTGACTATGTAGGCCCCTTCTCAGACAAAGAGGCACACCCTTGCTTGACTGAAGCTTAAAGCCTTATGAGAATTCTGGACACTGCTTTGGGTGTATTCATAAAAATGAAAAATGCTCTTAAAGCAATACAAGAATGATCTCCATCTAGGTGGACATGGTGAGATCTCCTTTTAGCAAAGAGGAGGTGCTGCTGATTTGCTGGGTATGTGCTCAGCTCTGTAGAATAGCGCTATGCCCTGCTGCCCTCAAAGGTTCAAGCCATGAGTTCAAATCCCACTGACGGCATCACCTCCTGAAAGCGTGCATTGTACTCAGCAGCATAATTAGCCAATGCACATCAGTTTGGTTTATTCCATATTTTAACTTCAAATGCATGCAATGATCCCTTACATGCACAGTTAGATAGTGGGCAGTCGTTTAACCCCTTCTGTGTGGTTTAAGAGTGTCTTAGCCTAACACGAGAGTGGCAGGCATTGGAAGCTGGTGAGTGCGTTTTCTGAAGGGAGTGGAGTCACTTGCACAGTGGCTGCTTTTTCATGTGAGTTTCTGAGGCGCACTGGTGGTAATTTAAGTGTGAATTTTCTTTATTACCAACAGTTTTTTTTTTGTAATACATGAAGTTTGAATGCTTTTTAGTGATGACATATATGGACATTACAATATCCTCCCCTGTTAATAAAGTAGACAATTGATTATTACTTCCCATTTAGAGTTTTGCTGCAGTTACCATGCACAAGCCTCAAGTTATGAAGGGTGAATTAAGAGACGGAGTATGGGTGAGAGATGTTGGCCAAAAAGAAGTACATGAGACCTAGAATCTAACTAACAATTCATACAAGTGATTGGGTTATATCTTTGGAAGAGGTGCTTTTCTAAGAATGTGAAAGCTCTGGTTTTGAGACATTCTCCTTAGAATGTGTGAAATGTGTGAAATGATTGGTCTGAGAAAGTATCCCTGTCATCTGGGTATGGATGTTACTATGTTTATATACTGTAAACATGACCAATTAAAAAAAAAAACATTATTTTTGACTTACCATAACATCCTTTTCTTGGAGTTCATTAAGGGACATCAGGTCATAAGAGACAACTGGGTTATAATGCCATCTACAGATGAATTTGATATTGGAAACAAAAAAGCAGTTAGTCAGCCAGGCATAAACCCTCCCACTTTCATCATGCTTCAGTTTTGTCCAAAAGCAGTAGTAGGAGTGATAATAAGACAGAGAGATGGGACCGATGTCCCTTTAAATTAAGTCAAAAGTCTCCTTTCTTAATCGTTTATTAAGGGACACAGGTGTAGAAGACACTCTGAAACAACTTGGATGTCCAAAAGCATCCCAACTAAGAGAAAGACAATACAGCAAAAAAGATGATAGCAAAGCCCACAAAACAACAGAGTGAAACTGGGGGCTAGTTACATAGTTACATAGTTAGTCAGGTTGAAAAAAGACAAAGTCCATCCAGTTCAACCATAAAACGGGCTACCTGAAGCATTGTATGTGTTACGTACCTGCCGGATGAGCCTGACGTGCAATGGGAAGGCTTTCTTGTACAACCCCGGCTAAAGGGCCACCGGTGTTGCAACAGTGGCCCCAAGAGCCTGGCGGTGTATGGGTGCCTGGTTCGACTTTGGTGTTGTCAGTTCAGCTGGTGCAGCAGGAAACAGGCTGGTAGGTGCAGGGCTGAGGAGACACTGAATACGTAGTCAGAAAAGCCAGGTTTGGTAACAGACGATCAGATGTAGGTATAGACGACAGGCAGAAAATGGTCAGGATACAGGCAAAGTTCAGCAACAGGATTTCAAGCAGTGTAGAGGTAAGCGTGGTTACAAGGCAGGTCGGGGTTAGGATAACAGAGATCAATTATAGGCAAACAAGCTGGGTCAACCACAGCAAATAGATCAGATCACAGGTAGAGGACGTCACACGAACAGGTATGAGCTGCAGATCAGAAAACAAAGACGCAGTGCTGCTGAGCTATGCTGCTAAGCAGCCTGTTGCCAATCACTGAAATCAGTCTGCACTTGTTAACCCTTAGGTGGCAGATCCATGACAGTATGCCTGAAGCTAGCATCAGTTGAGGCCTGAACATCCACCTGGTTAAACTTAGAGAATGTACAATTTAGTTGTCTCTGAATCTCTTCTGATCCTGTTTCCCTTAATAAATGATCAAGAAATGGATTGTGACCAGTATATACAGTTTCAAGCGTTAACCGCTTCTGGACCGCCCCACGTACATATACTGCATCAGGGCGGCTCAGGTGCACAAAATCACGTACCTGTATGTGATTTTGTGCACACGGTTTTGTTATTTGACACAGCAGGAGCCAATCAGCGGGTCTGGTGACCGCGATGTAAACAAAGCACACCGCTGATTTGTCAGGGAGGAAAAGTGAGAGTTTGTGTTTCAGCTAAGCTGAATCACGATCTCTCTTTTCTCTCTTTTCTTCAAGTGAATCCACTTCCCCCAAAGTTAGAAAAACCTCCCAGGGAACACATTTAACTCCTTGATCGCCCTCTAGTGTTAACTCCTTCCCTGCCAGTGCCATTTATACAGTGATCACTGTATTGGTGTCACTGGTCACCAAAAAGTGTCACTAAGCCCTGGTTCACATTGGTGCATTTTGACATGTCAAATCGCATGTCAAATCGACGGCAATTGCCGGCAATAGCACCGTCCTAAGTAGGTGCGACGCTGAATTTGCGGCGCCGCACCAATTTAAAAAAGTAGTTTCTGTACTACTTTTTGCGATTTCGGGGTGTGATTTCCATTAACAGATGTCTGTGAAATCGCTGCCGAAATCGGGACTGACATGGGGGAGTGAAATCGTGCGAGTTCAGCTCAACTCGTACGGCTTCATTCTTGCAGCTCAGTGTGAACCAGGGCTTAGGGTCAGATTTGTCTGCCGCAATGTCGCAGTCCCGCTAAAAATCGCAGATCGCTGCCATTACTATTAAAAAAATAAAAAATAAAAAAATAAAAGTCCCTAAATCTATCCTGAAGTTTGTAGATGCAATAACTTTTGTGCAAACCAATCAATATATGCTTATTGGGATTTTTTTTACCAAAAATATGTAGCAGAATACATATTGGCCTAAATTAATGAAAGAAATTTGTCTTTTTACATTTTTTGGGGGAATACGTATTCTAGCAGAAAGTAAAAAATATAGTTTTTGTTTTCAAAATTGTCGTTCTTTTTTTGTTTATAGTGCAAAAAATAAAAACTGCAGAGGTGATCAAATACCAACAATAGAAAGCTCTATTTGTGGGAAAAAAAGGACATACATTTTACTTGGGTACAGCGTCGCATGACCGCGCAATTGTCAGTTAAAGCGACGCAGTGCCGTATGACAAAAAATGGCCTAGTCAGGAAGTGGGTAAAACCTTCCGGGACTGAAGTGGTTAAAGTGGGAGTAAACTCTCATGTATGATTTTTACCTCTAGGTAAGCCTATATAAGGCTTACCTATAGGTACTGTAAATATCTCCTAAATGTGCATCGCTGTGTCCGCGAGCTGTGTCCTCCGCTGTATACCAGGCTCCGTTCCCTGCCAGCATCGCGACACACGGGGGCGGAGCTTGGCGGCAAATTCAAAAAGTACACAAAACATAACACATACATTACTGTATGAAATCATTTCACCTCCCTTTTGTCCCTAGTGCTTTGTCCAGTGCCCTGCATGCAGTTTTATATTATATATACTGTTCTTTCTGCAAACTTCTGGAAACTTGAGATTGTCCATAGCAACCAAAAGTGGTTTTAGACCAGCTAGAAAACAGCTAGAAAACAGCAATAGTAAATTAGAACACTTGCAGAATTGAGTGAATCGTGGGGAAAGTAATTGTATTATTATTATATTATTATTTTTCATAATTATTTATAGTTATTTATTATATTATAATTTATGATTTAGTGTTTCAAACTTTATCATACCCGGGATATCTACTAGACTCTTGTTTGGACAGATTTAGGTGTGTTATTACTAAGAATTTCAGGCCTGCAATATAAAACGCCAAATTTCTATGCAAAACAATTGTATCGATTTGAGTCGCAAAAATCTGACATAATCATACTGCCAGGGTGGTTAACCACTTCAATACAGGGCTTTTTGTACCTATTCAATACCGGGCCTATTTTGGCACTTCTCTCCTACATGTACAAATCATCATTCTTTTGCTAGAAAATTACTCAGAACCCCCAAACATTATATATGTTTTTTTAGCATACACCCTAGGGAATAAAATGACGGTCATTGCAACATTTTTTCTTGCACAATATTTGCGCAATAATTTTTCAAACGCCTTTTTAAAAAAAAAAAAAATGGTTTCATGAATTAAAAAATAACAAAACAGTAAAGTTAGCCCAATTTTTTGGGAAAATATGAAAGATAATGTTACGCTGAGTAAATAGATACCTAACATGTCACGCTTTAAAATTGCGCACACTCATGGAATGGCGCCAAACTTCGGTACTTAAAAATCTCCATAGGCGACGCTTTAATTTTTTTTACAGGTTACCAGGTTAGAATTACAGAGGAGGTCTAGTGCTAGAATTGTTGCACGCGCTCTAACGCACGCGGCGATACCTCACATGTGTGGTTTGAACGGCGTTTACATATGTGGGCGACTTACGTGTGCATTCGCTTCTGATCGCGAGCTACCGGGGACAGGGGCGTTTTAAAAAAAAAATTATTTTTTTTTTTTTTTACTTATTTTTTTTTTTTTTTACAATGATTTTACTTTTTTTTTTTTTTTGATCACTTTTACTCCTATTACAAGGAATGTAAACATCCCTTGTAATAGGAATGTGTGTGACAGGTTCTCTTTATTGAGAGATGCGGGGTCAATAAGACCCCACATCTCTCCTCCAGGCTGGAAAGCATGAGATCAGTGAAATTTTTTTCACTGATCTCATACTTACAGCCGCAATGGCAGCTTTGTTTACATTTGAGACCCGGGCGTGACGTCATCACATCGCGCCCGGGCCTCCGACGATCATAGAGATGACTGGTGACCATCTGGTCACCAGTCATCTCTATGCTCATCACGTGACCCCACCAACGACGCTGGAAGATTCGCTCCGGGTCCCCGATCGCACGAGGGAGCCCGGAGAAGCACCGGATGGTGGCGGGAGGGGGGGGGTGTCCCCTCCCGCCGCCTATAAGAACGATCAAGCGGCGGAACCGCCGCTATGATCATTCTTATTGTGCACAGAATCGCCGGCACTTCAAAAGGATATCTGAATGATGCCTCTAGCTGCAGGCATCATTCAGATATCCCCCTACAAAGCCGAGGACGTCATATGACGTCCACCCAGGATGGGAGATCCCATCTGTGGACGTCATTTGACTATGGCTGGGTAGGGAAGTGGTTAATATATCTTTGTTTCATTAAATTTACTTAACAGAGCTGTTTTAACTGACCGGCTCACGTCTTTTTACGGGGGCAGAATGGCACCCCTGCGAAAGCACGGGTACGGAGGCACACGTGCATGACTGCTGCACAGTAGGCCACAGAAGGCCACACGCGATCATGTGCACGAGAGCCAGCCTGGGGATTTGTGTGGAGACATATCGTTTGTTCCTAGTAAGTAGGAACAATGATATGTCTCCTCCCCTAGTCAGTCCTATCCCCATACAGTTAGAACACACTGAGGGAGCACACATTTAACCCCTTGATTGCCCCTAGTTTTAACCCGTCCCTGCCAGTTACATTTATACAGTAATCAGTGCATATTTACAGAGTAGCACTGATCGCTGTATAAATATGGTCTTATGGTCCCAAAAATGTGTCAAACGTGTCCGATCTGTCTGTCGCAATACCACTAAACATCTCAGATCACCGCCATTACTAGTAAAAGAAAAAAAAAACGCCATAAAAATGACAAAAACGTTCCCATAGTTTGTAGACGCTATAACTTTTGCGCAAACCACTCACTATACGCTTATTGTGATTTTTTTTACCAAAAATATGTAGAGGAATACATTTCGACCTAAACTGATTAATAAATACGTTAAAAAAAATAAAAATTGGAAATATTTATTATAGCAAAAATAAAAAATATTGTTTTTTTTTAAATTGTCGCTCTTTTTTTGTTTATAGTGAAAAAAGTAAAAACCGCAGAGGTGATCAAATACTACCAAAATAAAGCTCTATTTGTGGGAAAAAAAGGATACAATTATTTTTTGGGTACAGCGTTGCATGACCGCGGAATTGTCAGTTAAAGCAACGCAGTGCCAAATTGTAAAAAGTGCTCTGGTCAGGAAGGGGGTAAAATCTTCCGGGCCTGAAGTGGTTAAACTTTCTTTTAAAAATAAAATAAAAAATGAAATGTCCTTAAGTTGACAAGTGCTGGTTCACAGAGCTATGAATCCACATAAGGCCCCATGCACACGAGACGCTGTTATTTGCTGTTGAACGCGCGTTCAGAGGCAGTTGGACGCTTTTTTCAACTGCTCCTGAACCCATTCAATGTTATCCTATGTGTCCATGCACACACTCTCGTTTTTTGGCGTTTACAAGCAGTTGCGTTTAACCTCGTTTTTCCAGAAGCAAAAAAATGGGTTCAGACGCAAAAGTTTTCCACGTTTCAGACGCTAAACGCTGCTAAACGCGGCTAAATGCAGCTAAACGCGGTACCAGCGTTTTGCCGCGTTTGCGTTTATAAGCGTTTTTAAAGGTGACCTATTTTTTAACATTAGAAATCTCAAAAATTATGGCAAATGATGAAAAACTATTAAAAAATATAAAAGAAAACTGTAATTGCTTGCATTGCATTGTGGACAATCCACAACTTGTGGCAGGTAACGTGGCAAGTGGACAATCAACAACTTGTGTCAGGTGATGTGGCCAGGTGACGTGGCCAGGTGACGTGGCAAGTGGACAATCCACAGCTTGTGGCAGGTGACGTGGCCAGGTGACGTGGCAGGTGACGTGGCCAGGTGGCGTGGCAGGTAACGTGGCCAGGTGACATGGCAGGTGATGTGGCAAGTGGACAATTCACAACTTGTGGCAGGTGACGTGGCACGTGATGTGGCCAGGTGACGTGGAAAGTGGACAATCCACAACTTGTGGCAGGTGACGTGGCAGGTGACGTGGCAGGTAATGTGGGCAGGTAACATGGCTAGGTGACGTGGCAGGTGACGTGGCAAGTGGACAATTCACAACTTGTGGCAGGTGACGTGGCCAGGTGACATGGCACGTGATGTGGCCAGGTGACATGGCAAGTGGACAATCCACAACTTGTGGCAGGTGACGTGGCCAGGTGACGTGGCAGGTGACGTGGCAAGTGGACAATCCACAACTTGTGGCAGGTGACGTGGCCAGCTGACGTGGCAGGTAACGTGGCCAGGTGACGTGGCAGGTAACATGGCCAGGTGACGTGGCCAGGTAACGTGGCAAGTGGACAATCCACAACTTGTGGCAGGTGACGTGGCACGTGATGTGGCCAGGTGACGTGGCAAGTGGACAATCCACAACTTGTGGCAGGTGACGTGGCCAGGTGACGTGGCCAGGTGATGTGGCCAGGTGACGTGGCAGGTAACGTGGCAAGTGGACAATCCACAACTTGTGGCAGATGATGTGGCAAGTGATACGCTAAATACAAGTACACTGCTGCTCTCTCAGCTGCTGCTACTCACTCTGGTCTCACAAACTGGCTGAAATGGTTAAAATTTACTCTTTTTTGAGCTTAGGGAGGGTCTATGATGAAACGCTTATAAACGCAAACGCGGTTAAACGCCGCTAAACGCGGCCGCAAACGCGGCAAAACGCGCGTTTATAAACGCCGGTTTCAGCGTTTAAAAACGTGTGTTCAGCAGAGTTTGCACCTGCGTCTCGTGTGCATGGGGCCTTAGACAGCAATGGTGGGCACTGCCACAAGAGCTGTTTTTATATTTTCAGCTGGCCTGGGCTATTCATTCTTTTAAAATATTCTTGCACTTAAGTTGGCCTATAAGGTGTATATAAAGCCCAAATTTTTTTATATATTTTAACTTATCAGTCATTAAATTCTTAAAGTCCATACAGTGCCTGTATTGTTTTTTTTATTGTTTTTTAATTTTTTACAGGCTTCCTGTTTTTGTACATTTCCAGTGTATTCATGTAGAAGATAATATTTTATTAAAAAAAAATAAAAAAATTGTTCACGGGAAGGGACAAGGACACCACATTTTGTCAAGATCATCGGGTATTTTTAAATACAGTGTACTTACTGGAAATGTTTTTAGCCTGAAAAAATATGCAGCCACCATCTAGGGACTGATAAGTTGCAATGCTTTTCATGTTTATTAGTTGCGTTTTAAGGATGCTGAAATTCAATCATCCCATGCAGAGTGAATTTAAAAGGGGAAGACCATTAACCACTTCAGCCCCGGAGGATTTGGCTGCCAAATGACCGGGCCACTTTTTGCGATTTGGTACTGCGTCGCTTTAACTGAAAATTGCGCGGTCGTGCAACGTGGCTCCCAAATAAAATTGATGTCCTTTTTTTCCCACAAATAGAGATTTATTTTGGTGGTATTTGATCACCTCTGCGGTTTTTATTTTTTGCACTATAAACAAAAATAGAGCGGCAATTTTGAAAAAAAAAAAGCCATATTTTTTACTTTTTCCTATAATAAATATCCCCCAAAAATCTATAAAAAAAACAAAATATTTCCTCAGTTTGGGCCGGTACGTATTCTTCTACATATTTTGGTAAAAAAATTGCAATAAGCGTTTATTGATTGCTTTGCACAAAAGTTATAGTGTCTACAAGATAGGGGTTAGTTTTATATCATTTTTATTAATAATTGTTTTTTTACTAGCAATGGCGTCGATCAGCGATTTTTATCGTGACTGCAACATTATGGCGCACACATTGGACACTTTTGACGCTATTTTGGGACCATTCAATTTATACAGCGATCAGTGTTATAAAAATGCACTGATATATAAATGTGACTGGCAGGGAAGGGGTTAACCACTAGGGGGCTAGGAGGAGGTTAAGTGTGTCCTAGGGAGTGATTCTAACTGTGTGGGGGCTGGGCTTACTGTGACATGACACTGATCGCTGCTCCCGATTACAGGGAGCAGACGATCAGTGTCTTGTCACTAGGCAGGTCAGGGCGATGCCTTGTTTACACAAACATCCCCCTGTTCTGCAGCTCTGTGACACGATCGTGGGACACTGACGGACTCCCGCAGGCACGGTCACGGAGCTTACAGCAGGGGTGCGTGCGCCCACACGACGGCAAATTTATAGGGACGTACTTGTACGCCCATTTGCCTGTCCATGCCATTCTGCCAACGTAAAAGTGCGTGCGGCGGTCGGCAAGTGGCTAGCTATAATATGAAACCCTGGAAAAAGAAATTTCAAATTTAGGATTTAAAGACATATCGCAGGAAGTTTTTTACCAATTAAAAAAAGGTTAGCAATCATAATTTACTAGGGGTAAATATGCATAGTTTATGTTGATTGGGACTGACCTGGACAATATATAAAGCTGAACTCTGGTTAAATTCGATTTTTCAACTGTTCTCCTGTAAGATAAAAAAAAAAAAAAAACAGCTGCAGTATTCACCATCAATCTGGAGCAGTTCCCTGAACTACTTCTTCATCTCCACAAGCTCTTCTCAATCTTCTGGATTGAATGAGGCCCAGTGTCATTATAAACATGGAGACTAAGGAAAGACTATGAGTCATGGTCCCACCCCCAGAGCACAGCGCCCTACACTCACAGTGTATTGATACAGAGCATGGTGCTGATGTCAACATGTCTGCATTGTCCGGGACCATCTACCACCATGAGAAGGGAGACCAGCCAGAAGGTTCCTCTGGTGCATTCAAGTCCCCATGCTAAAGATGGCTACAGTGTAAACAGTGAAAGTGTAATGTATACAGTGAAAAGTTTAATGATACATTTGTCAATTGATTTCTTGCTTGGGAACACAAAAAGAAGTCAACCTTCTGTAATAATTACAAGACAAATTATTTACATTTTGTGATGAATGTAAAAAATTTAAATATTTGACTTTATCAAATGTTTGCTACTTTTTCAATTGATCTCCATAATAACCTGGATAAAACTGCTACTAAATAAACACATATTGATATTACGGAACTAAATAATATATCAGCATATTACTCATTTGTGCTCCAGCAGTCACCCTGCAACTATCAGTCATGCAAAAAGTGACAAGCACAATTACATTCAAGTGCTAATAGAACGGAAGGGCAGAAATACCTGACCCTGGAATCTTGGGTCGATTTAAGTATTTGATGTCTCATTGAATTAGTATCATAGTGTGAAAGACAAAGCTTGAACTAATGGAAATTAGTTTGGACACGCAATACTGCTGATTGGGCTGATATAATTAGAATAATATTCTTCATGCAGCTAATAACAAGAGCATGAGATAGGTAATCAAGAGATAACTGTGAGCTTGTAGAATGTGCTGCAGTCAGCATGTTGTTTACTTGATCTCCAGCAGGAGTTGGCTTGTTCTTGTTGTAAAATGTCTTCCATCTTGTTATATGCTGTAAAGTGAATACTATACACATTAATAGCGCAGAACTATTACAAATAAAGCAGAAATCATGTTTTCTCTTTTTATGTTTTGCATGCTGTTACAGTTTTCTTTTTAAGTTTATCATGAAATTTGAGTATTAGTAAAATTCCCATCAAACAAACTTTTGCACAGGGTGGAAAAATATTAGCATGAGATGATGAACTGAAAAACTAAACAAAATAGTTTTATCTTGTATATACTGTTCATTATGAGATGCGTGAGATGTGTACAGCATGTTCCTGGGTTCAGCAGATAATGTTATTACATTTTTAAATGCACCTATGCTGGGACCATAGACATGAAAGTATTAACATATTTGTAACGCACAATAAAAAAACTCTTTAAAACAAGCCATTACTGACCTCTCTAGTTGAAGGTATTATGAAGCAATCCATCCTCAAATATTGCAACATAGGCTCTAAAGTAAGTTTTTGGTAATTTTTCGAACAACATCGAGATTTCTCATACATTCTTGTTATTGCAACACACAACATGTGCATTGGTGTGTTGCGGTGCTACTGGCACCCCATAGCACACAGCACCACAATGCAAAATATACACCGGGGGGAGCTGTACAACAAAAAAAATATTTGTGTTACAGTCCTTTCATTTTGATTAGGTGGTCTATTGCAATAAACTGTACCTCAATGTGCCCCAACATGCTAAAACATGTGCGCTGTGGAACACTGCATCATGATGTAAATTAGTCTTGTTTGCTGTTTGTACACATTATTTACAACACTTACATCAATGATGATATAAACAGGCGAGATAAGGTATCTGATCACAAATACATCCAAAAAGCGCAGTAACGTGGAGCTAGTTCAGTCTACCCGACCGGTTTCGTTCAATAGAACATCATCTGGGGCATCATCTGGCTCATGCCCCAGATGATGTTCTATTGAACAAAACTGGTCGGGTAGACTGAACTAGTGCCACGTTACTGCGCTTCTTGGATGTAAATGTTCTACCTTTTAAAATAAAACACATAGTTGATGGTTTTACACTATGTTACTTTTATGAATGGTGGAGTCCATGATTGGGTCCGGTGACAATGTTGAACAGAAGCTGACCTCACATTTTGTTTCCTGAGAGTGACCATGTTCCCAGTTCCATGCCTGTTTGACTCTGTGCCACTGGCATTGGGTCCACTAAGTCTGGTAAGAGTATCCAATTTTTTTTCATTGGTGGTGGATTTACAATCTATGGTGATTTCTTACTGGATGGTGGCATATCCTTCAGAGGTCGAATATATCTTCAATTTCAATGATTTTTACCTAAACACTTGTGATTTAATTTCACCAGTTTGGACCGTTTTTTTCCCTTTCCCTTATCCCTAGCACTTTATTTTATTTTGCACAGGCAATGTGTTATACTTACTATTTGCATACTTGCACAATTTTCTAATATATACACTTAATATGGATTAGCGCTGCACTTAACATTTTCCGCTCAATTTGTCTGATTGTAGTGTCTGCAGCTTTTCCTAGTCTGTTGAGTAGCGCAGTGCCCATTTTGACATTTTGTAAATGTTGAACACAGATCCTAATCCGAGTGCTGATTGGCACTTTAATTAAGCTGCTAGCAGGCCTTAACACTATTCAAAGCTTGTTCAAAGCCTGCTGAAGCCTGCTAGTAGCTTGTATAAAGTGACAATCAGCACTCCTATTAGAATCTGTGTATAAAATTTACAAACAGGGGCTGAAAGGAGCTTTCAAGGCTTAGAGAATGCTGCTTGAAGCTTGTTGAAACTTTCATAAAAGGTGCTGTTTACACTACTCTTTTACAAGCTAAAGCTACTGTGAAATTAGCCTAACAACAGCTTGCTGCTGGCTTTCACCTTTGTCCACATTTATTGCTCACCAAAGAAGGAAGTTGACAGGGTACCATCCTTGCCACACTATGCGTTTGGATTTTTGCATGGTAGGGATAAAAGTATAGGTGTCCACTGATTGCACAAGAGTATGAGATAGGTAATCAAGAGATAACTGTGGGCTTGTAGAATGTGCTGCAGTCAGCATGTTGTTTACTTGATCTCCAGTAGGAGTTAGAGTTTTCTTGTTGTAAAATGTCTTAAATCTTGTTATATGCAGTTATATTACAGTGCAGAATTATTACAAATAAAGCAGAAATCATGTTTTCTCTTTTTTATGCTTTGCATACTATTTCAGTTTTCTTTTTAAATTCATTGTGAAATTTGTGAAGTACACATCAAACAAATTTTTGTTTGTTTTGATTATAAATAGTTTTATCTTGCATATACTGTTCATTATGATATGCGCGAGATGTGTACAGCATGTTCCTGGGTTCAGCAGATAATGTTATTACATTTTTAAATGCACCTATGCTGGGACCATAGACATTAAAGTATTTAGATATTTGTAACACACAATAAAAAACTCTCTAAAACAAGCCCTTACTGACCTCTCTAGCTAAAGGTATTATGAAGCAGTTCTTCCTCAAGGATTGCGACAGAGGCTCTAAAGTCGGGTTTTGGTCAGTTTCTAACAGCATAGGGATTTCTCATACATTCTTAATATGGTAAAACACCACAAGTGCATTGTTGTGTTGCAGTGTTACTTATTTTTGATGGCACCCCACAGCACTTTCACAACACACAGGACCACAGCGCAAAATGTACACTGGGGGGAGCTGTGCCACAAAAATATAATTTGTGTTACAGTCCTTTCATTTTGAATAGTTGTAAATAATTGTATCGCAATATACCGCAATGTGCCCCAACATACTAAAATATGTGCGCTGTGGAACATTGCATCATAATGTAAATTAGCCCTTAGACCCGTCTGCTGTTTTTTCACATTAGAAGTCTGAAAGCCTGCCATGTTGCAAGTGTACATTTTTAGATATTTGTTTGTTCAATTACTGAATGCTATGTCGATCACTGGAATCTTAAACTGCAGTGACCAGTGTTTACCTAAGTTGACAACAGCCACTCACCATACTGTATCTATGAAGAAGCATTGCACCATAGGATAAAAAATTCCCCCACTATCTCCTACATAACGCATAAGGGAGGTGTAGAGATGTGAACAATGTAATGGATAAAAAATGCAGCAATGAGGCAGAGAGCACAGGATATTATTGGCTGAGCTCTGGCAGGATCAACAAGTACTATTTGTATTTTCCAAACAGATATAAAAAACAAAAAACAAAACTTGTAATAGTACGTTTTGTAAGGTAAACTTTAGCATTTTTCAAACTGCAGGAATGATTAAAAAAAACAGACTTGAGACACTGACGCATCGCTTCCCCTGCGGCCCCACCAAAGAGTATATCACTGTCCCTTATGGTACAATAAACATACATGTTGTTTTCACCAAATTCCTGTTTCTGAAGAAGCTAATCATAAAACGCGTCAAGATATAGTGGCCCACCTCGTATTGCGGTACATGAGTAATGTATCCATGTAGAAACAAGATATATGCTAACAATTTGAAAGGGTTATACAAAATTCACAAGCCAGGAAATCCAGGCAGACCCATTATAACAGGTATGAATACACTTACCGAACATATCTCAGGCCTTGTAGAAAACATGTTAAAACCGTTAGTCATGAACACTACTAGTTTCCTGCAAGACACCACTGATTTTCTGAACAAGCTTAACAATATACAACAATTACCACCAAATACACTTCTAGTCACTATGGATGTAGAATCTCTGTACAGTAACATCCCTCACAAGGATGGGTTGGCAGCATGTCACAGATTCTTATCATCCTCACCAAACCACAAATACACTGCTGAGGATGTTACACAGCTCATCGAATTTATTCTTACACACAACTACTTCACTTTCAACAATGACATCTATCTCCAATGTATGGGTACTGCTATGGGAAGCAAAATGGCACCCCAATATGCAAACTTATTTATGGCTGACCTGGAGGACAAATTCCTAAACAGCATACAACAAAAGCCATACAGATATTATCGCTATATTGATGATATCTTCATGATATGGACTGAAGGTGAAGAAAATCCAAACCAATTGTTCTCATTGATCAACACTTTTCACCCATCTATCAAACTAAAAATGGACTATTCGAACACACATGTCAACTTCCTAGACACTACAGTATACATCAGGGATGACAAGCTTCACACTTCGATATACAGAAAACCGACTGACCGATGCAGCTTTCTTCATAGTTCCAGTTTTCATCCCCAACACACTAAACGAGCCATCATACACAGCCAGGCCATCAGATACCACCGAATTTGTTCAGACCCAGAAGTCAGAGATAAACATCTCAGAACACTGGCAGGCTCTTTCCAGAAGAAAGGATATAAAGACAAAACCATCAACAACAGCATAAACACAGCCTTGAAAACCCGAAGAGAAAATCTCCTCCAATACAAAGAGAAAAAAACAAATAACCGAGTACCTCTGGTCACCACATACAACCCAACACTAGAAGGGATCAAAAAGATAATCAAAGATTTACAGCCCATTATAACAGAGGATGAAACTCTGAAAGAAATATTCCAACAACCCCCATTATTGGCTTTCAGACAACCACCCAACCTCAGACACAAACTAATCAGCAGGAAACTTCACTCTGATTATGAAGTCACAAATAATGGAAGCAAACCCTGCAATAAAAAACGCTGCAAACTGATCAATCCATCCAAAAGTGTCACACACACAAATGGGACCTTCACTATCATGGGATCTTACAACTGTACCTCCAGTAATGTTGTGTACCTCATCCAATGCAACAGGTGTGGCAAAGGATCTTTTGTTGGTGAAACAGGACAGAAGTTGCAAGCGAGGATGAATTTTCACAGACATACCATCAAGGAACATAAAGAAGACAGTTTCTGCACACCTGTGGGACATCACTTCTCACAACCGGACCACACTATAGAAGACCTCAATGTTTTAGTTCTTAAAGGGAATTTCAGAACTATCCAGGAAAGAAAAACATTTGAACTAAGAATGATAATTCTTTTTGACACAAAAACTAATAGCCTAAATTTAGATATTGGTTTCCTTACCCATTATACTAAGGTTTTATGACCCCCTCTGTGACTAGCATCTCCCCCCTCAAGTCTATAGCTCTCCCTCTGTCTTATCTCACTACTCTGTCTTATCTCACTAACTCTGCTGCTATCTTTATTACCATTGATTTGTATGTGTTTTTTTTTTCCTTTCCCTCCAAGATTTTTTTCTTGTTTTGTTTTAACATTCTGCTAAAAAAATTGTGAATCAGTACTGCTTGGACCTTGAAGAAGGGGACATACCCAGAAAGCTTGTCCTGAAAAATTGTATGTTAGTGCAAATAAAAAAAGTATCACGGACAGTACTTAATTTTCTCTGTCACAATTGCACTAATACGGCTACAATTACGTCAAGTATAAAGGGTTATACACAAATTTATCTTGGCATGATGACACCACACATGTCAATAGCAAACAGAACACCAGGCCCTATGTCTGAGGTTTAATTAGGCTATTATTAGGTTCCACCTACATACTCCCTTGAGAGGTTCTAATTATTGACACCTAATCTAGAACACCAGATTCTAAGTTTCTCGATTTCGAGTGGTGGCAAATGTAGGGGGTACATTTTTTTCATATGACAAATCAAAATACCATGTCAATGTTATGTGTCATTTGTTCAAATATATCACCTTTCAAATATGTTGAAAAAGTAAATAATTTTAATGGGGTGTACATATTTATGTGGCTATGGGGTGTATCTACAATTTATGTGGCTAAGAAAACAAAGTAACAATTTTTGACTACCTGTTTAGAACACTTTTTCAAAGACTTCAAATATGAAGCAAGTACAGGTGTAAAATTGTAGAAATAATTCCTTAAGCCACATTATGGAAGCACACAGCTCATACGCATAAGTGAATGGAAATCCCAAACAATCAACTTCACTTATTTGCTCCCTTTTTGTCTATTTAGTATTCAATGGAAGCATTTTGTTATATCTAATAGGTACAAATAAATGTTGATCTTGGCTAAAATTCATAACTGTCCTTTCCACAATTATTCGTGTTATCTCAAAGAGCCCTTTTAGTTTTTTTTTTTTTTATCATGGACTACAAAACAATTAGCCTTTATGTTTTATTTGAAATCTGATAGTAGGAGTTTTTGAGGCGTTTAGCAAAAAAGACACTGGGTTTGATTTACTAAAACTGGAGAGTGCAAAATCTGGTGCAGCTTGTAACTTCAGCTTGTTCAATTAAGCGTTGATATTAAAACCTGGAAGCTGATTGGTTTCTATGCAGAACTGCACCAGATTTTGCACTCTCCAGTTTTAGTAAATCATCTCCACTGGGCCCGGCAGACAACACTCAAGCCTCGTACACACGAACGAGTTTCTCGGCAAAAACCAGCAAGAAACTTGCTGGCAGAAATTCGTTCGTGTGTATGGTTTCTCATCAAGAAAAGCGACAAGAATCTCGACGAGAAAATAGAGAACCTGCTCTCTATTTTCTCGTCGAGATTCTCGTCAGCCTGTTTCTCGACGAGAAAATTGTGTGTGTGTACACTTACCTTTTCGCCGGGAAGCCCGCGCATGCTCGAAATGACTTTGATGCATGCACGGTAGCTTCCTAGGCATAGATAGGGTATACCAAGATGGCGGCGACGGCATCGAATGTGACGAGCGCGTGCTCGTCATAGTCGATGACGTCACCGCGTACGCTCCATTCAAAGAACCGCGGGTTCTTTGAATCGAGCGTGTGTACACTCGGCCGGGACAATTTTCTTGTGTACGAGGCCTCAGTCTACAAAAATGCACAACAGTACTTTTTTTTGGACTTGCAGGGTCTTTAACCACTTGCTTACTGAACACTTAAACCCCCTTCCTGCCCAGACCAATTTTCAGCTTTCAGCGCTGTCACACTTTGAATATGCAACACTGTACCCAAATGAAATTTTTATAATTTTACTTTTCACACAAATAGAGCTTTCTTTTGGTGGTATTTAATCACCACTGGGTTTTTTTTTTTTTGCTAGAAAAACTAAAAAAGACCGAAAATTTGGAAAAAAAAACAAACAGTTTAAAAGTTTGTTATACAATTTTGAAAACAGGTATTTTTTCTCCTTCATTAATGTGCGCTGATGAGGCTGCACTGCTGGGCACTGATAAACTGCACTAATAAGGCGGCACTAATGGGCACCGATAGGGGGCACTGAGAGGTGGCACTGATGGGTGGCAGTGATGAGTGGCACTGTTGGGCACTGATGGTTTGCACTAATGGGCGGCACTGAAGAGCAGTGATAGGTGGAACTGATAGGCGGCACTGATGGGCACTAATGATCACTGATGGATGGCACTGGTAGGTGACACTCATAGGCAGCACTGATCGGTTGCACTGATGATGAGGCACTGATGGGCATTGATTGGCAGCACTGGTGGGCATTGATTGGCAGCACTGGTGGGCATTGATAGGTGACACTGTTAGGCAAAGGTAGGTGGCACTGTGGGTACTGATAGATGGCACTGTGGGCACTAGTAGGTGGCACTGGTAGGTACTGATATGTGGCAATGGCAGTAGGCACTGGTGGGCACAGATAAGGCAGCTGCAGCTCTCTGTGTGAGGGACCGATGTCCCTCTGACAGAAGCTGGTAAACGATTACGATTACCGATCTTCTGTTTACATCGCATGATCAGCTGTCATTGGCTGACAGCTGATCACGTGGTAAGGGGGACGGCAGCTCATGCACGGGAGGACGTCATATGACAGCCTCCCGGCAATTAAGGCCCGCGCTGTAGCCGTCGTTCGGCTATAGCGCGGGCGGGAGGAGGTTAAAGGGATAAAACATAAAGAAATGTGCAGGTATTGCAGAGATGTACTGCATACTTTTTTTTTGCCTTGACATACAGTATGCTTTAGCCACCCTGGCAGTATGATTATGTCAGATTTTTGTGACTCAAATCACTACAATTTTTTTGTATAGAAATTTTCCGTTTTATATTGTAGGCCTGTAATTCTTAGTAATAACACACTCAAATCTGTCTAAACAAGAGTCTAGTAGACATCCCGGGTATGAGAAGGTTTGAAACACGAAATCATAAATTATAATATAATAAATAACTATAAATAATTATAAAAAATAATAATATAATAATAATCGAATGAATTTCCCCACGATTCACTATCGCTCAATTCTGTAAGTGATTCTAATTTACTATCACTGTTTTCTAGCTGGTCTAAAACCACTTTTGACATAAAGGGACACTTTTTGGTTGCTATGGACAATCTCAAGTCTCCAGGCAGAAAGAACAGTTTTTATAATATAAAACTGCAGGCAGGGCACTGGACAAAGCACTAGGGACAAAAGGGAGGTGAAATGATTTCATACAGTAATATCATCTGTAAGATTTCAGTGTACTGTATGTGTTATGAATTTAGTACTTTTTGAATTTGCTGCCAGGCTCCGCCCCCGTGCGCCGTGACGCTTGCAGGGAACAGAGCCTAGCACACAGAGGCATTGGGCGGAGGACACAGCAAGGGGACATCGCAGGATCCTAGGGACAAGGTAAGAAAGTACATTGCACCAGGATCCTGCAATGCAATCCCGAGTGTGGCTCGGGGTTAACACTAATGGTAATGAAATTTAACCCTGAGCCACACTCAGGGAAAACAGCCAGGGATGTTAATTGTTTGAAGAGCTATCTAAAAAAAATCGTATTTCTTTTTTGTACATAGTTTGTTTAGGTTCCTTGCACTGCCAGGGAAACATGCAGCTTTTGCATAGGTCAAACTTCAGTTGTAATTTCTTAACACACTTGAACAAACCCAGTCACCTTATTGTAATAAATACAATGTGGTACAGCCTTTAAAAGAGAAAGTTCACCTTTTGTAAAAAATAATGATAAACACACATATCATTTTGCAGGTAAAAAATGTGAATTCATTTTTTTTTTACAATGCAGCCTTTAAAGAATTGCACCCTTCATCAACCAATCACAGGTTCACTGTCAGGCTCCTGCAGACTCTTAAGCTTCGTACACACGAACGGATTTTCCGACGGGAAATGTGTGATGACAGGCTGTTGTTGGAAAATCAGACCATTTGTATGCTCCATCGGACAATTGTTGTCGGATTTTTTTTTTTTTTAATGTTGGATAGCATGCTTTAAAATTTTCCGCCAACAATTGTGTGCTGTCGGATTTTCCGAGCGTGTGTACACAAGTCCGTCAGACAAAACTCAAAAGTACAAACATGCATCCTCGGAAGCAATGCATGCCATAACACAACAATAGCAGAAGTTGCCCAAAGGGTGGCGCTAAAGAGCTGAAAAAACACATAGCTTTGTGTTTGTTGGCCGACAATTATTTGCCGTTTGTATGCAATACAAGTTCCTGGCCAATGAAAATCTGATTGTGTGTGCCAGGCTTTAGTATGGCTGTCTGCCCATTCATTCCATACAGGCTTTTTAGCGCCACCCTTTGGACAACTTCTGCTAATGTGGTGTTATGGTGAGCATTGCTTCTGAGCATGCGTGTTTGTACTTTGGAGTTTTGTCCGATGGACTTCTGTACACACGCTCGGATAATCTGACAACACACATTTGTTGGTGGACAATTTTAAAGCATGCTATCCCACAATTTTTTTTTTCCCATAAATAATTGTATTGAGATAACATAAAGCCGTACATACAATGAGAACACATCAACATATGTTTATGCAAAATTACAGGGCATATAAACATATCATAAGTACCATAGGGCTAATAGGCCTGCAAATATTCCAATCCCACACTTTGGGACTGGTAGGATGTAGCAGTAAGACTGTTGCTCATAAGACAACATGAGATACTCTTTCAAAGAAAGAAATAGTAGGAAAGTAGAGGAGAGAAGGAGAAAGCCAGAAAAAGGAAGATAAAGGGAGAATAGAAATGAAGGAAATAGATGAAAGGGAAAGAAGAAAAAAAAAAGAGGGGGGGGGAAGGGTGAGGAACAGGACAAAGGGGTTATCAGAGCCAGTATACACTCCTTAATGCAGCTTTATCACTTGGGTCTATCGATTCCCACTCCTTACATCTGGCCGAGCGGTCGACTTAGTCTAGGAGTTATAGGCCCGAAAGCGCTGGGTTGATTTAAATTGGGTCCAGCATGCCCACGTGTTCGTAAATTTTTGGATACGCTCTTGGGAAATGTGAACTAGCTCTTTCATTTCTTACATTTTAGAGATCCTCATGAACCATTCCCCAATCGTCGGAGTGTGTGTGGATCGCCAATGAACCGGCATGCAGAGTCTCGCCGCATTCACCATATGCATGGCGAGGGATTTAAATTATTCAGTTCTAGTTAAGTGCGTATGGTGCAAGAGGTACTGTGCTGGGAAGTAATCTAAAGTATAAGTAGTAACATGCGCAATAATCTCATGCAACTCTTTCCAAAATGGCTGAAGGGAATCACAGTCCCACCATATGTGGAGCATGGTTCCCTTTGCTCTCCCGCATCTCCAACATGTGTCTGGGATAGCTGGAGAAAATTTGTGTAGGGGGGTCGGAGTCCTGTACCAACGCGTCTCAATTTTGTAGCAGTTTTCCTGAATAGCAACATTAAGGGATCCCTTGTTGGTATATTCATTGATAAGGACCCAGTCCTCATCAGTCATGGAGACCTGAAGGTCAGACTCCCAGGCTATACGTGCTGAGTCTAGGGTGCTGGGGGGGGGGGTCATCTATGAGTATCCTATCTATACTAGAAATCAAGTGTCGTTGTGGGGGAGGTCATGTACATAATGCTATCCCACATTTGTCCGCGAAAAATCCAACAACAATTGTCCGATGGAGCATACAAACGGTCGGATTTTCCGACAACAGCCTGTGATCACACAATTCCCGTTGGATAATCCGATTGAGTGTATGAGGCTCTATTGAACTGCAGGAAGAATCAATGAACTATGAGAACGATTATGTATTATGTATCAAGGGAAATATAGTTTTTACACAGGAATGCATGTTTTGGCAGTTGGGAGTAGATATGTAAGCTAAAGTATACTTGCTTGCTGAACAAGTCACAATGTTGAACTGAAAAAGTGCCTGTCTTAATGTTTCTCCGCCCATACATTGTTTGGGTCATTGTAAAACACAAGGATTTTTACCCAATCAGCTAAAGCAATGACTTGGATATGGCCAGCATCATATTACAATATAGCATGATAATCCAATAAAATAGAAATGTTCCTACTGCAATTTTAGCAAATAAGCGTAACCCAAATAAAAACTAGCAGAAAAGAACAGCAGATTTCTTGTTGATTTATATAAATTATATGAAGGCCTTGAATGAGGAATTGATACAAACATTCTGATCATTATCTCCTATGAATTGCTTTTCATATTTTATTACCTAAAATTGAGATGCTTAAGGTTTCCAGCAATTTACATTATTTCACTTCATTAAGGGTTTGCAGTCTGTCTCTAGTTTATTACCAGTTTACACTTTTCAGTTAGCCCTGCTGAGCCAGCACACAGCATACACATAGTATATGGCCCTAAAATATTGCAGAATAAATCTTATGCATTAGTATGCTAACTGGTTAGAGAGAGAGAGAGAGTGACCATTACAGGCCATGCAGTTGCCATGAAACTTAATAAGTTGAAATATAACGACATTGAAGACATCTCTGTTTAACCTGATTTTTCTTAATACAATTATTTACAAGAACTACAATACTGAAATCATTAAACAGTCCAACTTTGTTTCCTGGAAAATGAACAGTTTATTTTTTTATATGTTATTTTTGTACAATATGTATAAAAGCAATTCAACAGCAAATAAGCAGGACTACGTAATCACTAGATTTGTTTTTTGTCAAAGGCTGTGTGTTTAAAACATGCAATACTTTTTATCATTCAAAAATGCTTATTTACATTCCCATAGCTTCTTTTACTTTTTTAATTAAGGTAATGCTTTCAGTGGCATACCTAGCACAGAACGCCCAGGACGAAATATGCTTTATACCCTGTCCTCTCTGGGACAAAATGATTAATTGTAAAAATAATTAAATAATAATTATAGGGCAGAAATGCAGATAGTTTAAATTATGATGTCCCCTTACATTGGTGGTCAGTGAAGACATTTCTCTTTATAATGATGGTCTGTGTGATGCCCCCTTACATTGGTGGTCATTGTAGTGTAACCTTGTGGGTTGGTGAGTGCCCCTTAAGTTTTGAAATGCAAAAGTGCAGTGGAAAAGTTCACCCTTATGCCCCATACACACGATCGTTTTTCATGCCGTTAAAAATGCCATTTTTAAAAATGGGCATTAAAACCGATCGTGTATATGCTCCAGAGCATTTTTAACGGCGTGAAAAACGGGCATTAAAAATTTTGAACATGCTCTATTTTTTTCACGTCGTTTTTCATGTCTTTTTTTTAACGACGTGAAAAACGATAGTGTGTATGCTTTAACGACGTGAAAAAAAACGCGCATGCTCAGAATCAAGTATGAGACAGGAGCGCTCGTTCTGGTAAAACTAGCATTCGTAATGGAGATAGCACATTCGTCACGCAGTAACGGACTGAAAAGCACGAGGCTGAAAAGCGCGAATCGTCGCTCAACAAACTTTACTAACATGAAGGGTGGCGCCATTCGCACTGAACTTCCCCTTTATAGTGCTGTCGTACGTGTTGTACGTCACTGCGCATTTGCTCAAGTGGTTTTTTTAATGATCGTGTGTACGCAAGACAGGCTTGAGAGGAAACATGAAAAAACTACGAGAAAAACGTCGGTTTAAAAAATGGCATGAAAAGCGGTCGTGTGTACGCCGCATAAGACCACTTTCACACTGGGGTGCAAGTGCATTAGCGGTAAAGCACTGCTAGATTTATTATAATTCATTGTTATTCATAAATATTATTATTTAGCAGCGCTTTACCGCTGTTATAACTGCGCTTTTTGGCTGCTAGCGGGTCGCTTTTAACCCCCGCTAGCAGCCAGAGAAAGGGTTAAAAGCGGTGCTGCCAATAGGCAGGAGTGGTGTAGGAGCGCTGTATACACCGCTCCTGCACCGCCCCAAAGATGCTGCTTGCAGGACTTTTTTTCCCGTCCTGCAAGCACACCGCCCCAGTGTGTAAGCACTCAGGCTTTCACATTGGGGTGGCTTGAGATGTGCTTTTTAGGCGCTATTTTTAGTGCTAAAATGCCTGAAAAGGGCCCCAGTGTGAAAGGGGTCTTACAGTAGTGCTCTGTCAAAGCATGTCCCCATACATTGCGGTCAAAGGTGAAGTACATTGGTGTTTAGTGGTGACGTGCCACCCTACAGTACATTAGTGGTTAATGTGAGATCACTTTAACACATCACTGGTGTCACTGGTTACTTGTGTAACAGAGGAGAGGCATCATTTCTCCCACACTACTGGCACTGACAGCAATGCGGGAACTATGCAGGAACCATTTGGTGGGAGATCAATCTGCTCAAAACAACCTGCAAGACTTGCACCCCCTTATTGTAAGCACCTGGGATGGATAAAACCCACCGCCCTGTCATTGGTATGGCACTGATTCATTACATACATTGATTTCCAATATATAACATGGATTTATAAGATAGTACATACAGTAGTGTAGTCGCAAAGGGCAAAGCACAGAAGAACATGGCAGCTGGTCAGTTTTCATATTTTTTCTCATTTGACTACAGTAAATTAAATTCTGATTGGTTGCTATTGGCTATTGATACTTGTTTTTACTTTTAATGAAAATAATTTTCCAAACCTTTTATTACCCAGTTGCTGCCCTAGCCAATTCTGACACTTCTCCCATACATGTAAAAATCTTTTTTTTTTTTTTACTAGAAAATTACTTGGAACCTCCAAACATTATATATTTTCTGAAAGCAAGGGGCCTGGAGAAAAAAAAATGGTGGGTTTAAATGTCACACAATACTTGTGCAGCGGTTTATCAAAGGCGCATTTTCAGGTAAAAAATATACTTTGATGAACTTTAGTGCACACAAATACAATATAATACCCAATCGTTAGGTACAATATAGATGTTGTAAAAAGATACCTAACATATTACGCTTTAAAATTGTGCACACACGTGGAATGGTGGCAAACTACAGTACCTAAAAATCTCCATAGGCAACACTTTAAAAGCCCTTACAGGTTACCAGTTTAGAGTTAAACAGGGGGTCTGGAACTAGAATTATTGCTCTCACTCTGACGTTTATGACAATATCTCATATCTGATGTGCCATCACTGTTTACATATATGTGAGGGACCTATGTATGCTTTTTATTTTGCATTTTGCACATGAGCATGGGGGGGGGGGCACTTGAAATTCAAAATAAAAAATACATATTACTTATGGTATTTTTTCTTTTTGATCAATTTTATAGCTATCACAAGGGGTGAACAATATCCCTTGTAATAGCATGGACCGTGACAAGTACTCTTTTTTGTTTACTCTATTAGACCCCAGATAACTCATCTGCCCTCAAAAGCATCTGATAAAACTAATATCAGGTTGATCAGATGCTTTACAAGCTGGTAACTGCTTGTAAACTACAAATCAAAACCATAAGCGTTGAAGTTTCATGTACAATAGAGAATGGGGAATAGATGTTCTTCCTGCTTCTTTATAGTAAGCCAGCCCAACCACCCACATTGGTCCCTAGAAAGGCAGTGGATGACAACAAGGAGAGTGGGGGAGACCTCATTCCACCCCCATGTAAAAGTGATTGGATAACTGTAAAGCTGCTTAATAACATTTACAGAAAAGAGAATCATCGGCTCTAAAAAATAAATGAAACTAGGTTAATTGCCACAGCAGCCCATACTCATTACTTCACTCAACTCGATATGCATTGCTATGAGGGTAGTATCCTTGGGACCCCCTTATTAATAAAGGAAACCAGGCTGCAATAAGCCCCTGCCCGCAGACCCCCACGACCATTGGGCCAGGGTTGTTAACAAGAGGCATTTGTCCTCATCAACATGGCGGCAATGTGCTTTACTGGGGGGGGTCCCCCTGGCAAGGCACCCCCCATGGGCCTGGTATGGACTCCAGTTATTCAAAGGAATTGGATAATTTTAATCTTTCACTATAAGCATTTAAAAAAATCACTGCCCCTGGCCAAAATATTTTTTTTTCATTTTCTGTGCATTGGTACATGTTTATCCGTTGCAAAATTAGTTTCCTGCATCAAAATTATGTCAGCTCCCAATCTTTTGTAGTGACGGAAAGCTTTCTTCTTCTTGTGAGGTGAATTAATGCCCTGGGCATTGTGAGAAATCACCCTAAGCCCCATTGATTTGGTTTTAAGAAGCAGTGATGGTTATGGGGTGATGGCAATGGATCACAAGGCCCAGGGTTGGGCATATAGCAAGATTGACATAGTTCTAATAATATGGCTATCAGTATCATCATTAGAATTATAGTATTGCCTGAGAGAGAGACAAGTCTGTTAATCGTTATGTTACTGTATGTATCGTCATGTATATATAGCATCGTTATACACATCAATATCAAGTGTGGGTATACTCTGGTTGACCTTTCTATATCAAATAAATTGAAAAAACATTTTCCATAGAAAATTATATTCTTTTCAAGCATTAACCGGAGCGCAAACTGCAAAAGGCAGTTTGACCTAAAAACAAATAAACTAGGACCGTAGAGTCCATAACTCACATAGGGAGTCCAATCCTGGGGGACCCAAAAAAAGGGTCAAAAGCAATAAAAAAATTGCTAGGCAGGCCATGCGGGGACTTCCAAATGTGAGCTGGGGGATGATCAAGCGGAGGCGGAGAGTCTCAACATACCTCCATAAATGATGTTATCAAATTGAGAGAAAAAAAACGTGCATGCCTATATGTCATATGACCCCAAAAAAAAAAACTTTAAACATTAACATGAGTATTAGAGCATATAAATTGCAAGATAGTAAGCATTATACTGAGAAGAGAGTAGAAAAACGTAGCAAAAAATAAATAAAACACCCTGTAGTCATTGTTTGTGGCTTGATAGAGTGATGAGAAAAAGAAAAAAAAAAGTTCCTTTCCTGGATCCAGTAATCCCAGTTTGACCAATAAGTCTTTGCCTTCAACGACATTGAGGACTGTGTATGTGGTTCCGTTGGGAGGTACGGTCAGTTTAAACGGGAATCCCCATCTGTATCTTATCTGAGCAGATTGCAGGACAGTTGTGATCTCTTTCATCTTGCGTCTTCTCTCAAGTGTGGCTTGGGATATATCAGGGAAAATTTGAATTTTCTTGCCATCCAATTCTATATTCTGTGAGTTTCTTGAAGCTCTTTAGTGAGGAAATCTTTCATGCATAATATGATGTCTCTTGGTGGTTTGTCAGGGGGAGGTTTGGGGCGAAGGGCTCTGTGTATCCTGTCGCAAATGAAGGAAGATGGTGGTGTATCAAGAAGAAGAGACTGGAACAATCTAGTGACTGCAGGCATTAAATCTGTGATTCACGGAGTCTTAGATTGTTCCTGCGATTTCTGTCGTCCAAATCTTCAACTTGTGCTTGAAGATATGTGTAGTTGTCTTCTAGAAGTTCAAAATCTTTCCTTAGGTCATTATGTGTGAGGGACAGTTCATCATGCTTAGTCTCTAATATATCAGTGCGTCCACCCTATCTCCTGCTTTAGTGTGCTATTAGTTTTGTGTAGTTCATTTTGGAATTTGTTAGCCAGTTTGTCATACATGATAGACAGACTGGCATCTAAATCAGCCTTAGTTAGTTGAGATGGGTACTCACTTTGTTGTTGTGGAGTAGTTTGATCGGCCGGAGCGCATGTAGGAGCAGGAGATGCCTGTGGAGAGGGACGGGCGCCATTTTGGGACATCTTGTGCTTGTCTTTATGCCGGAGAGGATAGTTAGATCTCTGTGGTAACTGACGACATCTACCGTGCGCTCTTTTACCTGACGGCATGCACGGTGTTGTCCTGCAGGGGTGCGGATGAAATTTGGGTGTCACGAGCAGGGTTTAGCCCTGCAGGAAGGGATTTATCCTCCGTCATCGTGCCGCGCATGCGCCCCCTGCCAGTGACATTTATACAGTAATCAGTGCATTTTTATAGCACTGATCGCTGTATAATTGTCATTGGTCCCAAAAATGTGTCAAAAGTGTCCAATTTGTCCGCCGCAATATTGCAGTCCCGATAAAAATAGCATATCTCAGCCATTACTAGTAAAAAAAAAATAATAATAATAATAAAAATGCCATAAATCTATCTCCTATTTTGTAGACGCTATAAAACTTTTGCGCAAACCAATCAATATATGCTTATTGCGATTTTTTTACCAAAAATATATAGAAGAATACATATCGGCCTAAACTGAGGAAAAAAAAATATTAGTTTTTTCCAAAATTGGGAATATTTATTATAGCAAAAAGTAAAAGATAGTATTTTTTTCAAAATTGTCGCTATTCTTTTGTTTATAGCACACACAAAGAAACCCGCAGAGGTGATCCAATACCACCAAAAGAAAGCTCTATTTGTGGGAAAAAAATTACGTAAATTTTGTTTGGGTACAGCACGACCGCGCAATTGTCAGTTAAAACGACGCAGTGCCGTATCGCAAAAAATGGCCTGGTCATTGAGCAGCCAAATCTTCCAGGGCAGAAGTGGTTAAACCTAAAAAAAATTGACTACCTGTCTTTGCATCTGAGTTTCCTTTCCCTGACCTTTCTTAGTCCCCCAACATATCATTAAAAAAAAGAAAAAAAAATGGAGAATGCAGATTTTTCAAATTGTAAGGATTAAAAATGTATTATGTATGGCCATCATAAGAAATCCAGTGATTAGAAGATAAAATATATGTAAATTCAATGCTCTTCTCCCTAAAGAGATAAAAGTGAATGTCATATTAATAGCATCTCATTCATTGCGACTAAAGATCCACAAAGATTAAATATTGCTTTTAATGTGATAAACATTTCTATTAAAAGGTGTTACTTATTTTCCTAAAGTAGTGTTCAAAGAAAGCATGCCATATTTTTTTAAATATTAAATCCATATTGCTTTTTAATATGAAGATCTATTAATATTCATACATGCTTTGTTTACTGCTTGTTTCTGATACATCTCTTCTACCAACTAGCACTTCTAATAATTGCTTAAGGACCCCAAACTTTTGCAAATGTTGGTTCCTTTTTTAAAAAGCATCCTAACCCGATGAACTCAAAAATACAGTAAGAAAGAATCACTTCAGATGAATTTTTGATTTTCTGCTTTAACAAAGGAATGACTGCAATTCAAAGAAATAGCTTAAAGTGATATTATAAAAAGAATACAGAGGTTCGCTTTTCAGTAACTCTTTGCTTTTAATGTAGATGGAACATTTGTCTGTGCCTTTTTTTTTTTTTTTTGATTAGATGAGTGGAGTCTTCTTGATCTAAAGACATTAAGGGAGTGTGTTCGTCCAATTTGAATATGCTGTTCTATCTGTTTGCTGCGTTGTGCTACTGAAAAAGCAGTAATGCCTAAAGGCGGCACCTGTATCGGCAGGTCAATGCCATTCTCTTTCAGATAGCTGCTGTGCCACTGCTGGTTGCTACTTTATTAGTTATAATTAGGTAGACTGTCACTTCTGTAGGTGACAGGAGGAAAGCGTTAAGGAGAATGTACGGTGTGTGTCTTCAGTTTCCCCGGACATGTCTTACAAAAACAGTAAAGTTATTGCTGCAGGCTAGAGCATATTGTGGAACAGACATTACCATATAGTTTATTGTTTTAAAAAAATAATCATGCAATCTCAACTTTACAGCTCACCCCAGAATGAAATAAGTGCATGAAAACATGTGTTTCTTTCTATTCTACCTTAATTTTTATGCCTGCAAAGCTCTGTTCGATGTACCAAATAATCCCCTGATCTATGCCTGCGACCACATCTGCCAATATTTACCATCCACCATTTTTTTTTACTTTTTCAAACTGCCACTTCACGTTCTCCCAGTGTCCCCCTGGAGTGTGACAAATATCCTGGCATCCTGCTTTGCGGAGAGCCATCCTACCAGGCAGGCTGATGATCAGTGGGCTCTTAATTTCCGTGCCGAGGGGAGGTTTAGTTATTGTGCAACTTACTTACCCCTTGAGGGTAGGTAAGCTGTTGCCTCTCCCCAATTAAAGGGGTCCCCTTATTAACTAAAATAAAAAAAAGTTTATATCTAGGGGTTGATTTACTAAAAGCAAACAGGCTGTTCACAAGGGAATTTGTCCCATAGCTTAGTGAATGTGGTGTCTTTTTATTGCAAGTCAGCAAGTCAGCTTCACCTCATTTGTGTAGCTCTGTGGAAAATTACCTTGCAAAGTGCAACTTCCCTTGCAAAGTGAACAGAATATTTGCCTTTAGTAAATCACCCCCTAATGATTAAAAAATAACAACAACTAAAATATGTGACACTTCTAAATACAGAATTACTATATATACACTATATTGCCAAATGTCTATAGGGTTCAATATTGAGTTGGTCCACTCTTTGCAGCTATAACAGCTCCAACTCTTCTGAGAAGGCTGTCCACAAGGTTTAGGAGTGTTTCTATGGGAACATTTGACCATTCTTCCAGAAGCGCATTTGTGAGGTCAGGCACTGAAGGCCTGGCTGGGGGAGCCATGAAAGGTTATGTGCTTGTAAAGCCAGGCGTCCCAATGCTTTTGGCAATATAGCACATATATATATATATATATATACACATACACACACTGTATATATATAACATAAACAATAAATAGATTGAGCGCACTCTGGATTAGGGTATAAAAAGTAACTCAACATATAAAAAGAACTGACAGAGTAGGAATGGAAACTAAACTCAGCTGTATAAAACCACACACTTAAAGTCCATAACATTTAGTCCATGTGTGAATTAACATAAAAACTATCCGCAGGGAAGGCTGCCAGCTTGCAGATGGAAGTAATCTGAAACAAGACAGGGAGAGGAAAAAAGCAGCGCCTTCTAAGCGTAGTAGTCTGAGAAATTTATTAGGAGATTAAATGATACAGCAACAAGAGATACACTCACAAACGAGTATAATCTAAGGCTTATCTGTAAATTTTGTCATCCGCTCATCCCGGAGGCTGCATATCCTGATGTTGGAAGCTGAAATCCCAGGTTGTTCTCTATGATGTAGTTGTGGTAGACGGAACTCCACACTCGCGGCCGCGGAGATGGGGAACAAACTTCCCTGGGACACTGCTAAAGGAATCGTCACTTCCGGGTAGAAGGTCAGCGGGGGTTGCACGCGTTCGAAGCATGCGTGCTTCTTCATCAGGCTCATAGGGGCCATCTTGGAGTGGGGCAATTTATACCACACTACATTATAACTCAATTGGCTGACACAGTTGCCATAGGAATAGATACAAGACGCGGCCAAGGGACATAGCCTGGCGCTGATAATCTGGATTCAGATAATGCTGATTGGAGTGTTTTCTATATATAATATATGTAAATAATATATGTAAAGGACGAAAAAGAAAAACTATAAAGGCTCACTGGAATAAAATAAAATTAAATTGATATTGAGGGTGAATATTAAAATAAAAATAAATATAAATATAAATATAAATCGTAACAGGTATATGTACAAAAAAACAAAACAAACAGACACTCAAGGTGCACTGCTATAATATCAATAAAATATCAATAAAATATTAATAAAATATGGGTATCCAGAATTTTACTATAACTTCCCCTAAAAATCCCATTAAAGTCATTCAATACATCATAAGGAAAAAATTAACAATAATCAGAATGAAAATTAATAGAGTAGCAGGTTAATCTATAATATCTAATCAATATCAGTATGCATGAGCTGGCGCTTGCATTCCTGATATGGAAGCAGGCGGTTACCACTAGGAACCACCCCATTTTTTGGTATTATCCAATAAACTCAATGAACTCAATGTGGGCACCCTCATAGACCATAAAAATGTCCATGAGCAGGATGCCACCAAAGGAGGATGTAATATACCTATAATGAATATACTGAGTGACACTGTATTATAAAAGTATATTGATTTCAATGCCCTCATTGAGGCCCCCAGGCGAGAGGCTATCTAAGGTGTAGATCCAGTAATTTTCCCTCTCACATAGCCTCTTGTAGCGTTCTGCTTTGGGCAAGTGTTTGGAGACGGCCTCTATAACCCAAACACGTAGCCCCTCCGAGGACTGCTGATGAAATTCTTTAAAATGCCTTGCAACACTGTATTTTTCTAGACCCTTCTCCACAAAATTACGGTGCTCCCCAAACCTTTTGCGGAGGGTACGAATAGTGCGGCCTACATAAAGTAGGCCACAGGGGCACGTGAGACAGTAGACCACATACTCAGAAGAGCACGTGAAAAAGTCAGGTATGGTATATTTTTTATCCTTACACGTAAACTCTTTTTGTCTATGAGTGACATGTTTACAAGTAAGACAAAGGGCTTTCCTACATTGAAACATCCCCTTTACATTGAAAAATGTCAAAGAGGTGCTAGCAGTAGGCCCTAATCGTTGGATCTTACTTGGAGCTATTCGTGCCTTCAGGTTTTTAGCTCTTCTATAACTGACTATTGGTCTTTCAGAGAGTGTTGATTTGAGGTGGGGATCCTCACTCAAAATGGACCAATGTTTGACCAGGATCCTTTCCATTCGTCTAAATTGACTATGGAATTGAGTAACAAACCTGACCTGTTGCAAGTTGTCATCTGTGGTAGTAGTCCTGTCACTTCTGACCTCAGTATTGAGGTAATGTTGGAAAGCTCCCTCCACTAAATCATCAGGATAACCCTTTTCTAAAAATTTAGTCTTTAGGGTTAAGCCATGAGTTGTGTAATCCTGCAGCCGAGTGCAGTTGTGACGAAGTCTACAAAATTGGCTCTTGGGTATATTATTCACCCAACGCGGATGATGACAGCTCCCGTAATGCAAGAAGGAGTTACCCGCAGAGGGCTTGGTGTAATTCTGGGCATGTATGGTATGATCATCATGAGACAACTCCAGATCTAAGAATGCAAGAGTGTTCTCATCAGAAACAGAAGTGAATGACAAACCCATGGTGTTGGAGTTACAATAATGTAAAAAGTCTGGAATTAACGTGTCAGGCCCGTCCCAAATGATCACCACGTCGTCTATATAGCGACCGTAGAATACCAGATGGGAGGCAAAGGGGTTGTTATGCCAAATGTGAAAATGTTCCCAATAACCCATTGTGAGATTCGCATAACTGGGGGCAAAATTGGCCCCCATAGCTGTACCCTGAATCTGTATATAAAACTCACCATTCGTTTCGAAATAGTTATGGGTGAGGCAATATTCCAACATATCAAGGATAAAATGTACTTGTCTAGAGTTTAGCGTAGAGTCCTCATTCAAGTAATATTGGGTGGCTGACAGACCCACTTTATGGGGAATGGACGTATAAAGGGAGACTACGTCTAATGAGAGCCAACAATATGAGGGCTCCCATCTATAAAACTGTAACATTTTTAAAAGTTGTATGCCGTCTTTGATATACGAGGGAAGATTTTGAACCAGAGGCTGTAGAAAATGGTCGATGTAAATGGAAAAATAGCTGGTCACGCTTTCCATAGCAGCCACAATTGGTCTCCCAGGCGGGTTGGTCGGGTCCTTGTGAACTTTCGGGAGGTGATAGAAATAGGGTCTTTTGTAAAAGTCATGTAGCAAAAACGCGACCTCTGTTTTGGTGACAAGTCCCTCAATCTTGGCTTGATTGACAAGATCATGGGCCTCACTAGAGAACCTGGGTAATGGGTCACCGGGAAGTTTCTGATATATAGTGCTATCAGAAAGCAACCGAGTGGCCTCCAACTGGTAATCGACAAGGTTTTGGACCACTATGCCACCCCCTTTATCAGCTGATCTAATAATGAGCTGTTTATTCTCTGCTAGCTGTTTAAGGGCAATGGATTCAGCCTTCGAGAGATTCGATGATGATTTATGTAATGGGGATTGTTGGCACATACGTAGTATTTCTGTATATACCACCTGGTAAAAACTTTGAATATAAGGGCCCTTTACAAAGGTGGGATAAAATATAGATTTGGGACGAAATTTAGTCTGCTGGATGGGAGGAGAAGTGGGTAGATGTTGAGTAAGTAACTCAACATAGTCATCAGAATCTTCAGTATATAAGGATTCCAAGTGATCCAGGGCCATGCGTTCTAGATCGCCGCTTAGATGAGAATTGTCTGTAGATGAATCAATGTTTTCAAAACCATCAGGTGAATCACCCCCAACACTAGAATCCTTTTTGGCTTGTAGATTAAAATATCGCTTGATGGTAATATTTCTAATAAATCTATTTAAATCTAGAAATAAAGTAAAAGGATTGGGGGGTGCTGTGGGGGCAAACGTGAGACCTCGAGCAAGGAGTGACTCCTCTGGTTTAGACAAAGTATGATTAGACAAATTGAAAATTTTTACAGTCTGCGGGATTTCCCCTTCCTTTCTGTGTCTACGTCGTCCCCCTCTCCTGCCTCTATGACGAGCTTTCTCTTTGGGCCGGGGAGGGGGGCGACCACTAAAAAAGAAGAGGAAGAGGGCAATGGGGAACCTGGAGACACTGGGCCATCGACATGCATCCCAATGGTCGCACTCGTAACGGGCAGTGTGGGTTCCAACAAGACAACTGCACTGTCAGAGTCGGCTGCAGAACCATTGGAATTCTCTAAAGAACAGAGAACAATCTCAGAGGGAACAGGAGCTCTAGAATCAGAACTAAAAGACAAAGGACAAATTGCAATAGTAGTGGCACTAGGTGTAATGTTAGTTGTAATAGAATTGGGAGTATGTGTAGATGCAAAAGATATAGTGTTAATTGTCCTGCTAGTTGGTAAAGCTAGAGGCTCAATAAGAGAGGATTTATCACTAGATATGTGAAAACCTGGAGGGGAAGCTGGATGGTGATTTGTACTCCTAGTAGAATATAGTGCGGGCCTAGGGAATGGAGGAGGAAATCTATATTTATTCACACAAGACCCAGATGGGAATGGGGCGGTCTTATAGTTGGCCTAGGTACACACTCCATTAATGGTATTGGGCCTGTAGGCCCAACCTGACCCCGATCCTCATGATCTGGGCTGGAGGGGTGTATATAAGATGCTCTGGATTTCTTCCAACAAAAGACTCTGTTGGTATTATAATCTTCTAAGTCTCTGCGGATTTTGTGTAATTTCATTCCAATGAGAGAGTCCTCTTGGAATTTAGTATTTAATTTAAGTTTCCTCAACCATGACATGGGTAATGATATAGTATCTAATTGAAGGGATCGAATAAGATCTGATAGTTTAGAAAGAAGGTAAGTATATTGAATATCCCTTTGTTGGGCGACAATTTTCATCCATTTCTGGGTACAGAACTCGGAGATATAAGCCCATTCACGGGCTAGGTCCGCACCCAGAAAGGAACAAGTTTTGGTGTTCCTGAGTCCTCGAGGAGAAATTTTATGTTTAAGGTATTGATCTAAAAAGAAAGAGTCCCACCACTGTTGATTAGCTGCCACTATAGTGTCCTCTATTTTACGAAATCTAGCACATATCAGCCTATACGATGATCTAGGGACTGATGTAGAGACCAGGAAAAAATTATCAGGAAACAGGGCGTACATCTCATCAAGAATGACATATTTGGCCGATTCAATTCTTAATATTATTTCCATGACAACGGAGGTAGGCTAAAATGAATGCTCACTATCGGAAGTGAAAACGTGCAAGGGCACTAAAAATTAGAAAGATTTTTCCAAAGAAGTATTTCTTTAAAAATTCTATACGATGCAAACACGGGAAATGGTTATCAATCAAACAAATAGAAAAATATATATATATACCTGTATCCAGCGGCTGCTCAAAAAAGTAACTTCAAAGGTAATACATATAACATAAACAATAAATAGATTGAGCGCACTCTGGATTAGGGTATAAAAAGTAACTCAACATATAAAAAGAACTGACAGAGTAGGAATGGAAACTAAACTCAGCTGTATAAAACCACACACTTAAAGTCCATAACATTTAGTCCATGTGTGAATTAACATAAAAACTATCCGCAGGGAAGGCTGCCAGCTTGCAGATGGAAGTAATCTGAAACAAGACAGGGAGAGGAAAAAAGCAGCGCCTTCTAAGCGTAGTAGTCTGAGAAATTTATTAGGAGATTAAATGATACAGCAACAAGAGATACACTCACAAACGAGTATAATCTAAGGCTTATCTGTAAATTTTGTCATCCGCTCATCCCGGAGGCTGCATATCCTGATGTTGGAAGCTGAAATCCCAGGTTGTTCTCTATGATGTAGTTGTGGTAGACGGAACTCCACACTCGCGGCCGCGGAGATGGGGAACAAACTTCCCTGGGACACTGCTAAAGGAATCGTCACTTCCGGGTAGAAGGTCAGCGGGGGTTGCACGCGTTCGAAGCATGCACATGTTCAAATCAACACTCTCTGAAAGACCAATAGTCAGTTATAGAAGAGCTAAAAACCTGAAGGCACGAATAGCTCCAAGTAAAATCCAACGATTAGGGCCTACTGCTAGCACCTCTTTGACATTTTTCAATGTAAAGGGGATGTTTCAATGTAGGAAAGCCCTTTGTCTTACTTGTAAACATGTCACTCATAGACAAAAAGAGTTTACGTGTAAGGATAAAAAATATACCATACCTGACTTTTTCACGTGCTCTTCTGAGTATGTGGTCTACTGTCTCACGTGCCCCTGTGGCCTACTTTATGTAGGCCGCACTATTCGTACCCTCCGCAAAAGGTTTGGGGAGCACCGTAATTTTGTGGAGAAGGGTCTAGAAAAATACAGTGTTGCAAGGCATTTTAAAGAATTTCATCAGCAGTCCTCGGAGGGGCTACGTGTTTGGGTTATAGAGGCCGTCTCCAAACACTTGCCCAAAGCAGAACGCTACAAGAGGCTATGTGAGAGGGAAAATTACTGGATCTACACCTTAGATAGCCTCTCGCCTGGGGGCCTCAATGAGGGCATTGAAATCAATATACTTTTATAATACAGTGTCACTCAGTATATTCATTATAGGTATATTACATCCTCCTTTGGTGGCATCCTGCTCATGGACATTTTTATGGTCTATGAGGGTGCCCACATTGAGTTCATTGAGTTTATTGGATAATACCAAAAAATGGGGTGGTTCCTAGTGGTAACCGCCTGCTTCCATATCAGGAATGCAAGCGCCAGCTCATGCATACTGATATTGATTAGATATTATAGATTAACCTGCTACTCTATTAATTTTCATTCTGATTATTTTTAATTTTTTCCTTATGATGTATTGAATGACTTTAATGGGATTTTTAAGGGAAGTTATAGTAAAATTCTGGATACCCATATTTTATTAATATTTTATTGATATTTTATTGATATTATAGCAGTGCACCTTGAGTGTCTGTTTGTTTTTTTTTGTATATATACCTGTTACGATTTATATTTATATTTATATTTATTTTTATTTTAATATTCACCCTCAATATCAATTTAATTTTATTTTATTCCAGTGAGCCTTTATAGTTTTTCTTTTTCGTCCTTTACATATATTATTTACATATATTATATATAGAAAACACTCCAATCAGCATTATCTGAATCCAGATTATCAGCGCCAGGCTATGTCCCTTGGCCGCGTCTTGTATCTATTCCTATGGCAACTGTGTCAGCCAATTGAGTTATACTGTAGTGTGGTATAAATTGCCCCACTCCAAGATGGCCCCTATGAGCCTGATGAAGAAGCACGCATGCTTCGAACGCGTGCAACCCCCGCTGACCTTCTACCCGGAAGTGACGATTCCTTTAGCAGTGTCCCAGGGAAGTTTGTTCCCCATCTCCGCGGCCGCGAGTGTGGAGTTCCGTCTACCACAACTACATCATAGAGAACAACCTGGGATTTCAGCTTCCAACATCAGGATATGCAGCCTCCGGGATGAGCGGATGACAAAATTTACAGATAAGCCTTAGATTATACTCGTTTGTGAGTGTATCTCTTGTTGCTGTATCATTTAATCTCCTAATAAATTTCTCAGACTACTACGCTTAGAAGGCGCTGCTTTTTTCCTCTCACACACTGTATATACACTGTACTGTGCCAAAGATTTGGGCAGGTGTGAAGAAATGCTGTAAAGTAAGAATAGTTTCAAAAATATATATCTTAATTGTTTATTATTATAAATGTACAAAATGCAGTGAGTGAACAGCAGAAAAATAAAATCAATATTTGGTGTGACTACCCTTTGGCTACAAACCAGCATCATATCTTGAACTTGCACACTTTGTACACTTGCACAAAGTCAGGGATTTTGTAGGATTAGAGTCAGGTGTATATATAACCAATTATACCAAGCCGTAGCAATGATCATCAATTCCATATGTAGTTTCAAACACAGTGAATTACGGAAACAGAAACAGCCATGTAGGAGGCTTAAAACTGGGTAAGGAACAGCCAAACGCTGTTACTAAGGTGAGGTTGTGGAAGACAGTTTCATGTCACAGGTCATACACCATGGCAAGACTGAGCACAGCAACAAGACACAAGGTATTTATACTAATTGATTGTAGAGTATAAGTCACAGATAATTAAGTAATGGTTTAAATATAATTTTTCACACTAGTTTGTCACTATTTAACATTTGAGCCTAAACAGGTACAGCTCATTACTTTATTCACCATCCATTTGTACTAGTGGTATATCCACTTAAAGGGGCAGCTGCCTATTTTATAGGCTCTGTGGTTGGCACTATATATATATATATATATATATATATATTGTGACAGCAGGAAGGTAAAGTCACCTGGTTGCATCCAGGGGGGTAGATATATTTCGCCCAGATTCAGGCTTTACGCCGACTTATACAACTAGGTGGAGAGTTGTATAAGGCTAGTGGGCTCATGGATGACTCATACCTCTAGGGAGAGTGTGGGGCGTCGTGCAGACAGGGAGTTGATGAGACCAGCTGAAGCTTGTCAGCTCATTTAGGCCTCTATAAGAACTCCCAGCTTCATTAGATGTTAGCTCATGCCTGGACCCAGACCTGTGTGGACTGTCTAGGGAGAGTGAACCCCTGTGCGGTGAGACAAAGCCTGTGTGGCTATTTGCTTGGACATTTAAAACCAGGGACTTAGGGACTAGGACAGCACTAGGCTGATCCCAGTTGTTAGTTAGGAAACCTGTATGTTTAGTCAGAGGTCAAGTTGACCAGGATTTATTTTGTTTATGTTTCTTTTTCTTTGCTGTGTTTTGTCACTGTAAATAGAAAATAAACCGCACCTTTTTGATTTTGAAAACCACAACCTCCGTTTGCTGGGCCTGTTTTTGTGTGGGGAGCCCATCTCGGGGGTCACACACACCCGCTGCCGAGCCAACCCCCTCACAGTATATATATATATATATATATATATATATATATATATATATATATATACACATACACATATATATATGGTGCCAACCACAGAGCCTATAAAATAGGCAGCTGCCCCTTTAAGTGGATATACCACTAGTACAAATGGATGGTGAATAAAGTAATGAGCTGTACCTGTTTAGGCTCAAATGTTAAATAGTGACAAACTAGTGTGAAAAATTATATTTAAACCATTACTTAATTATCTGTGACTTATACTCTACAATCAATTTGCAGTGTATAAAATTTGTGCCATATGGTGCTCATCACCACAACTTAACAAACATTTAAATCACTATGCACATATTATCAAAACAATAGCCATAAAAAATGATATATGCATGGAAAAGTGAAAAGTCAACGTCCAAAAATATCCAAACAATTGTTCTGTATAGTCTTTGTGTTTACTCTGTAAACTTTATGCTGTGTGATATTGGTGAAAAATTCTCTCCACTCCCAAAACACCAGTGCTCCACCACGTGTGGTAATAGAGATACACTCACCAGATCCCCTCGGTCATAAAGACCAATACAGCCTTTTACTGAATAAACCAGCCGGAACAATGGGGTAGCTGTTCCATGTAGTGGGATCTCCTTATGTATTTTTCAACACATAGTATCTCACATCCATCAAATAGCGGCAAGTACCAAAAGGACAAATGATAAAGTGATCGTGCAATAAGTTTTTAAAAATCTTGCTAATTAAAAACACCTGCTCCAACAGCTCGTATGTGTATGTATGTGAGCTCGCTCCGCCATTCTCACCACAGTTTCGGTGTGTATTCCATGTCACCCGGATATGATGTCACCAGCAAACGGGATCAATTGACAGCGACCCGACCTCAGTGCATTTCACCAAATATGGCATCATCAGGAAGTCCCTAATATTTATACTGCATCAGCAAGGTCAATCCCAGGCAAAAATTTCAAAACAGACTGTGGTTTCAAGATGTGGTGTTCAAGCTCTTTTGAAGCAGCACAAAGAAACAAGCAACGTTGAGGAATGAAGACGCAGTGGACGGCCGAGGAAGCTTAATGCAGCAGATGAAAGACACATCATACTTACTTCTCTTTATCATTGGAAGATGTTCATTAGTGCCAACAGCACAGAACTCATGGAATCCAGTGGGACTCAGGTACACCTACCTAGTGTATGGAAAAGTGGTCTACATGGAAGAATTGTGGCCAAAAAGCCATACCTTCAACATGGAAACAAGGCTAAGTGACTCAACTATGCTAAAAAAATATAGGAACTGGGGTGCAGAAAAATAGCAGCAGGTGCTCTGGATTGATGAGTCAATTTTTTAAATATTTGGCTGTAGCAGAAAACAGTTTGTTCTCCGATATATGAAAACAGTATATATATATGTATATATATATATATATATATATATATATATATATATATATATATATATATACTAAGCACAATTATAAACGCAACACTTTTGTGTTTGTCCCTATTTATCAGGAGCTGAACTTAAAGTTCTAGGACTTTTTCTATGTACACAAAAGATCTATTTCTCTCAAATATTGTTCACAAATCTGTCAAAATCTGTGTTAGTGAGCACTTCTCCCTCGCCAAGATAATCCATTCACCTCACAGGTGTGGAATATCCAGATGCTGATAGACAGCATGATTATTGCACAGGTGTGCCTTAGGCTGGCCACAATAAAAGGCCACTCTAAAATGTGCAGTTTTAACACACAGCACAATGCCACAGATGTTGCAAGTTTTGAGGGTGCGTGCAATTGGCATGCTGACTGCAGGAATGTCCACCAGAGCTGGTGCCCTTGAATTGAATGTTAATTTTTCTACCATAATCCTTCTCCAAAGGCGTTTGAGAGAATTTGGCAGTACATCCAACTGGCCTCACAACCGCAGACCACGTGTAACCACACCAGCCCAGAACCTCCACATCCAGCATCTTCACCTCCAAGATCGTCTGAGACCAGCCACCCGGACAGTTGCTTCAACAATCGGCTTGCATAACCAAAGAATTGTTGCACAAACTGTCAGAAACTGTCCCAGGGAAGCTCATCTGCATGCTCGTCGTCCTCATCGGGGTCTTGACCTGACTGCAGTTCGTCATCGTAACCGACTTGAGTGGGCAAATGCTTACATTTAATGGCATCTGGCACATGGTGGCGGTGGGGTTATGGTATGGGCAGGCGTATGCTATGGACAATGAACACGGGTGCATTTTATTGATGCCATTTTAAATGCACAGAGATACCATGACAAGATCCTGATCCCCATTGTTGTGTGATTCATCCATGACCATCACCTCATGTTGTAGCATGATAATGCACGGCCCCATGTTGCAAGAATCTGTACACAATTCCTGGAGGCTAAAAACACCCCAGTTGTTTGCATGGCCAGCATATTCACTGGACATGTCACCCATTGAGCATGTTTGGGATGCTCTGGATTGGCGTATACGACAGCGTGTTCCAGTTCCTGACAATATCCAGCAACTTCACACAGCCATTGAAGAGGAATGGACCAACATTCCACAGGCCACAATCAACATCCTGATCAACTCTATGCAAAGGAGATGTGATGCACTGCATGAGGCAAATGGTGGTCACACCAGATACTGACTGGTTTTTGGACCCCCCGACCCCCAATACAATAAAACTGCACATTTTAGACTGGCCTTTTATTGTGGCCAGCCTAAGGCACACCTGTGCAATAATCTTGCTGTCTAATCAGCATCTTGATATGCCACAGTGCTCACTAACACAGATTTAGACAGATTTGAGAACAATATTTGAGAGAAATAGGCCTTTTGTGTACATATTAAAAGTCGTAGATCTTTAAGTTCAGCTCATGATAAATAGGGGCAAACACAAAAGGGTTGTGTTTATAATTTTTTTGCTCAGTATATATATATATATTAATGGAGTTCAAAGTTCAAAGGACCCCTTTAATTGGGGAAGAGCAGCAGCTTACCCCCAACTGTGAAATGAGTCACATATGAGCCTAACACACAATACAGAAACCACCCGCAGGCAGCAGTGGTAGTAAAAAAAAACACCCCCTAGCAGCAGTGGTAATAAAGAGCCCACTAACATGGTAGCATAGCTCTGAGCATGGCAGGGTGCCTGTATACTTGCAACACTCCAGTAATGGGTATACTGGGATGAAATAAAGAGACTACCTGTCTTTTTTTAAGAAAAAGTAAAAGTAAAAACCTGTGGATGTTAAACATCATCAGATGTGGTCAGATGCATAGTTAAGTGAAATACTTGGTACATCCGACACTTGCAGCTTTAAACATCAAGTTTAGTGAGAAATCACTAATGTTTCTTTCCTCTTATTTCTTATTATTCGTTCTTACAACCCATTTTCCAACCCCACCATAGTAAATTAGCCAATACATTTACCCCTGGTATTCTAGGCATTTAAATACAGTCTCAGTTGGTTACTTGATTGCTTGGAACTTAAAACTTAATGTGGATCCTTGGCGTGGAATGGTTCACAGTTTATGCCAAAGTCCCTAGTATCAGCATTGCGGGGGGCCCACATTTTTGCATCTCTATAGTTATGGTAATATCAGCTTGTATGCCTGGGGCACCACTTTGAGAAAGGCTACATCATTTTTGTAGCCATGCCTTTAGCTTCTTTGCTTTGCCGAGCAGTGTTCTTTTGCCTAAGACCTTTACCATTTCTGCTAACCAGTGTACTGTTATGCTCTCACAGCTGACAATTTCATATTAAGATTAATTAAGATTCCTGTCATGTATGTCAACAAATTAAACAATACTATACCTTTGAGTTACATAGGACCATCGAGTTACGCAAGAAAACTTAGATATGTACTTTAAGGCCAATGTTATTAGAATCCATTTAACCTGTTTAGATGAGTACAAAACAAGACCAGACTAAAGCCCAAATAAACATGGTGAGGGGGATCAATCAAACGTTATAAAGATAGATTTCCTGTGAGGAATTAAAGTGAAGATCCCAGAACTAAAACTCAGTTACTGTTTGCTTTTGTTTTAATTACACCAAAACTCTTTCACATTTACATTGCTGCTGAACTTGTCATTCAGAAGGATGGAATTTATGATGCCTTAACAGAACATTAATTGCTGTTTCTCTCTGCTTTAGTGTTTACAAATCCCCAAAAGGAAAGGTTTGCCAAAATGAGATCAACACATGCTTTGCAGCCTGGTTGTACACTTTTTTTTCAATTACCCAAGTGCTGGACGGTAAGACTTGGCTGCAAGAAACTAGACTCCATCTGTTTATTTATTAGATGTATTAGTAGTGGAATTTGAATATGGAATTTACTGTCACTGTGATACAAATCATGTTTTACCAGTGAAGGTAATGTGATTACATTCAAGATTTTATCAACAAACAACAATGTTATAATTAAAGCCAAAAACATAAATTTTAGGACATAGTAAGCTTTTGAAAAAACGAGAGACAGCTGCAGGGAAGATCATTTTGTGTTTTGCTAATTGAATTGTAGCTATGCAGTTTATTGTTTATAAAGCTAGCCTGGAGTGTTTGTTGTTGTTGAAATATTGAACCCACGGGAGTGCTTGAGATGTCACCACTTTATTAGTATAAACTGCTGAAAAATATTAGCCTGACTAATATTAGCATATCTGAACTATGGCTAAGTCTCTATCACTATCTTGCTGTATTATGCAATTGGCGAAGAAAAAGGAGGTGTTGCTCACAGTGACCAATCATGTTTCATCTTTTTGCCTGTGGGAAAATTAAACAAAAACTATTTTTAAATGGTGCTACTTTTCTAATTTACTTTACCGGAGATTTCATAAAGGACTTGGGAGCATCCTTCGTGTGCCCCCAATGGGAGGATAAATGGACTATCTCGCTACCCAAGGATCACAATGACATGTTAAAAAAATATGTTTTATTTATCCATAGTTCAAACAAGGACATATGTCCATAAATAAAGAATACAACAATTAAAGAGACATTTCAAAGATACTTAGTATTCCAAGCTGATGTTTGCTGGTAAGATGTAGTTACTCTTTGGAAGTATGCTGAATCCTCCATGTGTTTCATGGTAAAAAACACTTCTTCAGGAGTATTTATACACAATTCATCCAGAGAGAAAGGCAAACATGAGCAGCAAGGATATACAGCTCTATTTCTGGTGCCAACTGTGACAACCCCTCCTGTTCTATTGTGTCCTTTTGAGTGGAATCCAATGAATTGGGCTGATTTTCTTTTTCCTCCCAGGGTTAAGTAACCTTGATTCAGGTTTTCTTCAGTATCTGTCTACATGTGTCTGCCTACTGCCCCCCGTGCCTGCCGCAGGGGAGTGCCTTCGGGCATCTCTTATCCTTGCTGCTCATGTTTGTCTGTCTCTCTGGATGAATTGTGTATAATTGTGTATAAAATTGTGTGTAAAAATGTACATATACCTGCATCCACACACCATAAATACAGTAAAGCAGAGTATACACACTGAGTTCTTTTTCATTCCAAGTAGGTTGACCAAAAAAAAAAGCTGTACATATCCCTGCATCCACACAAGCAATGTGGATGCAGGGATCTCTTCCACTGTGCTATTGTGTTCTGACAGCGGGGACTAACCTGCCATTGGCTGCAGGGGCTGGTTGAACGCTGATTTTCTAGCAGGACCATTCGACAGAAGCCAGTCTAACAACTGACTTCTGTTAAATAGACAGGACGAAATTCGTCTGGTTCTGGCTTTACTGTATACACAGCTTTACTGGTAGTATCATCAGGTGAAAATAAAGCAAAGAGTCTGACATAAAGCAAAACATATGCAGCCACCACATCTACCAGCTGATAACTAAGCTTCAATATATTAAACTTTTATTCTTGGGTTTCCCAGGAAGGTCTTCAATGTGAGACAGGCGCTGCTTAACGCTCCGTATGGGGTACCAAAAAGAAGGGGGAGACCATAGAGTGATATCCTCTTAATATCGACTTTATTAAAAATTTGTTGTACTTACAAAAGCGAAGCTTCAATAAGCATAAAAATAAAACGTGTGCCGGCCGGCATACACAAGTGCCCTTCCGTACTAGAGCTGCGTGGTGTCCCCCAGACGCGTTTCGATATATATGACGTTCTCAATGGGATAGGGCACGCAGTGACTCACCTCTTTAAATAGACAAACCGAGCGAGATTTGGTTTGTCTATTTAAAGAGGCGAGTCACTGCGTGCCCTATCCCATTGAGAACGTCATATATGACGAAACGCGTCTGGGTGACACGCAGTGACATCACCACGCAGCTCTAGTACGGAAGGGCACTTGTGTATGCCGGCCGGTACACGTTTTTATGCTTATTGAAGCTTTGCTTTTGTAAGTACAACTAATTAAGAATAAAGTCGATATTAAGAGGATATCACTCTATGGTCTCCCCCTTCTTTTTGGTACCCCATACGGAGCGTTAAGCAGCGCCTGTCTCACATTGAAGACCTTCCTGGGACTCTGTGTGTGGGTATGATTAAAGATCGTGGTTGGATACAGCTACAGGCGTACTCTCCACCTATGTCTGGTAAGGAGCCCATTTATACATAGGTGGTGGTCACTCTACTAACTACGCACGGTGGTGGTGTTTAATTGCATACCTTGTGAATACATTATCACCCTATGGTGTATATTTTTTGTTGTTTTCTTTGCAACTGAGCCGTCAAGAGGGCCTTTTTTTCTATCATTGGTGGATTGTCTGGGGACCGGGTTCGGATCCTTTTCCAGGGACAAAGGCCTTGGCTGGGCTAAAGCCACCTGCATGATATCATCTGTTTGTGGTAAGGAGCCATTTCACATGGTGATGACATGGTGATGACTACATTTAGTGTATGTTAATGAACTTTCAATACACTGTAAGTTTGGAATCCCTGTGAGATTGGATCTCTCCCCTCCAATGTGGATTACAACTTTGAACTATTCACCTTGATGCTCTTTAGGAGCAATTCACTAGCAATCACTGGCACAGTTTTTTCTGCTTAATTTACAATTGTCCTTTAGCTTGGCTGAGTACAGCCGAGTACAGCCGAGATACCAATGAAGCTCATTGACCACTTAAGGACCGCCGCACGACGATGTACATCGACAGAATGGCACGGACAGGCACAAGGGTGTACAGGTACGTCCCCGTTAAGAATCTGTCCGTGGGTCACGCGCGTGCCGCAGGCGGCGCGCTCGCGACCCGGTCCGAAGCTCCAGGACCGCGGGACCCGCGGACCCGATCGCTGCAGGTGTCCCACGATCGGGTCACAGAGCTGAAGAACGGGGAGAGGTAAGTGTAAACAAACCTTTGGATTCAAAAATAGTGCAGCGCTACAATACAAATATAAAGAAATGGCTACAGACCGTAGCTCAAATATGTGATACAATGATAACCACAGTGAATATAAATCAATACATAGAGTTCATGAACAGTCCATTCCAATGGGTGATCTCTAATATGAGCTATCCTCCATGGGAACTGAGGAACATACCCCTATGAGTGAATATAGAATGAATGCAAGATTTAAACATAAAATAGTCCAAAAATGTTGAAGAGGATGTCTATTCATGGATAACACCGTCACAGCATGGAAGGACCATAGGACCCAAATGTTGATGGTGGAAACACAAAAGAAGGGCACAGTAGATACAGTCGGGTACTCTTACCGGAAACGGTGGACACACCTGTCATATGACAGTGGGTCAATCGAGCTTGATGGTCGCCATGACCAGAAGATGGAACTAGATGACCTGGGTGCCTACGACCGATTCCAGCGAGATGATGAATAGTCAGCTCACACGATGGTAGTCCCTCCGACTGTACAGGTTCCAAATCGTTCCAAAAGTGGACACAAGGGTGGGAGAAAAAAGAAAAACTCCAGATAGTGCAGGTCAATATAACCGATCAAGGTTTATTGAATAAATTTTTGTCTTAACAGCATAAAGACAAATAAAAAAATGTCACGTGATAAAAAATGGTAAAAGTAATAAAAGCAATGTGGGGTACAGCGGTAGCAAGCCCTACGCATTTCGACTACTAAAGTCTTCAACAGGGGCATAATGCTGCACCCCCCACATTGCCAACCTTATATATGGTCTGAAAAGTATCTGACCCACCCATAAGGGGTGGAGTCAGAACAGGAAATAACAAATTATTTCACAATATCAGACTATCACCTGCATAGATTATAACCTAACCTGCAATTCTACACGTCCAATTACAAAATATACAAACAATATATGAATATAATAACAATACAACCCCAAAATGACACGGATTACAAACGATCATTTGGAATATTCCCGCCAAAATACGAACCAATCAGATGGAACAAGCTAGTGACATCATCTGTGCAAAGCACATAAGCCTTTGAGTACTGATGTCCGCAATGTGCCTCACCGCCAAATGAGGGCGTCCAGTTGCCTAGCTGAGGTCTCCTTACTGACCCATAAAAGCGTCCGAATGCAGCAACATCACTCAGATGTTGCTGCAATGTGGATTGGGGACACTGTGATAGCGTGGCGCCGCAGCGCACCGTGCCTTCCGGACGTCCAATGCGTGTGATGGATGTAAACATCACACGCATTTCAGAGAGCGGCGTCATGACGTCATGACGCCGTTGCGTCTCATCATCGCAAACCCGCAATGGGAGGACGTCAGCTGGTCGGGGAGGCAGCATCTCACTGCACGGAGACATCACAATAACATAGTAACGTCTGGAGCCCTGAAGTGGGTGCCATCTAGTGGACAATATATATATACATGGAAATAAAAGAAATTGGTGGATCTGCTGATAGGCATATATCAAAATAGCCCAAAAAAGCCGAACAGCAGAATCCCCAATTATTATCAGTCCCTCCTTATAGACAAAGGAATAAATTAAGGAAAAATATTCTGGGCAAAAGTCTAGTATAGAAAGGACTCAAACCTCACCTTACATCCTAACAGGATGTGAAAATGCAAAAAAACATGTAGATTACATATAATTTGCCAACACATCCTGTCACCCCATCCATGTAAAGTGTTACGTACACATACATAAGCATACACACGTATAAACACTCCATGGATGGAGCCTAAAGGATGACATTTAGATGGAAAAAACAAACTGACATCCATATGATGCAAAACAACCGCAGTGTTGCCTAGAAGGTACACACAAACGGTGAATTGCAACATAAATGGTCATAAACCATCCATCCTGACTCATAAGGATACCAGAGCCCAGGGTGCTCACGCCCGGTTGATGAAACAATTAATGTCCCATTCAACGTTCATACCATGGGGTGAGTAACACCTGAGCTCATGTATCCAATAAGTCTCCAATCTAGAGACACCCCGCAGAGAGGAGTCCCCCCTCCAATGGGGGACAAATCTATCTATCACCTGGAATTGGGTGCCTCTAGGATCCTTCGCATGGTGTTCTAAATAATGTCGTGACACAGTATGTTTATCACAACCCTTGCGAATTTTAGCTAGGTGTTCATTAACACGAATAGAAAAATTCCTAATCGTGCGCCCTACATATTGAAGTTTACATGGGCATGTGATAAGGTACACGATGAACCTAGTGACGCAGGTGGTAAACTGCTTCATGGTATAGCTGCGTCCCGTGACACTAGAACTGAATGTTACCGTTCTACGTCTACCCAGCACATTAACCATGCAAACATTACATTTCCTACAAGGGTAATAGCCATTAGCCTCTGGAAAGAAAGAAATCTTTTTAGGAGGGTCTATTGTATTGGGAGCTATTTCACCCTGAATAGAGCGGGCACCTCTGAAGATCACACCCGCCCGTTCAGGGAGGGAAGGTCCAAGGATTCTATCACTTAACAGAACTTTCCAATGTCTATTCAAAATCTTTTTAATTTCAAGATGTTGAGTAGAATAGGAAGTGAAAAAGGACCATTTGAATCTATCCTCTCTCACATTTCTCTGTTTGTTAATGAGTAGGGAAGACCTCTCAATTTCTAAAACAGAAGAAATGTCTCTATCCAACCCGATGGATGGGTAGACGTAGAACGGTAACATTCAGTTCTAGTGTCACGGGACGCAGCTATACCATGAAGCAGTTTACCACCTGCGTCACTAGGTTCATCGTGTACCTTATCACATGCCCATGTAAACTTCAATATGTAGGGCGCACGATTAGGAATTTTTCTATTTGTGTTAATGAACACCTAGCTAAAATTCGCAAGGGTTGTGATAAACATACTGTGTCACGACATTATTTAGAACACCATGCGAAGGATCCTAGAGGCACCCAATTCCAGGTGATAGATAGATTTGTCCCCCATTGGAGGGGGGACTCCTCTCTGCGGGGTGTCTCTAGATTGGAGACTTATTGGATACATGAGCTCAGGTGTTACTCACCCCATGGTATGAACGTTGAATGGGACATTAATTGTTTCATCAACCGGGCGTGAGCACCCTGGGCTCTGGTATCCTTATGAGTCAGGATGGATGGTTTATGACCATTTATGTTGCAATTCACCGTTTGTGTGTACCTTCTAGGCAACACTGCGGTTGTTTTGCATCATATGGATGTCAGTTTGTTTTTTCCATCTAAATGTCATCCTTTAGGCTCCATCCATGGAGTGTTTATACGTGTGTATGCTTATGTATGTGTACGTAACACTTTACATGGATGGGGTGACAGGATGTGTTGGCAAATTATATGTAATCTACATGTTTTTTTGCATTTTCACATCCTGTTAGGATGTAAGGTGAGGTTTGAGTCCTTTCTATACTAGACTTTTGCCCAGAATATTTTTCCTTAATTTTTTCCTTTGTCTATAAGGAGGGACTGATAATAATTGGGGATTCTGCTGTTCGGCTTTTTTGGGCTATTTTGATATATGCCTATCAGCAGATCCACCAATTTCTTTTATTTCCATGTATATATATTTTGTCCACTAGATGGCACCCACTTCAGGGCTCCAGACGTTACTATGTTATTGTGATGTCTCCGTGCAGTGAGATGCTGCCTCCCCGACCAGCTGACGTCCTCCCATTGCGGGTTTGCGATGATGAGACGCAACGGCATCATGACGTCATGACGCCGCTCTCTGAAGTGCGTGTGATGTTTACATCCATCACACGCATTGGACGTCCGGAAGGCACGGTGCGCTGCGGCGCCACGCTATCACAGTGTCCCCAATCCACATTGCAGCAACATCTGAGTGATGTTGCTGCATTCGGACGCTTTTATGGGTCAGTAAGGAGACCTCAGCTAGGCAACTGGACACCCTCATTTGGCGGTGAGGCACATTGCGGACATCAGTACTCAGAGGCTTATGTGCTTTGCACAGATGATGTCACTAGCTTGTTCCATCTGATTGGTTCGTATTTTGGCGGGAATATTCCAAATGATCGTTTGTAATCCGTGTCATTTTGGGGTTGTATTGTTATTATATTCATATATTGTTTGTATATTTTGTAATTGGACGTGTAGAATTGCAGGTTAGGTTATAATCTATGCAGGTGATAGTCTGATATTGTGAAATAATTTGTTATTTCCTGTTCTGACTCCGCCCCTTATGGGTGGGTCAGATACTTTTCAGACCATATATAAGGTTGGCAATGTGGGGGGTGCAGCATTATGCCCCTGTTGAAGACTTTAGTAGTCGAAACGCGTAGGGCTTGCTACCGCTGTACCCCACATTGCTTTTATTACTTTTACCATTTTTTATCACGTGACATTTTTTTATTTGTCTTTATGCTGTTAAGACAAAAATGTATTCAATAAACCTTGATCGGTTATATTGACCTGCACTATCTGGAGTTTTTCTTTTTTCTCCCACCCTTGTGTCCACTTTTGGAACGATTTGGAACCTGTACGGTCGGAGGGACTACCATCGTGTGAGCTGACTATTCATCATCTCGCTGGAATCGGTCGTAGGCACCCAGGTCATCTAGTTCCATCTTCTGGTCATGGTGACCATCAAGCTCGATTGACCCACTGTCATATGACAGGTGTGTCCACCGTTTCCGGTAAGAGTACCCGACTGTATCTACTGTGCCCTTCTTTTGTGTTTCCACCATCAACATTTGGGTCCTATGGTCCTTCCATGCTGTGACGGTGTTATCCATGAATAGACATCCTCTTCAACATTTTTGGACTATTTTATGTTTAAATCTTGCATTCATTCTATATTCACTCATAGGGGTATGTTCCTCAGTTCCCATGGAGGATAGCTCATATTAGAGATCACCCATTGGAATGGACTGTTCATGAACTCTATGTATTGATTTATATTCACTGTGGTTATCATTGTATCACATATTTGAGCTACGGTCTGTAGCCATTTCTTTATATTTGTATTGTAGCGCTGCACTATTTTTGAATCCATTTTGTCTTTCGCTTTGTTTGTTTGAGTGCTAGCAGCTTCTTACCACTCCTGGTTTAGCGCAGTTTTTTCACTTATATATAAACAAACCTTTCCCCGTTCTTCCTAGTGGCATGTCAGTGATCGTCTGTTCCCTGTCATAGGAAACGACGATTAGTGACGTCACACGCCAAGCCACGCCCCCCTACAGTAATAGTCACTCATTAGGTCCCACTTAACCCCTAAAGCTCCACCTAGTGGTTAACCCCTTCACTGCCAGTGTCATTTTCACAGTAATCAGTGCATTTTTATAGCACTGATCGCTGTAAAAATGATAATGGTCCCAAAAATGTGTCAAAAGTGTCCAATGTGTCCGCCATAATGTCGCAGTCACAATAAAAATCACTGATCGCCGCCATTACTAGTAAAAAAATTATTTTTTTATAAAAATGCCATAAAACTACCCCCTATTTTGTAGACATAATGTATATTCATAGGAAAGATTGTTTTACTTTTCAGCAGACAGACTTTGTTGGTCTAGAATAAGTAACATACATCACACTGTACGGAGTGGATAGGTGCTGTATGGAGTTTCTTCATTATGTACAAGGTAGAAAAGTTAGGCGTTTCAAAAATAAAGCACAGTATACAAAGTGCAGTGATCCAAAGTACAGTATGTAGCATACAGCAGAGCATAGTGATGGGCAAATATTGCTGGGTTTATTTCGCCAAAGGTTTGGCGAATCCAAAGCCAAGTACACGCGAGCTGAAAATCATCTGTTACAGCAGGTAGCGGTCTACTTTCTGTCCGTGAGTATAGCTGTCTGTTCTACAGAAGCCAGTCAAAACCAATGACTACAAACATTGATTAGTGTATTCTGGTGGGGGGGAGGAGTCCCCCTGTCAGAGTACAATTTCTTAGCAGGAGTGATTGTTGCATCAATATCACTTACATGTGTGGATGCAGCAATCTGTCAGTTTTTTTGGTTGAACGAGAAAAAAACTGAAAGTGTGTACCCAGCTTTATTCATAACTGGCCAAACCCAAATTTAGAGGGCAGTCCAATTAAAGCCTACAATTGTCCCACATTGTTAAATTCTGGCAAATTTTACAGCTAAGGCATAGGAAGCTGGGCACTGCCATGAGGGACATGTACCAATGAATGTAAAATAAAAAAAAAATCCATACAGCAGGGTCTTTACAGCTTGGAAAGCAAAATTTCAAATACATACTGTAAATCATTTAAATATATACTGTAGTAATACTTGATGAATTCTTGAACTCTTTCACTGCCAGGTCCTGCTCTCTACTTTTAACCTCAGGTGGCCTAACAGGTTTTGCATTTTTTCCCTTTTTTATCATGTTTTACTATTTTTTACTTACAGCCTTGAAAGTTTTTAAAATACACCCCAAACCACACATTCTCTAATGCCCTGTATACACGATCGGTTTTGCCGATGAAAAAAGTCTGATGGACTTTTTTCTTCGGAAAAAACGATCGTGTGTTGGCCCCATCTGACTTTTTTCCATCGGTGTAAAAAAATTGAACATGTTTTAAATTTTTCCGATGGAAAAAAAACGATAGGAAATTCCGATCGTCTGTGTGGAACTCCATCGGAGAAAAATCCACGCATGCTCAGACTAAATTAGAAGACGGGAGCGCTCGTTCTGGTAAAACTAGCGTTCGTAATGGAGATAGCACATTTGTCATGCTGTAACGGACTGAAAAGCACGGAGACTGAAAAGCGCAAATCGGCTAACACCAAACTTTTACTAACACGCGGTAACACAAAATCAGCAAAAGCAGCCCAAAGGGTGGCGCCATTGGATTTGAACTTCCCATTTATAGTGCCGTCTTACGTGTTGTACCTCACGGCGTTTTGGATGGTTGGAATTTTGTCTGATGGTGTGTAGGCAAGACTGATGGAAGTCAGCTTCATCGGAATTCCGACGGAAAAATCCATCGGATTTTATTACATCGGAAATCTGATCGTGTGTACAGGGCATTAGAGTGAAGGGCAAAATATGGTGCTATTGGCTTTGTACAACCAACAAAAGTTGTGCTTTTTTTCAAAATGGTGGAAATTTAAGGTAAATTTAAGGTATGCAAAACTGTAAAAATCTGGAGGAAGGCTTCACACCTTTGCATTGAGGTACTGCCCGATTCACAGTGCTGTGTGTGTGCTGCATTGGTGTGCTGCATTGGTGTGCATTGCAATAAAATGATGCAGGCATACTTTTTATCGCAACATCAATTGTGTCACAACATGTTGTAATGTGCTGCTGTGCATTAAGTGCAATGAATATAATTAAATCAAAGAAAAAATACTGAGCATTTCAATGCATTGTAACAATGCACCACAGCTCACATGTGTGAAATAGTCCATGGTGCATGTATGTTATGAGCGCCATAACATGCCTACCGGTGTGAAAGGGCCTTTAGTTTGTTGGTGTACCACAGAGAGTAACCATGGATTGTAAAGTTATGGTCATGCACAAAATAACAGACTATTCAATCATGAAAGAATATGGTTGTAATGCACATGTTCATATACTGCTCTCAGTATACTGTATCCACAGAACCGATCTTCACTGTAAGGATATTGAATGTTCTGTCAGTTTGGAGAGGGCTATGTGGGTACATCTTTTAAATTCTTCAACTTTAAATTACATTAACCACTCCAGCTCTGGAAGATTTACCCCCCTTCATGTCCAGGTCATTTCATGCGATACGGCATTACGTTATGTTAACTGACAATTGCACGGTCTTGCAAAGCTGTACACAAATAAAATGTTTGTAATTTTTCCCCACAAATTGAGGTTTCTTTTGGTGGTATTTGATCACCTTTGTGGTTTTTCTTTTTTGCGCTATAAACCAAAAAAGACTGACAATTTTGAAAAAAAAAAACAATATTTTTTACTTTCTGCTATAAACATACCCTATAAAAAAAAATCAAATTTCTTCATCAATTTAGGCCAATATATATTCTGCTACATATTTTTGGTAAAATAAATCCCAATAAGCTTATATTGATTGGTATTATATTGATTGGTTTACGCAAGCATCTACAAATTATGGGATACTATGGGATATTTTTCTTTATTTTTTTTATTATTTTTACTAGTAATGGCAGCGATCAGTGACTTATAGCGGGACTGCGATTTTGCAACAAACAAATCGGACGCTAACTGACACTTTTGACACTTTTGGGGACCAGTGACATTAACACAATGATCAGTGCTAAAAAATATGCACTGTAACTGTACAAATCACAATGGCAGGGAAGGGGTTAACATATAGGGCAATTAAAGGGTTAAATGTGATCCTAGGGTGTGCTTACTAACTGTGTGGGGGGTGCTTTGACTGGGGGAAGGTAAAGATCTGTGTTTCCTGCTAAGCAGAAACACAGGATCAGTACATTCCCCTCTCACAGAACGGCCATCTGCCTTGTTTACATAGGCAGTCCGCCATTCTGCCTGCCTCCCGAACGATCAGAGGGTCCCGGCAGACATCGCATCCATTTGACCCGCTGATTCGCCCCCCCCCCCCGTTGTGTCCAATCACAGCGGGAGCGGGTCACAGTGGAGCGTACCCCAGTCCCGGAAGTGTCAGATCAAGTACTAGGTACGTGATCTGGTACAGAGCGGCCGCCCTGCTACAGTATATGTGCGTGGGGCAGTCAGCATGTGGTTAAAATATGCTATTTAACTACTTCCTGCCCGTAGGAGGTCCATGGACATCCTCGGGTTGAAGTAGTAAGACCAGGATGATGCCTGCACCCACAAACATCATTCCAGTATGGAATTTTTCAGCCAGCGATTCCTTCTTTAGCAGAAGTGATTAGAGTAGCTGTAAAGCCACTCAATCACTTCTGCGGGTGGCGGAAGGGGGCCTCCCCTCCCGGTGCCACCTTTCCCGAGCTCCACAGTCCGATTGCAGAGCGCTGCGGCTGTCGGCGATGGCTGCAAGGAACAGAGAGAAAGGAACTGACGTTGTTCCTCTCTCTCTCTATGACTCCGGAAACTGGGAGCGACGAGTATGTTGTCACTTCTGTTTCTGCCTCTTTGTTTACCTGGCCGTTAGCAGCCAGGAAAGCAGCCGATCAGACCTATCTGTGCCTGATCGGCTGCATTGGAGGCCAGAAGAGAAATTTGAGGTCTGATTGACCCCAGATCTCTTCATAAATTTGCTGTTACAAAGGATCTTGTTCAACCCTTGTGATAGTAATAAAGTTAATCCCCAAAAAGTGTAAAAAATAAATATTTTTTTTTAATTAAAATGAATAATACTAATAATTAGGGTTGTCCCGATACCACTTTTTTAAGACCGAGTACAAGTACCGATACTTTTTTTCAAGTACTCGCCGATACCGATTACCGATACTTTTTTTCAATGTCATGTAACAGTTTGAAAGATGGGGACTGATAAGTGGCACTTATGGGCACGGATCGATGGCACTTATGGGCACTGATAGGTGGCACTTGTGGGCACAGAAAGGTGGCACTTGTGGGCACAGAAAGGTGGCACTTGTGGGCAGTGATAGGTGGCACTTGTGGGCACTGATAGGTGGCACTTGTGGGCACAGAAAGGTGGCACTTGTGGGCACAGAAAGGTGGCACTTGTGGGCAGTGATAGGTGGCACTTGTGGGCAGTGATAGGTGGCACTTGTGGGCACAGAAAGGTGGCACTTGTGGGCAGTGATAGGTGGCACTTGTGGGCACTGATAGGTGGCACTTGTGGGCACAGAAAGGTGGCACTTGTGGGCAGTGATAGGTGGCACTTGTGGGCAGTGATAGGTGGCACTTGTGGGCACAGAAAGGTGGCACTTGTGGGCACAGAAAGGTGGCACTTGTGGGCAGTGATAGGTGGCACTTGTGGGCAGTGATAGGTGGCACTTGTGGGCACTGATAGATGGCACTGATTGCACTATTAGTGCAATCAGTGCCATCTATCAGTGCCCACAAGTGCCACCTATCAGTGCAATCAGTGCCCATAAGTGCCACCTATCAGTGCAATCAGTGGCATCTACCAGTGCCACCTGATAGGTGGCACTGGCAGATGGCACTGATTCCACTGATAGGTAGCACTTGTGGGTACTGATAGGTGGCTGGCACTGAAATGCTGCGGGGGGTGGGGGGGAAATGACACAGGATTTAAGAAAAAAAAAAACTGCTGCAACGCCCATCTTGGTACATCCTGCACTCGGCTGCAGTAAGCAACAGCAGACATCTTGTTACACCCAGCCCATTTAGCTCAGGCTGGGTGTAACAAGATGTCTGCTGCTGCTTACTGCAGCCGAGTGCAGGGTGTACCAAGATGGGCGTGGGGACGTTCAGCCGCTGACGGCGACCGAATGTGACAGCACCAGTCACCGATCCTGATGCGGCTGCGCCCTGAACCCCTGCCAGCTTACCAGGTTCAACTGCAGGTGAGGGACTCGCTCTTCGCCCGCGGACTCCGTCCACCGACTGTGCCCGCCCTCTTCAGCCAGACTCCGCCCGCACTTTCCTCTTCCGCCCTCCCCAGCCACTGACTCCTCCCGCCCTCTCCGGCCAGACTCCGCCCGCACTCCCCCGCCCTCTCTCCTGCCCTCCCCAGCCACTGACTCCTCCCGCCCTCTCCGGCCACAAAAAAAAAGTATCGGGTGAAGCATCGGGAGCATTTGCGCGAGTACAAGTACTCGCGCAAATGCTTGGTATCGGTCCCGATACCGATACTAGTATCGGTATCGGGACAACCCTACTAATAATAATAATAAAAAAATTGAAAGCAACCCTGTTCCCCCCATGCTTACGGATACGTTACTCCCGCACGCATATGTAAACGGTGATCGCTCCACACATGTGAGGTATTTTCGTGAATGTCAGAGAGTAATAATTCTAGCACCAGACCTCCTGTGTAACTCTAAACTGGTAACCTGTAAAGGCGTTTAAAGCTTTGCCTATGGAGAATAGGGATGAGCTTCGTGTTCGAGTCGAACATACGTTCGACTCGAACATCAGCAGTTCGATCGTTCGACGAAGATCGAACGATTTGGGCCGTTCGCGCCAAATTCGAGTGACGCGAACGGCCCACAATGCACTACGCCATCGCAGTGTCATCCAGGCGCTGTGATTGGCCAAGCATGCACTGTGACCCCGCATGCTTGGCCAATCACAGCGCCGGCAGCGAGGAGAGCAATGATTGGCCACAGGCAGGATGCCTGTGGCCAATTATTGCTGAGGGGGTTTAGTACACGCCCCACACTATAAAAGGCCGCCAGCGCGGCGGCCTTGTGTAGTGTGTTCCGGAGTAGGGAAAGAGAAGCATAGGCAGGGACAGTGTCATTATTTTTCCTTTACATAATCCTGGATTCCTTGTGTTTAGGGACAGATAAGGATAGGTAGGGAGAGTGTCAGTGACAGTGTGCTATTCTGTGCTAATCCTTGTTTGTAGGGACAGAGAGGTACAGTGAGGGAAAGTGTCAGTGTGCTATTCTGTTCTAAACCAATCTTGCTGAACCATATTTTCAATCCTTGAGTTTAGGGACAGAGAGGTACAGTGAGGGAAAGTGTCAGTGTGCTATTTTGTGCTAAATCTTGTTTGTAGGGACAGAGAGGTACAGTGAGGGAAAGTGTCAGTGTGCTATTTTGTGCTAAATCTTGTTTGTAGGGACAGAGAGGTACAGTGAGGGAAAGTGTCAGTGTGCTATTCTGTTCTAAACCAATTTTGCTGTTCCATATTTTCAATCCTTGAGTTTAGGGACAGAGAAGGACACTCGTAGAAATTATCAGTGTGCTATTCTGTGCTAAATCTTGTTTGTAGGGAGGGACAGAGTAGGACAGTGAGGGAAAGTGTCAGTGTGCTATTCTGTTCTAAAACTATTTTGCTGAACCATATTTTCAATCCTTGAGTTGAGGGACAGAGAGGTACAGTGAGGGAAAGTGTCAGTGTGCTATTCTGTTCTAAAACTATTTTGCTGAACCATATTTTCAATCCTTGAGTTGAGGGACAGAGAGGTACAGTGAGTGAAACTGACAGTGTGCTGTTCTGTTCTAAACCAAATTTGCTGTTCCATATTTTCAATCCTTGAGTTGAGGGACAGAGAGGTACAGTGAGGGAAAGTGTCAGTGTGCTATTCTGTTCTAAAACTATTTTGCTGAACCATATTTTCAATCCTTGAGTTGAGGGACAGAGAGGTACAGTGAGGGAAAGTGTCAGTGTGCTATTCTGTTCTAAAACTATTTTGCTGAACCATATTTTCAATCCTTGAGTTGAGGGACAGAGAGGTACAGTGAGTGAAACTGACAGTGTGCTGTTCTGTTCTAAACCAAATTTGCTGTTCCATATTTTCAATCCTTGAGTTGAGGGACAGAGAGGTACAGTGAGTGAAACTGACAGTGTGCTGTTCTGTTCTAAACCAAATTTGCTGTTCCATATTTTCAATCCTTGAGTTGAGGGACAGAGAGGTACAGTGAGTGAAACTGACAGTGTGCTGTTCTGTTCTAAACCAAATTTGCTGTTCCATATTTTCAATCCTTGAGTTGAGGGACAGAGAGGTACAGTGAGTGAAACTGACAGTGTGCTGTTCTGTTCTAAACCAAATTTGCTGTTCCATATTTTCAATCCTTGAGTTGAGGGACAGAGAGGTACAGTGAGGGAAAGTGTCAGTGTGCTATTCTGTTCTAAAACTATTTTGCTGAACCATATTTTCAATCCTTGAGTTGAGAGACAGAGAGGTACAGTGAGTGAAACTGACAGTGTGCTATTCTGTTCTAAACCAATTTTGCTGTTCCATATTTTCAATCCTTGAGTTTAGGGACAGAGAAGGACACTCGTAGAAATTATCAGTGTGCTATTCTGTGCTAAATCTTGTTTGTAGGGAGGGACAGAGTAGGACAGTGAGGGAAAGTGTCAGTGTGCTATTCTGTTCTAAAACTATTTTGCTGAACCATATTTTCAATCCTTGAGTTGAGGGACAGAGAGGTACAGTGAGGGAAAGTGTCAGTGTGCTATTCTGTTCTAAAACTATTTTGCTGAACCATATTTTCAATCCTTGAGTTGAGGGACAGAGAGGTACAGTGAGTGAAACTGACAGTGTGCTGTTCTGTTCTAAACCAAATTTGCTGTTCCATATTTTCAATCCTTGAGTTGAGGGACAGAGAGGTACAGTGAGGGAAAGTGTCAGTGTGCTATTCTGTTCTAAAACTATTTTGCTGAACCATATTTTCAATCCTTGAGTTGAGGGACAGAGAGGTACAGTGAGGGAAAGTGTCAGTGTGCTATTCTGTTCTAAAACTATTTTGCTGAACCATATTTTCAATCCTTGAGTTGAGGGACAGAGAGGTACAGTGAGTGAAACTGACAGTGTGCTGTTCTGTTCTAAACCAAATTTGCTGTTCCATATTTTCAATCCTTGAGTTGAGGGACAGAGAGGTACAGTGAGTGAAACTGACAGTGTGCTGTTCTGTTCTAAACCAAATTTGCTGTTCCATATTTTCAATCCTTGAGTTGAGGGACAGAGAGGTACAGTGAGTGAAACTGACAGTGTGCTGTTCTGTTCTAAACCAAATTTGCTGTTCCATATTTTCAATCCTTGAGTTGAGGGACAGAGAGGTACAGTGAGTGAAACTGACAGTGTGCTGTTCTGTTCTAAACCAAATTTGCTGTTCCATATTTTCAATCCTTGAGTTGAGGGACAGAGAGGTACAGTGAGGGAAAGTGTCAGTGTGCTATTCTGTTCTAAAACTATTTTGCTGAACCATATTTTCAATCCTTGAGTTGAGAGACAGAGAGGTACAGTGAGTGAAACTGACAGTGTGCTATTCTGTTCTAAACCAATTTTGCTGTTCCATATTTTCAATCCTTGAGTTGAGGGACAGAGAGGTACAGTGAGTGAAACTGACAGTGTGCTATTCTGTTCTAAACCAATTTTGCTGTTCCATATTTTCAATCCTTGAGTTGAGGGACAGAGAGGTACAGTGAGTGAAACTGACAGTGTGCTATTCTGTTCTAAACCAATTTTGCTGTTCCATATTTTCAATCCTTGAGTTGAGGGACAGAGAGGTACAGTGAGTGAAACTGACAGTGTGCTATTCTGTTCTAAACCAATTTTGCTGTTCCATATTTTCAATCCTTGAGTTGAGGGACAGAGAGGTACAGTGAGGGAAAGTGTCAGTGTGCTATTCTGTTCTAAAACTATTTTGCTGAACCATATTTTCAATACTTGAGTTGAGGGACAGAGAGGTACAGTGGGTGAAACTGACAGTGTGCTGTTCTGTTCTAAACCAAATTTGCTGTTCCATATTTTCAATCCTTGAGTTGAGGGACAGAGAGGTACAGTGAGGGAAAGTGTCAGTGTGCTATTCTGTTCTAAAACTATTTTGCTGAACCATATTTTCAATCCTTGTGTTTAGGGACAGAGAAGGATAGGCAGGGGACAGTGTCAGTGTCATTGTTGCTAAGCCTCCTGCACAGTATACACCTGAAGGTAGCCCTTATTGCTGTTTTTCCCATCTCCCTGCAGGCCATCCATTAAAATGTCTGGAAGGCAACCAAGGAGAGGCAGACAGTCAGGAGGCAAAAAAAGAGGGCAAGCAGGCTCTGTGTCTGGGGGCAACAGTGCTGGTCGTGTACGCGGTGCATTGTCATCAGCACATGGCCATGGGACACGCTTATCCTTGTTTTCGGCAGCTGGACATGTTGAGCCACATCATGCCGAAGACTTGGTAGAGTGGATGACCAAGCCCACCTCATCCTCCTCATCCTCTCTCACCCAGGCTCAGGGTACTGGCAAAGCAGCTGCCAAAGCGTCCTCTTCTCTGGTATCATTATCTTCATTAGTCAATCCTTCCCTAGACCCACCATGCCCTCCTCCTGAGGAGTCCCCCGAACTGTTTGAGCACAGTGTTGGGTACATGCTCCAGGAGGATGCCCAGCGTTTGGAAGGATCTGATGATGATACCCAGCTAGAGGAAGGCAGCAGCGTGAGAGCAGAGAGAGGGGATGCTCAAGAAGGACACCAATCTGGCAGTCATGCTCCAGCAGCTGCAGCATATTGCCAGATTGGCTCCAGTGATGAGGAGGGAGGGGATGATGAGGTCACTGACTCCACGTGGGTGCCTAATAGGAGAGGGGAGGAGGAGGAGGATGAGGAGGAGGCACATCTCCAACGAGGCAGGATGCCCTTGAGTGGCCAGCGTATGGGCAGCACACCGACAGAATCACACCGCAGAGCTCCGCCTGTGCAGGGCGCTGCCTCTGCCCGTCATGCAAAAAGTTCTTTGGTGTGGGCCTTTTTTGAGGCGAGTGCATCAGATCGCACAGCTGCTGTTTGCAACATATGTCTCAAGCGTATATCGCGTGGCCAAAACATCAGCCGCTTGGGCACCACATGCTTGATCAGACATATGTTGACCTGCCATGCAGCTCGTTGGCAAGCCTACCTTAAAGACCCACACCAAAGAACAAAGCTGACCTCTTCTTGCACCGCATCAGCTGGGATCTCCAACCCCACTATACCTTCACTCCTCTCTGAAACCTGCTCTGAGAGGAATGAAGGTGTAGAATTAGGTGTGTCACAGGCAAGTACTTGCGGGCACTCTACTAGCAGTACACCAACGTCCAATTCTAGCAGGCAAATTTCCCTGCCCCAGCTGCTGGACCGTCAAAAGAAGTTCACTCCCAGCCATCCACATGCCCAGCGGTTGAATGCTAGCTTGGCTAAATTGCTAGCGCTTCACCTGCTGCCTTTTCAGTTGGTAGACTCGGCCACCTTCCGTGAGTTTGTGCAATGTGCGGTTCCTCAGTGGCAGGTTCCCAAACGACACTTTTTCGCACGGAAGGCTATTCCGGCTCTCTACAGGCATGTGGAAGGCAATGTCTTGGCCTCGCTGGACAGGGCAGTCAGCGGTAAGGTGCATATTACCGCTGACTCATGGTCCAGCAGGCATGGACAGGGACGTTACCTTTCTTTCACGGCCCATTGGGTCACTCTTTTGGCAGCTGGGAAGGATGCAGGACAAGGTGCAGTAGTGTTGGAGGTTGTTCCACCGCCACGCCTCCAAAATGCTACTACTGGTTGTGACACACCTCTCTCCTCCACCCCTCTCCTCTTCTTCTTCCTCCATGGCCTCTTCCTGTGGTTTGTCCTCGGAACCAGCGGTGCTCCGTAGGCGTTCAAGGGGCTACGCAAGTACGCAGGCAAAAAGATGCCATGCCGTGCTTGCGCTGGTGTGTTTGGGGGACAGGAGCCACACTGGGGCAGAGGTCCTGTCTGCTCTGCAGGGGCAGGCCGAGAGGTGGTTGACGCCACGCCAGCTTAAGCCAGGAATGGTGGTTTGCGACAATGGCACCAACCTCCTCTCCACCCTCCGACAGGGACAACTGACCCATGTGCCCTGTATGGCTCACGTCCTTAACCTGGTGGTGCAGCGGTTCTTGGGCAGGTACCCGGGCTTACAGGATGTCCTGAGGCAGGCCAGGAAAGTCTGTGTGCATTTCCGCAGATCTTATAATGCCAGTGCTCGCCTGGCTGAGCTTCAAAAGGAGTTGAACCTGCCCAAGAACCGCCTTATATGTGACATGCCCACCAGGTGGAACTCAACGTTGGCCATGCTGCAGCGGCTGCACACACAGCAGAGGGCCATCAATGAGTACCTGTGCGACTACGGCACCAGGACAGGGTCAGGGGAGCTCGGTTTTTTTTCACCACGCCAGTGGGGCATGATCAGGGATGCATGCACTGTCCTGGCACCATTTGAGGAGGCCACGAGGATGGTGAGCAGTGACAGTGCATGCATCAGTGACACTGTACCTCTTGTCCACCTGTTGGAGCACACGCTGCGTGGAATAATGGACAGGGCACTTGAGGCAGAACAGAGGCAGGAAGAGGAGGACTTCCTTGCCTCTCAAGGCCCCCTTTACCCAGACAGTGTTCCTTCTGTCCCACCCATCACACAGGAAGAGGAGGAGGAGGAGGAGGATTGTGTCAGCATGGAGGTGGAGGCTGGCACTCAGCATCATCAGCAGCAGTCTTTTAGGGATGATTTACAGTCCCAAGAAACCAGTGGACTTGTACGTGGCTGGGAGGAGGTGGCTGCGGATCATGTCGTCCTTAGTGACCCAGAGGACTCCGGACTGAATGCCTCAGCTAACCTACGCTGCATGGCCTCCCTGATCCTGCAAAGTCTGCGGAAGGATCCTCGTATTCTTCGGATCAAGGAGAGGGACCATTACTGGCTGGCCACTCTCCTTGATCCACGGTACAAGGGTAAGGTTGCGGACCTTATGTTACCATCGCAGAGGGAGCAGAGGATGAGACAACTCCGGGAGGCCTTGCAGAAAGATCTGTGCAACGCGTTCCCAGAGACTGGGAGGTTACAAACTCCTGGTCCTGGACAACAAGTTGCTGAGGCTTCGGGCAGTCAAAGAAGGAGCGGTGGGGAAGGTGGCCGTCTGACCGATGCGTTCAGACAATTCTTTAGTCCGCAGCCCCAAAGTATGATCGGTTCCAGCAACCATCGCCAGCGTCTGATATACATGGTGCAGGAATACCTAGGGGCAAGGTCAGACTTGGACACCTTCCCCACCGAAAATCCTCTGGCTTACTGGGTCTTGAGGATGGATCACTGGTCAGAGCTTGCACAGTATGCAATTGAGCTACTGGCCTGTCCTGCATCCAGCGTTCTTTCAGAACGCACATTCAGTGCTGCTGGAGGATTTGTCACAGATCACAGGGTGCGCCTGTCCACCGACTCGGTTGATCGACTGACTTTCATCAAGAGGAACCAGTCTTGGATCACCACCAGCTACCACACACCTGATGCTGATATAACAGACTAATTGATTTTAAAATGTCACATCCCTTCAAGACTGATGCTGATGCTGAGTGCCTGTGCTGTTATGTTGACTGGCTATCCTCCTCCTCCTCCTCAATGATCCGATTAATGATGATAGCTTGGAAGATCATTTTGGTTTATGGGTGCCGCCACCAGTGGCTAAGGCCCAATTTTTCAGCCCCTGTTTAACAGGGGCGTGTAATTACAATTTTTGATGCAATACTTTGCAACAGGGCTCATTGCTGTGCTCCAAGTACAGTATCTGTGAGGGGTTGCAGTGTTGTGCCACCAGTGCCTAAGGCCCAATTTTTCAGCCCCTGTTCAACAGGGGCATGCAATTATAATTATTGATCTAATAATTCACAGCAGGGCCCATTGCTGCGCCCACCAAGAGTAACTGTCAGGCCTTACAGTGTTGTGTCAACACCACCACCACCACCACCACCAAAGGCCCAATTTTTCAGCCCCTGTTCAACAGGGGCATGCAATTATAATTCTTGATCTAATAATTCACAGCAGGGCCCATTGCTGCGCCCACCAAGAGTAACTGTCAGGCCTTACAGTGTTGTGGCACCAGCACCACCATCAAAGGCACAATTTTTACTACCACTGTTCAACAATTATATGTTATTACAATTCCTGATATAATAGTTGACCGCAGGGCATTCCAGCACCCACCAAGAGTAACTGTGAGTGCTTACAGTGTTGTGCCAACACCAACACCTAAGGGGCCAATTTCTGCAGAGTATATACGGCAGGCCCCTACTTTCAAACATCCAACTTACAAACGACTACTACTTGCAAACGGAAGAAGACAACAGGAAGTGAGAGGAAATCTACCCCTTGGAAGGAAAATTCTCTCCTGTAAGAATTAATATGGGAGAAAGGTGTCTCCTCTCTACTGATGCTTTATCACCAATCCTTGTTTCAATAAAAACACCACATTTCAAAAACAGTTGTCATTGGGACGCAAAGTGAGGTGAAATGTTCTGAACAGGGGCACAGACAGCAAAAAAAATGTGACAGGGGTGATAACCGTTCCCTATGTTTTACAAAAAACGAAAAAAAAGGAATTTGCCATGGAGCTCCACTTAAACAATGCAGCTGTTCAAAATTATAAACAGATTCTACATAAGAACAAACCTACAGTCCCTGTCTTGTACACGGCTGTTCAGAGTATATAGGTCCTTTTTTATTTTGTGTGCGGGGTTCCCCTTAATATCCATACAAGACCCAAAGGGGCTGGTAATGGGCTGGGGTAGGGGGGGGGGGTTGATGGGGTAGCTATGCCATTTTTCCTAAAGATTTTCATCCACATTACCGGGACCACACATTGCATTAAAGCCGCAAGCAGTTTTAAATGACTTTTTTCCCTTTAGAAATGTTATTTTGTGCAGGGACAGTTCTAAACACGGGAAACACGTGGCACTTCACAGGCATACTTTAGACACCCCCCAGGTACAATATTTTAAGGAATATTTGACTTTTTTTTTTTCACTTTATGCATCATTAAAATGACTGCTCCCGGAAAACGTCCGTTTTTAAAACTTCTTTTTGCATTGATACATGTCCCCTGGTGCAGAAGCCGGGTTCCCAAACTCTGTTTCGGACAATAACATGGATAATAGTCGTTATAATTAGCACTTTAGAATCCGAACGTTCGCATCCATTGTATTTAATAGGGTTCTAATGTTCGTGCGAACTTTCGGTCCGTTCGCGGGTTCTGGTGCGATCCGAACCCGGGGGTGTTCGGCTCATCACTAATGGAGAACTTTAAGCACCATTGTTTGCCGCCATTCAACGAGCAGACGCAAATTTAAAGTGTGACATTAGGTATCTATTTACTCGGTGTAACGTCATCTTTCACATTATACATAAACTATTTCATTTAAGTTCTCTGAAGAAGACATGTGGTCACACAATTAAAGTGGTATTAAAAGCTTAAGTTTTTCTTTAATAACAAGCATATTATATTTGCAATGGTTTTGCACAGAGAAAACATGATCCTCCTCTTGTCTGGTCCCCCGCCGGTGCTCCTGGCCACTCCCTCCTGCTAGGTGCCCCCACAGCAAGCAGCTTGCTATGGGGGCCCCTGAGCAGACTTGCTCCCAAGCTGCTGCTCTGCGTGTTTATTCACACACATAGCCACGACTCAGCCCCGCCCCCTTTCTCTCCTCATTGGCTCCTCCCTCTGCTGTCTCCGCCAATGAGGAGGGAGAGTCCCCGGAGAGCCGGGGCTTTCGTGTACATCGCTGGATTATGATAAAGCTCAGGTAAGTATTGGGGGGGGGGACTGAGGGGACTGTTGCACACAGAAGGATTTTTGCCTTCATGCTTTAGTTTTTAATCGGTTCCCGACCGGCTCAGGCAGATTTACTGAGGCAGAATGGCTCTCCTGGGTGAAATCCCATACATATACGGCTTCGCCCAGGAGAGCCACCAGAGGGCACGCGAGCCAGCGATCACGTGCATAAGCGGCAGCACGGGGGTTTGTGTGTGTAAACACACAAATCCCCGTGCTATCAGAGGAGAGAAGACAGGTTGTGTGTTTCTACAAAGTAGAAACCACGATCTGCCATCTCTCCTAGTCAGTCCCATTCCCCCCACAGTTAGAACACACAATAGGGAACACAGTTAACCCACAGTTAACTCCTTGACATTTATATAGTAATCTGCATATTTATAGCACTGATCGCTCTGTAAATGTCAATTGTTCCAAAAATGTGTCAAAAGTGTCTGACCTGTCTGCCGCAATGTCGCAAAAAATCGCAGATCATCGGCATTACAAGTAAAAAATAAAATAAAATAATAAAAACGCCATTTAAATGCCATAAATCTTTCCCATAGTTTGTAGACGCTATAACTTTTGCGCAAACCAATCAATATACGCTTATTGCAATTTTTTTTACCAAACATATGTAGAAGAATACATATCAGCCTAAACTGAGGATTTTTTTTTTTTTTTTTTTTAAATTGGGAAATTTACCAAAGCAAAAAGTAAAAGATATTGGGGTTGATTTACTAAAGGCAAATCCACTTTCCACTACAAGTGCACTTGGAAGTGCAGTCACTGTAAATCTGTGGGGAAGATCTGAAATGAGGGGAAGCTCTGCTGATTTTATCATCCAATCATGTACAAGCAAAAATACGGTTTTTTATTTTCCTTGCAAGTTCCCCTCGGATCTACAGCGACTGCACTTCCAAGTGCACTTGTAGTGCAAAGTGGATTTGCCTTTAGTAAATAAACCCCATTGTGTTTTTTTCAAAATTTACACTCTTTTTGTTTGTAGCACAAAAAATAAAAACCGCAGAGGTGATCAAATGCCACCAAAAGAAAGCTCTATTTGTGGGAAAAAAAGGACGTCAATTTTGTTTGGGTACAACATCGCAGGACCGGGCAATTGTCAGTTAAAGCGACGCAGTGCCAAATCGCAAAAAATGGCCCGATCATTGAGCAGCCATGGATGTGAACCTTCCCTCCACTGTTGGTGGTGTCAGCGGGGAGTGTAGATGAATTAAAAAAACATTTACACGTGCTTCTTAGTTAATTCTATGTACAGGGATATGGAAAATGGTAATGACACAAACACACACTCAGGTTAAACAGGATGAACTGGTTACTTTATTCAAACTTACTAACTATGTAACAATATTTATATATGTAAAGCATGGAAACCTTTGCATGTCCGTAGACTTTGCTCACTGAAATGAAAGGCGTGCATATAATCTTATGATTTCATTGAATTAGATCAATGGAAGGCCTCCTTTGTGGATACTTCTATTGTCCTGTTCAAATCCGATCTTTCGGCCTAAATATACACATAAAACATATTTATCACACAAGACACAGTGGCCAAAACACTAGGATAAGAAAAAGATGATTTAGGTCATAATTACCTTTTATTTTTGCCTTGGTTGTGTAGCGCACACTCCCTCTCCCCACTCCCCTCTATTAAAGTTTTCCAACTCGTCTCTGGTCTAGGGGTATGATAGGGGAGGGAGAGGGGTGAGCTACGCCAGGCTTCCACCACAGTTGTATATGTGGTCTTAGCAATGTCTCTTGTTACCTTCGGGTCTGTGCTGTGCATCAGATCCTCCCTCCAAGAGTCTCCTTTAAACCTCGTCTGCCAGAAATTGAGCCACACACCGTTAAAGTCCAACACTCCTTTATTTAGAACATAACATGGACTCCCTTGGCTATAGAACAGAAAAAGGAGGAGGTGTGTGTACGAATAGGCCCAGACACAAGTTCTATCACCCACTCTCCTCCCTGAGAGTGATCTATGGTCTCCGCACGAAGGAAATTCTCCTTCCGGACGGTCTCCGACAAGAGACTCACCCGGGTCTTCAGATGAGGAGCTCTTCCCGGTCCATTACGCCCACCTCGGATTCAGGCATCCATCCCCGGAGTGCCTTAGGATCCTTCCCTCGCGGAACTCAGTGTTGGGCACTGAGCTCCAGACCTCCATCCAAGTACCTCACCCCAGGACTAAAAGGTGCCTGGGATGGAACACGATCCCCGGGGTCCTCTAGGCCTAGGCCGCCTAGAGGACGGACACGAACCACCGTCCGCAAGCTGAAGGTGCCTGGGACGAAGACCCCGTGACCAAGATGGCCACCCCTTTATACCCTCTCCCAGCAAGCACGGCGGGTTCCCCGCCCCACCATACCGCTGCCGAGAGAGGCCAAAAAGGAAACTCAGCACACAGCGATATCCGTCCGTCAGCCCATGATGACAGCGCCACCCAGTGGACCGCCGGAATATACCACCGGTGTCACAGAAAGATTCAAAATTTTACCCCGGGAAAGTAAGTACCCGCTACAGTTGGTTATCTTAAAAATAAAATAAAAATGTTGTTATTAACCACTTCAGCCCCGGACCATTTCGCTGGTCAAAGACCAGGCCACTTTTTTGCGATTCAGCACTGCGTCGCTTTAACTAACAATTGCGCGGTCGTGCGATGTGGCTCCCAAACAAAATTGACGTCCTTTTTTCCCACAAATAGAGCTTTCTTTTGGGGGTATTTGATCACCTCTGCGGTTTAAATTTGTTGCGCTATAAACAAAAATAGAGCATAAATTTTGAAAAAAAATGCAATATTTTTTACTTTTTGCTATAATAAATATCCCCAAAAAATATATAAAAAAACATATTTTTTCCTCAGTTTAGGCCGATACATATTCTTCTACATATTTTTGGTAAAAAAAAATCGCAATAAGCGTTTATTTATTGGTTATAGCTTCTACAAAATAGGGGATAGTTTTATGGCATTTTTATTAATATTTTTTTTTTACTAGTAATGGCAGCGTTCATCGATTTTTATCGTGACTGCGACATTATGGCAGACACATCGGACACTTTTGACACCATTTTGGGACCATTGTCATTTTTACAGCGATCAGTGCTATAAAAATGCACTGATTACTGTGAAAATGACACTGGCAGTGAAGGGGTTAACCACTAGGTGGCGCTGTAGGGGTTAAGTGTGCCCTAGTGAGTGATTCTTACTGTAGGGTGGATGGGCTGTGTGTGACATGACGATTACACGGAGCGGAGATCGGTGTCATTGTCAATAGGCAGCGCGGGGAGATACTTGTTTACATTAGCATCTCCCTGCTCTATCTCTCTGTGAGACGATCGCGGGTATCCCTGCGGCGATCGAGTCCGCGGGACCCACGGTTGGGCTCACGGAACTTGCGGCAGGGTCGCGAGCGCGCCGCCGCCGGCGCGCGCATGACCACACGGCGGCATCTTAAAGGGGACGTACCTGTACACCCATATGCCTGTCCGTACCATTCTGTCGACGTAAATAGTCGTGCGGCGGTCCTTAAGTGGTTAAGCAAAACTTAGGTGGACATGGGTGAGGAGGGTAACATACACTCAGCTCCTTTTCTGATGCAGGTTCTTTATTGGTGCACTGTTTGTTTTCTGCACATAAGGCAAACACTGTAGTGCTTCCTGTATTGTATTATACAATAATACTCTAACGCTCAAAATACTACATGGAAAGAATCTGTATGAATTGACATTATCATTCCCTTGTGCACAAGGCAGAACGGTCTCTAAATACAGCCCAGACTAGTCTACATTATTGTTTTGTGTAACTGTAATATTTGTACATTAAATGTGTTCTAAGGCATGCTGGGAAAAGCCTGGGAGACCCTTTAATCTTGATGTATGCCATGCCTTAATCTATTTAGTTATCTCTCATGGTGTATCAACAAAGCAAGAAAGTTAACATTTTTTTTTTCCTTAGTAGTCTGCAAGTTTTGTAGTTGCTGAAATAATTCCAATGTGACAATTATTTTCAGTGTCCTCTGGTGGGCTCGTGCTGAACTTCCTGCTTACAATCAAGTCTTTGGCTCTAGCAGCAGAGCTGCTTTTAGATGTGTCAGTTGCCATCCAAGACTAATGAAAGATCTTGGTCCCAGAAACGTCTTCTATTATTAATGATTAGCATTGTATCACCCAAGGCTATGCCACTGCTGCCTCGTATTCACAAGCCGTTGGCATCTGACAGAGTCTACGCTGACTTATACAGCATTTCAGGAAAAAAAAACAAAAAAAAACAGTTTTCCTACTTTTTCCCTCAAGAGAAATACTTGAATGTGCAGCTTACAAGATTACCCCAAATGATATTTGACTGCTGTGCAGCACCATAAATAAAAGTGTATCTGCTGTTGGTCTGGGTTGTTTGAAGATTAATGCATCAGTTGCTAGATATTGCAGAGATTTAGACATGGGTTAATTAAACATTTACATATATGTGTGCAACAATATATTGTATGGTACAATAATATGCACTTTAATCAGAAACTGTGGGTGTTGTGTGTTTGCTTCTTCCATGTTAATTGGCACCATGCTGGCTTCTAGCCTAGGTATTTGGCTAGATTGAGCAGAATAGACATGGTGTTTTAAATATTTTAATTAGGACCAGCAGTTCCCGGTTCAGTCATTTTTCATTGGATTGTTTTTCATGCATGAATAAATTATCTAGCACGAAGGTGTTCTGCAGAAAGTAGTTGCCCTTTAGCCATAAAATGAGTCCTGCTCATTAATACTTTAATGAAATTAGCTATGAGCAAAATATTATTCCTTTTAACTATGCTCTAATTTCTTAATTTTAATTAGGCACATAATTGCAATATGCTGGAATTATCGTAATGGGTGGAATGCTAGACTTCTGTCACTGAGTGTATGGTTATGTCTGTTTTCTTGCTGTCCCCACAGAAACTGTTAAATATTCCTGCACTGACTTTCTTATCCTTTGCCTAATAGTTGGTGATGGTGAACAGTGACGTGTACATGTAAATGATCAAATCGAATTGTTATAAAATCATGGCAAAATGATATGCTGCTTCAGTGAAAACAAACTAAACTTGTCTCTAAGTGGTATCACATCTGCTGTAAGTATCTGTATCTAGGAGGAGAGACCTTTCTATTGATTTATTACCTCTTTGGTGTATTGATGAGGTCAGTAACATGCCTGGCTCCTAAGAGTCATTCTAAAATACATAGAGACATCACAAAGTTGTGGACACTAAGGGCTTGATTTGCTAAAGACAAATAATCTGCTCACTTTACAGGGGAATTTCCCCCAGAGCTTATACCCAATCACATGCAAGGAAAATAAAAACAGCATTTTTACTTGCACATGATTGGATGATGGAAGTCAGTACAGCTTCACCTCATTCACTAAGTTTTTGGGGCAAATTCCCTTTCAAGGTGTAACTTTCCCTGCTTAGTAAACAGTCTAATCAACCCCTAATTGCGCGTACACACACTCAGAATTTCCAATGGAAAAAATCCAACGGAATTTTTTCATCGGATATTCCGACTGTGTGTATGCCCCATCAGACTTTTTCCGTCTAAAATTTTGACGGACTTAGAAAGAGAACATTTCCGTTCATCTGGATGCAATTCCGACTAAAAAACATGCATGCTCAGAATCAAGTCGACGCATGCTCGGAAGCATTGAACTTAATTTTTCTCGGCTCGTTGTAGTGTTGTACGTCACTGCGTTCTTGACGGTCGGATTTTAGTGTGACCGTGTGTATGCAAGACAGCTTGAGCAGAACTCCGACGGGTTTTTCCGACGGTAAAACCGGACGTGTATACGAGGCATTCGAGATGTAGTGGCTCTATACTACTATGCACACTTATATATTCCTGAGTTCAGGTAAAGTCTGACTAGAGGTTTAATTTAACTTTAAATAGTTTGCTTGGACCAAGCTAGTATAAACAAATTATTTCCTTCACTAATAGATATGCCCACCGTTGGCGCTGTATAAAGTGTATGTAGCATCAGCTACATACATTATACAGCGATGTGTTATGGCAGAGCTACGTGGACTTCCCCTCCCATTCCTGGAAACATAATCAAGTCCTGCTGAGCACTGCTCAGCCATTCACCAGAATACAAGGCTTCCTCTGATTGGCTGAGGTAAAGATTAGGATGCCATCCCCCTACCTCTCCACCTCAGCTAATCAGTGGAAGCCTTGCATTAATTCATAAAAAGTTTCCTGTGAATAGGTTCTGTGACTGGATTTTCTTCTGGAAATAGAAGTCCCTGTACCGCTGCTGGAACACAGCTCTGCATAATGTGTGTAGCTGTACTAGCTGTACTACATACAGTTTATATAGCTCTAACAGCAGGCACTAGTGTTGGGCGAATTGTTTGGCCCAAGAAAAAGTTCAGCCCGAACATCGCCAGTTTGCCTAATCGGTAAACACCCAAATTTGCGGGGCGCTTGATGGGATGTTCGCCTACTGAGAACCCCGCAATGCACTATGTGCTGCACAGTGCATTCTAGGGCCCTAATTGGATTAAGCCTTGAACCTGACCGCCGTTAGTGTGTCTGCTTCTGAACAACCACGGAAGCAGGTGGGGGAGTAGGTCAAGAGAAGTTTAGTAATCCAGGCAAGGGCCAGGTATCAACGCATAAGAAATTTATAATTTGTTTCCATGGCAATTATATTTTAAGAAGATGATCAGGGGTACTTTTTTCATACTGTTTTAGGGCATTTTATCTCCATGTTCTTGTTATCTACACAGCAAGCAAAAGTGTTGGATTGCACCTAGATTGGGTTGAACCTAGGGACAACAGCAACATAGATGGATAGTTGCAGTGATAAACAAATCTGCCTGGTTTACATTCATACAGGGTTTATCAAACCTGAATTGTTGCAATGATTCCCATTGAAATCTGTCCATGAACAATATGATTTCCAATGGATCACATATCACATACTATGTCTGGTATATATAGTGCCAACTTGATAATTCTCCACTTACCAAAGCTTCCGTGACAAACTATCCATTATCCTGGCTTGGCTATGTAGCCACAATCCAAATTAATTTTCTTTCTAAGCTCCTACACTTATTTGAGTCCTTCCTTTTCCTGTTACAAAATAAATGTTGTACTAAATGCAGAAGATCTTAAACTTCATCTAGGCATCCTGCAAACTCAGGACAACTCATCTGTTTTTTACAAAATTAATGTCCAATACTCGAGTTACTACTTTGCTGCCCAAATCGCACAATTCACCCTTCTTCACACGCACACCGACATTACACTATAGGCAAGTTTGGAAGCATATGCTGTTTCCCCAATCAACATTGCTGGAATCTTGAATCAACACAGTGTTTTGAATGGTGGCATTCAGATAAATTTTATATAATCTAAAATTTATTCTGAATACATAGCTTTAAATCCTTTGAATCCCAGCAAAATATGCATGCTATTCCACCCTCTGAAATGTTCCAGGACTTGCAACTCAAAAACTAAATTTCCTCTCTTTTATGACATACAGACACTCCACTTAGAATTTTCCTTTGGACTGTGTCTGTAAAAATACCTAAAACTTATCTAGAATAATTACCCCTCTCTACCTTTCCATACCTCTTAGGCCTTTACAATACAAACAAGCCTTCACATTGCAGAAACAGTAGAAGGATTTTTTATTTATTTTTTAATCAACCAGCTAAGAATTTATCTGATAGCTGAGAATTATTACTTTCTCAGAAATAAAAAAAATATTAATGTGCTGGTATCTGGTACCAATTCCAGTACCTCGGGTGTTCCTTAGTTCTTCTCCCTGCTGTTTTAGGGCTTGCCCTGATCGCTTACCATGTTTGGTGGTCCTGCCCAATCAGCAACCAATTTTGGCAACATGTCTACTGTATAATATCTACCGTCTTGGGCTGCTTGTTAAACATGGACCCATGGGAAGCCCCTTGAAACACCACACTCCTGAACCAAAACTGAATCTTGCCTACTCACTCAAAGTTTCACAACAAATAAACAACCCTTGGCTAAAGCCTGGAAATCTTCTCTGTAGAAGCCTTTAAATCACAAATGCACATTTGCATGTCTTATAAAAAAAATGACTACTCTTCAACAAGATATTCTACCCAAATTTTATAAAATTTGGGACCCCTGGGTCACGTACTTTCTGCCTTCATTATTGAATCAATCCCTCTTATCAATCTGAACTCTTGAACTCTGGCAAAAAAAATAAAAAATTTAAAAATTAGCTTGGCTTACATACAGCAGTAGCAAACAAATCTGATTATTTCAGTTTATCAAAAAAAAAAAATGTTCTCAGTTCGACCAGAGAATAGAAATTGGTCAGAGGTTTGCTGAGGCTATCCCTGTTCTCTTTGATGGAAACTGTCCTGCCACTTGTAAATTTCGCACGGCTTTAACATCTGCGGGCTGGCTGGGCTGGCTGGCTCTTAATCATTTTATGAAAACCTGTCTTGTGTTTCTAAATTTCAGTTTTGCTTATTTGACGTGATTGTAGCCGTATTAGTGCAAAATTGAGTACTGTCCGTGATACTTTGTTTATTTGCACTAACATACAATTTTTCAGGACAAGCTTTCGGGTATGTCCCCTTCTTCAAGGTCCAAGCAGTACTCAGTTTTGCTTATTAAAATTGTGCTGCCACTGGACAATGTTTATTCAGCAGTTGTATCTCCATTGATTTGATGCCCTTTTTCTTTGTATTAAAACACTTGCCTGCGTCTCTATATTTTGGCCTGGTCTTGCTTATTAGAATTGTATTGCCTCTGGCAAATTGTACACTACTCCAACATTTTCAGGTAGATGCTTTTAATTCTTGTATGAAAACACCTGCCTGTGCATAGTGTTTCTACATTTCAGGCTAGTCATGCTCATTACAACTGTACCACTGTTGTCCAATGTTTACATAGCTGATCCATATCCCCTTTGGTTTGATTCTCTTACTTACTGTAGGAAAACACCTGATTGTGTCTCTACTAAAGTGTCAGCCCACAGATGTTAGAAGCATGTAAAATATAACAGCATCGGGAATTAAAAGTGTCCAATCAAAGAAGACATAGTTTAGCCTAAGTAAAAATTGGCCAGTGGCAAGCAAAACTAAGCCAAATGTACAGACAGGATGCACAGGTTAAAAGGGATTGTAAAGCTTAAAACTTTTTGCATTAAAATAACAAACATGTCATACTTACCTGCTCAGTACAATGGTTTTGCTCAGAGCAGCCCAATCCTCCTCTTGTTGGGTGCCCCGCTGGCACTCCAGGCTGTTCCCCCCTAAAAGCTGCTTCCTAGGGGGGCACTCGTACGTGCTTGATCCCGAGCCAGGTTGTTTGCTTCTCTCAGGGACACAGCCCAGCTTGGCACCACCCCCGCTCTCTGCTCACAGGTTTTGACGAATGGTTCCCATGGCTCTCAGCCCAATCTGTGAGAATGGGGAGAGGGAAAAAGAGCTGCTGCAGATGTGCACAGCGCTCGATCGAGATTTGGCTCAGGTGAATATTTGGGGTGGAGAGTGGAGCTGCTATTAAAAGGTTTTTTAACCTTAAAAAATTGTTTACCCCTATCTGACCCTGGTATGGAGAACGCTGGACACCTACCTATCCAATGCCATATCCGTGCACCCCTCGGTCACTAGCCTTCCATGTACCTCCTCCTCTCCTGCTCTCCCCCCCTTGCCTCTTTCTCTATTTCCTCCTTTTTTTTATTATTACATCTGTATTTGATGCAGGCACAAACCCCACAGGCATTTAATATGCTGTTCCTCGGCTGGGCTTCTGTTGTTTTATTTTTTTCTCTTTTTCTCCACGAAATTGATCACTTGAGCCAGATTAGAATTTATTTTTCTCTCCTACCTGGCCTCCAAGGGTAGCTTGTTTTTAAAGCTTCTAGCAGTGATGGTCCAGAGCTCTGTTTTACAAGTGCCTGACTCCCTGACCACATCTCTGCAAAAAAAAATTCTGATGCACATAATGTTTTTTTATTCTTTGGGTGACCGGACCTGGCTACTTCCTGCACAGCTTGATCCCGGACGGGGTTCGGGAGGTGAAGGTGACAGAAACCACTAGATAACCCATTGTTAATGTGTGAACTGTACTGTCACATTCTATTGGTCAGTGTCTTTTGTACACTAAATAGTTCTGGACTTTGTTGTTTGTCCATTCTTGTACTATTGCAAATTTTCAATAAAAATAAATAAAAAAAGAATAAAAAATAGTTTACCTTTACAACCACTTTCAGAAAAAGATATCCAAGGTTGCCATATTAGGAGGAATTTTGAATAAGAATTAGCTGAGATAACTGTAAATTTCTCTTTGATCATTGTTCCAGTGAGCCAATTTTAAATGGCTTTAAAACTTATTGGTGTTTCCCAAACTTTGTTAATAGTTTATTTTGTAGCAGTGAAAATATGGAGGACTAGTGCACATTCAGAATGGAATAGAGTAGGAAGGGGTTTATGAGTTAATTCTTCATGTACGTCCTTACAAGGTTTGTGTGATTTAAAATCCGAATGAGGCTGTAACCCTGTCTACAAAGTCTATTCACAATAGGGCAGCTCAAAAAAATATGCACCATTGTGCCTGGGTGAAGGTATCAAAGCAGGTAGAAGGATAGATGGAAGAAAAATGTGCCAATCAAATAGGAATGTAATGTAATTTCTGTTATAAAAACTCTGCTTTGGAGGTGTAAATTAGGGATATGAGATCAGAAGTATGAGGGTCAGATCAGCATTTACTTTAGAAAGGGAGGAGTAGGTAAGTAGCTGGTTGAACATGGAGTAAGTTAAGTATATAATGCCTACTGAAAATGCTGAGTCAAGAGGATGTCATGCAACTTCCAAAGCTGCTGGAAGGTTTTAATATCCTTAGCAGAGAGCAGGAAGTAGATATTGTAAAAACTGTGTTCTTGCAACCACTTAAGTTAAGAAGAATGTTCCATACTATAATTAAACAGTGGGTCATGGAGAATTTTAAAAAGAGGGAGGTAAAAAGACAAAAGGCCCCTTGAAAATTTGACTGAATCTCAAAGACAGAAGGCTAGGGTGGGATTTAAAGTTTTCGTAATAGAAGATAGAAGGAGCCAAGGGATGGATGCTATTGGTATCAGGCGACACTCTATCACTTCCAGGAAAGTCCATGGAGGAAGATCATTAGTGACGTGAAGGTGAGAAGGTGAGGGCAATGTTTATGACTAGATAGTATTGATAGATAATGGGTACAGCTAGGCCCCCAAAAGTTTTGAAGTGACCAACATATACTTTAATATTCTTGGCCTGGATTTACTTCAGATAAACTGAAGCAAGCAACTTGTGTTGTTGTATTCAGAGAATATAGACTGGGATAGCAACCGTGAGGATTCAGAACACATATAGCAATTGGGGGAGATATATCATTTTGATGGCATGTTTGCTGGCCATTGCCCAACCATTCAATTTGAAAGAGTTTCAGGATTCAAGGAGGGAATTTAAATGTCTAAAGCTGGGCTGTGCCTGTCAATTGCTTCCTCTAAAAAACAGTCTAGCCATAGGAAACACAGGCTAGATGCTCCTCTGCTAACACCATAGTGTTAAAGATACGTAAAACATTTATAAGCTTACTGATTTCTCCTCCTAAATTGCACAAGTGTTCAACTTGCTAAAGATTAATATATCTCTTTCTAGTGACAGATGATGGGAAATCTGCCTGTCCTCACTTGAATGCCCCCTACCAACTAACAGGTGCAGATGCTGTGCTGTGAAAAGTTCATTCTCTTTTCTCTTAGCAAAGTAAATGATTTAGCAATTGATCACACAGACATTGTTCAACATGTTTGAAAATCCCTGCATACAATTAGTATTTGGACTGTATTTAGACATTGTGCTGAACTAGGCCTTCCTAAATAATGATGCGGTTTTGTACAAGCTCTGATCCATGTCATGTGATTATTCCTGTAAAGGCTGCCAGCTAACTCTACTGCTTTGGGCACTCACCCACAAGTGTCTTTTGTAAAAATACAACCTTGCCCAATTGCTGTTCACATGGGATTGTACCACCCCAATACCACCCACATAGTCACAATAGCATCATTCACAATAATAACCAGGCAACAGAAGTGTGGAAATTTATGGCTACAGTTACCTTATTTGGGTTTAAAACCAAATATGACAACCCTTAACTCTTATTATACCAAACACACGGACCACTTCCACCGTTAAAACTTTAACCAAACCACCTGCTTAGTCTTTCAGGACTCAAGCACCAAATATCGGTATCAACCACCAGGTACCACTAAATACGGATGACAAGACCCCAATAATGTAACAGCAAAGGGAGGGGAGGAAGGAAAATAACAGTTTGATGGAGGAGCCAAACTCGTGCACAAGACCATAGATCTTGAAACTTATAAAATAAATACAAAAACTTGTATCCCATTGGTTGATTAATTGACCTTAAAATTTCAGCTACCATCTTTTTTTTTTTTTTTTAAGTCTGCACAGGATCAAAGCAGTGAGGGATAGCTGTTTTCTTGGACTTCTTATCAGTTACCAGGATGTGAAAGGGGAAAGAGACCACAGTAATTAAATAATATATAATATATAAAACCAGTTTAATCAAAACACTTAACCATAAAGACAATACAGAAAGGAAAGTAGGGGTTGGTTGCAGAGGGTGACAAGTTCCATTTTTTGAGCTGTGAAGACCCTCCTCATTTCTTTTAAGATCACATGCACACCAGAAGCACACAGCAACATTTAGTTACAATTTGTAAATTTTCAGGTTAGTGCTGCCTGCAGTGCCAACTATGAACTTATTAGTAAAAAACTGTGGAGAAATCAGGTATTTGTTTTCTCCACTGGCAAAATATCGGACTTTACAGGTACAATATAGAGTGAACAAAACTCATTATAAAACCATATAATTGTTGGGACCTCTTCAAAAGGCTATCCAACCCATATTAATCATACAGAGACACAGGGGCATGTTGACGTAGAAACATGTTGACATGAGCATGTTGAGATAGAAACATGTTGATGCAGCACATAAAAAGGATTGTTCAATATTTCCATAAGATGGAACTGTAAAATTGTTGAACATTTATTATTGATTTGTCAGGGATCCAATCTCAACTCTGGTGCGGTGTCCATATAATAGTTTTTTATGATTTTAATGCGGTATAGTACATCTGTTTTAAGGAACATATTATTAACATGGTATTGTTTTATAATGAGCTTTGTTCACTCTATATTGTACCTGTAAAGTCTGATTGTCTTGAGGAGTAACATATCTGTTTTCACCACTGTTTTCTGTTAATAGATTTGTTTAGGATGTGGTACAGTGGGAGTTTGTAATAGTGTGAACTTACTGCCTTGGGCACAGGCTCACAAGTGCTTTAAAGAAAAATGCGACCCTTTCAATATAGTTTACATATGCCACAATGGTTGCTATGGTTGATCATGGCTATATAAAAAGGAAAAATTGTTTCGCATTTCCTGGAGTGTAAGGAGACTCCTGACCCCTCTCAAGATCACATGCACATCAGAAGCGGACAGAAGAGTGGAAAAAATGGGAAAACTGTAATATGATTTATACATATTGACGCTTAGTGCTGTCTGCTAACCCTACTGCCCTGGTCTTAGCCCATAGACCAATTACTGAAAGAAATGTTCACATACAGTGGTTACTGTTATTGGGCTGTGTATAGCTATCCCTATTTTAAAACCCAAAGGAAAAGTGTCCCTAATTTAAAAGCCCTCTGAAACTGCAAAGATGCATGAATTTCAATTCATTGTCACTAACTAACAGTTGTGGCAGATAATACACTTAATAAGAATCAATTACAGGTCCTTTTTATTTCAGTTGCATGGAACAATGCTTGAGGGATATGCAAGATTATGCTTTTAAACCATTAATTTCTTCTGATTATCATACTGCCTTCCTCATGCTAATTGCTAAATCCTTTGGGGCCTCACTAACATGAGATACAACCTAGAATACACAACAAAATCTAAAGTCAGCAATGGGGGTTCGTCTAACAGCTTTTACTCTCAATTTTATGGATACATTAAGGTATAACTGGAGTACATTGCAGATGAGGCATGATTTAATAAAATAAAATGTTCATATTTGATAGTGGAATGGGACACATTCTGCTAGCCATTTTCAGCATGGGGCTTCTGTGCATTTTTAATCAGTCCTAAAACTAATTTTTTTTCTTTAAGATAAGTTAATTGTTTTTTAGATACTTCACTGGGAGATATATTATGCAATCAATGATACAGCAAAATGCAGCACTTTTTCTATAGTATATTTAAGGTTTTTCTTACATTAAAGTTAAAGGGGTTGTAAGGGTTTGTTTTTTATTTTCTAAATTGGTTCCTTTAAGCTAGTGCATTGTTGGTTCACTTACCTTTTCCTTCAATTTCCCTTCTAAATGTTTTTTTTCTTTGTCTGAATTTCTCACTTCCTGTTTCTCCTCAGTAAACTTCACACCATCATCCGAGTGGTGTGGAGTCAGCCGTAACAGATTACTGAAAAGTTTACTGAGGAGGAAGAGGAAGTGAGAAATTCAGACAAAGAAAACAAAGAAAAAAAACATTTAGAAGGGAAATCAAAGGAAAAGGTAAGTGAACCAACAATGCACTAGCTTAAAGGAACCTATTTAGAAAATAAAAAACAAACCTTTACAACCCCTTTAATGTTCTTATATTAATGTAAATGAAATCACAAACACGTATTATGTATTTTTACTTTTTATCAATATGTACCATACATGGGGCAACCTTTTTTTGTGCATGCTGTGCTTTCTGCTTAATAGTACAACACTAATCGTAAAGTAGATCTTCAGCCCCCCCATTTGTTCTTTCTATAATCCCCTGCTTACCGGGAGGTGGGTTGAGTCACATTGCTGTGGCATGCAGAGCGGGCCGTAAATGTGATCTGAGCTGCGCATGTGCGGCTCAGATCATATTACCCACTGACAGGCAAGGAGGACATGTATGACATTAGAGACTTCTAGGGTCTCTGTTATAAAAAGCCTTCCTGTCAGTAAATTTGTACATTGCTGACTTTACTACCACTTTAACCTTACCAACTATGTAACTATATGCAATTTAAAAAAAAAAAGAGCTTTACCATTCTGTAATATCTTGGTATAAAAAAAATGAACACTTAGCTGCATCAATAAAAACATGTGTATATACTTACAAACATAGCGGCCACAAACATAGGCTTCCAATTTGACAGTAATAGCGTATGCAAAATATGAAGTGAATAAACCCATGTGCGTCAACGCGTTTTTGCAGGTCAGCTTTTTCAGGACACACAAGAGTAAAGAAACGAGATTCACTACATAAACGAAAGATGCAATTGCTTTACCTCTTTTGTTTATGTAGTGAATCTCGTTTCTTTTCAGCCTTACTGTCTTACCCAACCTTCTGTACCCAGCCTTAAAGTGAGCGTGAAGTTTTTTTAAATTAAAATAAAGATGTAATACTTACCTGCTGTGTGCTATGGTTTTGCGCAGAGCAGTCCCAATCCTTTTCTGGGGTCCTCTGCCAGCGCTCTTGGCTCCTCCTCCCTTCCTAGTGCCCCAATAGCAAGCTGCTCGTTAAGGGGGCGCTCATGTGGGTTCTATCCCAAGTCAGGCTCTGTGCATCTATTGACACACACATCATGGCTCGGCCCCCACTCCCACCCCCCACTTCCTCCTCAGAGTATTTGATTGACAGCAGCAGGAGCCAATGGTTCAAACTTCTGTATCTGAGTCCTGTGAGGAGAGAGAGAGCAGCGCTGCTGGTCTTGGGCACAACGCTGGATCGAGATTGAACTCAGATAAATATTTAGAGGGGGCTGATCATGGAAGGTTGTTTACCTTAATGCAGAGAATGTATTAAGGTAAAACATATTTAGCCTTTACAACCACTTTAAAGCAGGACATACAGAATAGGTTTAAGGGATTATAAATGCTATTTTTTTTTATTTAATGTCAGACATGATACACTTTCCTGGTCTGTGCAATGGTTTTGCACAAAGCAGCCCAGGTCCTTTTCTTCTCGAGTCCCCCATTGGTGCTCCTAGCTCTAACTGCTTGATGAGGGGGTGCTTGTGTTGTCTCGCCCCCCATCTCCACTCTGTGTGTCTATTTACATACATCGTGTGGCTTGGCCCCACCCCCGCTTCCTCCTCACAGGCTGTGATTGACAGTAGCAGAAGACAATGGCTCTTGCTGCTGTCTTTGGGCCAATGAGGGGGGATAGAGCCGCTACTCTCATGCACATTACTAGATCAGGATCTGGCTCAGATAAGTATAATGAGGGGCCTGCATGCAGAAAGTTTTTTTTACCTTAAAGGAGTTGTAAAGGCAGAAGGTTTTTTATTTTAATGCATTATATGCATTACCTTATATACTCGAGTATAAGCCGACCCGAATATGAGCCGAGGCACCTAATTTTACCACAAAAAAATGGGAAGACTTATTGACTCGAGTATAAGCCTAGGGTGTCCATCTGCATGCCTCACTGTGCCTCACTTTGCCTCACTGTGTCCATGTGCATGCCTCACTGTGTGTGTCCATGCCTCACTGTGCCCATGCCTCACTGTGTCCATGTGCATGCCTCACTTTGCCTCACTGTGTCCATGTGCATGCCTCACTGTGCTTCACTGTGTCCATGTGCATGCCTCACTGTGCCTCACTGTGCCCATGCCTCACTGTGCCCATGCCTCACTATGTCCATGCCTCACTGTGCCCAATCTCCCTACCTGATCTCCGACGCTGTGTGACTAGACTGACGTTTAACAGTCTTTGGAGTCTTTGGAAGGGGTGCCTGGCTTTGAAAAATCGTTGCTCCCCATCCATAGGTCACCCAGACAACAAACTTTGCACACTTGTAGAGGAAGAGTGGGGCTACATGTGTGCCAAGTTTGCCGGGATCAGGCGCACAAAGGTGACGATGGACACAAACTCGAGTATAAGCCGAGGGGGGCATTTTCAGCACAAAAAAAATGTGTGAAAAACTCGGCTTATACTCTAGTATATACGGTAAGTTAAAAAAAACTTCTGTGTGCAGCAGCCACCCCAGCACCCCTAATACTTACCTGAGCCCCATCTCTATCCAACAATGTCTATGAGTCCCTCGGCTGTCTCAGACATCTGAGATTCTCCCTCTTGATTGGCTGAGATATAGCAGTGGCGCCATTGGCTCTCGCTGCTGTCAATCAAAATCAGTTAACCAATAAGGAGAGAGAGGGGATGGGGCTGAACCGCAGCTCCATGTCTGAATGGACACACTGAGCTGCTTGCTGTGGGGGCACTCAACAGGAAGGAGGGGCCAGGAGCAGCGAAGATGGACCTTAGAAGAGGAGGATCTGGGCTGCTCTGCAAATCCACTGCACAGAGGAGGTAAGTATAACATGTTTGTTTTTTGTTTTTGTTTTTTAAAACGAGACTTTACAATCACTTTAATGCAGAGAATGCATTAGGCTAAAAAAGCCTCTGCCTTTAGAACAACTCATTTGGCACTGACAAAAGATACAGACTTAGCAGCAAAAACTAATTACAGGGACACTAAATTCTGGTTTACCAAAAAATACAATTTAAGTATGTATTCTTAATATTGTGCTCAGCCTCCTCAAAAATCTTCAAATTCCTTTTTTTTTTCTGCTGGGATCCAACTTCCTATTAGAGAGTGGCTATGTTCATTCTCCATGGTATTACTGTATATAGGAATGTAGACACCCTCTCTTGCTCACTCCCAAGATAAACTAGGGGCTACGGACTAGGCACTATGGGATTTGTAGTGTGCATAGATCAGTGCACATGACTAACGTGCTTGTTCCAAACAAATAGAAGTGAGAGGGGAAAGGAAAGGTTCAGGAGCTCACAGAGAACATTACCAGGAGACACAAAAGCACAGAAATTATTTAATGAAAAATAGAATATAAGCCAATTAAATAGTGGATGTGTTTGGATTAGTTTTGGAGAATAAATATATTGTTTAGTGTAACTTTAACAGTCTTACACATATTACTTTAAGTGTTCTGTATAAACAAAGAGCCACATAGTAAAAAAAAAAAAAAAAAAAAAAATCCTTCATGTACACATTAAAACCCTGTGTAATTAGCGCACTCATATATTTCAGATAATGATGAATACTCTTGTTATAAATTTAGTAAAATCAGGATAGTGCATACTACTGAAAATTATGCTTGATCACTTTGTCTAGACTTACAAACATGTTGTATGTATTTTAATTTGAAGAAGAAAGGCCATTAAAAAGAAACTGAACGTATTCCTATAGGAATATTTTACAAGATTTTTAGTCCCTGAGGACATGTCAAACCTATCTTAATTATGATTAATAGCTTGCTACATTGTAATTCTTTACTCATTTCCAACATTTTTATCTTGACAGTGTTTCAAAGAAGGAAACAAGCAGCTTTTTGAGCTTACTAAGAAACTGTTTGATTAAAACAGGTTCTAGTTCTTAAATAATCAGTTTTATTATCTTGCGTAAAGTGTCTCTCTCCTATGTTTACATGAGAAGAATCCATTAAGAGACTATAATGCTGAGGCTAGTGCCCCCTCTGGTGGATTCTGCATGGAAATATGAAAGAAGTGGTGAGATTACCCAACTAGGGTCACAGCCATCATTAAAGAGTTGATTAAGGAGTAAACCTTACCTTTCTCTATCCAAAAGTAAAGAAATTTAAGAAGTTTAACTTTAGAGAAGAACAAAATAATATGCTACTTAATGATATTTGGCAAACACTGGAATTGTGTTTATATATATAGATATATAGATATATATATATATCTATCTATCTATCTATATATATATATATATATATATATATATCTATCTATATATATATATATATATATATATATATATATATATATATATATATATATATATATATATATATTTACTGTATATATATCCCAGTGCACTATGGGGGTGATTTACTTAGACAAATAGACTGTTCACTTTGCAAGGGAACTTTTCCCAGTGCTTAGTGAATAAGGTGAAGCTTTCCTGACTTCCATCGTCCAATCACATCAAGCAAAAAAGCTTCTTTTTTTTTCCATGTGATTGGGCATTCTTTGCAAAGTGAAACTACCCACATTCTCTGAGAAAATTCCCATACAAAGTATAACTTCCCTTACCCGTTTGCCTGTTTGAGCACCCCCTCCCCCCCTGAACCAAATTAGGCCACATGCCCCCAACATGAGGGAGTGGATGCTTTGGGGCAGGGAGGCTCTGCCCCCCCACACCAAAGCACCTTGCCCCCATGTTGATGGGGACAAGGGCCTCATTCCCACAACTGTGGCGTGTGGTTGTAGGGGTTTGTCGACAGGGGACATATCAGAATCTGGAAGCCCCCTTTAACAAGGGCCCCCCAGATCCCTGCCCCCCTATGTGAATGAGCATTGGGTACATAGTACCCCTATCCATTCACTAGAAAAGTGTAAAATTAAAAAAAAAAAACAGAGACAAGTTTTTGACAATTCCTTTATTAAAAAATAAAAAATAGAGTCCCTTGATGTAAATCCATCTTCAATCACGTCGCCCACCGAACCAAAAAATCTAAAAAATCTAAAACGCTTTAGCCTCCTGGGAGGCCTCCCGCCGAATGCCTGCTCTATGCTTTGACATTTCTTATATAGGTAAGGGGCGGAGCCACCTGGGTATGACACTCGGTGGCCCTGCCCCTTCTTACGTCACAGACCCAGCATGCACCAGTCCGTGATGTCAAAAGGGGGCGGTGCCACTGGGTGACGTACCCAGGTGGCCCCACCCCTTACCTATATAAGAAATGTCAAAGCGCAGAGGAGGTATTTGGCAGGGGGTCTCCCAGGAGGCGGGAGCGTTTTTTATTCTTTTTTTTTCGGGTTGACGGGCGGCGTGATTGACAATGAATTTGCATTGAGGGACAAATTGTCAAAAACTTGTCTCTTGTTTTTATTACTTTTTATACACTTTTTTGGTGAATGGGTAGGGTTGCTATGTACCCAATACTCATTCACATGGGGGGGGGAGCGGGATCTTGGGGCCCGCTTCTTAAAGGGGGCTTCCAGATTCTTATAAACTTTCTTCACACAGAATTTGAATCGGTTCATTGTTTTTTGACTGATCCAAATTCTAATTGTAAAAGTTGGAATTCATTCAAAAATTTATAAAAGAAACAAATTTTAACAAAAACAATTTTTTTTTAACGAAAACTAAGCAAAACCAAATTAATTCTGAAACCAATCTAAACTAATTTCATAATGAAACAAAATTAGTAACATAACAAATCTATCCGAAACTAAACTAAACACATTTTTTAATTCTGTACATGTCTATTCTGCAGTGCAGCAGATGCCGAGCCACCAGACCGGACGGGTGCCCCGGCGCGCCAGAGATAACACAGGCTGTAAACTGTCCAGAAGTCAGGAGAGAGTCACGGAGGGCTGGAGTGGGCCGCGAACCCTGGGGTAGCCATGACCACGCGTTTTGTGCACATGAGCTTTATCAAGTCACAGGTTTAAAGGCAAGAATAATTTAAAAACTGTTAAACAGGTGGGGGGGACTAAGAGCGAAAATAATGAAGAGCAGGATCTCCCACCATCGCCACTATAAGCAGACAACCAAAAAACAATACAATTCATTAATTATTCCCAAAAAATTGCAAATGAATAACATTAACCTTTCCCTATGCTATCCAAAAAACTTCAAAATTATTTATTTGGCTGGAGTTACACTTAAAAAATTTACCTGATCCAACGTACATACACATTTAACTTAAAGTTATTATAAAGTCAATTTTTTTTCCCTATAAAAATAACAAACACATGTTATACTTACCTGCTCTGTTGCAGTTTTGCACAGAGCAGCCCCGATCCTCCTCTTCTCGCGTCCCTCTTCGGCTCTCCTGGCCCCTCCCTCCTGTTGAGTTCCCCCACAGCAAGCAGCTTGCTATGGGGGCTCCCGAGCCGAGTAACAGCTCCCTGTGTCCATTCAGACATGGAGCCCCAACTTGGTCCCGCCCCCTCTCTCCCCTGATTAGCTGCCTGACTTTGATTGACAGCAGTGGGGGCCAATGGTGCCACTGCTGCATCTCAGCCAATCAGGAGGGAGAATCTCAAATGGCTGAGACACTCGTGGACATCGCTGGACAGAGAGGAACCTTAGGCTGCTACACCCAGAAGGCTTTTTATCTTAATGCATAGAATGCATTAAGATAAAAAAACTTCTGACTTTACAACCCCTTTGAGAGCAAACCTACAGGCAAACCTGGGGACTGTCTGTATACTGTATTATGATGCCACCTAGTGGTCAAGTGTATAAACTTTTCCTAAGCATACCTGTTACTGAGACAGCTTCCTTGACTGCTATTCTATATTTCACACTATTGCATACCTTCCTACTATTCCATATTTGTTGTCCATTTACCCTGTGTTCATTCAGTAAATATCAAAATACTCATTACTGTTTGCCTCATCATTTAGTTGATACAATTACATAACAGTTTGACTTGCTAGGTTTAAAAAAAGGACACAGAATTATAATATGCATAACAAATATATTTACCTGACAAAAAAAATTTGAAAAATTATAATTTTTTTTGCATGTGGTAATGAGTTATGGTGACATTCATTTTCATGGGGTACATGTAAGCATTTCCAGTTCACAGCTGCATTAAGGTGCACAATGCACAATGTGTGTTGTGATGCAAAGAATGCAGCAGAACATATTTTTTAGTGTGTTAAGATGCATTACAGACCACTAATTTTCAGCGCGTCTGAACCTAAAAAAATGTTTGTGCTGGTGGACACTGTGTTGTGGTATAAATAGGCCTTTAGAATTAACTCAGTAGGCCACAGACATCAAAGAAACTTAAAACTGAGTTACTCGGCTGTGTTAGAATGTTAGTTGATGAATACGTTTTGTGACTGTCTCTCATTAAATTATATCGATTTCTTCATACCAATTTCCCTGTCATGAAAATCTTTAACATATAACCAAAACTGGTGTCTGACAGGAGGAAGTATGTATACATTTATTGCTCCTGCATGTAAGGGACCACACACAAAAACCATTGTATTCCTCCTAATATATAAGAAATACAAATTTCAAAGTGTGCAAATTGCTGTATGGTCTTTGTTAGGTTTGAACTTGACCTTCGTCATGACCCTCCTTTGTCCTTAAAAATCCTGTGGCTTCTGTGTCTGTGGCTTACCAGACTCTAGTATTTTTTTCCTCATTGGCTTTAGCCTTATTACATTACCTGATTGTAATTTTGTCCTTAGTTTTCCATACTCGACCCTGCCTTTGGTTCTCATCAGGAAAGATAGCTTTGTCCTGTCTGTGATTCTTCTTCATTTCTTCATCTGTTTGCATCTAGTAGTTGCCAGCAGAGCAATGCTGTGGTCTGTGACCTGGCATAAAACATATACCTAAAGAAGTTCTTCACCCAATTTGAAAAAATGTAAAGTCAGCAGCTACAAATACTGTACCTGCTGACTTTTAATAAAAGGACACTCACCTGTCCAGGGATCCAGCACCATCCTCACCCGTGCCGATTATTCACCGGTCTTTGGGTTTCCGGCACCAGCATGTTTACTGTGGAAAGCCAGATGTGATTCCTTGTGGCTTCACAGCTAGCTTCCCACTGCACATGCACAAGCTACACATAGAAGTCAGAGGTCCCAGAAGGTTGAGGGGCAGGAAGGAAGGGGGGGGGGAACTTCCAGTTGAATCACCATGGCTTTCTGCCCAGAACTGTTCAAAACCAGGTACCCGCTCCCTCCACCCAAAAAAAGGGCTAAAAGTAGAAGGGAAAGGAGGGCATAAAGCAAAACTTCCACTTTGCGATGAAGTTTTGCTTTAAGGTAATGGCAAACACCAAATTGTCCATCTTCTCATCACCCAAGTGAAATCCATACCGATTATTGTTGACATCTGAACTGGTACAGTTCCTGCTATGGTCAACCTGTCTAGTGATCTAGAATTGATCTAGCAGTCTTTAGTCAAGAATTCTTGGTGCGCCCAGTTTCACTTCTTTACTTTCTGTACTGGACTCCTGTATCAACTTTAGATGTGTGATACAGTATTAGGTTGTGCTACACAGACTGGCTCATTTTTCAGCAGCCAAAGCTTTAGCTTTGCTCTTTGCACTGCCTTACTGTAAAGCTATGATTACCTTAACAGCAAATATTGTCTAACTTAACACTGCGTTCAATTTGACTGGTACAAGAACATTTATATTTACTTTTAATATAGACAATATTGTAGGGATTTCCCATACATGGAGTTCATTATCTCCATTCACCAGTGAACATTCTAAATACATGGGTGAACCTATTTCACACTACACAGTCATTTTATGCTGCATTGTGTTAGTCTACACACAAGTTAAGCGCGATAGCTAGAACATTGCCATATGATGTCTTTCCATAGCTTGAGGGAGGAGACCAGATGTTTCATAGTGAGACATCTGGCTTAGAATTTAAGATGAAAAATACAAACATGATAAGCAATGCTAAGTAATCAGGAGGTGGGGATTGCACATATGCTTTACTAGTTGTATAGACCAAAATCCACTTTTTTTCAGAGGCTGTAAAATGTCAATTATTTTAATGCAGGCAATTAAGAAATTGTTCATTATGTTCCAGAATTCAGTGAACTTTGGCTGTTTCTTTTCTGGGGTAATAGTCTAAAAATGAAAATGTGTAGATAGTCACAATATCATGTATGTGGACATGCTGGTAAGCAGGCCAATGTGCATAACAAGTACAGTAGAAGCAAGACATTAAACCTTTCTGGTGCACTGAAAGATTCTGCACACAAGGTATATGAAAGCAAAACTATCCCAAGGACATCTGCAGTCCACCAATAAGAACAAAACACCACTGAAATGATCAGTATCTAGTTTCATTTTAATGATGCTTAATTAAAGTGATTGTAAAGTCTTGTTTTTTGTCCTATAAAAATAACAAATAATTATACTTACCTGCTTTCTGTAATGGTTTTTCAAAGAGCAGACTGGATCCTCCTCTTCTCTGGTCCCTCTTCTGTGATCCTGACCCCTCCCTCCTTTTTAGCGCCCCCACAGCAAGCAGCTTGCTATGGAGGCACCCGAGCTGAGTCACAGCTCTTTGTGTCCATTCAGACATGGAGCCCCAACCCGGCCCGACTAGCTGACTTTAATTGACAGCAGCAGCAGCCAATGGTGCCCCTGCTGTGCTTGAGCCAATCAGGGGGGAGAATCTCGGATGACTGAGACACTCGTGGACATCGCTAAACAGAGAGGGACCTCAGGTAAGTGTTAGGAGGGCTGAGGGGGGCTGCTGCACACAGAAGGCTTTTTATTTTAATGCATAGAATGTATTAAGATAAAAAAACCTTCTGTCGTTACAACCACTTTAAAGTGGTTGTTAACCCACTGTAGGAACTTTATATAATTCTCCTCGTCTTCTAACGATAGGCGCTCCTGTGTCTGTGTTTTATTCTAAAAAATGACAATTAAACGTCATTTCAGAGCACCGATCAACGCTCACGTGACCGTCCGGAGAGGAGGAGAGAGCCGGGCGGTCACATGAGCGTCGATCGGCGCTCTGAAATTAGGTATAATCTTATTTTTTTTTAATAAAACACAAAGACAGGAGCACCTATCGTTAGGAGACAAGGAGGATTATATATGATATGAAAGGTTATTTCAGCAGCAGGAGGGGAGGGGTTGGCCCTGACACAGGAGCCGACAGGTAGGGAGGGAGGGGGTAGAGGAGGATAGGAGAGACAGGAGAGTTGCGGATGACAGAGGCATGTAAACTGACCACGGTGTCAGGGCTCAGCAGCCATGATAAACCGTGCTCAGTTTACAGAAGGGAGGGCATAGACAGACAGGATCAGCCAGGTATTTCAGGTGATAAAGGGGGCCAAATTACACAGCACAAGCACTGTGCTGTATAACAGGGAATAGGATCCACATCTTTTTTTTTTTTTTTTAGGATAAAAAACACTTTAAGTATGAGCATAACCACTCTAAACAATGATTTTGTTATGATGCTCTCAGAATTGCTGCCAGGACTTCCAATAGTACTTCATATGCTCTGACCAAAAGATGGGTATTGAAGCTCCAGTCTTTGAAGTCACTGGTGATGTGTCTTATCACCAGTTACCCCTGTGCAAAAATATATAACACTTAAACAGGGTATAAACATAAAGTTTTATTTTTTTCTTGTTTAACCTGCGGGTTGAACAACAAAAAAGAGAGATCCCTGCATCCATGCAAGCAATGTGGATGCAGGGATCTCCCGCCTGTGCTATTTTATTCTGACAGGAAAGCCCCCCCCCCCCTCCTTGTAAGAATACACTGATCAGCGCTGCAGCCAATGATCGAGTGCTGGTTTTAAAACAAGTTCATTTGACAGAAGCTAGTCTAATTATTGGCTTCTGTTGAACAGACAGGGATACAAACTCATCAAAATTAGGCTGGTTCCCGCTGAACTGGCCAAAATTTTGGTGCACCTATACCCAACTTGTCAGATTGTCTGACTATTGTCAACCTGGATTGACCTGATTTCTCTTGATTGCCACCTGCCTTCAACCCCTGCTTGGACCTGACTACTTTTACATTTGCAGCTTGATAAGACCCGTGTCTCGATCTGACTACTCTCTTGCTTAGTATATGCCTTCGCCTCTGTCTGGACCTGACTATTCTCCTGCCGGCTGCCTGGTGTACAGTCTCCAAACCAGAGCCATTTTGTTCCTGATATCCCCTTGGTGGGGTGATCCTGAGGGCCACAATCTGATCACAATCAGGGATGAGCCAAACAAAGCTGAATTTGGTTCAAGGTGGGTTCGGGTTCTGAATCCAAACTCCACTGAAGTCAATGGGAGCCAAATGTTAAAAAGACAGTGATGACCATTTTCTAGGCTAGCAGACATGGGATTGTCATCAAATGGCATGATATGACATGGGGAGGACATGATATGATATGACATTGGTAAGGAGATGTAATTATGAATATTGCTTTAAGTAAAACTGCAAAATTCCTTTAAATAGCATGCCTTGGGGATGCGCTGAACCTGTCTGTAAAGTTTTCTGTCAATGCATACAACCTACTACAGCAATACTGACATTTACAAAGAAATAAAATATTGTGTAAATACTTCTGTTTCTAAACAAAGCAGATTTGATACATTTCAAATTTCAGACCAGATTTTAAGGTGAAACCCTATGCAAAGAAGCGAAAAAAGTGAGGTCCCAATCAAAGTCCTTACAAGACCATTATCAGGGCATGGAGCATGGCAGGTCAAGAAAAGGGATGAGGAATGAGCAGCTCCTCCCTCCTGAACCATACTAGACCACATGCCTTCGGCATGTAGAGAGGACCCTTGCCAGTGAGGAACCCCTTGGCAAAGGACCATGGCCCCATGTTGATGAGGACAAGGGCATCACAACCCTGTTCCATGTGGTTGTGGGGGACTGTGGGCAGGGGTCTTATCAGAATCTGGATGGATGGTTTACCAATAAGGGTTTCCCAAGATACTACCCCCCATGTGAATGAGTAAGGTGTACATAGTAGTCCTTTATTTATTCCTTTATTTAATAAACCCCAAAACATATCTCACAATGTAGGGCAATTTTGGTCAATGATGTCATGCTATCTCTGCCCTTTTGTTTGCATGAGCAGGGATCCCCACCAGTGACTGGGGCCAGTTGGCTGGCCTGCACCCAACCACTGATATGAACGAAGCTGCCATATATAGTAGAGGTAGAAATACCACTACTATATATGTCGTTCAAGATTCCGCTGAACTAGCAAAAAGTACAGCATTAGGACAAACAGCCAAACAGCCAAACAGCCAAAGATTGGTCCAAACCTGAGCTGGGACAGAACCTTGAGCTCATCCCTATTGACAGTTTACAGCAAAGTAAACTGGGACCCCTAGGTCTCCAGCCCATCTCCACCTTCAGGAGAACTGTTTGAAGACAAACTGTCACTCAAAATGCATATATTGGGTGAGTCAGCATCATCTACCAGGGAACACCAAAACAAATTTCCAGTGTTTAATCACATACCAATGTGTAAAGCATTGACTGCAGCTTTTTATATAAGATCAACAGTCTTGATATCTGTTTTTCTAAACAGATACCAAGACTACTGATCTTACCTTTGGTTACCTCAGCAATGAACGTACCCTGTTTGTTCCATTTTCATCTGTTATTGACTTTTAGCAGTTAGCATTGTTCCCAGCTAGGGATGAGCCGAGCACCCCGCGGGTTCGGTTTGCACCAGAACATGCGAACAGGCAAAAAATTTGTTCGAACACGCGAACACCGTTAAAGTCTATGGGACACGAACATGAAAAATCAAAAGTGCTAATTTTAAAGGTTAATATGCAAGTTATTGTCGTAAAAAGTGTTTGGAGACCCGGGTCCTGCCCCAGGGGACATGTATCAGTTGTGACAGCAGGAAGGTAAAGTCACCTGGTTGCATCCAGGGGGGTAGATATATTTCGCCCAGATTCAGGCTTTACGCCGATTTATACAGCTAGGTGGAGAGTTGTATAAGCCCAGCTGAGACTAGTGGGCTCATTGATGACTCATACCTCTAGGGAGAGGGCTGGGCGTCGTGCAGACAGGGAGTTGATGAGGCCAGCTGAAGCTTGTCAGCTCATTTAGGCCTCTATAAAAAACTCCCAGATTCATTAGATGTTAGCTCATGCCTGGAACCAGACCTGTGTGGACTGTCTAGGGAGAGTGAACCCCTGTGCGGTGAGGCAAAGCCTGTGTGGCTATTTGTTTGGACTTTTACTAAACCAGGGACTTAGGGACTAGGACAGCACCAGGCTGATCCCAGTTGTTAGTTTAGGAAACCTGCATGTTTAGTCAGAGGTCAAACTGACCAGGATTTATTTTGTTTGTTTCTTTTTGGCTTTGCTGTGTTTTTGTCACTGTACATAGAGAAATAAACCGCACCTTTTGATTTTGAAAACCACAACCTCCGTCTGCTGGCCCTGTTTTTGTGTGGGGAGCCCAACCAGGGGGTCACACACACCCGCTACCGAGTTAACCCCCTCACAGTTGGTGGAGAACCAGTGGCAGTTTTTTTTAAGCCAGCATGGAGGAGATACTGAAACAGCTGGCTCTAGCAAATGCCAATCAACAGCAGACAAATGCAGGTTTGCAAAGGAGCCTTGCAGCCCAGCAGCAAGCTCATCAACAAGCCCAGCAGCAATCTGAGGCCCGCTTCATAGACCTGTTACAGAAGCAAGAGCAGAGACTACAACAAATGGAAGCAGTAATGCAGCAACGTCCGCAGACCAGTGAGGAAAGCCGTCCCACTAATACCGCGTCCTTTGGGGTGAGTCGTTTATTGACAAAAATGACTGGAGAGGATGATCCAGAGGTATTTTTGACCACATTTGAAAGGACTGCTGAAAGAGAAAAGTGGCCTGAGGAGCAGTGGGCTGGACTGGTGGCTCCTCTGTTAACTGGTGAATCGCAGAAGGCTTACTATGACCTAGAGCCTGACCAAGCAAAAGACTATGTGATGCTAAAAGCTGAAATATTGGCAAGGCTGGGTGTCACCCTGGCTGTCCGGGCTCAGCGTGTGCATAACTGGACTTTCCAGCTTGGAAAACCCCCCAGGTCTCAAATGTATGATCTCATTCACCTGAGCAGGAAGTGGCTACAGCCAGAGACTTTGTCCGCACCAGAGATTGTGGAACGTGTTGTAATGGATCGGTTTTTGAGAGCTCTTCCTACTGCCATCCAAAAGTGGGTAAGCCATGGAGACCCAGAGACGGCCCGTGGTCTTGTGGATCGTGTAGAGAAATACTTGGCTACAGAGAACCTGACGGCCTCTTCCAGAGACTCTCGGACTTTCCACCCTAAGACCAGACCATCCCCAGGGGCGGATAAGAGGATTCCAAGGGGTGAGGGTGGAGAGAGTGAGAGGGTGGGAGCTCTACCCCAAGTTTGGCGAGAACAGCCTGGGAAATCAGCGGCTCAAGAGGCCGCAAGAAGGATCGTTTGCTACCGCTGCCGGCAAGCGGGACATATTGCAGCAAATTGCCCGGTTGTGGAGGAACCCATGCAATGTGACTTTCTGATGGACAGACGTCAGTCGCTGTGTGCGACAGTCGCATGCACTGCCATTCGGGGAACTGAGAAACATTTATGCAAAATGTGTATTAATGGTAGAAATGTTGTGGTATTACTGGATTCAGGTAGCCTTGTGACCCTGATAAAGGCTGAATTAGTTAAAACAGAGGTCTCTGGGAATAGCAAGGTAGCTGTTATTTGTGTGCATGGGGACACCCGAGAGTATCCAGTGACTACAGTGTGTTTCGAGACCCCCAAAGGTACCCTCTCTCATCCAGTGGGGTTAGTATCTCAATTACCGCATGATGCCATTGTGGGAAGGGATTTTCCGAAGTTCTGGGAACTGTGGGATGATCCTGAGCCCCCCACTGGTGCCCCTATGTACCAGGAATGTGATAGCCAGAACTCCTCTGAGAGTGGTGAGGACTCTCCAGAATTTCCCTTGTCAGTATTGGCAGGGGAGACTCAAGAAACTGGAGAGGAGCCCACCTCCTCAGACGAAAACCTACCGTCTGTGGAGTTTTCTGATCTGGAGGTTCACAGGGAAAATTTTGCCACAGAACAGTTAAAAGACCCCGCCCTAATAAAGGCACGGGAAAACGTAGTGGAAATAGATGGCGAGTTAGTGAACCCAGATAATACCTGCACTTACCCATACTTCAGCGTAGAGAAGGACCTACTGTATCGGGTGGCAAAAAGGGCAGAAGAAACCGTTGAGCAGCTGGTGGTGCCCAAACCTTACAGGAAGTTGGTGTTGGAGTTGGCCCATGGGCACATTCTTGGAGGTCATCTGGGGACAGAGAAAACCCGAGAGAGGGTATTACAGAGATTCTATTGGCCTGGGGTGATGAAGGACATAGAAAATTATTGTTCCTCCTGCCCTGTGTGTCAGAGGTCGGCCCCGATGCCACATTTCCGTAGCCCGCTGGTCCCTCTACCCATCATTGAGGTCCCGTTTGAGAGAATCGCAATGGATTTGATAGGTCCTATAATCAAGTCCGCTAGGGGGCACCAGTACATATTGGTTATAATGGACTATGCCACCCGTTATCCAGAAGCGATCCCTCTCAGAAATACCTCGGCCAAAACCATAGCCAAAGAGCTATCTCTTGTTTTTAGCCGGGTGGGTATTTGTAAAGAACTGCTTACGGACCAAGGTACACCCTTTATGTCCCGGGTTATGAAAGAGCTGTGTAAATTGTTCAAAGTGACGCAATTGCGTACATCTGTGTATCACCCCCAAACCGATGGGCTGGTTGAAAGATTCAACAAAACCCTAAAACAAATGTTGAAGAAAGTGGTGGATAGAGATGGAAAGGATTGGGACTGTCTACTTCCTTATTTGATGTTTGCTATTAGGGAGGTGCCCCAATCCTCTACGGGATTCTCCCCCTTTGAGTTACTGTATGGGAGACACCCAAGAGGGCTGTTGGATATTGCCAAGGAAACTTGGGAAAGTGAGAGTTCTCCCCACAGGAGTGTGATTGAGCATGTCGCCCTGATGCAAGATCGAATTGCACAGGTAATGCCCATCGTGAAGGAACATTTGGCCCAAGCGCAGTTGGCACAGCAGAGAGTGTACAACCGTGGAGCAAAGACCCGTACCTTTTCCCCGGGGGATAGGATATTGGTACTTGTCCCTACGGTTGAAAGTAAATTCCTTGCCAAATGGCAAGGCCCCTACGAGATAATGGAAAAAGTGAGCGAAGTGAATTACAAGGTCAGACAACCAGGAAGGCGAAAGCCCGAACAGATATATCACGTTAATCTGTTGAAAGCCTGGAGGGATAGAGAGTCCCTAGTCGCAGAAACTTGGTCACCAGCTCAAACTGGTTGCGTGATTCCGGAGGTTGGAATAGCAGCCACCTTGTCACAACCCCAACAACAGGAGGTTAAGGAGTTTGTGCTTCGCAACAAGGAGGTGTTCTCTGAGCTGCCGGGACAAACATCTGGGGTAGAGCATGATATTATTACCCCGCCCGGTGAAAGGGTGAAGTTAAAACCCTATCGGATCCCAGAGGCCCGACGGGAGGCAATACGGGAGGAAGTACAGAAAATGCTGAACTTAGGGGTGATAGAGGAGTCCCAAAGTGATTGGTCTAGTCCCATTGTGTTGGTGCCTAAACCGGATGGGAGCTGGCGATTTTGTAACGATTTTCGTCAGTTGAACAAAGTTACAAAATTTGACACCTACCCCATGCCACGTATAGATGAGTTGATCGACCGGCTGGGAACAGCCCGATACATGACGACTCTTGACCTCACAAAAGGGTATTGGCAAATTCCCCTGGCCAAGTCGGCCAAAGAGAAAACCGCATTTGTAACCCCAGACGGGGCGTTCCAATATAAGAGAATGCCGTTCGGGTTACAGAATGCGCCGGCCACATTCCAGCGGAAAATGGACCAGATGCTGAGGCCCCATCGGAAGTATGCTGCGGCTTACCTGGATGACGTAATTGTCCATAGCACAGATTGGGCCTCACATCTGCCAAAAGTGCAAGCAGTCCTGGACTCTGTTCGGGAAGCGGGGTTTACGGCTAACCCCAAGAAGTGTACCATTGGGCAGGAGGAGGCCAAATATCTTGGGTACACCATTGGCAGGGGAGTAATAAAACCCCAACTCAACAAAGTCGAGGCCATCCAGAGTTGGCCACGTCCCAACAGCAAGAAGCAGGTACGAGCCTTTCTGGGAATCGCGGGTTATTATCGGCGCTTCATTCCCCACTTTGCTTCTAAGGCTGTGCCCCTAACCAACCTGACGAAAGGGAAAGGGTCGGTCATGATTAAATGGACCCCCGAGGCTGAGGCAGCATTCCAATTCTTGAAACAAGCCTTATGTAGCCAGCCAGTGTTGTACTCACCCGACTTCTCTAAAGACTTTGTCGTACAAAGTGATGCGTCAGATGTGGGGTTAGGAGCAGTATTGTCCCAGGTCTGGAACGGGGAAGAGCACCCAGTCATTTACCTCAGCAGGAAGTTGAAGTCCCATGAGGTAAATTACGCCACAGTTGAAAAGGAGTGTTTAGCGGTGAAGTGGGCTCTAGATTCCCTTCGGTACTATCTGCTAGGTAGGCACTTTGACATGGTTACGGATCACGCTCCGTTAAAGTGGATGGCTCAAAACAAGGAGACAAATAGAAGAGTGAATAGGTGGTTCCTGGCCCTACAGGAATTCAACTTCACAGTAAAGCATCGCCCTGGCGTTCAAATGGGGAATGTGGATGCTTTGTCTCGAGTACATGAATGCCTGATTGCTGGTGTTCCAACCCCAAGGTTAAAACAAGAGGGGGGGGTATGTGACAGCAGGAAGGTAAAGTCACCTGGTTGCATCCAGGGGGGTAGATATATTTCGCCCAGATTCAGGCTTTACGCCGATTTATACAGCTAGGTGGAGAGTTGTATAAGCCCAGCTGAGACTAGTGGGCTCATTGATGACTCATACCTCTAGGGAGAGGGCTGGGCGTCGTGCAGACAGGGAGTTGATGAGGCCAGCTGAAGCTTGTCAGCTCATTTAGGCCTCTATAAAAAACTCCCAGATTCATTAGATGTTAGCTCATGCCTGGAACCAGACCTGTGTGGACTGTCTAGGGAGAGTGAACCCCTGTGCGGTGAGGCAAAGCCTGTGTGGCTATTTGTTTGGACTTTTACTAAACCAGGGACTTAGGGACTAGGACAGCACCAGGCTGATCCCAGTTGTTAGTTTAGGAAACCTGCATGTTTAGTCAGAGGTCAAACTGACCAGGATTTATTTTGTTTGTTTCTTTTTGGCTTTGCTGTGTTTTTGTCACTGTACATAGAGAAATAAACCGCACCTTTTGATTTTGAAAACCACAACCTCCGTCTGCTGGCCCTGTTTTTGTGTGGGGAGCCCAACCAGGGGGTCACACACACCCGCTACCGAGTTAACCCCCTCACACAGTGCAAAAAAATATTTAAAAACTGCATTTTTTTTCGGGAGCAGTGATGTTAATAATGCATAAAGTGAAACAATAAAAGTAAAATATTCCTTAAAATTTTGTACCGGGGGGGGGGAGGGGAGTATAGTATGCCTGTAAAGCAGCGCTTGTTTCCCTTGCTTAGAACTGTCCCTGCACAAAATGTCATTTCTGAAGGAAAAAAAGTCATTTAAAAGCACTCGCAGCTATTAATGAATTGTCAGCTCCCGGCAATACAGAGAAAAGTCATTGATAAAAAAAAAATGCGTGGGGGTCCCCCCAAATTCAATTACCAAGCCCTTCAGGTCTGGTATGGATATTAAGGGGAACCCTGCATCAATTTTTTTTTTTTAAATGACGTGGGGTTCCCCACAAATATCCATACTAGACCCTTCAAGTCTGGTATGGATTTTAAGGGGAACTCCACCCCAAATTTAAAAAAAAATGCAGTGGAGTTCCCCCAAAAATCCATACCAGACCCTTTATCCGAGCACGCAACCTGGCAGGCCGCAGGAAAAGAGGGGGGGATGAGAGAGCGCCCCCCCCTCCTGAACCGTACCAGGCCACATGCCCTCAACATGCGGAATTTGTCCCCATGTTGATGGGGACAAGGGCCTCATCCCCACAACCCTTGCCCGGTGGTTGTGGGGGTCTGCGGGCGGGGGGCTTATTGAAATGTGGAAGCAAATTTAAAGGAATATTTCACTTTTATTGTTTCACTTTAAGCATTATTAAAATCACTGCTCCCGAAAAAACTGGAGTTTTTAAAACTTCTTTTTGCATTGATACATGTCCCCTGGGGCAGGACCCGGGTCCCCAAACCCTTTATAACTTGCATATTAGCCGGGCGTTCCCAATGACGTGGGCGCGGGTGACGGGCGGGTCACCCCGCCCCCTCTTACGCCTCATGGGGGTTTCGTTCCTCGCTGAAGAATAAGTGGAGAGACTGCAGCGTCACTGGAATGGATCATTATTGGACATCGGGGAGAGGGGAGTTGGGATTACATCGCTGGAAATGAATTTTTTAATTTTTTATTTTTAAATAAAGGACTTGTCCAGCTGTGTCTGTGTGTTTTTTACAATTTCTTACACTTTCTTTGTGAAATTGTAGGGGTACAATGTACCCTTTACCAATTCACATAGGTGGGGCCGGGATCTGGAATTCCCCTTTGTTAAAGGGGGCTTCAAGATTTCAATAAGCCCCCCACCCGCAGACCCCCACAACCACCGGGCAAGGGTTGTGGGGATGAGGCCCTTGTCCCCATCAACATGGGGACAAATTCCGCATGTTGAGGGCATGTGGCCTGGTACGGTTCAGGAGGGGGGTGCTCTCTCGCCCCCCTCTTTTCCTGTGGCCTGCCAGGTTGCGTGCTAGGAAAGGGGCTGGTATGGATTTTTGGGGGAACCCCACGCCATTTTTAAAAAAAAAATTTGGTTCCCTGCGCAAAATGTCATTTTTGAAGGAAAAAAAGTCATTTAAAACTACTGGCAGCTATTAATGATTTGTCTGGTCCCAGCAATACAGAGAAAAATAATTGAAAAAAACGGCAGGGTGGCCCCCCCAGTCCATTACCAGGCCCTTTGGGTCTGGTATGAATATTAAGGGGAACCCCTGACGTTTTTTTCAATGACTTTTATCTGTATTGCCGGGACCCGAAAAAAAATTACAGCCGCGAGTATAGTTTTAAATTACTTTTTTTCCTTCAGAAATGAGATTTTGTGCAGGGACAATTCTAAACACGGGAAACATGCGCGACTTTACAGGCATACTTTAGACACCCCCCATGTATGAAATTTAAAGGAATATTTCACTTTTATTGTTTCACTTTAAGCATTATTAAAATTACTGCTCCCGAAAAAACGTCTGTTTTTAAAACTTTTTTTGCATTGATACATGTCCCCTGGGGCAGGACCCGGGTCCCCAAACACTTTTTATGACAATAACTTGCATATTAACCTTTAAATTTAACACTTTTGATTTCTCCCATAGACTTTTAAAGGGTGTTCCGCGGCTTTTCGAATTTGCCGCGAACACCCCAAATTGTTCGCTGTTCGCTGAACAGGCGTACAGCCAATGTTCGAGTCAAACTCATGTTCGACTCGAACATAAAGCTCATCCCTATTCCCAGCTCTCTGTGTGGAATATAGGACACCTTCTCTTTTACAATATGGAGATGAATAGAGGGGGAGATGATCTGTAGTCTTAAAACATTACATGTCCCAGGGTAACAACACTGCTCCTCCATAGATAAAGTATGATAGGTGAGCATTGTCATTAGGGATGGGCTGAACACCCCCCCGGTTCAGTTCACACCAGAACATGCAAACAGGCAAAAAAAATTGTGCGAACATGCAAACCCTTTTAAAGTCTATGGGACACGAACATGAAAAATCAAAAGTGCTAATTTTAAAGGCTAATATGAAAGTTATTGGCATAAAAAAGTGTTTGGGGACCCGGGTCCTGCCCCAGGGGACATGTAGCGATGCAAAAAAACGTTTTTAAAACAATAGTTTTTTCAGGAGCAGTGATTTTATTAATGCTTAAAGTGAAACAATTAAATATTCCTTTAAATATCGTGCATGCCCCCCATGCATGCCTGTAAAGTGGCGCATCTGTGTGATATGTATTACAGTGCCACAGCAAAATGACATTACTAAAGAAAAAAATGTCATTTAAAATTGCTCGCAGCTGTAATGCATTGCCAGCTCCTGGCAATAGGGATAAAAATCAAGGAACAAAACAACGTGAGTTTCCCCCCAGTCCATACCAGGCACTTTGGGTCTGGTATGGATTTTAAGGGGAAATCCACGCCAAAATGTAAAAGAAAAACAGCGTGGGTTCCCCCCAAAATCCATACCAGGCCTTTTTTTGGTCAATGGGTAGGGGTACAATGTACCCCTACCCATTCACATAGGGGGGTGGAAACTGGGGGCCCTCTTGTTAAAGGGGGCTTCCAGATTCCGATAAGCCCCCCACCCGCAGACCCCCTACAACCACCGGGCCAGGGTTGTGGGCACCCTACCCATGCTGAGGGAAAGTGGTCTGGTATGGTTCAAGAGGGGGGGGGCGCTCGCGCTTCTCCCTTTATCCTGGCCTGCCGGGCTGATTGCTCAAATAAGGGTCTGGTATGGATTTTGGGGTGGACTCCACGCCAATTTTTTTTTAAATATATATATAATATTAATACACATTAATGCACTGTATATATAGTCTACACTACACTGACTACACTATATATATACTAAACTGCCTGCACGCCACTAACTAACCTGCCTCTAGCTAACGTTCTCTCAGTTATAATACTATATACAGCCACCTTGTAAGCAGCCTTTTGTAGTGTGGGGTGTGGACTTAGCCCCCAGAGCCATAATTGGCTAAAGGAACCCTGCCTTTGGCCAATCATGGCTCTCACAGCAGAGCGCGCTGTGATTGGCCAAAGCATGCAGGTCAGGTGCATGCTTTGGCCAATCATCACACGTCAATGCACTGCGATTTCGCAGTGCATTATGGGGCATTCTACGGTGCACGAATTTGCCGTGAATGCCCCATAATGTTTGCTATTCGGCGATGTTCGAGTCGAACTTACGCTTGACTCGAACATCGGACCCATCCCTAATTGTAATCCTAGGACAGGATAGAATAAAGAAGAATTATGTCAAGAAAAATTGTGCTACAGTAGTGAAACAAATCTGCTGCCCTGTGAAAAGTTTTCCACCCTGAGCTGTCGTCCCAGTCTGTGTGGCCTTTCTGAACAACCAGGTCTGTTCAAGAAGATTGTATTCATAAAATATCTCTCAACCTTTAATTCTGTGAAACAGAGATTTAGACCATAGTTTATATGACACAAGAGTTAAGTATTGTTAATTGCCTTTCTCTTTGAACGTGGTGTCATTTAGTTAAATTATGTCAATCTGCTCATTTTTTAACTTTTTAATGGGCAATAATAGTTCAGGAAACCTACAGTAAAACGTTGAATGGCTCAATTAATTTCTATTAATTAGACATTTAAGCACTACTTAGTGCCCACTCAGTCAATCAATCATCAAGAAGAGAAAATCTGAGTTTAGAGCGATATTGATCTACTCAGAGCTTTATTCCACTGTATTACACTTGGGAGAGCTGTACTAACAGGGGGCAAATGCATTGCTTTAAAATGAACTGATAACTTTCATGTAGTGAAGGTGTGACTAATTCACTTAAGTAACTATTGAGCCATAATGAGAACATTAAAAGATTCATATATTAAGTTTAATACCACATGTACAAGCCCATGAATTCCATACTTCCCAATTTTCTGAGCTCAGGATGAGAGACATTTTTTAACACCTACATTTTTACGGTATAGATAAACCTTTGCCACGCCCTCTTGACCCTGCTTTACTGTTAAATTTTCTATTTAAATTTATCGATAAAGACTTTTTACTTTACCTTAGCTTTGGAAAAAATATATGTTATTGAAAGATATGCTAATGTTGGGTATGTATAAGGCAAAGCTGACACAAACCTGAGCCGTTCAAACTTATCACACAAAAAAAACATAAATAACTAGAGGTTATTTAAAAAAAAAAAAATAATGTCAAATTACCCTCAAAATTTAAGGAAAAGTTAAAGAATCTGCCAGGAGTGTCACAAGGTATGTGCAGGATTACCATTTGGTTTCAGAATGAGTCTTTCCTCAGTTTGTACGGCTCTTGAATACTAGAGGTGTTTTGGGTGGGCTACATATTTATTATAGTACGTGTGTTGTTTAATGCAGTTGGGGTTTCTATACTGTATGTAGTGTGGAATTGTTTTTAAATGTGATGGGGATACATCTGTGTTTCATTTTATGATTGTTATTGCAAAATGATAATGCATTTTCTGATTCAGAAATGGGATAAAACCAGCTAGACCTGGCAATGACTAAATCTACAGTATGTAGTCTAAATCTACTGTATGTCTAGTACATCTATATTCTATGTTAATTCTATTTTCTCAGGCAGTCTGATAACCATTTACTGATAATGATATTAGATTGCCAAAAATGCAACAGAGTGGTTGTAAAAGGTGTAAGATTTGTGCCAGCCCAGGGAATCATCAACACAGGTTAACTGCTTCAGCCCCGGAAGATTTGGCTGCCCAATGACCGGGCCATTTTTTACGATACGGCACTGCGTCTCTTTAACTGACAATCGGTCGTGCGATGTTGTACCCAAACAAAATTTACGTCCTTTTTTTCCCACAAATAGAGCTTTCTTTTGGTGGTATTTGATCACCTCTGCGTTTTTTAATTTTTTGCACTATAAACAAAAAAAGAGAGACAATTTTGAAAAAAACACAATATCTTTTTACTTTTTGCTATAGTAAATATCCCAATATTTAAAAAAAAAAAATTCCTCAGTTTAGGCCGATATGGAAAGATTTATGGCATTTTGTTTTGTTTTTTACTAGTAATGGCGTTGATCTGCGTTTTTTTTCCGGTATTGCGACGTTGCTGCAGACAGGTTGGACACCTTTGAAACATTTTTGGGACCATTGACATTTACAGAGCGATCATTGCTATAAATATGCACTGATTACCATGTAAATGTCACTGGCAGGGAAGGAGTTAACTGTGTTCCCTATTTTGTGTTCTAACTGTGGGGGGATGGGGACTGACTATAGGAGATGACAGATCATGTTTTCTACTTTGTAGAAAGACACGATCTGTCTTGTCTCCTCAGACAGCACGGGGATTTGTGTGCTTAACCCTTTCATGACTAAGCCTATTTCTGACATTTGGTGTTTACAAGTTAAAATCCGTATTTTTTGCTAGAAAATTACTTAGAACCCCCAAACATATATATATATATATATATATATATATATATATATATATATATATATATATTTTAGCAGAGAATCTAGAGAATAAAATGGCGATTGTTGCAATATTTTATGTCACACGGTATTTGTGCAGCAGTGTTTTAAACGCAACCTTTTGGGAAAAAATTACTTTCATGAATTTAAAAAAAATTAAAAAGTAAAGTTAGCCCAATTTTTTTGTATAATGTGAAAGATGATGTTACGCCGAGTAAATAGATACCAAACATGTAATGCTTTATAATTGCACGCACTCGTGGAATGGCGACAAACTACGGTACCTAAAAATCTCCATAGGCAACGATTTAATTTTTTTTTACAGTTACCAGGTTAGAGTTACAGAGGAGGTCTATGGCTAGAATTATTGCTCTCGCTCTGACGATCGTGGCGATACCTCACATGTGTGATTTGAACACCATTTACATATGCGGGCGCGACGTCCGTATGCGTTTTCTTTGCTGCGCAAGCTCGCGGGGACGGGGGCGCTTTAAAAAAAATGAGGTTTTTTTTCTTATTTATTTTTATAATATAAAATTGTGTTTTTTTTTTAAATTTTTTTTATCACTTTTAGTGCTGTCACAAGGAATGTAAACATCCCTTGTGACAGTAATAGGTGGTGACAGGTACTCTTTATGGAATGATCGGGGGTCTAAAAGACCCCAAATCCCTCCTTTGCACTTCAAAGTATTCAGATCGCTGAAAACAGCGATTCTGAATACTGTATATTTTTTCAAATCCGGCGCCATTGGCAGCCGAGTAAACCGGAAGTGACGTTGTGACGTCGCTTCCGTGTTTACATTCAGGAAACTGGCAAAAAGCCATTTACAGCTTCATGCCAGTCTCTCACAAGGCGCCGGAAGCGACGGATCGTGGATCGGGTCTCCCGGTGGGACGGGAGGCCCGGTCAGAGCGGCAGGAGGCGACGGGAGAGGGGATGTCCCATCCCGCTCCTCCAGTATAACAACCGAGCGGCTTTTAGCCGCATCGGTTGTTATGCCTGGATAGCTGCAGGCATGATCCCAGTATAACCCCCGAAAGCCAAGGCCACATATGTGCGTACGCTCGGCGGGAAAGGTACACACAAACCCCCGTGCTCCCGCTCATGCACGCGATCGCGTGTGGCCGGCGGCGATCTCGCTCGCTACAATGGAATGGTTTAGATTAAAGCATAGTCATGTGTTAGAATGGCCCAATCAAAGTCCAGACCTAAATCCAATTAAGAATCTGTGGCAAGACTTGAAAATTGCTGTTCACAGACGCTTCCCATACAATCTGACAGAGCTTGAGCTATTTTGCAAAAAGAATGGGCAAAAATGTAGTTCTCTAGATGTGCAAAGCTGGTAGAGACATCCCCAAAAAGACCTGCAGCTGTAATTGCAGCGAACAGGGATTCTACAAAGTATTGACTCAGGGAGGCTGAATACAAATGCACTCCGAACTGTTCACATATTTATTGGTAAAAATAAAAAAACATTTATAATTTTTCTTAATAAAAATAAAATACATTTGTTTTTAGTTGTAACATGACAAAATGTAGAAAATTTCAAGGGGTATGAATACTTTTTCAAGGCACTGTATATTTGAAAATTGATCAATTCTGATGTACTGAAAGCCTATCTCATTTCCTGAGGCCCTAAAACACCAGGACAGTCCAAATATTCTCAAAATGACCCCTTTTTGGAAAGTAGACAGTCTGAGGCATTTAGTAAGAGGCATTTCGAGTTTTTTGAAGTTGTAATTTTTTGTCACAATTTTTTGGAAAATTAAGAAATTTAATAAAATTCCCTTTTTTCACAATGTTTTACATACATACTGTCACTAGGGATGAGCCGAACACCCCCGGGTTTGGTTCGCACCAGAACCCGCGAACGGACCGAAAGTTTGCACGAACGTTAGAACCCTATTAAATACAATGGATGAGAACGTTCGAAATCTAAAGTGCTAATTATAACGACTAATATGCATGTTATTGTCCTAAAAAGGGTTTGTATCAATGCAAAACAAAGTTTTAAAAACTGACGTTTTTCGGGAGCAGTCATTTAAATGATGCATAAAGTGAAAAAAAAAAAAGAGTCAAATATTCCTTTAAATATCGTACCTGGGGGGTGTCTAAAGTATGCCTGTGAAGTGGCACGTGTTTAGAACTGTCCCTGCACAAAATTAAATTTTCTAAAGGAAAAAAAGGCATTTAAAACTGCTTGCGGCTTTAATGTAATGTCTGGTCCCGGTAATATGGATGAAAATCTTTGAGAAAAATGGCATAGCTACCCCATCACCCCCCCCCCTACCCCAGCCCATTACCAGCCCCTTTGGGTCTTGTATGGATATTAAGGGGAACCCCGCACACAAAATAAAAAAGGCCCTATATACTCTGAACAGCAGTATACAGGCGGTTCAAACAAGACAGGGACTGTAGGTTTGTTTTTAAGTAGAATCTGTTTGTAATTTTGAACAGGTACATTGTTTAAGTGTAGCTCCAGCCAAAAAATCTATTTTTAAGCTTTTTGGAAAACATTGGGAAGGGTTATCACCCCTGTAACATTTGTTTTGCTGTCTGTGCCCCTGTTCAGAACATTTCCTCTCACTTCCTGTTGTCTCCTTCCGTTTGCAAGTAGGAGTCGTTTGTAAGTTGGATGTTTGAATGAAAGTAGGGGCCTGCCGTATTAGGAGTCGTTTGTAAGTTGGATGTTTGAATGAAAGTAGGGGCCTGCCGTATATACTCTGCAGAAATTTGCCCCTTAGGTGTCGGTGTTGCCACAACACTGTAAGCCCTCACAGTTACTCTTGGTGGGCGCTGGAACGCCCTGCTGTGAACTATTAAATCAGGAATTAATTATTAGATCAAGAATTGTAATTGCATGCCCCTGTTGAACAGGGGCTGAAAAATTGGGCCTATGGGGGTGGTGGTGGTGGTGTTGCCACAACACTGTAAGGCCTCACAGTTACTCTTGGTGGGCGCAGGAATTGGTCCTGCTGTGAATTATTAGATCAAGAATTGTAATTACATGCCCCTGTTGAACAGGGGCAGAAAAATTGGGCCTTAGGCACTGGTGCCACAACACTGCAACCCCTCACAGATACTGTACTTGGAGCACAGCAATGAGCCCTGTTGCAAAGTATTGCATCAAAAATTGTAATTACACACCCCTGTTGAACAGAGGCTGAAAAATTGGGCCTTAGGCACTGGTGCTACGACACTGCAACCACTCCCAGATACTCTAGTTGGAATGAGCCCTGCTGCAAAGCATTGCATAAAAAAATTGTAATTACATGCCCCTGCTAAACAGGGGCTGAAAAATGGGGCCTTAGCCACTGGTGGCGGCACCCAGAAACAAAAATGTTCTTCCAAGCTATCATCAGGAATCGGATCATTGAGGAAGAGGAGGATAGTCAGTCAACATAACAGGACAGTCACTCAGCATCAGCATCAGTCTTGAAGGGATGTGACATTTAAAAATAAATTATTCTGTTATATCAGCTTCAGGTGCTTGGTAGCTGGTGGTGATCCAAGACTGGTTCATCTTTATGAAGGTCAGTCGATCAACCGAGTCGGTGGACAGGCGCACCCTGTGATCCATGACAAATCCTCCAGCAGCACTGAATGTGCGTTCTGAAAGAACGCTGGATGCAGGACAAGCCAGTAGCTCAATTGCATACTGCGCAAGCTCTGGCCAGTGATCCATCCTCAAGACCCAGTAAGCCAGAGGATTTTCGGTGGGGAAGGTGTCCAAGTCTGACCTTGCCCCTAGGTATTCCTGCACCATGTATATCAGACGCTGGCGATGGTTGCTGGAACCGATCATACCTTGGGGCTGCGGACTAAAGAATTGTCTGAACGCATCGGTCAGACGGCCACCTTCCCCACCGCTCCTTCTTTGACTGACCAAAGCCTCAGCAACTCGTTGTCCAGGACCAGGAGTTTGTAACCTCCCAGTCTCTGGGAACGCGTTGCACAGACATTTCTGCAAGGCCTCCCGGAGTTGTCTCATCCTCTGCTCCCTCTGCGATGGTAAGATAAGGTCCACAACCTTACCCTTGTACCGTGGATCAAGGAGAGTGACCAGCCAGTAATGGTCCCTCTCCTTGATCCAAAGAATACGAGGATCCTTCCGCAGACTTTGCAGGATCAGGGAGGCCATGCAGCGTAGGTTAGCTGAGGCATTCGGTCCGGAGTCCTCTGGGTCACTAAGGATGACATGATCCGCAGCCACCTCCTCCTAGCCACGTACAAGTCCACGGGTTTCTTGGGACTGTAAATCATCCATAAAAGACTGCTGCTGATGATGCCGAGTGCCAGGCTCCACCTCCATGCTGACACAATCCTCCTCCTCCTCTTCCTGTGCGATGGGTGGGACAGAAGGAACACTGTCTGGGTAAAGGGGGCCTTGAGAGGCAAGGAAGTCCTCCTCTTCCTGCCTCTGTTCTGCCTCAAGTGCCCTGTCCATTATTCCATGCAGCGTATGTTCCAACAGGTGGACAAGAGGTACAGTGTCACTGATGCATGCACTGTCACTGCTCACCATCCTTGTGGCCTCCTCAAATGGTGCCAGGACAGTGCATGCATCCCTGATCATGCCCCACTGGCGTGGTGAAAAAAACCCGAGCTCCCCTGACCCTGTCCTGGTGCCGTAGTCGCACAGGTACTCATTGATGTCCCTCTGCTGCGTGTGCAGCCGCTGCAGCATGGCCAACGTTGAGTTCCACCTGGTGGGCATGTCGCATATAAGGCGGTTCTTGGGCAGGTTCAACTCTTTTTGCAGCTCAGCAAGCCGAGCACTGGCATTATATGATCTTCGGAAATGCACACAGACTTTTCTGGCCTGCCTCAGGACATCCTGTAAGCCTGGGTACCTGCCCAAGAACCACTGCACCACCAGGTTAAGGACGTGAGCCACACAGGTCACATGGGTCAGTTGTCCCTGTCGGAGGGCGGAGAGGAGGTTGGTGCCATTGTCGCAAACCACTATTCCTGGCTTAAGCTGGCGTGGCGTCAACCACCTCTCGGCCTGCCCCTGCAGAGCTGACAGAACCTCTGCTCCAGTGTGGCTCCTGTCCCCCAAACACACCAGCGCAAGCACGGCATGGCATCTTTTTGAATAACGGGCAGAGGCAGCGCCCTGCACAGGCGGAGCTCTGCGGTGTGATTCAGTCATTGTGCTGCCCTTACGCTGGCCCCACGAGGGCATCCTGCCTCGTTGGAGATGTGCCTCCTCCTTATCCTCCTCCTCCTCCTCCTCTCTCTTATCAGGCACCCACGTGGAGTCAGTGACCTCATCATCTCCTCCCTCCTCATCACTGGAGCCAATCTGGCAGTATGCTGCAGCTGCTGGAACATGACTGCCAGATTTCTGTCCTTCTTGAGCATCCCCTCTCTCTGCTCTCACTCTACTGCCTTCCTCTAGCTGGGTATCATCATCAGACCCTTCGAAACGCTGGGCATCTTCCTGGAGCATGTACCCAACACTGTGCTCAAACAGTTCGGGGGACTCCTCAGGAGGACACAGAGGGTCTAGGGAAGGAGTGACTGATGATGACATAGATACGAGGGAAGAGGATGCTTTGGCAGCTGCTTTGCCAGTACCCTGAGCCTGGGTGAGAGAGGATGAGGAGGGCTTGGTCATCCACTCTACCAAGTCTTCGGCATGATGCGGCTCAACATGTCCAGCTGCTGAAAATAAGGACGACAAGCGTGTCCCATGGCCACGTGCTGATGACGATGCACCGCGTCCACGACCAGCACTGTTGTCTCTAGAAACAGAGCCTGCTTGCCCTCTTTTATTGGCTCCTGACTGTCTGCCTCTCCTTGTTTGCCTTCCAGACATTCTAAAGGCCTGCATGGAGATGGGAAAACCAGCAATAAGGGGTAGCTTCAGGTGTATAATGTGCAGGAGGCACACTACGCCCGCTGTAAGTGCTGCAGATGCCTGCCTGTGTTACTCAACAGGAAATCACAGCAATAAGGGCTAGCTTCAGGTGTATATTTTGCAAGAAGCACAATACGCCTGCTGTAAGTGCTGCAGATGCCTGCCTGTGTTACTCAAACAGGAAATCACAGCAATAAGGGCTAGCTTCAGATGTATATTTTGCAAGAAGCACAATACGCTCGCTGTAAGTACTGCAGATGCCTGCCTGTGTTACTCAAACAGGATATCACAGCAATAAGGGCTACCTTCAGGTGTATGCTGTGCAGGAGGCTTAGCAAAAATATCACTGACACTGTCCCTGCCTATCCTTCTCTCTCCCTACACACAAGGTTTAGCAGAATTCACTGACACTGTCCCTACCTATCCTTCTCTCTCCCTACACACAAGGTTTAGCAGAATATCACACTGACACTGTCCCTACCTATCCTTCTCTCTCCCTTCACACAATTTCACTAACACTGTCCCTGCCTATCCTTCTCTCTCCCTGCACGCCGGAACACACTACACAAGGCCGCCGCGCTGGCGGCCTTTTATAGTGTGGGGCGTGTACTAAACCCCCCGAGCTATAATTGGCCACAGGCATCCTGCCTGTGTCCATTTATGGCTCCCCTCGCTGCCGGCGCTGTGATTGGCCAAGCATGCGGGGTCACAGTGCATGCTTGGCCAATCACAGCGCCGGGATTTTGGGCCGTTCGCGTCACTCGAATTTGGTGCGAACGACCCAAAACGTTCGATCTTCGTCGAACGATCGAACACACGATGTTCGAGTCGAACGTATGTTCGACTCGAACTCGGAGCTCATCCCTAACTGTCACCAGTGCAGTACAGCTTCATCATATCACTGGTGTGGCAGTGATTAGGAATACTGACTGATGACAGGATGTAGAAAAAAAAAATATAAACATTTTTAAACTTTTTCATTTTTTCACAATTTTTTTCACTTCCATTCATGAACAGCTTGCAGTGTCCAAGTACCATGTGATTGTTTGAGCCAATCACAGATCACAACCTTAAAGAGTAAGTAAACCCTGATGGGGTTTACTTCCTCTATGTCTCCCTGCATCGCATAGTAGCCCATTATGTGACACTTACCTGGAGTAGAAGCCCGCAATGTCGCCGTCTTCCTCCATGGCAGAGAGCGTCCATCTTCACCCCTCTTCTTCCGGGGGTTGCGAACTCCAGCTCTGTGACTGGCCGGAGTCGGGGGACGTCATTCCCGCGTATGCGCGCGGGAGCTGCCTTTAACGGCATGACCCCGGCTTGAAATGGCACAGCGTGCCTTTTCAAGACGGCGCATGCGCAGAAACAGGTGTCACTTGGGGAAATTGAAAATATCTCCGAGACCGTGTCTCGGAGGTATTGCAAGCACCTACAGGTAAGCCTTAATCTAGGTGTAACTTCCCCCAGAGGGTTTACAACCACTTTAAGCAAGCTGTTCATGAATGGAAAGCCATTCATGAAAAGTTATTTACATTGTTATCATGACTAGGGATGGGCTATCTGTTTGAGTCGAACATGAGTTAGACTCAAACATTGTCTGTTCGCCCGTTCGCCGAACAGCGAACAATTTGGGGTGTTTGCAGCAAATTCGAAAAGCCGCAGAACACCCTTTAAAAGTCTATGGTAGAAATCTAAAGTGCTAATTTTAAAGGTTAATATGCAAGTCATTGTCATAAAAAGGGGACCTGGGTCCTGCCCCAGGGGACATGTATCAATGCAAAAAAAAAGTTTAAAAAGGGACGTTTTTTTGGGAGCAGTGATTTTAATAATGCTTAAAGTGAAACAATAAAACTAAAATAATGAAAGAATAGGGGTGATGGCGCTACCTGTTGACGCTGTGAGGTGTATAGTGTATCACACTAGATTTAGTGATAAAGTGGTGCATAAATTAATGATAAACCTGTGCGAGAAATTGGTTCACTAGTGGATGTGTACGTCTATTAAAAACCTAACCTGGTATAGTGTGTAGTGTTCTCACTAAAAATAAAAAATAAAATAAATCCTAGGACCTGTGTGGGGCCCAGGTGTGATGATACAGTATATACTGAGTGTTGGTGAATCCCCTTCCCTCAGTAGGGGTGCCTTTGTGTTGGAGTGGTTAAATTGGATCTCCTCAAACAATAATGTAAAACCTTAACACAATACACAATACAATACACAAAACAACTGAAAAATGGGCCAATAGTAATAACCCAAGTGATCACCGGTTCCAGATGTGTGGAACCAAAAAATATAATCGTATGCTAGATAGTTCCTGAACCCCACTAATATCCTAGGGGTCAGTATCAGCTCCCTGATATGTGTATCAGTTGTTAGATAGCAGTGTTGGCAAGTTCCGATTACAAATAGACAGATAATTTGCAAGGTGACTTGGTGAAAAAGCTGTCCATGCGATTCTGCAGCGGTATTGATGACAGTCGTGCTCCCCCCCAAGTGTGAATGCACTCACCAGAAAGCTGTACCCCTGCAGGGGTATTGGGCGTCTCAGGGGGTATCCAGATATGGTGCTCCTCTGTTGTTGTCTGTGCTGCACCGTTCACTGCACTCCAGCTATATACCTTTAAGGACAGATGTAGCTCCTTCCTCCAGGTTCTCACGCCAAGGTCTCCCACGAGATTATCGAGAAAAAAACATGGAGTGGGCTCCCATAGTGCAAATCGTTTTTTTATTTAAAAGGTAGACATAGTAAAAAAAACGGGGAAAATTAAAAAGGGTGAATAAAAATTAGGCAAACAGGACCCTCATGCAGATAAAGCCTTCACTGCAGGTGGTCCGGTCACCTTAAAACAATTGCAGCTGTGAATAGCGTAGCTGGGTAGCGGGGCGGTGGAGTCCTGGAAGCGTGCGTTTGTTTACCTCCACTGTGTCCCCGACCCGGAAGTGACGTGTGTATCTGCAGTAACCTTTAGGGGGGCAGCAACCTTTATACGTAGTGCAGATACCTTTGTATTTAGATTTTAATAAAAGTGAAATATTTCTTTAAATTTCGTACCTGGGGGTGTCTATAGTATGCCTGTAAAGTAGCGCATGTTTCCCGTGTTTATAACAGTCTCTGCACAAAATGACATTTCTAAAGGAAAAAAAAGTAATTTAAAACTACTCGCGGCTATAATGAATTGTCGGGTCCCGGCAATACAGATAAAAGTCATTAAAAGTCATTGATAAATACAAAAAAAATGCATGGGGGTCCCCCCAAATTCCATTACCAGACCCTTCAGGTCTGGTATGGATATTAAGGGAAACCCTGCGCCAAATAAAAAAAAAATGGCGTGGGGTTCCCCCCAAAAATCCATACCAGACCCTTATCCGAGCACGCAACCTGGCAGGCAACCTGGTTGGTAATAGAATTTTGGGGGATCCCCACGCATTTTTTTTTTCAATGACTTTCAATTACTTTTATCTGTATTGCCGGGACCCGACAATTCATTATAGCCGTGAGACAATCCTTTAGAAATGTCATTTTGCGCAGAGACTGTTATAAACACGGGAAACATGCGCTAATTTACAGGCATACTATAGACACCCCCCAGGTACGAAATTTAAAGGAATATTTCACTTTTTCACTTTAAGCATTATTAAAATCACTGCTCCCGAAAAAACTTCAGTTTTTAAAACTTTTTTTTGCATTGATACATGTGCCCTGGGTCAGGACCCGGGTCCCCAAACATTTTTTATGACAATAACTTGCATATTAACCTTTAAAATTAGCACTTTTGATTTTTCATGTTCGTGTCCCATAGACTTTAACGGTGTTCACGTGTTCGAACTAATTTTTTGCCTGTTCGCATGTTCTGGATGTGAACCGAACCGGGGGGTGTTCGGCCCATCCCTAGCTATGACCGATCATATTGATCACATGATACCCAGTTATCAGTAACAATGATTACACACAGGAGGAGCATGCTGCGCAACCACTGGTAAGCCTAAACCGCAGTAGGCTAAATCACTTATATATGTGACTGAGCCTTCACGTGACGCCCCATCACAGCAAATGTACTCTGGCGCGGCAGCAAGTGGTTAATTATTCCACTGAGTAAGGGGTAAATAGTAGTCCTTTGTTCCTTTATTTTAAAAAAAATGTCTCACAATATACAACCATCATCAAACACATCCTCCAGTGATGTAGATCCACATCAATCACGATGAATGACATCTACTAAAGAAAAAACCTTCACACCAACCTACTCCTTCCTATAAAAATTTAAACAGCAAATAAACACACCACACATTTTGACAAGTCATTTATAGAGAAAAAGTCGTATGATGTAGACTCATCGTCAGTCTTTGTCCAGCAATGCAGATCCTTGCCAATCAACATGAAAAACACCTAACGACCCACTGAAAAAATGTAAACTGCTGAGGTGCTTCCATTTATACTCCTTGCCAACAAAAGCATAGATGGTGGCTGTAAATGACCATGGCCATATTTGGTGAGTGATGTCAGTCCCCATTCCTGCCCTTTTGTTTGTATTTCCCTGTCAGCAGAGAATCCTGCTGAATGGGCAGGGCAGGGATGCATTACCGGTTGCTAGTAAGCCAGCATCCGCTGGCTCCTTAGCAACCAGCCTGCGCAGTAAGCTGTCACATGTAAGCTGTTAAATGTATACAGCTGCTAAATATATCACTTTCGGATGCAGCATGAGATTTGGCTCCTTTTGTAGAACCTTGAACCAACAAACTTCAGACCAAATTCTATCTCACTCTGAATTCAAATTAAAACCCTATCTTTCCAGAAAAAAACCTATAATGTGTAAAATTGAAACATTGCCAAAACTGAAAAAAAAAAAAAATGTTCCAAGCGATTTAAGGAGAGAAAAGGCGTGGGGATTTAATATAAATTTGCATTACGACTTAGTGGGGTATTATTGGTACTACAGTTTTTTGTTAATATTTGCATATTCTGATGAACATTACTGTTTTTTGGATATGATAAAAGACACTGATAGCGAATCAAACTTGGAAGTATCTGCACCCCTAGCACCAATGGCTCTTTTGTCAATAACAGCATTGAGGGAGATGATGCTATAGAAGGATATATAACTATATTAATATATATTTGACACAAAAATCTTTTTTCCCCAACAAGAAATGACAAGAGGAGTTTTCATGTCTCTTTTAGACTCTTTAAAAGCCTCACCGTTTTAGCAGGCTGATGTTTGTAATGGCAATTCAATTAGAAAGAACCTTGGGAATCTGCCATTTACAGTATCATCAAACAGAGCATTCTTTGTTTTAACCTACAGGCTTTTACTTCAAGCATGGTTTATTATTTCTACCTCATGGCCTTCTACAGATTTACTCTGTAAACCAATAGACCCAGACTAGCAGCAAAATCTAAGAAAAACAAATATGTCAGAGTAATGATGCCTGGAGTTTTCTCTATCAAAAGGAAGCAAGTTTATTAATACCTTATTGCTACAAGATGGATCTTATTATCATGTGGGGTCATTTAGAATCTTATTAGGTATTCTGACATTGGATGAATAATGCTATGATAAATTCTTGGCCATGTCCTTCACAGTTGTCATAGCAGGATCATAAACAGCATTTATAACAATCTAGCCTGAGGAAAAGGCTCGCAGTGATCTGTTTAGCATGCAAAGAATATTCAGATAGGCTGTGTTTTGTGTGGACTACCAGCCTATTGAGAGATGGCCAAGTTAAATGTAGCGTGGCCTTCCTTGAGTATTATCTGTAGAGAAACAATGTGTCAGGGACACAGGGATTTAAACGCTTTTTCTGAAGGTTTCGCTATAGTCTACCAAACATGAATGGAATTGGTGGAAAAAAATTAGATGCTTAAACAACGGCACTGCATTGACAGATTGTACATGAGCCAATGTGGTAACAAGTTCAGCACAAGAAAACACAATTTGTCACTTGTTCTTTTTTGCATCATTTGGTTATTTAATTTGATCATCTTGGGAAATGTCTGAACAGATGTACACAAGATTTAAACAAATAAAGTGGGAACAATAATATCTGGGACTGTGCTCTGCATTTGGATTTGATGTAAGCTGCAGGAAGTGGTATGAAAACAATAGCTTGCATCAAATCTGCCACAGGAAGTTTTTTTTTTTTTTTTTTTTTTTTTTTTTAAAAACAGACAGGTCTATGGTCTTACACCTGGAGTGTAATAGGCAGCAAACCTGTCATTTAGTATAACTGGTAATCAGGGTGTAACTAGAAATCACCTGGGTCTAGTTACGTTTGTTTTTAAACAGGTATAAAGCCCAGTTGCTAGGCCCAAGCAGTGCAACATGAAAGAGAGAGTGACATCACCATTCCCTATAGTCAATGACACCTCATATTCCAATGATAGGAGGGATAAGAGAAAGGAGCAGGGAGGGAGTGTTGACAAAGTGAATATAAGGGGGTCGGAAGGGCAAAGACAGTGCAACTTTGTCCTGAATTGACTATATAACAACGTCTCTTCTACATAATGACTCCATGGCCAGCATGTAAAGTAAAATAAATACATACCTTTTCAGCAGGTGGTGTGGTAAATCTTAATTGTTCCAGGCCTCTATGTGTCAATACCATTGGTATTGACACATTTTTATACATTACATAAAGCTAAAGTGTAACTGTAAAGAGTTGAAACACCTGCTGATGGCACTGGTTCATGAACCTGAAGAGTACAGTGCCAGTGTCCACCAGCGGGTGCCTCCCAGCCGCAGGTTCCAAGAATTTAAACTTTTGATGCTGGCTGCTGGGAGGGTATTTATCTCCTTCTCTAGAATCTAGAATCTAAAATGCCTCAGCATTTTACCTGTGTGGCTATGCATTCTGCTCATTGTTCCTTGAAACCTATGATCCTGCCACTTGTAATTGCTCCCTGTAATCTTTCTGAACTTGATCCTGATTTGATTGCAGTCAACAAAAGCTAACTATTAGAAGTGATCTGCAGCTGCACAAATGCACGGGGGGTCTGAATCTGGTTCCCACTGTTGGATGATCTGAATGACATTTGTGTTCAAATTTTTAGCTATCAGAGACCTGAGAAAATGTTACCATCACGCTAACTTGTTACCTTATCAACCCAACTTGATCTTATTTTAATGTTCTGCTAATAGTTTACATAAACGTTTTTCTCCCCTTGTTCAAAGGGGTATAATGCACTTTGAGCTTTATTATTCAGCTATGGTACATAGCCACCTTGGCCCGAAGAAACTATTCAAAGTGACATTAAACATGGAATTCTACTTTAAGCTGTCTGTTGGACCAGCTTTTTAGAAGAAACAGTAAACAAAACCATTTGTTTCCCTCTGCTGCAGCTGTAGAACATAGAAGTCTCTATACTCTCTGATCCAGATTGAAGCTAGTTACCCCAAGCGCTAATTAACTAAAATGCTGATTTAGAGAGTTCTTTCCATTCAGGAAAGCAACTTGAGAAATTAAACTACTGTCCTAACTCCTTAAAATTGAACTCCAAGAAGATAAAAAATACACACATACACAGCTATGTGTTCCTATATTTATTGAATGTAAGCAGTAGAAGTATCAGTATTTGTCTTGGTATCAGCCTCCCGTAGTTCACTGTTAAGCTAAGCTCAGACTGGGGATGGGAGAAGAAACACAAGGAACCAATCAGCTGTGCTGCAGTGGAAGAAGTATGCTGACATAGAACCGGCAGTGAATTTACTCTGGTCATCTTTTTTTTATAACTTGCTATGAAGATAATGTTTTCTTACTGACTGGCAGTATCTTCACTTAAAATAGAGCTATTTGGTTTTGGTTCTTCATTTGTCAATGTACACATCTTGTGTCCAACAAAAAGGCCTTCGGTCTTTTAGACTGTAACTTTTGAGAAATGGCCCTTTCAGTTATGTAATGTTTTCTACACATTATATGTATGCATACTTGTTTATTATTACTCTATTTTGTATTTTCAATTTGTATTGCAAAACCTTTCAATAAATATATTGAATGAGAAGTACACTATATTACCAAAAGTATTGGGACACCTTCCTTTACACACACATGAACTTTAATGGCATCCCAGTCTTAGTCTGCAGGGTTCAATATTGCGTTGGCCCATCATTTGCAGCTATAACAGGTTTAACTCTTAGGGCCATTCTTCCAGACGCGCATTTGTGAGGTCAGGCACTGATGTGGACGAGAAGGTCTGGCTCACAGTTTTCACTTCAATTCATTCCAAAGGTGTTCTATTGGGTTGAGGTCAGGACTCTGTGCAGGCCAGTCAAGTTCCTCCACCCCAAACTTGCTTATCCATGTCTTTTTGGACCTTGTTTGTGTACTGGTGCACAGTCATGTTAGAACAGGAAGGGGTTATCCCCAAACTGTTCCCACAAAAGTTGGGAGCATGACATTTTCATAAATGTCTTGGTATGCTGACATCTTAGGAGTTCCCTTCACTGGAACTAAGGGGACAAGCCCAACTCCTGAAAAACAATCCCACACCATAATCCCCCTTCCACCAAATGATTTGGACCAGTGCACAAAGCAAGGTCCATAAAGACATGGATGAGCGAGTTTGGGGTGGATAAACTTGACTGGCCTACACAGAGTCCTGACCTCAACACCTTTGAGATGAATTAGTGTCGGAGACTGCGAGACAGGCCTTATCGTCCACATCAGTGCGTGACCTAACAAATGCGCTTCTAGAAGAATGGTCAAACATTTCCATAGAAACACTCCTAAACTTTGTGGACAGCCTTCCAGAAAGAGTTGAAGCTGTTATAGCTTCAAAGGGTGGGCCAACTCAATATTGAACCCTACGGACGAAGACTGGGATGCTATTAAAGGTTATGTGTAAAGGCAGGTGTCCCAATACTTTTGGTAATACACAGTAGTGTATGTTAAAATGTGGAGAAAGCAAAGTAATTTAGATTGAATTAGATGAGCTATTTGCTGTGTGGCTTCTCCAGCCCAGTCACAGGCTGGTGGAAGAACAATACCAGTAAGATCCTGTGCGGTGTGATGACCTGCTATCACGTACCTGGTCTTGAAGCCAAAATGCTGAGTGGGCTCTCCTTGTGGCTGAGTGCTCGGTGCCCCTGAAGGTGATAACAGGGAACACGAAGCGCAAAGCGGTGGCCACATTATAACATGAGAGTGGGACAGCTGCGAGCTTCATGTGCTTGACCCCGCTCGTCCCACTTCTCCCTCTGTCAGAAGCTGCGGACCAGAGACAGGGATTAAAACAGAGCAGCACTCTCTGTTCCTCCTGCCCCACCCCCACCTGACAGACCTGTGTAGCACACAGCCGAGTGAAGTCTTGTAGCTGTGTGCTGGGTCTGATAGCCGGAGTCTCCACTGTGATGCACCGCCGTGAAGAATAAGTTCTGTCAATAGGTGAGATAGAACCGTGGAGAGAAGGGGAAAGGGATTCGCAGAGAATTGGGGGTACAGAGGTGAACAGGGGGGTACAAAGGTAAATGTGGATGGGGTACAGAGGTGGACAGGGGGGTACAGAGGTAAATGTGGATGGGGTACAGAGGTGGACAGGGGGGTACAGAGGTAAATGTGGATGGGGGGTACAGAGGTGGACAAGGGGGTACAGAGGTAAACATGGATGGGGTACAGAGGTGAACATGGATGGGGGGTACAGAGGTGACCGTGGATGGGGGGGTACATAGGTGGATGGGGGGGTTTAGAGGTGGACAGGGGATACAGAGGTGAATGTGTATGGGGGTACAGAGGTGGACGGGGGGCATAGAGGTAGACAGGGGGGTACAGAGGTGACAGTGGATGGGGGGTACAGAGGTGGATGGGGGTATAGAGGTGAACAGGGGGGTACAGAGGTGAAAGTGGATGGGGGGTATAGAGGTGGATTGGGGGTATAGAGGTGGACTGGGGTACAGAGGTGGACGAGGGGGTACAGAGATGGATGGGGGTATAGAGGTGGACGGGGGGTATAGAGGTGGATGGGGGGTATAGAGGTGGACGAGGGATATAGAGGTGGACGGGGGATATAGAGGTGGACGAGGGATATAGAGGTGGACGGGGGAATATAGAGGTGGACGGGGGGTACAGAGGTGAACGTGGATGGGGGGTACAGAGGTGGACAGAAGGATACAGAGGTGAGCCATGAGTGAGGGGTACTGAGGTGGACGGGGGTACAGAGGTGAGCTGTGGATTGGGGGGTACAGAGGTGAGTTGTGGATGAGGGTGCAGAGGTAAACAAAGTGGTGTGCAGAGGTGATCAATAGATAGTTACTTTGGGGGGCGGATATGCAAGTACTGCCCCTTGCGCTGATTTTTTCTGTGCCCTGCGTGATACATACACAGTACACACTCCCATTCCCTGTGTGTTAGCCTTGACTCCCCTATCCCCCCCAACTTGAACGCCCCCATCTGTCCACCCCATTCTTCCTGGACTCCCCAAATCCCCCCCAATCATCATGGACTCAACTATCCCCCCCATCATTGTGGACTCCCCTATCTCTCCCCCATCATTATTATTATACAGGATTTATATAGTTCCAATAGTTTGTGCAGCGCTTCACAACATGAGGGCAGACAGTACAATTACAATACAATTAAATACAATAGTTTATGTGTGTGTTTGTTTTCTGGAATGTTGAGGTGGAGGGCAAATTTGCATGGGTGGGGGGGTGCCCCCAAGAAAATGTTTGCCCAGGGTCCAATTAGTATTAAAGATGGCCTTGGGCATAGTAGGGGAAGGTAGCAGAGATCAGGAAGCCAGTAGTCAACAGATAAGATATCAGTATCGTGGTTAGGCAAGCCAGAGTCATACACAGGACAGGAGACAAGAGAAGATGAGCAATCCGAAGTCAGAGATGGGAGAAAGACAAGAGGTATCCAAGGGCAGGCCAGGTAAGTAACAGGTGATCAGAAACAACAGCAAACACAGGAACAGGAAGCAGGAAGCTAAAGACCAGTCAGCAATGTCCATGTGCCACAGTCACCCTTTTAAAGGCCAGAGGGTGCCTGGATCTGACGTGCATTACGTGTGTTGGCCATGGCAAACGAGCGTTCACAGCACATGTGTGCATATTTGTGCGGGCGTGGCCATATTGGAAATTGGCTACTGTGCCAGGCCTACGGGCAGCTCTCTCTTGGCTAGACACCTGTATTTTACCACACTGGAAGAACTCAGGTCGCCACTAGGACACACAGAAAACAATTGTTTTCTATGTGTCCTATTTACACTGCAATGCAACCTGGTGGTGCGGTGCATTGAGATGTGATTAAATGCAGACATGCTGCATTTTATTGCACTGCACAGGACAGGATTGCATGTCCCTGTACAGCGACACAACCAACTCTACTGCGTAAACAGTGACTTGAATGAGGTGTCACTTTTGTGCACCAACTACCACCAGCTCGCTGTATCAGAACAGACAGCTGTCACACTCTAAACTGCTGGGTATACATGTGCACTGCTGAAAAATGTGTTCGTTTTCGTTTTAGTTTCAATTGTTTTTTGTTTTTTTGTAAATTCCAAAATTAGTAAATTCCAAAATTTGAAAATTCGGAAATTTGAAAATTCGGAAATTTGAAAATTCCAAAATTTGAAAATTCCAAAATTCGACAATTCGGAAATTAAAAAAATTGGAAATTAAAAAATCCGAAAATAAGAAAGGAAAATACAAAAATTAGAAAGAACGAAAATGCAAAAATTCGAAATAATAACTAACTAATAATAACTAAGTATTAAATTATAGGTATTGGGATTTCCTTTCAAATTTGGCTGTTAGTGAACGTAACAAATACAAATTTATCTGAAGTTACGAATTATCCGAAATAAAGAATGCTGCATCTAAACAAATGGAACAGAACAAAATAATAATATGTTTTTATTATTATTATTATTATTTGTATTATTTATTCTTAGTAATTTGTTATTCGTTTAGATACAACATTTGTTATTACGGATAGTTCATAACTTCAGATAAATTTGTATTCGTTATGTCCACTAACAGCCAAATTTGAAAGGAAATTCCAATACCTATAATTTAATAGTTAACAATAGTAAAGTTATTATTAGTTATTATTTCAGATTTTCAAATTTTTGGGTTTTTTAATTTTCAGATTTTTGTTCTTTTGAATTTTCGGATTTTCATTCTAATTTTTTGAATTCCAAATTTCCGAATTTCTGAGATTTCGGATTTTGAATTTCCAAATTTTTGAATTTCCGAATATTCGGAAAAATTCTAAAATTCTAAAATTCTAAAATTCGGATACAGTGGAACCTCGGATTACGAGCATAGTCCATTCCAGGAGAATGCTCGTAATCCAAAGTACTCGCATATCAAAGCGCGTTTCCCCATTGAAGTCAATGGACACGAAAATAATTAGTTCCACATTGACTTCAATGGCATGTCATCCTGCATGTGGTCAGAGATGGGGGAGGCACCGGAGAGCCTCGAAAACACACGGAAAGGCCCGAGGACAGCTCTGCTGACCTAGGCAAACCTTGGAAAAGGGGAACGGAGTATTTCCGAGCATTTTAGAACGCCGCCGATCGACTCCAATCGGCGCCGTTCGGCTCCGCTCGGCTCTGGTGCCCCCTCACCTCTAGCCAAACACAGTACTGCACACTGCTTTGGCTTGAATCCTGCTCGTTTTGCGAGACACTCGTAAACCGAGTTAGGATTTTTTTAAATACAGTGCTCGTATTGCGAAATGCTCGTTAACCGCATTACTCGCAATCCGAGGTTCCACTGTATTTCTGAATTAACTAATTTATCTAAATTCGTTTAAAAAACAAACATGGAACTAAACGAATTGCACATGTCTACTGCTGGGGTTTAGTGTGCAGCAGCTGTCCAGGGCAAGTTACTGAACAGCAGCACAGAAAGATCAGAGGTCCTATCCTGCTAGACAGCGCTGTGCTGTGTGGCATCAATGTGAATTTCTCAGAATGGGATGGACAGAAATACAAATCTTTTGGGAGTTGAAAAAGCTCTGATATCTGCATTCCATCTGTGTAGCTGTTTGCATAGAATTCAGCTTTAAGTTATAGGAGGTTTAACCATCTCTGGATTCTTTAAAATGGCTTGAGGAACTGGGGCTGAGGTGGCTTTGCTTAACAGTGAAGGCAGTCAAGTCATTCCTCCAAACAACTGATTTAATGCCACTAGTAGAAAAGGATTGTAATCTTCTAAATGGAATTAAGGAAATTATTTTTAGAGCCTTTTTACAGGAAATTTAGTTACCTCAGCACTTTCTGTTGTAATAGAATGTTTCTTCATTGGAGCTCCGCTGAATAAAGGTTTTCTCTTTCTTCTGTGCCTCTGATGCCTTTACAAAGAAATGGGGGCAATAACATTACTGGACACAGACAGCACAAAAAAAGTTGTCAGAAGTTCTAACTCTTCTTCACTCTTCTAAATATGTATTTATGTCATGTCTCCATTGCATAGAAATCCTGAGCCTTCCAGCTACAGTATAGGTAATGATCAATTAGGAGGTCCCACACTTTGGAAAACACTGTACCATGTACAGTATCTCACAAAAGTGAGTACACCTTTCACATTTTTGTAAATATTTTATTATATCTTTTCATGTGACAACACTGAAGAAATGACACTTTGCTGCAATGTAAAGTAGTGAGTGTACAGCTTGTATAACAGTGTAAAATTGCTCTTTCATCAAAATAACTCAACACACACAGGCATTGATGTCTAAAACGCTGGCAACAGTGAGTACACCCCTAGGTGAAAATGTCCAAATTAGCCATGTTTCCTCCCCAGTGTCATGTGACTCAATAGTGTTACAAGGTCTTAGGTGTGAATGGGGAGCAGGTGTGTTAAATTTGGTGTTAGCGCTCTCATTCTCTCATACTGGATGTTCAACATGGCACCTCATGGCAAAGAACTCTCTGACAATCTGAAAAAAATAATTGTTGAAGGGGGCGTGCCGACCTGGCTGCAACATGGCCACTTAGCACAGGGGCTCCACTCAACTGCCGGGGGAATCGACACCTAAGGAGCCCTCCATCGCACTTTAGACACCGACAGTCAGCTGTCCTGGAATGTGGTCGCAATGTCCAAAACGCCACAAGGAGCACACACAGCCACGGAAGATGCAGGGATTTTTCCCCTCTGTACAAAATGATCACCGAAAAACTGGCGGTGGCGCCCGCGCCATGCAGCCTGCACACAAGGCCTCAGCACAGGCCACGGACCGTGGGTCCCAACAAAAAGGAAACCCAACTCGCGTCGCCAATAGCGGGACCTCCTCAGGAAACTCCAGCCCATCCACCCAAAGCCCACCTAAGTGCAAGCCCCACAGAGACTCTCCTCCCAGACACCAAGAGGACACAGGCATGGAAGTCAGCGGGCCACATGCATCCAGGGAAGATACAGAGCCACCCAGAAACGACCCTATTGCTGCCTTCCCCACCACAGGCCAGCCAGTATCAGACACCATGTTAAAAGACATGATGCTGTCAATGAGGGCTTCTTTGGTCTCTGACTTGGTGTCAATGCCATAAAGAAGTACAGGCTCTGTGGGACAGAGTGAACACTATAGAGAATACAATGGGGATTACTCTGTCTCATTTAACTCCTTAGTGGATGATCACAATGCCCACACAGAGAAAATCACCTGGATTAAGGATAAAATTGCAGATTTTGAGGACAGATACAGGAGAAACAACATAAAAATCAGAGGGATACCAGAATCTGTACTTCCCCAGCAGCTGCAACAATTTGCCCTGACTCTATTTTCTTCTTTGGCCCCCACTCTGTCAACACAGGACCTTACAATTGACAGAATCCACAGGGTACCAATACCCTCCTTCCTACCAGCTGAGAGACCCAGAGACGTTCTTCTAAGAGTAGAAACAGTCACCTGTTGTGCCCCTGGCTACTCCAATCTGTACCTAGGGGAGTGGGAACGGATCATTTTTTCAGACGAGGGTCTCTCTATGTACCTGTGCCACGTTGTTATGTCCCCAACAATTACTTGATGAATGTCTTTTGGCTCTTAATGTGAATAAATGTAATTTAAAATTTACCATGGTGTCTGACAGGACCAACATCACATTTTTGGATGTTGAAATATTCAAGGATCATGATAACATGCTGTCCTGTAAGTTGTTCCATAAGCCCACAGCAGGGAACACCATATTACACTCTTCGAGCTTCCATCCTAGGCCGTTGGTAGAGTCTATTCCTTATGGACAATATCTGAGAATTAAGTGTAATTGTTCCAATCCAACAGATTTCAAACGCAAAGCCAATAATCTCAAAAGACATCTTTTGGAAAGAGGGTATAGCCACAAATGTTTAAAAAAGGCGTTTAATCGCACTCAAACCAAAAATCGACATGACTTGCTAGCACCCAAAAAGGAAAAATCCCCAGAGAATGGTCATTGTATCATCACCACATACTCTGATAACCACACTCAAATAACACACATTTGCAAAAAATATCGGCATTTATTATTTTCAGATCCTGTAGTTGGACCTTTTGTGCCTCCGATGCCTGCAATAACCTATAGATGAGCCACCTCTATAGGTGATTTTCTTGTCCAGAGTGAATTTCAGGGCTCCACAAGAGGAGATCCCTGCAAAAATATGGGAACATTCCCATGTGGTTCATGTGCCTATTCTAAACACATGAACATAATCAAAGACATTTATTTACCTAATGGCATGAAGTTCTTTCCCAAAAACTATGCCACCTGCCAAACTACGGGAGTGGTCTACCTCCTGACTTGCAGTTGCAACTGTTTTTACGTAGGGAAAACATCTCAAAAACTTTGGCAGAGATTTTATCGCCACATTAAGGCCATGAAAGACAATGACTCAGACTAACTTTTAGGCAGACATGTTCTGCAGACCCACAGTGGTATATGCCCCAAAATCAAGGTATTGGTATTGGATCAGGTGCACCGCAGCTCCCGGGGAGGAGACTTTGACAAGATTCTCCTCCAACGGGAGCTGAGATGGATCTCGAACCTGAATGCCACAATGCCATCAGGCCTCAATCAAGCCTTAAACTTTAAACTATTTCTACCCAGTTTTTCCTCTGGGGCCTTTGACAGAGAACTATTACATTAAAATGTAAAATCTCAGGATGTCCTCAGCCCAGCTATATATGTCTCACCATTTCCTCCCCTTTTTTCCTCTCTGTAGTTTTGCAGATATTTTATGTTCCTTGACATTTACTATTTTGCATCCAATGTACGGTTTCTACATTCTATGCTGTTTTAAATGTGCATGATGTCTAGAACTATCCTTCACGTACAGTTTAAGTTTACACTGGTTTTCTCAACATGCTGTATATACTGAGAAGTCATGTTGAACTCTAATATATTCTTTTATGTCATTCCATTATTTCTCGTTATGTTTTTTTTTCAGACATTTGTAATGTGAATCGAATGGCATGTCTTCCATGTAAGGATGGACCCTCCGACAGTTTGGAAGCCCCGCCTTGATGATCGCACACACATCTCCAAACATGCTTTTCTCAAATTGACTATCCGATATATTGTTCTGGCCCGCCTGGTGCATCGAGGCTCCCCAGCACAGGGGAGCCCCGACTGGCCTTCAGCCATCTCGGGGCAGCTCTTTCCTTTTGAGTGCAACATGACGGTAGCGTTGCCTGGGAGACAAACTTTTCCCATATGCATGCGCACTGGGCACCGCTCATTCTTGCCCAGTTACTTCCGCCCTCCCTGTGCTGGCGGTCCCGTCGACATCTGATCGGGGATCATGCTGGCATAGCTAAGTATGGACACACCTGAAGTATAGGTGATGTGGGATGGATCAGAGCCATTGGTCCCCCGCATTCACCTGCACTCTCCATTCTCCACCCCCTATCTGGCACGAATTCTAAGCCAACATGATTTGCTTGAATATACCTTCTGACCTATTTAATCCTGGCTGTGTTGGCTTTGCATTGCCACACAGACAGGATCCACGCATATACCCCAACACAGGAGCCAAGGTACAGGAACATTATTCATATGAATACTTGGTATAATCTTCTTGCCAGTGGGCGATTCCACACCCATCTAAAACTTCATATTACCCTTCCACATTCTCATTTTTTACTATATTTCTTATTCCCACTAGATCTCACTTTGCTTTGCTCTTTGGCTGTCCTCGTGAGCATTGGTGTGCTGTGTGGGCCTGGTCATCAGTAGATCTCAATATGCCTGACCCCACTACTTGAATATCTTCAATATTTGGTTGGATACCAGTATTCATATACCTATACTACCCCCTTTAAAGGGCCAGGTCCCTTTTTGGCTGTGCGTGACTACATCCAGGCTGGACTCCCTGCTCTCCGAGGATCCATCCATCTGACATGTCCATATTGCCTACATATGCAAATATTCTTGTGGGATGTAAGTACTGTGCACTTTACTAATCATTGAATACATTTTAATCTATCATTGGATGCATAGCCAAGTGAACTATATGTAAACTGTTCTCTATGAGAGAAAAAGAAAAAAAACAATTGAAAAATTATTCAATGTTGATGCAATATCTTTTTTCTTTTTCATTAGAAAATTAAACATTTCTGCCCATACATAAACCCTGAAGAAGGAACTATACATATGTGCTCTGAATAAACTCAGCCATTTATTCCAAAACATGTTGGGTATTATCTACCCCCTTTTGCATTGACTCACCTGTCAACATTTGGGTGTGGAATTATGTATATTGGCAACTTCAATTGAATGTCAGTTCTATTGCTTTAATATTTTTTTGTAATTCTTGTATATTGTCATAATTTTGTTTACTATATTTAATAAATATTTTCTACTTTTTATATATACTCTTGCCAATTCCATATCATTTTCCTAGTCCACACTATCCCAGGGACATTCCTTTTCAAATTGTGCACAGAACGCTCACAGTTTCACAAACGCGTTCTCAGCTACTTTCAATAGACACTGAGAAAGCGTTCCTTTCTTTCCTTTTTTCTTATGTCATTTTGTCTTTTACATTTCTAGTTATCTAATGTTACACCCGACTGAATGCATCTTGGTTTCACAATGCTTATTCTGTGTACTGTACTGAAATACCAATAAAACATTTATTGAAAAAAATTAAATAAAATTTTGCTCTACATAAAGATGGCCTAGGCTATCAGAAGATTGCCAAGACCCTGAAACTGAACTGCAGCACGATGAGCAAGACAATACAGCGGTTTAACAGAAAAGGTTCCACTCAGAATAGGCCTCACCGTGGTCGACTAAAGAAGTTGAGTGCACGTGCTCAGCGTCATATCCAGAGGTTGTCTTTGTCAGCATTGCAGACTAAGGACATGGATTACTGGAACCATGACCTGTTGTCTGATGAGACCAAGATAAACGTATTTGGTTCAGATGGTGTCAAGCGTGTGTGGCGGCAACCAGGTGAGGTGTAAAAAGACAACTGTGTTTTGCCTACAGTCAAGCATGGTGGTGGGAGTGTCATGGTCTGGGGCTGCATGAGTGCTGCTGGCACTGGGAGCGACAGTTCATTGAGAGAACCATGAATGCCAACATGTACTGTGACATACTGAAGCAGAGCATGATCCCCTCCCTTTGGAGTCTGGGCCGCAGGGCAGTATTCCAACATTATAACGACCCCAAAAACACCTCCAAGACGACCACTGCCTTCCTAAGAAGCTGAGGGTTAAGGTAGTGGACTGGCCAAGTATGTCTCCAGACCTAAATCCTATTGAGCATCTGTGGGGCATCCTCAAACGGAAGGTGGAGGAGCGCAAGGTCTCTATAACATCCACCAGCTCTGTGATGTCACCATGGAGGAGTGGAAGAGGACTCCAGTGGCAACCTGTGAAGCTCTGGTGAACTCAATGCCCAAGAGGGTTACGGCAGTGCTGGAAAATAATGGTGGCCACACAAAATATTGACACTTTGGGCCCAATTTGGACATTTTCACTTAGGGGTGTACTCACTTTTGTTACCAGCGGTTTAGACATTATTGTCTGTGTGTTGGGGTATTTTGAGGGGACAGCTAATTTACAGTGTTATAAAAGCTGTACACTCACTACTTTACATGTCATTTCTTCTGTGTTGTCACATGAAAAGATCAAATAAAATATTTACAAAACTGTGAAGGTGTACTCACTTTTGTGAGATACTGTATATATTCAATTAAATATATGTTCATTACTTAGATAAAATGTTCCACTTCAAAATGGTCCTTTTGCACAGAAAAAAATACATTTTTATATTGTTTTCACATGCAATGCTTTGTGTCTCAGATGTCCTCTTTAAATCTCAGTTTCAGGTCCTTTTTTGCACAATTAAATATCAACACACCCTTAAAAGATCACAGTGCTGGCAGATGGGACAAATGCCTGGGGTCAAAGCTGGTAGTGAAGGGGATTACCAGAGTCTCTTTTGACTGTAGTTATTCTTTATAGTGCATTAATAAAATTGTATATTGGACAATACCAGTAACAGAAATAGATAGCTTGTTTTGTTTTTTTACATTTAGACCTATACTAATCAGTTCTTTAAGGACTGTTTTATTAAACACTATATTCATTTAGTAATAGCCTCAGAGGTGATAAAGTAAATGAGAAACTGTGACTAATTGGCAATCACAGTGATGTTATCTACCTTGCTTTATTGTGCAGTTGTTGGAATTTAGAAATATTCCCAAAATGTTAAGGCGTTATTCTAAGGCTGCATTATTTTGGCTATGTAGTCTACATGCTAAATATATATGCTAAAACTTTGCATATTAATTCAATTATGGTATTGCCTTTCAGATCTTCAACCCCCCATATAGATTATATATATATATATATATATATATATATATATATATATATATTCCTGTGAGAACTAAAGGTCCAATAATAATATAAAATATACAGATCAATACTGTACATAGTAAGATCATAACACTTTGTGGAAGTGGACCAAAGAAAGATCATACCCACAGAAAATACTCCTGGATAATGCTTGCCCCAATATACAGCAAGGCCTGCTTCATATTTATGTGGAAATTTAAAGCTGAAATCCGGTCTGAACAAATACTGTATTGTCTTAATACAAATGCCATGTGTACTCTTACTTGAATCTCGGTGTCCTTTGAGGGATACATTTACAATACTTTTTTCCCAGAATTTAGCTTTCAGCCATATATTCAGAAATTTCAGCCAAAATTAGAAAGGGTATCCCCAGTATATGTCTTCCTTTGTTGTGCAAAGCAGGGACATCAGTTGGTAAAAAGAGTATCCCCAGTACATGTCTTCTTTAGTGTGACAATCCAGTGACACCAATTGGGTTTGTCAAATCATTCCTTTAATTACTAGGTTTATCAAAATTCTGTATGTGCATTTATCCAGCCACAGTGTCTATAATGTATAAGGTTTCTACTTACACTGGTAATAAAAAGGTGGCTCCTAAGACTCAACTTCTTTGTATGGCTACCCCATTGGGTCTGCTCAATCTGCCTGTCAGAATTATAGAACTGCTTTGTACAATATGTGTAGAAAAAAATGCCAACTAGAATCTTGTTTAATTTTATGTTGTATAGCATAGATCATATAAAGGCTTGTTTTGACAGAAAACCCCAATTGTCTCCAAATATCAATTTAGGCACAATCATAGTTATTAGCTGTGTATGGAAACAAAATACATAAATTGTGGTGCAGAGAATATAGGGTAAATCAAATGTGTGCTGTAGTAAAGCAACCCTTTGCTTTTTTAGAAACCAAGCTGTTGTATAAAGCTTTGCTTTTTCTGACACTTTTTCCCTCTGGCCGTAGTTCTTTTCATCAATCATTGCATGCAAATTTTTGCTTTCAAACATCCTGTAGCCTACAACTTGTCAAGAACATATCCTCATCAAAAGCTCCTTTAAAAACTATGAGAATGACAGCCCAGGCTCCGTTTCCAATGTACTTGGGTGTATATTTCCTTTCATGTATTTTCTGTTGAAGTGGAAGTTAAAAAAAATACCATTTTGCTCTTGGACTGTTCTAGTTTTAAAAGTGACTCTTCCCAACTTCAGCAAGCACTTGGCAGTATTTCCTTTATGTAGAATAATGTGTTAAAAACATGGATGACAAAAGGCCTGGCAATATTTTCAGGTTCTTGGTGTGCTGGATTGTAGACATTTAATAGACATGCTGTCTAAAATAATGACTTAAATTGTCTTTATCTGAAAGACCTATCAATGTTTATTTTTAAGCATGTAACTATTTTATTAAGTTATTTTATTACGTATTAAACATATTAACCACTTGCCCACTGGGCACTTAAACCCCCTCCCTAACCAGACCAATTTTTAGCTTTTGGGGTATTTAATCACCACAGGGTTTTTTTTTTTTTTTTTTGCGCTATAAATAAAAAAAAGACTGAAAATGTTGTAAAAAATAAAATTTTCTTATTTAAATAAAAGTTTGCAAATTTGTAATTTTTTTCTTTATAAATTTAGGTAAAAATTTCTACTGCTACATATCTTTGGTAAAAATAACCCAAAAAATAGCATATTATTTGGTCTTTGTGAAAGTGATAAAGTCTACAAGCTATGGTGCCAATCATTGAAAATTAATCACACCTGATGTACTGACGGCCTATCTCGTTTCTTGAGACCCTAACAAGCCATAACAGTACAAATACTACCCACATGACACCTCTTTGGAAAGTAGACAGTACAAGGTATTTAGTAAGAGGCATGGTAAGTTTTTTAAAGTTGTATTTTTTTTCCCACAATTCTTTACAAAATTAAGATTTTTTTCTTTTAATTTTTTTTTCATATTAACAGGTTATTTCTCACACACAGCATATGCATTCTTGAAACTACACCCCAAAACACATTCTGCTACTCTTTCTGAGTATGGCGATACTACATGTGTGAGACTTTTCCACAGCCTGGCCACATACAGAGGCCCAACATGCAGGGAACACTGTCAGGCGTTCTAGGAGCATATATTACACATATACAGTATCGCACAAAAGTGAGTACACCCCTCACATTTTTGTAAACATTTTATTATATATTTTCATGTGATAACACTGAAGAAATTACATGTTGCTTCAATGTAAAGTAGTACGTGTACAGCTTGTATACCAGTGTAAATTTGCTGTGCCCTCAAAATAACTCAACACACAGCCATTAATGTCTTAACCTGCTGGAAACAAAAGTGAGTACACCCCTAAGTGAAAATGTCCAAATTGGGCCCAATTAGCCATTTTCCCTCCCTGGTGTCATGTGACTCGTTAGTGTTACAAGGTCTCAGGTGTGAATAGGTAGCAGGTGTGTTAAATTTGGCGTTATCCCTCTCACACTCTCATACTGTTCCCTGGAAGTTCAACATGGCACCTCATGGCAAAGAACTCTCTGAGGATCTAAAAAAAGGAATTGCTTTACATAAAGATGGCCTAGGCTATAAGAAGATTGCCATGACCCTGAAACTGAGCAGCAGCACGGTGGCCAAGACCATATAGTGGTTTAACAGGACAGGTTCCACTCAGAACAGGCCTTGCCATGGTCAAGTTGAGTGCACATGCTCAGCGTCATATCCAGAGGTTGTCTTTGGTAAATAGACATATGAGTACTGCCAGCATTGCTGCAGAGGTTGAAGGGTTGGGGGGTCAGCCTGTCAGTGCTCAGACCATACGTTGCACCCTGCATCAAATTGATCTGCATGGCTGTCGCCCTAGAAGGAAGCCTCTGCTTAAGATGATGCACAAGAAAGCCCACAAACCATTTGCTGGAGATAAGCAGACTAAGGACATGGATTACTGGAACCATGACCTGTTGTCTGATGAGACCAAGATAAACGTATTTGGTTCAGATGGTGTCAAGCGTGTGTGGCGGCAACCAGGTGAGGCGTAAAAAGACAACTGTGTTTTGCCTACAGTCAAGCATGGTGGTGGGAGTGTCATGGTCTGGGGCTGCATGAGTGCTGCTGGCACTGGGAGCTACAGTTCATTGAGGGAATCATGAATGCCAACATGTACTGTGACATACTGAAGCAGAGCATGATCCCCTCCCTTCGGAGACTGGGTCGCAGGGCAGTATTCCAACATGATAACATCCCCATAACACCTCCAAGATGACCACTGCCTTGCTAAAGAAGCTGAGGGTAAAGGTGATGGACTGGCCAAGCATGTATCCAGACCTAAACCCTATTGAGCATCTGTGGGGCATCCTCAAACGGAAGGTGGAGGAGCGCAAGGTCTTCAACAACCACCAGCTCCGTGATGTCATCATGGATATTGGGGATATTGGGGAACTGGAGAAAGTGCAGAGAAGGGCAACCAAACTGATAAGAGGCATGGAGGAGCTCAGCTATGAGGAAAGATTAGAGGAACTGAATTTATTCACTCTTGAGAAGAGGAGATTAAGGGGGGATATGTTCTCCGTGTCCGTTCACACAGTATACCTAAAGTAATATTTACAAATATTTCTTACCTTTCTAGTTGTTTCTTTGTTGCAGGTTTATTTATTGGACTCCATAGGCAGCTTGTATTGTTACATATTACAAGCTATAGGACTGGAGTTGAGAAACACTGAGCTATACAGTAGTTTAGCTTGCAATAAGGCAATAAGTGATAGGACAAATTTTCAGAACAAATTTTGTTTAAAAGTATATTAGCATACAATGCAGCACCAAGCTTTGAGATCTTTGAGATCATTTTAACTGACAATTGTGCGGTCGTGCGACGCTGTACCCAAAAAAAATTGACGTCCCTTTTTTCCCACAAATAGAACACTTCTTTTTGTGGTTGGTGGTTGTTTTGGAAGGGCAATCAAACTGATAAGAGGCATAGAGGAGCTCAGCTATGAGGAAAGATTAGAGGAACTAAATTTATTCACTCTTGAGAAGAGGAGATTAAGGGGGGATATGATCAACATGTACAAATATATAAGGGGTCCATATAGTGAACTTGGTGTTGAGTTATTCACTTTACGGTCAACACAAAGGACTAGGGGGCACTCTTTACGTCTAGAGGAAAAGAGATTTCACCTCCAAATACGGAAAGGTTTCTTCACAGTAAGAGCTGTGAAAATGTGGAATATACTCCCCCCAGAGGTGGTTTTGGCCAGCTCAGTAGATTGCTTTAAGAAAGGCCTGGATTCTTTCCAAAATGTACATAATACAACTAGGTACTAACATTTATGGGTAAAGTTGATCCGGGGAATATCCGATTGCCTCTCGGGGGATCAGGAAGGGATTTTTTCCCCTGCTGTAGCAAATTGGATCATGCTCTGCTGGGGTTTTTCACCTTCCTCTGGATCAACTGTGGGTATAGAATTAGGTATATGGGATTGTATGATATTATTATTTTATTTTTATATTTTTTTATGGTTGAACTGGATGGACTTGTGTCTTTTTTCAACCTGACTAACTATGTAACTAACTATGTAACTATGGAGGAGTGGAAGAGGATTCTGGTGAACTCCATGCCCAAGCGGGTTAAGGCAATGCTGGAAAATAATGGTGACCACACAAAATATTGACACTTTGGGCCCAATTTGGACATTTTCACTTAGGGGTGTACTCACTTTTGTTGCCAGCGGTTTAGACATTAATGGCTGTGTGTTGAGTCATTTTTGGGGGACAGCAAATTGACACTGTTATACAAGCTGTACACTCACTACTTTACATTGTAGCAAAGTTTATTTACTTCAGTGTTGTCACTTGAAAAGATATAATAAGATATTTACAAAAATGTGAGGGGTGTACTTACTTTTGTGAGATACTGTAATTTCTAGACTACCTCTTACACTTTTGAAGGTCCTGGAACACCAAGACAATTGGAAAAGCCCAAAAAAATTACAGTTAAAGGGCAAAAATGTATAAACCTACCTATTAAAAGACAATTTTATGGTCCAGTTCATCGAGGCCCCAACTAGGAATAATGCTCTGCTGGACCTGGTAATCTCAATCCATGCAGAGCTTATTACTAATGTTCATATAAAAGAACATCTGGGTAGCAGTGACCATAACATGATTTCACTTAATATTAGCTGTAAGCAACAAACACAGACTGAAAAGATAAAAACACAACTTTTAGCGAACACATTTTTCCAAAGATGAGGGCTGCTCTCCAAGACTTAGACTGGGAGGTAATATTGGCATTGATAAACACAGAACAGAAATGGGTAGACATGTGCACACTGAAATATTTTGTTTTGGAATTTCATTTTCGTCCGAAAATTAAATGTATTTAGTTACTCCCGAAATTAGTTTTTATTTATTTTGTTTCGTTAAAAAATGCATTCGTCCAAAAATCTGAATGAACTAAGGTTAAATCTGTCATTGAAGGCTTATGGTGTCCTTCGAATGTTCTAAGAAGATTTGACGAAGCAGCTACACTGTACAACGCCACAATCATACATTACTGGTCGAATGCTCCGCCCACAAGCTATAGTAGAATTTTAATATTGTATGACTAGTAACTAGTATTTATTAATTATTATTACTAGTCAACCAACATTAGAATTCTTCTATAGCTTATGGGTGGAGCATTTGACCATAAATGTCAGTTTGTGGCGTTCGTATGTTTTTAGCTGCTTTGTTGAATCTTCATGTCTCTATAATGTCGAAACTTTTCTCTCTATGTCGAATAATCTTGGACTAATAGAGGTAGGTTAGACACATTAGACCGCAGGTTCGATAGACACAGATCACTATTGTCACCGTCATGTTGAATCTTCTATCTATATCGAACTGTTGTTGCAACAAAACGAAAATAAAGCATTTTTTATATTGGTACTTTAGGATTTCGGATTCTGCACGGTCGTTATCGTTTGTTAAAACGAACGCATAAATCCCCGAAATTCGGACGAAAATGCATTCGGACGCAAACAAATGCACATGTCTAGAAATGGGAAGTCTTCAAAATGACTGTATGTAAACTCACTGCAAAGTATATTCCCATGGACAATACGTTTAAAAGGCTAAAAATAAAACCTACGTGGCTCACAGGCAAAGTTGGAAAAGCTATAAATAACAAGAAAAGGGCTTTTAAAAAAATATAAAAATGAAGGAACACTACCATTGTTTAAATGTTACAACAAATATAACAGAATATATAAATTGGAAATCAAGGATGCAAAAATTCAAAATGAACTACAGATTGCAAAATATAGTAGGACAAACCCTAAAAATTCGTATTAACAGTAACTAGGTCAGGTCTGAGCATGTAGGTCCTTTACAAAAAAGTGGGTGACTGGGGACAAAGAGAAGGCTTGTTTATTAAATACTTTCTTCAGCTCTGTGTATACAAAGGAGCATAGGGGAGCTCATATCCATAATGGGGGTGGTAGTGACACAGCCCCAAATGATCCACAATGGCTCAAAAGTGATATGGTCCAGTAATATTTAGACAGAATAAAGGTGGATAAAGCACCTGGACCAGATGGCATACACCCACGGATCCTAAAAGAATTGAGCTCTGTCATTTCAAAGCCATTGTTTCTAATTTTTAGGGACTCTAAGGACTGAAGTCAAAAGAAAGAGTGCCGCGCTTAGGACAGATGTGGGTTGCTGCCTCCCCTAAAAGAGCTCCCACAAAGGGATTTCTGGAAATAATAAACAAAGGTTGGGTGAAGTGGTTACCAGATTGTGTATATATATATATTGTGAGGGGGTTAACTCGGTAGCGGGTGTGTGTGACCCCCTGGTTGGGCTCCCCACACAAAAACAGGGCCAGCAGACGGAGGTTGTGGTTTTCAAAATCAAAAGGTGCGGTTTATTTCTCTATGTACAGTGACAAAAACACAGCAAAGCCAAAAAGAAACATAAACAAAATAAATCCTGGTCAGTTTGACCTCTGACTAAACATGCAGGTTTCCTAAACTAACAACTGGGATCAGCCTGGTGCTGTCCTAGTCCCTAAGTCCCTGGTTTAGTAAAAGTCCAAACAAATAGCCACACAGGCTTTGCCTCACCGCACAGGGGTTCACTCTCCCTAGACAGTCCACACAGGTCTGGTTCCAGGCATGAGCTAACACCTAATGAATCTGGGAGTTCTTATAGAGGCCTAAATGAGCTGACAAGCTTCAGCTGGCCTCATCAACTCCCTGTCTGTACGACGCCCCACACTCTCCCTAGAGGTATGAGTCATCCATGAGCCCACTAGCCTCAGCTGGGCTTCATCAACTCCCTAGTTGTATAAGTCGGCATAAAGCCTGAATCTGGGAGAAATATATCTACCCCCCTGGATGCAACCAGGTGACTTTACCTTCCTGCTGTCACATACCCCCCCCTCTTGTTTTAACCTCGGGGTTGGAACACCAGCAATCAGGCATTCATGTACTCGAGACAAAGCATCCACATTCCCCATTTGAACGCCAGGGCGATGCTTTACTGTGAAGTTGAATTCCTGTAGGGCCAGGAACCACCTATTCACTCTTCTATTTGTCTCCTTGTTTTGAGCCATCCACTTTAACGGAGCGTGATCCGTAACCATGTCAAAGTGCCTACCTAGCAGATAGTACCGAAGGGAATCTAGAGCCCACTTCACCGCTAAACACTCCTTTTCAACCGTGGCGTAATTTACCTCATGGGACTTCAACTTCCTGCTGAGGTAAATGACTGGGTGCTCTTCCCCGTTCCAGACCTGGGACAATACTGCTCCTAACCCCACATCTGACGCATCACTTTGTACGACAAAGTCTTTAGAGAAGTCGGGTGAGTACAACACTGGCTGGCTACATAAGGCTTGTTTCAAGAATTGGAATGCTGCCTCAGCCTCGGGGGTCCATTTAATCATGACCGACCCTTTCCCTTTCGTCAGGTTGGTTAGGGGCACAGCCTTAGAAGCAAAGTGGGGAATGAAGCGCCGATAATAACCCGCGATTCCCAGAAAGGCTCGTACCTGCTTCTTGCTGTTGGGACGTGGCCAACTCTGGATGGCCTCGACTTTGTTGAGTTGGGGTTTTATTACTCCCCTGCCAATGGTGTACCCAAGATATTTGGCCTCCTCCTGCCCAATGGTACACTTCTTGGGGTTAGCCGTAAACCCCGCTTCCCGGATAGAGTCTAGGACTGCTTGCACTTTTGGCAGATGTGAGGCCCAATCTGTGCTATGGACAATTACGTCATCCAGGTAAGCCGCAGCATACTTCCGATGGGGCCTCAGTATCTGGTCCATTTTCCGCTGGAATGTGGCCGGCGCATTCTGTAACCCGAACGGCATTCTCTTATATTGGAACGCCCCGTCTGGGGTTACAAATGCGGTTTTCTCTTTGGCCGACTTGGCCAGGGGAATTTGCCAATACCCTTTTGTGAGGTCAAGAGTCGTCATGTATCGGGCTGTTCCCAGCCGGTCGATCAACTCATCTATACGTGGCATGGGGTAGGTGTCAAATTTTGTAACTTTGTTCAACTGACGAAAATCGTTACAAAATCGCCAGCTCCCATCCGGTTTAGGCACCAACACAATGGGACTAGACCAATCACTTTGGGACTCCTCTATCACCCCTAAGTTCAGCATTTTCTGTACTTCCTCCCGTATTGCCTCCCGTCGGGCCTCTGGGATCCGATAGGGTTTTAACTTCACCCTTTCACCGGGCGGGGTAATAATATCATGCTCTACCCCAGATGTTTGTCCCGGCAGCTCAGAGAACACCTCCTTGTTGCGAAGCACAAACTCCTTAACCTCCTGTTGTTGGGGTTGTGACAAGGTGGCTGCTATTCCAACCTCCGGAATCACGCAACCAGTTTGAGCTGGTGACCAAGTTTCTGCGACTAGGGACTCTCTATCCCTCCAGGCTTTCAACAGATTAACGTGATATATCTGTTCGGGCTTTCGCCTTCCTGGTTGTCTGACCTTGTAATTCACTTCGCTCACTTTTTCCATTATCTCGTAGGGGCCTTGCCATTTGGCAAGGAATTTACTTTCAACCGTAGGGACAAGTACCAATATCCTATCCCCCGGGGAAAAGGTACGGGTCTTTGCTCCACGGTTGTACACTCTCTGCTGTGCCAACTGCGCTTGGGCCAAATGTTCCTTCACGATGGGCATTACCTGTGCAATTCGATCTTGCATCAGGGCGACATGCTCAATCACACTCCTGTGGGGAGAACTCTCACTTTCCCAAGTTTCCTTGGCAATATCCAACAGCCCTCTTGGGTGTCTCCCATACAGTAACTCAAAGGGGGAGAATCCCGTAGAGGATTGGGGCACCTCCCTAATAGCAAACATCAAATAAGGAAGTAGACAGTCCCAATCCTTTCCATCTCTATCCACCACTTTCTTCAACATTTGTTTTAGGGTTTTGTTGAATCTTTCAACCAGCCCATCGGTTTGGGGGTGATACACAGATGTACGCAATTGCGTCACTTTGAGCAATTTACACAGCTCTTTCATAACCCGGGACATAAAGGGTGTACCTTGGTCCGTAAGCAGTTCTTTACAAATACCCACCCGGCTAAAAACAAGAGATAGCTCTTTGGCTATGGTTTTGGCCGAGGTATTTCTGAGAGGGATCGCTTCTGGATAACGGGTGGCATAGTCCATTATAACCAATATGTACTGGTGCCCCCTAGCGGACTTGATTATAGGACCTACCAAATCCATTGCGATTCTCTCAAACGGGACCTCAATGATGGGTAGAGGGACCAGCGGGCTACGGAAATGTGGCATCGGGGCCGACCTCTGACACACAGGGCAGGAGGAACAATAATTTTCTATGTCCTTCATCACCCCAGGCCAATAGAATCTCTGTAATACCCTCTCTCGGGTTTTCTCTGTCCCCAGATGACCTCCAAGAATGTGCCCATGGGCCAACTCCAACACCAACTTCCTGTAAGGTTTGGGCACCACCAGCTGCTCAACGGTTTCTTCTGCCCTTTTTGCCACCCGATACAGTAGGTCCTTCTCTACGCTGAAGTATGGGTAAGTGCAGGTATTATCTGGGTTCACTAACTCGCCATCTATTTCAACTACGTTTTCCCGTGCCTTTATTAGGGCGGGGTCTTTTAACTGTTCTGTGGCAAAATTTTCACTGTGAACCTCCAGATCAGAAAACTCCACAGACGGTAGGTTTTCGTCTGAGGAGGTGGGCTCCTCTCCGGTTTCTTGAGTCTCCCCTGCAAATACTGACAAGGGAAATTCTGGAGAGTCCTCACCACTCTCAGAGGAGTTCTGGCTATCACATTCCTGGTACATAGGGGCACCAGTGGGGGGCTCAGGATCATCCCACAGTTCCCAGAACTTCGGAAAATCCCTTCCCACAATGGCGTCATGCGGTAACTGAGATACTAAGCCCACTGGATGAGAGAGGGTACCTTTGGGGGTCTCGAAACACACTGTAGTCACTGGATACTCTCGGGTGTCCCCATGCACACAAATAACAGCTACCTTGCTATTCCCAGAGACCTCTGTTTTAACTAATTCAGCCTTTATCAGGGTCACAAGGCTACCTGAATCCAGTAATACCACAACATTTCTACCATTAATACACATTTTGCATAAATGTTTCTCAGTTCCTCGAATGGCAGTGCATGCGACTGTCGCACACAGCGACTGACGTCTACCCGTCAGAAAGTCACACTGCATGGGTTCCTCCACAACCGGGCAATTGGCTGCAATATGTCCCGCTTGCCGGCAGCGGTAGCAAACGATCCTTCTTGCGGCCTCTTGAGCCGCTGATTTCCCAGGCTGTTCTCGCCAAACTTGGGGTAGAGCTCCCACCCTCTCACTCTCTCCACCCTCACCCCTTGGAATCCTCTTATCCGCCCCTGGGGATGGTCTGGTCTTAGGGTGGAAAGTCCGAGTGTCTCTGGAAGAGGCCGTCAGGTTCTCTGTAGCCAAGTATTTCTCTACACGATCCACAAGACCACCGGCCGTCTCTGGGTCTCCATGGCTTACCCACTTTTGGATGGCAGTAGGAAGAGCTCTCAAAAACCGATCCATTACAACACGTTCCACAATCTCTGGTGCGGACAAAGTCTCTGGCTGTAGCCACTTCCTGCTCAGGTGAATGAGATCATACATTTGAGACCTGGGGGGTTTTCCAAGCTGGAAAGTCCAGTTATGCACACGCTGAGCCCGGACAGCCAGGGTGACACCCAGCCTTGCCAATATTTCAGCTTTTAGCATCACATAGTCTTTTGCTTGGTCAGGCTCTAGGTCATAGTAAGCCTTCTGCGATTCACCAGTTAACAGAGGAGCCACCAGTCCAGCCCACTGCTCCTCAGGCCACTTTTCTCTTTCAGCAGTCCTTTCAAATGTGGTCAAAAATACCTCTGGATCATCCTCTCCAGTCATTTTTGTCAATAAACGACTCACCCCAAAGGACGCGGTATTAGTGGGACGGCTTTCCTCACTGGTCTGCGGACGTTGCTGCATTACTGCTTCCATTTGTTGTAGTCTCTGCTCTTGCTTCTGTAACAGGTCTATGAAGCGGGCCTCAGATTGCTGCTGGGCTTGTTGATGAGCTTGCTGCTGGGCTGCAAGGCTCCTTTGCAAACCTGCATTTGTCTGCTGTTGATTGGCATTTGCTAGAGCCAGCTGTTTCAGTATCTCCTCCATGCTGGCTTAAAAAAAACTGCCACTGGTTCTCCACCAACTGTGAGGGGGTTAACTCGGTAGCGGGTGTGTGTGACCCCCTGGTTGGGCTCCCCACACAAAAACAGGGCCAGCAGACGGAGGTTGTGGTTTTCAAAATCAAAAGGTGCGGTTTATTTCTCTATGTACAGTGACAAAAACACAGCAAAGCCAAAAAGAAACATAAACAAAATAAATCCTGGTCAGTTTGACCTCTGACTAAACATGCAGGTTTCCTAAACTAACAACTGGGATCAGCCTGGTGCTGTCCTAGTCCCTAAGTCCCTGGTTTAGTAAAAGTCCAAACAAATAGCCACACAGGCTTTGCCTCACCGCACAGGGGTTCACTCTCCCTAGACAGTCCACACAGGTCTGGTTCCAGGCATGAGCTAACACCTAATGAATCTGGGAGTTCTTATAGAGGCCTAAATGAGCTGACAAGCTTCAGCTGGCCTCATCAACTCCCTGTCTGTACGACGCCCCACACTCTCCCTAGAGGTATGAGTCATCCATGAGCCCACTAGCCTCAGCTGGGCTTCATCAACTCCCTAGTTGTATAAGTCGGCATAAAGCCTGAATCTGGGAGAAATATATCTACCCCCCTGGATGCAACCAGGTGACTTTACCTTCCTGCTGTCACAATATATATATATATATATATATATATATATATATATATACACACACATATACATATACATATACATATGCTATATCTCTATAAGTGTATGATGACACAAAATAGGTGTGTGGTACAAATCCTAGTTACCCTCATGCAAAAACACAAACCTGCATGGGGATGTGCTACGTTGATAATGGCAGCTACCATGTATCCATAATTGTGGTATAAGCAACAATACATGTGAATAGTGTATCCCAATAATGATAAAACAACATGAATCACATAAATCAATTATTAGGAGTAACTGTGTAACACAAGCTCAGTCCACTGTGCATAAATCAAACTTGTCCAAAAAAAGTTATGCCAGAAAAGTAAGTCGAATAAATTTGTTCAGCAAAAATTATCAAAAATGAGAAAGGAAAAAAAAAAAAAAAAAAAAACTGAAAAAATATATATATTGTGAAATAAAAAAAATAATATATATATATATATATATATATATATATATATTGAAAATATATGTATATAAGATAGTTCATAGAAAGTTCATCAAGACCAGCAGGAAATCCAAGACTGGTTTAGTATGTAAACTGGCCAAAAAACAATTCACTACAGCTTAAGGGTCTGTCAATAGCGTCCAGGAACACGGGGAGTGCAGCGTGTGGTTCACCTGCACTCCACCAGATTCCCTCGCGACCCGAAAGTGACGTTGTGTGCGTGTGCGTAGATCAGCTGACACGTTTTGTCATCGACATCTTCTGAGGTGGTACCACTCCCATGCAACCAACATCTATTTGAGGAAGCGACCGTCCAAAGTCCCTCCCATCCTAATACAGGGGGCGTGTATATCAGGATCCTTTGCATAGCCGTATTCTATTATGAACATAACGCTAGCCTAAGGGAAACTCCCAAATAAGAACTATAAATTAGTGGATGCTCGCTGGCCCAAGTGTAAAACAGATTGGGTAGGTAAACAATATGGGAAAAACAATATATTAAATAATATATTAAAACATGTGTGTCATTACCACATGTCATCTATGCCCATAAGTGAAATGAAACACAACAACAGTAAATGTAAATGATCAGAAAAAAGCTGTGTGTGAGACGGCCTGTCTCTAAACATATCCATAGGTATAAATGAGCGCCCTCTAGCGGTGGAAGTGAAAACTTCCATAAGTCAGAGCGCGATCCCTTAGGCCCCTTTCACACTGAGGCGTTGCAATAACGCGCTAAAAATGATTAGCGTTATTACCGCGTTTTTACCGCGTTAGCGCTAAAAATAGCGCTAACGCCTATGTGTTTTTACAGCGTTTTTACGGTAAAAAGGATTTAGTATCCCACAACCCTCACCTCTACTGCGGTCATGTGACCTTCCCACAGCTTCTGGGCGTTTTTACTGCGTTTTTACCGCATTTTTATCGCGTTTTTATAGCGGTATTCATTTCAATGGGGATAGGCGTATTTACAGCGCTATTTTATGCACCCCAAAGATGCTCCAAAAAAGCTGTTTGCAGGATTTTTTCCAACGCACAGCCAGCAAACGCCTCAGTGTGAAAGCCCTCAGGGCTTTCACATTGAGAATGCTGGGGCAGGATTTTTTCAGGCATTTTTACAGCGCTATTTTTAGCGCTAAAACGCCTGAAAAACGCCTCAGTGTGAAAGGGGCCTAACAATGCTGATATTACCTAGTAAAGGTAGAAAGCCATATGAAAACATATAAAAATGAGGAGTGTGGTGGAAAACCTCTGATGATGTAAAAACCCTATGGGCTCAACATATCCTCATCACTCAACAATAATTGAGGAAAGGAGATTAGATTATTAAAAATGATTATAACGAAGATTAAAAATACAGTATAAAGGTGAAATAAAATAAGATAATTGAATTATAATACTGGATAGATAATAAACAGATAAAGGCTCTAAAGAACATCCTATTACTAAACTAAACAAAAAAGTTTAAAAGGCATCCAAAGGGGCTTATGGGAATACCTTATACCAGTGGTCATCAACCATGTCCTCAGGGCCCACTAACAGGCCAGGTTTTCAAGATAACTGAAATTAAGTCACAGGTGATATTATTTGCTGCACAGTGATTGCAGTATTGTAGTCTGCATCTCCCCAAGGTAATACATAAAACCTGGCCTGTTAGTGGGCTCTGAGAACAGGGTTGATGACCACTGCCTCTGCTAATCTCAAATGTTCAAGGACATCTATAAAAGGATGACTAAGCAAAAGGAGATGTATGAATGAAAAAATTGTGAATGAAAAACCCAGTATATGTAAGCAAATACGGTATATATGCAGAAGAAGTTCATGCATATATCAATTTGGAATATATGCCCAAGGGGACCCCGCCCATAAGGCTACTACCTGGGTACACTGGGTTGTTGGCAACTCAAGGGTACACTGGCTACCCAGCTAGGGCCAGCATCCTCATTGGTTGATGTTGGAGATAAATATATACAGATAAAGTCATACTAGGTGGAGATTATGGAGGATATTATTAAGGATTGGCTATAAAGCAATTGAGGTCGATATCCAGGTTAAGGCCCCTAGGGGCAAAGGACCCCAAACTGTATATCCAGGCAGTCTCATTTTGTGAGATCAAAGTGGTTTTATTATCCCCTCTCCAATTGTCCTTGATGAGGTCAATCCCATAGAAGATTGGGCCAATGGGATCCCTATGGTGTACCTCATCAAAGTGATGCAAGAAGTTGTGCTTAGGGAAGCCCTTCCTGATGTTGTTGATATGTTCCCTAATGCGTACAAAGAGAGGGCGTGTGGTTCTACCCACATATTGAAGATGACAAGGGCATTCAATAATGTAGGTGACATGAGTACTGTGGCAGGTAATTAACTCTCTGATCTTGTATACTTTATGGTCCGTCGTGGACTTAAAGGATTCCTTCTTTCTTGGCTGTTTTTTGCTGACTCTGCACGACAAGCATCTCTGGCATTTGTAGAAGCCATTCATGTCAGCAAAAAGTTTCACCTGTTTTGGGGGATCAATTACATTGTGGACCAGATGGTTATGAAGTGTGGGTGCCCTTCTGTATACAAATTTTATTTATTTTTTGGCAGGAATTGAGACAATACTCTATCCTCTTTGAGGATAGGCCAATATTTTCCCATCATTAGCTCAAATGCTTTAAATTGAGTATTAAAGCCTGTGATGAAGGCCATCTCCATCTTTCCATCATCTGTTCTTGCTCTCTTACCAAACAGGTCATCTCTGTCCATCATAGTCTCTTCATGTTTCACTTTTTCAAGATTTTCCAACTTATATCTTTTCTTTCTCGTACATCACGGGACACAGAGCGACATAGTCATTACTAATGGGTTATATAGATACCGTCAGGTGCTGGCACTGGCAACTTCCAAAACCGGAAGTACCCTCCCCTATATAAGCCCCTCCCATCTGGGAGCACCTCCGTTTTTTGCCAGTGTCTAAGGTGTTGGCCAAGAAGAAACATGTGTTTTTCACTGAGCTTGCGTACAGGTTCTTTTGGGCCTCAGTAAGCTATTCCGGATCCGACCAAAAAAGCTTCATAGCTAAACGGTCGGTACCCGGGCCTTGCAGAGAAGAGCAAGGTTTTGCCTGTAATGCTTCTCTTAGGAGAGCTGGACCCTGGGATCCAGAGCTCTGGTCATACCCACGACCAAGATGTTTTCTGTGCAGGGTGCTATACAGGTCCAGGGGAGTGGAATCCTTGGGAACCCGGTCCCTGAAGGTTTGATTACAATGCCTGCCGTGATAGGTGAAGTTTGGGCTTCTATGGACCAAACAGAGTCCTGCGGCGAGGAAAAGGTAAGTGGGGGCCCTCGGGAACTTGGTTCTATTGAGGGACCCCCAAGCCTATTTTGTCTTTCTGCCTGTTACCTAAGGTATTCCCGCTAATATTCTGTGTATGCCTGTTACTACTGAGAAAATGTAAAAATTTTAATAATAGGCAAGAAAAAAAAAAAAAAAAAAAAAAATGTAAGACCTGTGTGTACCTGTGTTAGACACTAGAGGCCGCTATGGTTCTTTTTTCTTGTAATGTGGATTTTTTTCTTCCAGAATCAAATCCAGGCAGTTGGTATGTTCTCTCTTGGGAAGCTGTCTCCTCTGCCCTGTTGCTGCGCTCATCCATCCCTGGGCCCTGCGGCAAAGGGACCCTGGCTCCCATCTAGCTCCTTGTTGTTTTCAAAAAAGGCGCCGAAGGCGCACGTGCCTGCGCGCGTGCGCGTGCACGCGCCTCTATTCATAGAGGCGATCTGGAAAAGGGGCAGAGCCGGTGGATGACGCTCAGGTGTGCGCCGCGGCGCTACTGCGCATGTGCGGGCGTCCAGCGTGTTTTAAAGCACATTATAGCTGGCTGTTGAAGTGCACAGACAGAGCTAGCAACAATATAAAGGCACACAGAGGCGGTTGATGCAGGCATCCCCTAGAAAGGCACTTTAGTAGACACCAACTGTGATATAGCAGCAATTGTGCTAGACTATTCTCAGTAAAAGTGGTGTATTACGGCTGGAATACCTCAGCTTTAGGCTTAGGAATATGCCGTCCAGAAGCTCCGGAACTGAATCTTCCAGGAAGCGAAGGGGGTCTCATCGGGCTCTGAGGATCTTGGGCATACTTCTGCTGCACCAGTCTCCCCTGAAGTTCAGAGGTAAGTGACCGTAGAGACCCCGCAGGGGTACTTGGTACTGTGGCTGTCCTCAGTTCACCTGCTCCTGTGTATGTAACAGAGGAGGTTTTTTCCTCAGCTCTGGGAGGATTAGAGAGAGATTGTCAACATTGATCGCTGCCTCCCTGTCAGGGAAAGCACGCCCGATCTCCATCTCCTCCTTCAGAGTGCCTGTTAGCAGAGCAACAGTCCCATACAGGGATCGACCTGCCTGAAGGGGATCAGGATGAGGTTGATTCTGTTATAGAGGAATCAACAGTGGGGGAACCTTTTCTCAGCATCTCAAGCTGAAAGATTATGGGTTCAGTCTCTGACTAACATGGTCCGATCAGCATTTAAAAATGCACCTTGCGGAACCATCAACCACTACTGTATCCTCGTTGGGGTCGCTAGAAGCCCCCAGACTGTCTGTTCTTTTCCACTTCACCCTTTACTGAAAGGGCTTATTTACCAGGATTGGGAACGTCCTGAGAAAATATTTATTCCCCCAAGAGATTTCCGGTGGTCTATCCCATGGAGGATAAGTTCATCAAAAAAAAAAAAAAAAAAAATGGAAGGTCCCTACAGTGGACGCAGCCATCTCTTGTATGTATAAATCACTGACATGTCCAGTGGATAATGTCCAAATGTTCAAGAACCCAATAGATAAAAGATTGGAGTCCTTATGAAAGTCTGCTTCTTTCTACAGCAAGCTTGGTGACACAACCAGCAGTAGCAGCTATTGGGGTCTGCTAAGCAGTGAAGGATCAGTTGAAACAGGTCTTGAGGGACTTGACAGATCAGCAGGCTTTGCCCTAGCTGATCTACCTAGAGCCTTAGGCTTTGCGGTTGATGCCATAAAGGATTCAGTCCATCACGCCTCCCGCCTTACGCTGTCTATAGTACATATGCCTAGGCTTCTATGGCTCAAAAACTGGTCTGCTGAAGCTCCCTGTAAAGAATGGCTGGTTAGCGTCCCATTTCATGGTGAACGCTTATTCAGGGAAAACCTGGACAAATATATCCAGAAAATTTCCAGCGGTAAATACGCTCTTGCCGGTTAAAAACAGAGTTAGAGGTCCCTCTTTAAGAGGCCTGCTTCTCCAGTCCCTGAGGCATCGGCTGTGTAACAGTTCCGACGGCCTCCTCGGTCAATTCCCGGGGGTAAAAAACAGGGACAATAGCAGGGTAATGAGAAACCCTGGGTCAGGGGAGGTACAAAAACCTCCCCCAAAGTTAAATTCATTGAGGGTTGCCCCCACTCAGTCGGGCGTGACCTGGCGGGACACGATCAAGCAGATAGGTGCTCTCCGCGGTATGTTTGGGATACAGTTTGGAGTTAAAAGACTCTCCTCCTTCCCATTTTTGAGGTCAAACGTGCCAAGGGATCCCCGGAAGAGAGAGTCCCTCCTGTGGCACTAGAACAACTATTGCTCCAAGGAGTAATTATGGAGGTTCCCCTGGAAGAATGAGGGTTCGGGTTTTACTCAAACCTCTTTACAGTCCCGAAGCAAACGCGGACGGGAGGCCCATATTAATTCTAAAAGGGCTATACAAATTCCTGTATATCAGGACTTTCCGATGGAGTCGATCCGATCAGTGGCCACTACCCTACAAGGGGAGGATTGGTTAGCCGCGATCGACATCAAAGATGCTTATTTGCACATTCCCATCTTTCCAGTCCACCAAAAATTTCTACGCTTTGCAGTAGAAGGGCGCCATTTTCAGTTCAGAGCCTTACCCTTCGGTTTGGCCACAGCACCACGAGTGTTTACAAAAATTCTGGCCCTTTATTGGCCAATCTAAGAACACAAGGTGTAATGATAATGGCATATCTAGATGACTTGTTGCTGATAGACCACTCAGTGAAAAAACTAGAAGTGGTTGTTCACGAGACAATCAAGTATCTGGAATATCACGGTTGGATTATCAACCGAGACAAGTCAGCCCTAAAACCAGTCAAAAGTCTGGAATACTTGGGGCTAAGGTTGGATTCAGGCCAGAGAAAAATATTCTTGCCTCGAGGAAAGGTGTTGTCTTTGAAAGATTTGATCCACTTAGTGGGTACAAAAAAGACAGCCGTCCATATGCCTGTGCATGAGGCTGCTGGGAAAAATGGTGGCATCATTTGAAGCAGTACCCTGCGGTCAATTCCATTCAAGGAATTTGCAAGGGGCCATACTATCAGCCTGGAACAAAAAAGTTCAGGCCCTAGATTACAATGTCCTTGTCCCCTTCCGTTCGCAAGAGCCTCCGTTGGTGGTTGGTTCCCCAGAATCTGGAAAAAGGGAAATCCTTCAGTCCGATTTCTTGGAAGGTGGTCACTACAGATGCCAGCCTTATAGGCTGGGGAGCTGTACTGGAGCAATAGTCTCTCCAGGGCAGATGGTCGGATGCAGAAAAGGCCCTGCCCATCAATCTCTTAGAGATACGAGAGCCCGGTATGCCCTAGTAGCATGGACATCCAAACTCCAAGGGTCCCCTGTCAGAATTCAATCAGACAATGCCACAGCAGTGGCATATATCAATCATCAGGGGGGCACCAGGAGTCGTGCAGCCCAGAGGGAAGTAAATTACATCCTGAAATGGGCAGAAAAATATGTCCCAGCCATATCTGCGGTATTCATTCCAGGAGTGGAGAATTGGAAGGCGGACTTTCTAAGTCGCCAGCAATTATGCCCAGAGGAAGGGTCCCTTCACCCCGAGGTTTTCTGGACAATATGTCAGCGGTGGGGAACATCGGATGTAGATCTTCTAGCATCCAGATTCAACGCAAAGGTGGACAGGTTTGTCTCTCGGACAAGGGATCCCCTAGCTTGCGGCTCGGATGCCCTAGTGTTCCCTTGGGATCAGTCAAGCTGATATATGCATTTCCACCGCCACAATTGTTACCTCGATTACTCCGCAGAATCAGGGTAGAAAAGAAACCAGTGATTCTGGTGGCTCCAGCGTGGCCCGAAGAGCGTGGTACGCGGAGATTGTAAAATATCAGTGGGGAGTCCTTGGACTCTCCCACGTCGTCCGGACCTGCTTTCGCAAGTACCGATTTACCACCCTTCCTTACCAGCCCTAGGTTTGACGGCCTGGCTATTGAAGCCCACATTCTAAAAAAGAGAGGGCTCTCTAATTCTGTGGTATCTACCATGATCAATGCCAGGAAGCCGGTATCCAGGCAGATCTACTATAGAATCTGGAAGGCGTACATCGCCTGGTGTGAGGCCAAGAAATGGCATCCACGTAAATACGTAATAGGTAGGATTCTGGACTTCCTACAATGGGCTGTAGATAGGAAGCTTGCCTTGAGTACTATCAAGGGTCAGATTTCGGCCTTGTCAATATTTTTTCAAAGGCCCTTGGCTTCGCATTCACTAGTCAAAGCCTTTATACAAGGAGTGATGCGTATTAGTCCTCCGGTTAATATCCCCATATGTCCATGGGATCTAAACTTGGTTCTGTCGGTTCTACAGAAACAACCATTTGAACCATTACAGCATATTTCTTTGGTTCTTCTCACCAGGAAATTGATTTTTCTAGTAGCCATTTGTTCGGCTAAAAGAGTGTCGGAATTAGCAGCTATGTCCTGTAAGGAGCCATATCTGGTTATCCATAAGGACAGAGTAGTGTTACGTCCTCATCCAGCCTTTCTTCCTAAGGTGGTATCGAGGTTTCATTTGAACCAAGATGTGGTTCTTCCTTCTTTTTTCCCCAAACCTACTTCGGTAGAGGAAAAGTTATTGCATTCTTTGGATGTAGTAAGAGCAGTTAAAGCTTATCTAAAAGCCACTGCTCAGATTCGCAGAACGGATACTTTGTTTATTCTGCCGGAAGGCCCCAGAAGGGGTCAGGCAGCGTCAAAATCTACTTTAGCCAAGTGGATTTGACAGGTCATAATACAAGCCTATGGCTTGAGAAGGAGACCGCCTCCGTTCAAAGTTAGAGCGCACTCCACGAGAGCAGTTGGGACTTCATGGGCAGTGCATCACCAGGCCTCCCTGGCTCAAATCTGTAAGGCCGCAACATGGTCTTCAGTACACACGTTTACTAGGTTCTACCAGGTGGACGTTAGAAGTCAGGAGGATGTCGCCTTTGGGCGCAGTGTGTTGCAGGCCGCAAAAGATCCTCATGTCTGATAGCGCTCAGCTTATATATGGTGTATCCCCCCCCTCATTTGGCATTGCTTTAGGACATCCCATTAGTAATGACTATGTCGCTCTGTGTCCCGTGATGTACGAGAAAGAAAATAGGATTTTTATAACAGCTTACCTGTAAAATCCTTTTCTTGGAGTACATCACGGGACACAGAGCTCCCGCCCCTCTTTGGGGACACTTATTGCTTTGCTACAAAACTGAGGTGCTCCCGGATGGGAGGGGCTTATATAGGGGAGGGTACTTCCGGTTTTGGAAGTTGCCAGTGCCAGCACCTGACGGTATCTATATAACCCATTAGTAATGACTATGTCGCTCTGTGTCCCGTGATGTACTCCAAGAAAAGGATTTTACAGGTAAGCTGTTATAAAAATCCTATTTTTTCCTGAAATCTTTTAATCAGCATATCTGCCTGTACATTGAAATCCTCAAGTTTGTCGCAATTTCTGCGTATCCTTAATAGTTGTGTAATATATCACCAGAGTTTTGGTGGAATTGGAGACCAAATATTCGGCTTCTTTGGTGCTCAGTATTCCTCTGTCCTTTCCTTTCTTTACAAACATTTTCAATTTCTTCTCATATTGAGTATTGGGGTTCCCCTTAAACTTCTTATAAGTGCCTTCTACTTTAAGTAGATTTTCCATCTCATCTTCGTAATCCTTTTTGTTTAAAATCACCAGTCCTCCCCCTTTATCTGCCGGGCGTATTCCTACTGCATTTTTCAATATCATATTTCTTTATTATCTCCTGTAGTTCCTTTTCTTTATCTTTATATTCCTTCTGACTAGAAAATGGTAATAGCAGTTTTTTTTTATCTCTTTAAATTGTCTCCTCTTCACAATGTTCTGCAGTAGGTCATTCTCACATTTGTTGAAGAAAAAGTAAAAATCTTCCATCAGCAGTGTGTCATCAATGCTGTCATTAGGGTGTACGTCCCACCGTAATCTTCTTGGGGTAATTTTTTCGCTGATATACATTTCCAGGGTGGCTATATCCCACCACACCCTGAGTTGCTTCTCCATGGTATGTCTTAGTTGTTTGAGCAAGCCTTGCATATCCTGACTGTTAGTGACATGTTCTTGGCTAAAAATGTCTCCTATGTCTATATTTCTATTAGTCATGTAACCAAAAATGTCCATAGCTGCAGACTGTAATTCACTCCCTAGGGTGATCAGAAAATAGTCAAAAGAAAGAGTGCCGCGGGAATTAACCCTCGTACGGGGGATCGGGAAACACCAAGAAGGCCCAACTGGTATCAAGATCGATCTGATGAGAGGAGGGTCAATTATCAGGAACCCCTAGAACAGAGGACACCTAATAACACACGAAGATTCATAAAAGGGTGGATAAACCACCTGGAAGACCAATCATTAGCGAATAAACCAAATTTTCTCACGTCTTGGGAGTATCTGGACAAATAGCTCAAACCATTGGTACTACAGGGAAAATCTTATCTGAGGGATAGCTCACAATCCAACACAGAGCTGAAGGATATTGGAGATGCAAGTACTTGCCTATTAGCGACAATATATGTCAATTCGCTGTATACGAGCATCATACAAAAAGATGGACTTAAGGGCGTAGAGAAGGCACTACATGAACAAACACGAATGAAGCAAGAACAGATTAGTTATATACTTGAGGGGTTAAAGCTTTCCAGGGAATGTAATTATTTCTGGTACAACAAAATATACTATGTTCAAATGAAAGGGGTGGCTAAGAGGGCTAGGTACGCCCCAAGCATCGCAAACCTCTTCATGAACATGTGGGAGCAGGAACATGTTCATGAGAAGAATATCCCCCAAATCAAGCTGTACAAAAGATATATAGATGATTTAATTATATTATGGGAAGGTACACCTGAAATATTTGAAAGATTTCTTGGCAACTTGAACAACAATCGATACAGCATTACATTCACTGGGAAATGGAGTTATGAACAAATTACTGAAGGATGATGGGAAGTTGTACACGAGGACATATTTTAAAACAACTGACCATAATGGTTATTAGTTGCCACCATCCCAAGTGGATAAATAACGTTCCTAAGGGCCAACTATTAAGGATACGCAGAAATTGCGACAAACTTGAGGATTTCAATGTACAGGTGAAACTTTTTGCTGACATGAATGGCTTCTACAAATGCCAGAGATGCTTGCCGTGCAGAGTCAGCAAAAAACAGCCAAGAAAGAAGGAAGTCCATGACGGATCATAAAGTATACAAGATCAGGGAACATATCAACAACATCAGGAAGGGCTTCCCTAAGCATTACCTCTCGCATCACTTTGATGAGGTACACCATAGGGATTTCACTGGCACAATCTTCTATGGGATTGACCTCATCAAGGACAATTGGAGAGGGGGTAACAAAACCACTTTGATGTCACAAAATGAGACTGCCTGGATATACAGGTTGGGCTCCCTTGCCCCTAGGGGCCTTAACCTGGATATCAACCTCAATTGCTTTATAGCCAATCCTTAATAATATCCTTCATAATCTCCAACTAGTATGACTTTATGTGTATATATTTATCCCCAACATCAACCAATGAGGATGCTGGCCCTGGTTGGGTAGCCAGTGTACCCTTGAGTTTCCAACACTTACCCAGTGTACCCAGGTGTACCCAGTGTGCCTTATAGGTGGGGTCCCCTTGGGCATATATTCCAAATTGCTTTATGCATGAACTTCTGCATATACACCGTATTTGCTTACATATACTGGGTTTTTCATTCACTGTTTTTTCATTCATACGTCTCCTTTTTCTTAGTCATCCTTTTATGGATGTCCTTGAACATTTGAGATTAGTATAAGGTATTCCCATAAGCCCCTTTGGATGCCTTTTAAACTTTTTGTTTAGTTTAGTAATAGGATGTTCTTTAGAGCTTTTATCTGTTCATTATCTATCCAGTATTATAATTCATTATCCTATTTTATTTCACCTTTATACTGTATTTTTAATCTTCATTATAATAATTTTTAATACTCTAATCTCCTTTCCTCAATTATTGTTGAGTGATGAGGATATGTTGAGCCCATAGGGTTTTTACATCATCAGAGGTTTTCCACCACACTCCTCGTTTTTATGTTTGTCATATGTTTTTTTATATATTTTTTTTATATGTTTTCATATGGCTCTCTACCTTTACTAGGTAATATCAGCATTGTTAGGGATCGCGCTCTGACTTATGGAAGTTTTCACTTCCACCACTAGAGGGCGCTCCTTTATACCAATGGCCGTCTCACACAGCTTTTTTCTGATCATTTACATTTACATTTGTTGTTGTTGTGTTTCATTTCACTTATGGGCGTATATGACATGGGGTAATGACACACATGTGTTTTAATATATTATTTAATATATTGTTTTTCCCATATTGTTTACCTACCCGATCTGTTTTACACTTGGGCCAGCGAGCGTCCACTAATTTATAGTTCTTATTTGGGAGTTTCCCTTAGGCTAGCGTTATGTTCATAATAGAATATGGCTATGCAAAGGATCCTGATATACACACCCCCTTTATTAGGGTGGAAGGGACTTTGGATGGTCGCTTCCTCAAATAGACGTTGGTTGCGTGGGAATGGTACCACCTCAGAAGACGTCGATGACGAAACGCGTCAGTGGATCTATGCACACGCACACAACGTCACTTCCGAGTCATGAGGGAATCTGGTGAAGCGCAGGTGAACCGCACTCCCCGTGTTCTTGGACCCTATTGACAGACCCTTAAGCTGTAGTGTATTGTTTTTTGGCCAGTTTACATACTGAGCCTGTTCTATATACTTAAAAAAAAAATATATACAATATTTTTGGTAATACATTATTGGACTAATCTCTTCCTGGAGGCTTTATTGCGGTGGATCCACATCCCAGCTGTTACCCGGTACCGGGCACACCATAGTATATCTCAGTGGAAAGGCTGCAGGCAATCAGGCTGGAAGAGACATCAGGATTCAAGCTGCTTCTTGTACTACATGCCATTTACCCCTGCAGGGGTGGTGGTAACTGGTGAGTGGGGACCCAAGAGGGGGTGACAAAGTGATGGGGGAGACATACTGTGATCCTCTCTAAGCCCCTGCAGCACCTGAAGCCTGCAGAAGTGGCAGAGGAGGGAAGACGGCTTCTGAGGGTAGCCGCAGGGGATCGGGTTTGGTGTGGGGGTTAGGCAATCAGTGCTGGGGGCAGAGAAGGGAGATGAAGGGGAGAGGTTAGTAACTCTGATCAGCGAATTGTAATAGACATGTGCATGATGAAAAAATATGTTTTGTTTCGCTTAGATTTGTTAATCTAGTTATTTAGTTTCAATAAATTTGGCTGATTCATTCAATTCGTATTCAGAATTCATATTCGGAATTTGTTTTATGACTTATACACAACTTGTGAACAAATAAAAGAAAAATCTTTATCAAATTATTACAATGACTCTTTAAATCCCCTTTGGCTTAACAAAAATTGAATTTTTTCTAAATGGTACTCTCATAACACACAGTCTTTGATTTTAGAAATATGTTTACAGTTTGAATTCGACTGGAATTTCAATTTGAATTTCAGGAATTCAGATAAAAAAAAGTTTTGTTTATTTGAAGCATTCTGTAAACTTTGTTTATACTGGACGAAGTATACTTGGGTTTTGCAAAAGTGTTTGGATTGGATACTTTACAGGTATTGTCAGATATGGAGGAATTCTTCAGGAGACTAATTCTCCAAGAATATTTTTACAGTAATGATGGTGAATAGAATAGATATAGAAAAAAATGGATATGCGGGACCTAAAGGCACCATACAGATACCCCATCGATCTGGAGCAACTGCGCGACTGATCTCTACGCATTTCGTGAGGTGAATCTCGCTTCTTCTGGACAGGCACAGATAGGTATCTGGAGATAAAAATGAATCAATAAGTAATAAGGGAAAAAAAAAAAGGTGGGAGGGAGAAGGGGGACAAGAGGAGAACCGTTTATGTGTAATGTATCTCAATATCTGCAACTTACAGGTAATGCCAAATACTGGTCAGCTCTCACCAAACTGGTGATCAGGCTGGATAATGTACGGCAAACTTTTCTGTAGCAATATATGTGGTAACATACAAACTGTCTCCACCAGATATGCCTGGAAGTCAACTCTTTTTCCCCATGGGAGCTGAGAAGGGGCGGGGAGATGGTAAACACGTGGTGTGCCACCAATCAGATATCCTGGTGGTAAGTATGAGGTCCAACCAGAAGAAAAAACGCCACGTACCTGTAATTGTAATCATATTATGGTATATGAGTGAGAAGTGTGAAAATAAGTGAGGAATGTGAAAAAGGAGGGAGTTAGTGAAATAATAATGATAATAATAATAATAAAAATGTGTGTCTCTGATCCATGAGAGTAAAAGTATCACAATATGTGACTGAATGGACTCAGCAATAATAAAGATACCTTGTTGATGGGCAAATTTTCTAAGAAGCGTGTAAATACAATGAGTGATAATATGATAAATATGATAAGCATGTAAGACCAGTGAACAGGTCAGTGATTTCTAAAGAAATACAGTATGTGGTAGTGAGATACCATAAGCTACAATGCCCAATTTATTTATTATTTCTTCCACAGTCTTTCACAAATTTCTCTTTTTCCTAGATAGACGGAAGCTGGCCAAAGATGGGTAGATGTTTTTTTCTTCATTCAACCAGCTGGCTGAACAAAAAAATAACCACTAAAATATTTCTCCATCCGCACAAACAATGGAGATGGAGAAAGCCACGACCACCCCCCCCCCCCCTTACGTGGACATTTTAATATAACAATCAATGGCACCCACAGCTGTCAAAATGCACTGATTAGTGACTTCAGCCCATTGGCCGCGGTCATTGATCAAGTAAAATTTTGCGACATGACCCCTCAAAAGAAATTGATTTAACAATCATCTTCTGTTTAGCAGGAACGGCCACACACTGATCGAAAATTCAGGCAGTCTTGTTCAAACGATCAAATTTCACAAACGGCCAGCTTAAGCAGAAAAAAGGACAACAGCAAAGTCTGTAGTTAAAAATTATTTTCTAAAATACTTTATGTTTTAGTTCTGAAGCACTTTAAAAGGTTAAGTAATCATTATTTATATCCTTTATAAATCTGTGTGTAATGTATTTTTCTAAAAATATTTCTTCTCTCTGCTTTCCAGTTATCTTGTCAGCTGCAAGAAGCTCAATTTATTAGCACATGAAGATTCAGATATTTATATATTTTTAATGATTTCTGCCTTAACTATAGAGATAATACCAATTGCTTTGGACTTAAGGAAAACTGTCACCTAAGATGTTAATAGTTTATTATCTTCATAAAACATTTTAGTGCAAAATAAATTGCTCTCCTATTCAAAACCTAAATGCAGGACAGTAAAATGTCAGGGAAGACACAAGACTATTTTTCCCTTTCAAGAGATATATTTTATCATAATTTGTGGACTAGGTGACAGCCTTGTACACATGATTGCCTTTTTCTGCTTAGTTAGCCTGCCAAGGTCAGGGTCTTTTTGGCCTTTTATATTTGTGGAAATAACATAGAGAAGTAGTTGACATTATAGTTTAGGGATAATCTGAGAACAGAAAACTAAGCCGAATGCATGTCACATGTCATAAGCTATTTTCACAAAACTTTGTCAATGGCAAGGCTAAACTTAGTGGAGTTTTAAGCTTCCTTCAAAAATGTAAACAACTGATCTTAAAGCAGTTGTAAACCGAAAAAAACCCTCCCAAAAAAACCTGCCAGCTAAAGGCATAATGTGCTAGTAAGCATCGCATACTAGCACATTATGAAATAATCACCTTAGGCCTCATGCCCACGGACATTTTTACAGCCGCGTTTTTTACAGCTTAAAAACGCCTGTCCATGTTATTGTATACATTTTTTGACCTTTTTTTTGGGAAAAAAAACAAAAAAAAACGTCGGAGCTCAAAAACGCAATTGCGGCGTTTTTGCATTTTTTAACGCTTCGCGGTTTTTTATGCCTAACGCCGACGCCGAGGAACGCACTGGTCCTGGGTTTTTTTTACAGCTTAAAAACGCCTATGCTATTTGCAGCTCAAAAACGCCTAGGTGGGCATGAAGCTATAGACTAACATGGACAGGCGTTTTTAAGCTGTAAAAAACGCTCAAAAACGCGGCTGTAAAAACGTCCGTGGGCATGAGGCCTTAGAATGAAGCCCCCTCAGCAGCGCCCTGTCACCACTGAGAGGGCTGACATCTTCTCCCATCCTAACAACAGACTTGGGGGGCACACCCTAAAAATGTGTTTACATTCAAGATAGTGCTGCTATAAGACCGCAAACAAAACAAAATAGATTACAGCGCACACATACTCAAATTACATTTAAATCCTGCAAGGCTATTTAAAAACACCTGAACATATTCAAAATTTTGGGTCATATAGTGCTAAGCCCACTTACTGCGTCAAAGTACCCCATTATTAGTGGGTCCTACACTATTCATAGGATGAAAGATCCTGCGTCTCAACCATGGGAGACAAACTCCTCTTTATGGGAGAACTTAAAGGACTCCTCCTAAAAAACAGGTGGACACTAATGAGAGGTAATGAAGGGGGGTGGGGTGCTCCGGCCCAAGGGACCTGGTCAGGATCCATACAATATACAAACAACAGACTTGGGAGGCACACCCAAAAAATGTGTTTACATTCAAGATGGTGCTGCTATAAGACCGCAAACAGAACAAAATAGATTATAGCGCACACATACAAAAATGGCATTTAAATCGTGCAAGGCTATTTAAAAACACCTGAACATATTTAATGGGGATTTAGGGTGTGCCCTCCAAGTCTGTTTGTATATAGTATGGATCCTGACCAGGTCCCTTGGTGTGACCAAATCCCCATATATTTGAATATTTTCAGGTGTTTTTAAATAGCCTTGCAGAATTTAACCACTTCAATACTGGGCAATTTCACCCCCTTCCTTCTCAGGCCAATTTTCAGCTTTCAGCGCTCTCAATGACAATTGCGCGGTCATACAACACTGTACCCAAATTAAATTTTTATCATTTTGTTCACACTAGTAGAGCTTTCTTTTGGTGGTATTTATTCACGACTCCTTTTTTTATTTTTTGCAATATAAGCGAAAAAAGAGCGAAAATTTTGAAAATACAATAATATTTTCTACTTTCTATTTTAAAGGAAATCCAATAAAATCTAATTTTGTCATAAATTTAAAGCGGAGTTCCACCCAAAAATGGAACTTACGCTTCCCCTCCCCCCTCCGGTGTCACATTTGGCACCTTTCAGGGGGGATAGGGGTGCAGACAGGTATTTTCACCCACTTCCGGACATAGACTCCCGTGGGAGTCAAGCCACTTCCCGTCACCCCCCGCTGTCTCCTGGGAAACACACTGGTCCCAGGAGAGAGCGGGGACCAGTGAGGGTGCGCCGCGCTACTCGCGCATGGGCAGTAGGGAACCGGGCAGTGAAGCCGCAATGCTTCACTTCCTGATTCCCTCACCGAGGATGGCGGCGGGGGCAGCCGAGTGACGAGCGATTGCTCGGCCTTGGCTGCCGACATCGCGGGCATGCTGGACAGGTAAGTGTCAATTTTTTAAAAGTCAGCAGCTGCAGTATTTGTAGCTGCTGGCTTTTTTAAAAAAAAATTCAGGTGGACCTCCACTTTAAGCCAAAATGTAATCTTCTACATGTCTTTGGTAAAAAAAAATCCTGTTAAGTCTATAATAATTGGTTTGTGTGATCACGGACAGATGTGCGCAGATGATCATGTACAGATGTGCGCAGATGATCACGAACATATGTATGCAGATAATCATTGGGACATATGATTTTACTGGGACATATGTCGGGGACAGGTGTTTTTACTGTTTGGGGACATGTGTGTGGAGACACTATTTTGGCAACGTGTGTGTTTACACTGTTTGGGGACACTGGGCTGGTGATCAGTGTGTAAAAAGCTGTAAAAAACAGCTCATACTCACTGATCACCGGCCGGCTGTAGCGATCAGCTCTTCTCTCCTCACTGACAACTTCCGTGTGAGGGAGGAGAGATAATCGCCTAGCAACCGGCTCTCTATTTACATCACATGACGGCTGTGATTGTACACAGGTGTCATGTGATCAGGAAGGCCGATCACAGAGCCCCCCTGCTGGTCGGAGATGCGACTTGTCCGGGTGACACGAGCGCATCGCGATCCCCCTTCTTCTGAGGGACGTTCCTGAATGTCCACTCAGAAGCACCCACCCAGCCATATATGTGCAGTGGCCTGGTGGGAGTTGGTCAAATGTAATTTTTGTATGTGTGCGCTGTAATCTTTTGTTCTGTAATTTGCCAGTATCAGGATCAATAGAGTGTGAAAATAAATGACTATTAGTTTCTAAGGTATTGTTTCCTCACTGATCACAGCACACCACTGAGTTACTCCCTTGCTGGTGGGGGAGAACCTGCAGTGTTTTGTGCAGCAAAGGGACAACACTTTAAAAATGGGCGAGTGATTTAATTTCTTCTGGTGATCCTGTTTAAAATGAATTGCTGCCAGTGACAAGATCACTAGTATGCCATAGTTCTACCCTGTGTCCCTAATCAGAGGCTCATGAGTTTTTAATGGTATCACAACCCTGGTATCACAACCCTGTGTTTAGAACTAAAGCAGATCATTGACATTGGGAGTCATTTCAGTTTGCCATAAGAAAAATTACTTAACTTTTGACAGCTTTACAAATACATGTCAATGCCCACTCTGAACATGTTTATTTTCAGAGAAGATATTCTCAGTGCTAGCTTAGAGAATGATGTAGAGGTTGGACTATTATCCCAAAAATAATGGACCCAAAGGGGGTTATTTACTAAAACTGGAGCATGCAAAATCTAGTGCAACTATGCATAGAAACCAATCAGCTTCCGGGTTTTATAGTCAAATCTTTATTGAACAAGGTGAAGTGCACCAGTTTCAGTAAATCAACCCCCAAAGTGTCTGCTTTGCTCTAAAGATAGCACATACATCAAAACCATTACCTAATAAAACTCAAATTAGCCAATTAGGAGAGAATCACCCCATGTCTAAGGTTCCCCATGATTAGAACCCCTCTTCATTTGGAAAAATATTGTTGTGTCCTGGCTGTTGTCTCATTTAAGCTGAGTAAATTTTGTGGCCACACCACAGCTTGTCTTTTCCCTCAGGCCTTTGATTGACAGGCCATCACAGGGATAGGGGCTTTGAATAGCCACAAGCATGACAGGAACTGAATTTTCCCAGTCCAACAGGAGAGGCATGATTGGCTGGAGAGAGGTTAAGCCCTAACCACCAGAGACAGAGACACAGAATCCAAGAAGAGTGCTGTGGAGAGGGACTGTTTGGCCAGAAAGTACCTCAGTGACACGAGCCAAAGGTGTGAAAGGGCAAAGAGACCACCAGGGAGAGAGGAGCTGAGGAAACTAGAGCATAGTGGCCAGTACTCAGTCTGAACCCCCGGCATTTTTTTATTGTAAATTTTAATTCGATTTTTCTAGTCTGACTCTTTTTACATTTTTTTGATCACTTTTATTTCTCTTACAAGGAATGTAAACATACCTTGTAATAGGAATAAGGTCCTCTTTACAGTGAGATCTGGGGTCAGTAAGACCCCAGATCTCACCTCTAAGCTGGGAAGCCTGAATTAAAAAAAAAAAAAAAAATCTCAGCTTCCCATCCGAGCCGGCGCCATTTTTTTAAATACAGGGGTCGGGCGTGACATCATAACATTGCGCCCGGCCTCAGAACGATCATAGAGACTCCAAGACCATCTGGTCCATCGGAAATCTCTATCGTCAGCATCCATCACCAACGGTTCCCTTCTCCGACTCACCGATGGTAGGGGTGAGTCGGTAGAAGCACCGGAGGTGTGGCGGGAGGGGGGGGGAGTCCCCTCTCGCTGCATGTAGGAACAATCAAGCAGCTAAACAGCCGCTATGATCATTCTTATGGTGTAGAGAATCGCTGGCGCTAAAAGAAGATATCTGAATGATGTTTGTAGCTGCAGGCATCTTTTAGATATCACCGCTCAAACCCGACGACGTCATATGAGGTGCAGCGGGCGGCAAGCGGTTAAGCTGCATTTTCCTCCCCTGGAGCAAAGATGTCCAGGGGAGGGAAAAAAATGGCCCGTGTGCATGAGGCCTTAGGGCCAGTTCACACATAAATTGCACAGGAATGTGGTGCACATTTCTTTAGCAAGTCAGGCCAATGTGTTTTTTATAGGCAATTTTCTGCCCCCAGCAATATATGAACTTAACAATTTAGCTTTGTAGGACAGTGTAGATCTTAGGCCCAGTTCACACTGGTGCTACATGGGATCTGACTTGTGAGAGCACATGTCGGATTACATGTGAAATTCAACGTTTCCCTATGAAAGCTGTTTTAACTGATCTTACACAAGTCTGTCCGGAAAGGATCCTGCCCTACTTTGGTCCGACTTTGTTATGACTTTAATGCCATAAAGTGTAAAAAGTCACATCGGATCAAAGTCGGACTGAAGTTGCAAGGCAAAGTCGGATCGGAAGTCGCGCGACTTTCATGACGGACCAGTGTGAACCTGAGCTTAAAGTAAAAATATCTGTCAAAGTCAGCCAAGCAAACTGTGACCTAGCTACTAACATAAAAAGGTCAGACATAAAAAAAGAAAGACAAGATTGAACTTCTAAGCAGTCGTTTTTGGTTTATTTTCATGCAAATGAACAAAAAAACTCATATCACTTCATGTTGTTGCGTATGTCCTAAATATGAAGTATACAATTATACTTCATGCACGCAAATGGTATCTAGGGTTGTTTCTTTAAATTCAAAATGTTGCTTATGTTTAGTATTTTTTAATCAGCTGCATGTTCTCCCAAATATATTTAATGGGTTTGAGGAAGTGCTCAGATTTCAGTTCATTTACCATTACCAATTTGCCCTGTCCAAATTACTGAACTTCTTAATAGCATTTGCTTCTGTACACTGCTTTTTATGTTTGAGTATATTAGCCATACATTTCTGCATAGATACTTGGGCTAATTATTGAGAAAAATAAACAGAAGTGGTGTTTGCTGGCTTAAAAATCAAATGAATATCAGCGTGTTTCAGAATACAAGTCAGTTTTAAAAGTGTAATAAGAAAATGTAAGTAACCAATGTTCAATGCTTGCCCTCTGTACTTATGTTTCATATGCTTTGTTTTCTAAAACATTGTTCTGTCCCCATTGTTCTGTTTCACTGTATTTAGCTTGACATGCAGCTAAACCCTCCTATTCTGCAATAAGCCAGACTGGATGTAATTTTGAAGCTTGATTAACAAAACAGGATCAGTGAAACTATTAGGAAAAAAAATGATAAAAGTACATATAATAATAATATACAGTAAATACAATGAACAATTAGGCTCTGCATGGCAGTAAATTATTCATACCAGTGATACTGCCATTAGTGGATGTAAAGTGATGCAAGTTCCAATCCAACATGTGCTCTGATAGCTGATTCCTCCTCTCTAGTCTCTAAGATGGAGTCTGAGCTCCCAGGATGCTCCTGTCTTTCTTCCCAGGCTGAAGTATGATGGGAACTTTTAGTAAAGTTGAACAGTTTCTAGATTCTGCCAAAACAGTAAATTAACCACTGACTCCATCTTGTAGTCAAATCTGATATTGCAGGCAAAACAACCTAAAGTGGTTGTAAACCTCAGTCATGGAATCTGAGCAAAGCACATATGTGTGTAATGTTTATTTATCTCTCTCCAAAGTTCTAAGTGTCATTTCTCTCTGGTGCAAAATGAAAAGAGTTTTGGTGATAGATAATCCCTAGTTTGCCACATCCCTATGAAGAACTGGAAATTGAAAAAACCCTTCGTTACTTACCGTATATACTGAAGTATAAGCCGACCCAAATATAAGCCGAGGCACCTAATTTTACCACAAAAAAAATGGGGAAACGTATTAACTCGAGTATAAGCCTGGGGTAGGAAATGCAGCAGCTACTGTAAGTGGAAAAGAGGGTCAACAATGCTCATTTGCAGCTTCACTGTGCCCATTTGCAGCTTCACTGTTCCCATCTGCAGCCTCACTATGCCCATTGCATGCCTCACTGTGGCCATTTGCAGCCTCACTGTGGCCATTGCATGCCTCACTGTGCCCATTGCATGCCTCACTGTGCCCATTACATGCCTCACTGTGCCCATTGCATGCCTCACTGTGTCCATTGCATGCCTCACTGTGTCCATTGCATGCCTCACTGTGTCCATTGTATGCCTCACTGTGTCCATTGCATGCCTCACTGTGCCCATTGCATGCCTCACTGTGCCCATTGCATGCCTCACTGTGCCCATTGCATGCCTCACTGTGGCCATTTGCAGCCTCACTGTGCCCATTGCATGCCTCAATGTGCCCATTGTGTGCCTTACTGTGCCCATTGCATACCTCACAGTGCCGATCTGCATACCTGATCTCCGTGTCATGCAGTCAGTCGGCGGCCATCCAGTGTAACAAAGCCCCACCTCCTCCTTGTCCTCGTCCATGATAGACAGAACACACAGTTTCCGAAGCAGTGAGTCAGTGTTCAGTGTTCCGCCTATCATGGACAAGGACAAGGAGGAGACAGGTCTTTGTTACACTGCACGGCCGCCGACTAGACTGACGTCACAGCCCCGGGAGATCAGGCGCACGAGGCTGCAGATGGACACAGACTCGAGTATAAGCCGAGAGGGGGGCAATTTCAGCACAAAAAAAAGTGCTGAAAAACTTGGCTTATACTCGAGTATATACGGTACTTTAAAGGCACTCAATAGTAGTACAATAGAGTATTCGATAAAAAACGATTTATTGATAGACAAATCGAAAAAAAGGAATGAACATGGCCTAGACAACTGGAAATACACTGGAGATACTTATGGTATCATTCACCCGACACATTTCAGAGCTGATTGTCATCTCTTTCATCAGGGGTTAACAGGATATCAATGATCTATGAAATGCAAATACAAGTAATCAATAAAGATGAATCTACATAGTGGTACATTAGTATAAGGAATATAGGATTTCCAACTCACATATTTTCCAGTCATGTACATGTAAGAATTCCATGTTGTGTTAAAAATAAGAAACACTGTCACATAGTGTGTCTGGTAGTTCCGCCCACTTTGCGGCTGCTTCTAATGTTTCCAATGTAGGGGAAAAGAAGGGGCCATAAAATAATGGTGCCCCTAAATGAGAGACCAAGAGCACTCAGGCCAGACAGAGTCCTGGAAATGAAACATAAAAACATGGGAGTATACTGGTATATGAAAAAGTGAAAAAATCATATACTGAACCACTTGAACAGAGAAATGTACCTACATGTAAGGTCACATCAAACCCATACAACTCAGACCTGGGTTTGCTGGGCTCCAAAGTATGCTGTGAAATAATCAAAATAGTAGGATTTTTAAAACAGCTTACCTGTAAAATCCTTTTCTTGGAGTACATCACGGGACACAGAGCAGCATAGTCATTACTATGTGGGTTATATAGAATTACCTTCAGGTGCTGGCACTGGCAACTTCCAAAACAGGAAGTACCCTCCCCTATATAAGCCCCTCCCATCCGGGAGCACCCCAGTTTTGTAGCAAAGCAATACGTGTCCCCAAAAGAGGGGTGGGAGCTCTGTGTCCCGTGATGTACTCCAAGAAAAGGATTTTACAGGTAAGCTGTTTTAAAAATCCTACTTTCTTGTTCATACATCACGGGACACAGAGCAGCATAGTCATTACTATGTGGGACGTCCCAAAGCAATGCCAAATGAGGGGGGGATACACCATACATAAGCTGGGCGCTATCAGGCATGAGGATCTTTTGCGGCCTGCAACACACTGCGCCCAAAGGCGACATCCTCCTGACTTCTAACGTCCACCTGGTAGAACCTAGTAAACGTGTGCACTGAAGACCATGTTGCGGCCTTACAAATTTGAGCCAGGGAGGCCTGGTGATGCACTGCCCATGAAGTTCCAACTGCTCTCGTGGAGTGCGCCCTAACTTTGAACGGAGGCGGTCTACTTCTCAAGCCATAGGCTTGTATTATGACCTGTCGAATCCACTTGGCTAAAGTAGATTTTGATGCTGCCTGACCCTTTCTGGGGCCTTCCGGCAGAACAAACAAAGAATCCGTTCTACGAATCTGAGCAGTGGCTTTTAGATAAGCTTTAACTGCTCTTACTACATCCAAAGAATGCAATAACTTTTCCTCTACCGAGCTTGGTTTGGGGAAAAAAGAAGGAAGAACCACATCCTGGTTCAAGTGAAACCCCGATACCACCTTAGGAAGAAAGGCTGGGTGAGGGCGTAATACTACTCTGTCCTTATGAATAACCAGATATGGCTCTTTACAGGACATGGCGGCTAATTCCGACACTCTTCTAGCCGAGCATATGGCTACTAAAAATATCAATTTTCTGGTGAGTAGAACCAAGGAAATGTGCCGCAAAGGTTCAAATGGCTGCTTCTGCAGAACCGACAGAACCAAATTTAGATCCCATGGGCATATGGGAGCTTTAATCGGTGGAATAATACGAGTCACACCTTGCATAAAGGATTTGACAAGTGAATGCATAGCCAGGGGCCTTTGAAATAGTATTGATAAGGCCGAAACCTGGCCCTTGATAGTACTTAAGGCAAACTTCCTGTCTACAGCCCACTGCAGGAAGTCCAGAATTCTGCCTATAACGTACTTACGTGGATGCCATTTTCTGGCCTCGCACCAAGTGATGTACGCCTTCCAAACTCTATAGTAGATCTGCCTGGATACAGGCTTCCTGGCATTGATTATAGTTGATACCACAGAGTTAGAGAGACCTCTCTTCTTTAGGATGTGGGATTCAATAGCCAGGCCGTTAAACTTAGAGTTAGTAAGGAAGGGTGGTATATCGGTCCTTGCGAAAGCAGGTCCGGTCGACGTGGAAGGGTCCAAGGACTCCCCACAGACATTTTGATGATCTCCGCGTACCAGGCCCTTCGGGGCCACGCTGGAGCCACCAGGATCACCGGCTTCTTCTCCAACCTGACTCTGCGAAGGAGTCGAGGCAACAATTGTAGCGGAGGGAATGCATATATCAGTCTGAACTGATCCCAAGGGAACACCAGAGCATCCGCGCCGCAAGCGAGGGGATCCCTTGTCCGGGAGACAAATCTGTCCACCTTTGCGTTGAATCTGGATGCTAGCAGATCTACATCCGGTGTTCCCCACCGCTGACATATTGCTCGGAAGACCTCGGGATGAAGGGACCATTCCCCTGGGCATAACTGTTGGCGACTCAGAAAGTCCGCCTTCCAATTCTCCACCCCTGGAATGAAGACAGCTGATATACATGGGACATGCTTTTCTGCCCATTCCAGGATGTGACTTACTTACCTCTGGGCTGCACGACTCCTGGTGCCTCCCTGATGATTGATATATGCCACTGCTGTGGCATTGTCTGATTGATTCTGACAGGGGACCCTTGGAGTCTGGATGTCCAGGCTACTAGGGCATACCGGGCTGCTCGTATCTCTAAGAGATTGATGGGCAGGGTTCTTACTACATTTGACCATCTGCCCTGGAGAGACCATTGCTCCAGTACTGCCCCCCCAGCCTATAAGGCTGGCATCTGTAGTGACCACCTTCCAGGATATCGGACTGAAGGGTTTTCCCTTCTGGAGATTCTGGGGGATCAACCACCAGCAGAGACTCTTCCGAACGGAAGGGGACAAAGCCATCGGGAAGTCTAGAGCCTGAATCTTTCCGTTCCAGGCTGACAATATGGCCCTCTGTAAATTCCTTGAGTGGAATTGGGCGTATGGCACAGCTTCGAATGATGCTACCATCTTTCCTAGCAGCCTCATGCACAGGCATATGGACGGCTGTCTTTTTGCACAAAGCAGACGGACCAAGCCCCTTCAGAGAGGATACCTTGTCTAGAGGTAAGAAAATCTTCCTCTGGTCTGAATCCAGCCGTAGCCCTAGATATACCAGGTTTTTCACTGGCTGTAGGGCTGACTTGTCCAGGTTGATGACCCAACCGTGAGATTCTAGATACTTGATTGTATCGACAATTACCACTTCTAGCTTGGCAACTGAGTGGTCCATCAACAACAGGTCGTGTAGGTATGCCATTATCGTTACACCTCGTGTACTTAGATCGGCCAACAGTGGGGCCAGAATTTTTGTGAACACTCGTGGTGCTGTGGCCAGACCGAATGGTAAGGCTCTGAACTGAAAATGGCGCCCTTCTACTGTAAAGCGTAGAAATTTTTGATGACCTGGAAAGATGGGAACATGCAAGTAAGCATCTTTGATGTCGATCGAGGCCAACCGTTCCTCCCCCTGTAGAGCAGCGGTGACCGATCGGATCGACTCCATCCGGAAGGACCGGACGTTTAGAAATTTGTTTAGACTCTTTAGGTCCAATATGGGTCTTATGTCCCCGTTTGGTTTTGGGACTGTGAAAAGGTTTGAGTAGAAACTCAACCCCCACTCTTCCATAGGAACCTCCATAATTACTCCTTGGAGCAATAGTTGTTCTAACGCCACTAGGAGACACCTTCTTTTCAGAGGGTCTTTTGGCATGCCTGACCACATAAAATGGGAAGGAGGAGACTCTTTTAACTCCAACTTGTATCCCCGAGTTACTGCGGAGAGCACCCATCTGTCTTTGATCGTCTCCCGCCAGGTCTCTGTGAACAACTGAAGTCTTCCCCCCACCCGTTTGAGTGGGGGCAGCCCTTCATAGGCTTGACTTGGAGGCTGGTTTAGTACCTCTTCGGATCCAGGGCTTTTTATTACCCTGTGACTGTCCCTGATTTTTACCTCCTGAGTTTGACCGAGGAGGCCGTCGGAACTGCTTAGTAGCAGACGTCCCAGGGATAGGAGAGGTAGTCCTCTTAAAAGACGGACCCCTAGACCTCTTTTTAATTGGTAAGAGAGTACTTTTACCACTGGAAATCTTCTGGATATATTTATCCAGGTCTTTGCCAAAAAGGCGTTCTCCATGAAATGGGAAGCTAACTAAGAGCTTCTTACAGGGAGCCTCAGCAGACCAGTTCTTGAGCCACAGAAGCCTACGCATATGTACCAAAGACAGCGTGAGGCGGGAGGCCTGATGGATAGAATCCTTGATGGCGTCAACCGCAAAGCATAATGCTCTAGGCAGATCAGCCAGAGCCTGGGCCTGCTGGTCTGGCAAATCCCTCAGGACCATTTTCATTTGATCCTTTAAAGCTTGGCAGACCCCAATAGCTGCCACTGCTGGCTGTGTAACAGCCCCTGCTGTGGAAAAAGCAGATTTTAATAAAGATTCCAATTTTTTATCTACTGGATCTTTGAACATTTGAACATTATCTACTGGACATGTCAGTGATTTGTTCACAGAAGAAATGGCTGCGTCCACCGTAGGAACATTCCATCTCTGGGTGAATTTTTCCTCCATGGGATAGATCACCTGAAATTTCTTAGGTGGAACAAATAGTTTATCAGGATGTTCCCAGTCCTGGTATATAAGTCCTTCCAATAATGGATGAATTGGAAAGGAGCAATTAATCTGGGGAGCTTTTAGCGACCCCAACGAGGAGACAGCAGTAGTTGATGGTTCAACAAGAGGCATTTTAAATGCAGATCGAACCATGTCAGTTAGGGTCTGGACCCACAATCTTTCAGTCTGTGATGCTGAAAATGGTTCATCTACTGTCGATTCCTCAAAACAGAGTCTCCTCCTGATCCCCTTCAGGTAGGTCAGTCCCTTCCTGGGACTGTTGCTCTGCCAACAGGCACTCTAATGGAGGGGATGGAGATCTGGCGCGCTTTCTTTCCTGTAGAGAAGAAGCGATCAATGCTGCCAATCTCTGCTCCAATCCCTCCAGAGTTGAGGCAAAAACCTCCTCTGTTATATATGCAGGAGCAGGTGGACTGAGGACAGCCGCAGTACCTGGCACTCCCGGGGGTTCCTTATGGGTATTAACCTCTGATTTCTCAGGGGAGGAAGGTGCAGATGACTGCTCCAGATCCTCAGAGCCCGATGGAGACCCCCTACACTTCCTGAGAGGTATATCTCAGAGTTTTTTAGGCGGCATATTCCTTAGTTCAAAGCTGAGGTATTCCAGCCGCAATACACCCCTTTACTGAAATAGTCTAATGCAATTTGCTGCTATGTACATCAGTGGGTGTCTACTAATGCGTCTTTCTGGGGATGCCTGTATCAACCGCCCGCTGTAAGCCCCTATACCATGCTACCAGCTCCTTTACATGCTCTGTGTCCATAGCAAGCAGCGTGGACTGAGTCCTTTTATCTTGCTGGGACGCCCGCACATGCGCAGAAGCGCTGGGCGCACAGAGCGCGTCATCCGCCAGGCTCCGCCCCCTTTTTTGAAGCTAAATCTTATAAAAAGAAAGCGTGTGTGTGCGCGCGCATGCGCGTGCACGTGTGCGCTCTTGGCGCCATGTAGGGAGAGGAGCCAGGGTCCCTGTTTCACCAGGACTCGGGGATGGAAGGAAACTACTTGGCAGCATGACAGAGGAATGCAGCTTCCCTGATAGAGAGCTTACTCATCTGCCTGGACTTTCACCATGGAAGGAATAGTCCCAAGAAAAAAAGGACGTTCCACAGCGGCCTCTAGTGGACAAACACAGGTACCGCACTTTGCCTTTTTTTTTTTTTTTAAAACCCCCTTTATGAAAAACATTTCTAGGTTTACAGTTTTTAAAACTTCCTTATGAAAAGACATTTCTAGGATTTCTTAGGCATATACAGCTATTAGCGGGAATACCTTTAGGTAACAGGCAGAAAGACATATTAGGCTTGGGGGTCCCCTCAATAGAACCAAGTTCCTGAGGGGCCCCCACTTACCTTTTCCCCGCCGCAGGACTTTGTTTGGTCCACAGAAGCCCAAACTTCACCTCTCACGGCAGGCATTGTACTAGACCTTCAGGGACCGGGTTCCCAAGGATTCCACTCCCCTGGACCTGTATAGCACCCTGCACAGATAGCCTCTTGGTTTTGGGTATGACCAGAGCTCTGGATCCCAGGGTCCAGCCCTCCTAAGAGAGGCATTACAGGCAAAACCCTGCTCTTCTCTGCAAGGCCCGGGTACCGACCGTTTAGCTATGAAGCTTTTTTGGTCGGATCCGGAATAGCTTGCTAAGGCCCAGAGAACCTGTACACAAGTCCAGATGAATACATGTTAACCTTGGCCAACACCTTAGACACTGGCAAAAAACTGAGGTGCTCCCGGATGGGAGGGGCTTATATAGGGGAGGGTACTTCCTGTTTTGGAAGTTGCCAGTGCCAGCACCTGAAGGTAATTCTATATAACCCACATAGTAATGACTATGCTGCTCTGTGTCCCGTGATGTATGAACAAGAAATATGTATAATTAACATTGTTTCCATTGTTTTATTACAGGACAGCCAGCACAAAGAGATATCCCCCAGATATAGCAACATGTTTGTAACTATGGATATAGTTGGTAATAAACTGATATGGAGGACCCAATATTATTATCCCAATGAGTAATACATATGCAATACTGTTATATTGCATTAATTATACTAATTCAAATATCCCTGACATACTGCCAGTAAATTATATTGTGTGTCCCCAAACCCTAGAATTAATAACATTTCTCTCTGGTGCTTCATTCCTCTGTTATCAGCAGTCACTTCTGAGAAGTTTTCCCGACAAATGAGATGAGTTTGTGTCGGGGAGGGAGCTCGAAACGGAGCTTGTCCATACACAAAACTGTTCTTCTGCTGTGTGTGTGTGGTGGGGTGATTGTTACTTTCCTCCAATCAGCCTCTCCGCCCCCTCCTCTGTGCTCCTGACAGATGAATAATGATTTTTAACATGATTCTGCCCCTTTGAAGGGGTGTAGATGAGAGAATACTGCAGATAAACAAGTAAAACCTATGTAGGAGGATTTGTTTCATCTCTGTATCATCTGAGGCTGTTCACTTCTCTGGGTATATGTGAGGGTTTACATCAACTTTAATGGATAGCAGGAGGCAGAACAAATGTAAAACACATATACATATATATACATATATATATATACACATATATATATATATACATCTGCCCTATTGCTCTAAAACGTCTTCCAAGACCAAAAAAACTAAATGTCTCCCCTGTGCCCCTGGGCAGCACAGAAACCCTAAGATATACTTCATGGATTTTACAACTGTAGTTCTTACTCTCTGCTGCGCACTCTTTGCCCATAGTACGTCAGTCCAATGTGTGCACCATCAATAGATAGACACAAGCACATACTGTACCTCCCAACTTTCAAATTTGAGAATGATGGACACTGGGGGGAGGTAGAAGCCTGCAGCACTCCATACAAGCTGTGGGGCAGAGGCTGCCAGTGCCCATGCTAGTGCTCCTGCGCCAGAGAAGTCACTGGAACCAAGTGCCGGGACTTGTTCTGGCACTGGGCTCCACTCCGGCACTCAGCCTTGGTTCGCTGGGACTTATATCAATTTCCGCAATGGTCTCGGTGAATCCGGCATGTTTGCCAGGTATACGAGCATTAGCTAGACACAACGTGGGGATTTTGAGAAATGTTTGTCTGGATTTTAAAGCGTCCCAATGTGCATAGAGGAGACACTGAGGAGGCTGACAATTACACGCAATGAAGTAATTGAAAGCTTCAAGCAAACAACAAAAAAAGATTTAAGCTGAAATTTTATTTTAGCTATTACAATTTACTAGTAAACTGGATATTGACAGTCTTGGCAGAAACATATTTCTTTAATTATTGAACAGCTGCATGTACAAATGCAACTTTTTTGTGGAAGATTCCTTTTAAAATCATTTGTGCCCTGTCACTTAGATTTTTATGTAGCACTACCCCCGCAGGAGCTGCTGGATATTATTTTGGGTCCTGTCGTTACCCCACACTTCACCGTCCCAGAACTTAAGAGTCTATGTTGGTAGTTTTGAAAAAGGTGATTGCCAGTCACTTCAGTCTTTTTCTCAATTTGCATTATTAACCAACTTCAGATAGGGGATAGAGGGTTAGGGGAAGTTGAGATACCTTGGTTTCTTTCAGATCACTAATGCGATTCTTGAATCCAGATGACACAGCTCTCTGCCTTTGGTTCTTGCGACTACCGGATAGGACTCTCACACCGACCTAGCAGCCGGTATGAAGCACGGACAAAGTCTCTGCCACAGACTTGAGTGATAACGGACAAAGTCTCTGCCACAGACTTGAGTGATAAAGGACACTCCTGGATAATCCCCTGCCACAGGATTGTTAGCCAGTAGTCAGTTAGTTAGGTCAACTTCACAGTACCTGAACCTTTAAGCCATCCGGCAGTACTGTGAGGTAGGTTACTTGGTTGCATCCTCTAAACAAGTCACCAGGCCCTTCCTGAGATACTAGCCATCAGCTCGGTCCTCTCCAGCAAGGTCCTCCCCTGGAATATTCTTCGCTTGAGTGGCTTCTTCCCACAGGACAGACAGCACAGGATCACCTTTAGTTAAGTAGGCCCCAGACAGGCTTCTGGGCCTACTTGCAGCAGACACATCAGCATAGCCTCCGGCCTGGAGGGCCATGAGGCAAGACGAACCCCGGAGCACATGGCACTGCCCCTTGAATATCCTTCCCCCAGCATGCCATCCTACAACGAATCTCTTGATTGGGCTGTTTTCTGGGAGAAAGAATATCCATTACACTTCAGCTGGCTGTATTTCTCACACTGGCCCGTGACAACAGTGACACCCACTGGCAACATTGGGAAATACGAACAGACTGCCAAAGCTGGAACAGAACCAACAATTTACAGAGATCAACTCTGAGCTACTTACAGCTCAGATAACCCCTAAATTTACACATAGCGCCTACTTGAAAAGTAGCTGGGCACTACACACTCCCCCCACTACAATAGACGATGTGCCCATCGTCTGGAAAAACACAACTCTCAATCCTGAGAGTCGGTATATGAACCACAAAAACTTGAATGGGGAAGGGAATGGTGAGGTAGTAAGAAGAATAATTACAGACTTAACATGAACACACACAGTAATATTACATCACATATATGTTACCAACCCTCACTCTTTATCTAACTACCCACTCTCCAGAAGCTTGATAGGAGATCCGGTCACCTGAAAAACAAAATTATGCACACACAAAAATAGCACAGCACACCTGATTAACATAGGAGCAAAGCCTCACTCCCCTGGAGAAATTAAGCTTCCCTCCAGCTTTAGATGTAAAAGAAGACTAAACTGTAAACGTAAAAGTCCAGCCCTCTCTATGAGCAAACTTCCACCACCCAGTGGCAGAAAATCAATATGACACAAAAGAAAGTCCTTAATTGCAATGTATTGGAGCAGGTAAGAAAAATCTTGACCACGAAGTTCCCCCAACCCAACACTATCTAGCTATGTATCCCATAGTCCATTTTTAGCAAGAGAAAAATTTATTTCAGTCTCTGCAGAACTAAAGTTAGAACAGTCATTTCTCTTTTCTTTCAAATGATCACCAATAGAACCGGGGATCCGACAAGGTCACTGGTTTTCCTTGGCTATCCACAGTGTTAACAAAATAGACAACATTGTCTTTTCCTGGGATGCGGATGACCACCTTATCAGCATAGATGTGCCTGCCATAGTTCCATTGTAGCAAGCATCCGTTGAAACGCTCATCCATAGCAAAAGAATATTCAGCTTTTCTAAAAGGTTTTGGCACAGACAAATGGTCCCAAATGGCTTCACTGTGCCATTGTTGCCGTTTGGACTCGATTTCCTGCATGAGCTCTTTGGGGACATAAGGAAACTCCAGGCCATACTCGGTGGCAACTTTCTTTATGAGCACTCTCTGCAACCGGGCAAGTTTTGGCAGAGCTCTAGTGTTTCCTGGAAGCACACATGGATTTGGAGACTTCTGCACCATGGATCTGGCAGATGATTTCTCAGGTGCAATTGGGCTGTTGGGGTTCGACAAAGTCTCTCTAATAACACTGGGGGGTTCCACACTGGATTGTCTTCCCCGAATCTAATGCTGCCCATTCTGAGAAGGTAAAGGCAGAAGCAATGTCCTCCCCATTAACCCACAACAATTCTTGTGACATAGTCTCAAATAAATCATCATCTCCAGAAACATCTGACAGGGAGTCTAACTCAGAGTCCCATAATTCCTCCACAGGCAAATATTTACATACAGTCCCAGACATGTTTTCCCCAGATCTTTCACCAGTTCCCGTCGTAGATTTTCCAGGGGTCAGGCCTTCCTCTGGCTCCGGTTCTGGTCTGTGGGGTAGGCCTCTACCGCGGCCGCGGGATGCCTTCACATATCCCACCTTCCTCTGGACAGGTGCAGTGGGGATAGGTGCTGCGGAGGTAGTAGCAGGGGCGATGTCCGCTGATGGCTCTTTGGTAACAATAGCAGCGACTTCTTCTGTAACAGTAACACTCACTGTAGCAGGCGTGGTGAGGGTAGGTTTCACTGCAGGAGCAAGGGCAGCAGCTTTTACTGTAGCAATACCCGTGGCCCACTCTACTCGGTAGGCACGGGGTAACATGGTAGGTTGCTCCACTGCGAACAGGTACTCCCCGCAATGCAGGCACCGGACAAATGGACGGGGATGTATGACCAGTCCCTCACACTTGGGGCATATCATACCCAGCGCTTCCAGGTCTCCGATAGTGTACACCACAAACCGCTTAATGCGGCTTCAGGAGGATGCCGGTATCCGTCAGCAGGGTTCTGGACAGCATTGCACTTGCAGCGGGGCTAGTGGGAAGCATCTTAGGCCCCATTGAAGATTGCATCAATGAAAATGCAGACATGGCTGAACTCTGATGCTCTCAGCACAGCAACACAGCTCTCTCTCTCTTCAGCACCAGACACACACAGCGTCTCACGCAGCAACAGGCGGGAACTCCTCCCCCTTGTTCTTTTATTCACGTAGTTCCCAGGCTTTCTTGGCTCCGCCCCCGCCTACGCAGCTATAGAGTGATCTGAACTTAACCCCTATTGTCCCGGAAAAGTAACAAAGTCCAAGGCCCTCTTTAGCGTAGACTCTCTGTAAAATGACTTTCCTTATGTTGCTAGGGGCAATGGCAATCCCGGACTACGAGCCCCCACATGTAGCACTACCCCTGCAGGAGCTGCTGGATATAATTTTGGGTCCTGCCGTTACCCCACACTTCACCGTCCCAGAACTTAAGAGTCTATGTTGGTAGTTTTGAAAAAGGTGATTGCCAGTCACTTCAGTCTTTTTCTCAATTTGCTTTATTAACCAACTTCAGATAGGGGATAGAGGGCTAGGGGAAGTTCAGATACCTTGGTTTCTTTCAGATCACTAATGCGATTCTTGAATCCAGATGACACAGCTCTCTGCCTCTGGTTCTTGCGACTAGCGGATAGGCCTCTCACACCGACCTAGCAGCCGGTATGAAGAACGGACAAAGTCTCTGCCACAGACTTGAGTGATAATGGATACTCCTGGATAATCCCCTGCCACAGGATTGTTAGCCAGTAGTCAGTTAGTTAGGTCAACTGCACAGTACCTGAACCTTTAAGCCATCCGGCAGTACTGTGAGGTAGGTTACTTGGGTGCATCCTCTAAACAAGTCACCAGGCCCTTCCTGAGATACTAGCCATCAGCTCGGTCCTCTCCAGCAAGGTCCTCCCCTGGAATATTCTTCGCTTGAGTGGCTTCTTCCCGCAGGACAGACAGCACAGGATCACCTTTCGTTAAGTTGGCCCCAGACAGGCTTCTGGGCCTACTTGCAGCAGACACATCAGCATAGCCTCCGGACTGGAGGGCCATGAGGCAGGACGAACCCCGGAGCACATGGCACTGCCCCTTAAATATCCTTCCCCCAGCATGCCCAGCTACAAAGAAGCTCCTGATTGGGCTGTTTTCTGGGAGAAAGAATATCCATTACACTTCAGCTGTCTGTATTTCTCACACTGGCTCGTGACAACAGTGACACCCACTGGCAACATTGGGAAATACGCACAGACTGCCAAAGCTGGAACAGAACCAGCAATTTACATAGCTCAACTCTGAGCTACTTACGGCTCAGATAACCCCTAAATTTACACATAGCGCCTACAGCAGGACGCTACATTTACATAGAGCCAGAGCTACCATGCCACAAAGACATACACAGATGCATATCATGCCATTATGTGAAATGCCCAAACTGGGCTGCAAAGACACACATTTTAGAAATCATACCTTTCACTTGTAAGCACCTCTGCTCAGAGTCGAGGTGAATCTATGCAGATAGTTGCAACTAAGTTGTCCCTGGTGGAGGTGAAGCTAAAAGAAGGCCATTTTGCTGCTAGGTGCCCTAACAATCAAGAAATTCAAAAGTCTAGAGAAGCGCGGGTTAGCCTCTCTAGGCAACCGATACCAAGCCCAAACCAAAACAAATTATTTGTTCCTACCCAGGTTATCTTGGACTCTATGATCCACCTCCTATCAGCCTTCATAGACTCAGGTTCTGCTAGTAACTTCATTGATAGAAGTCTTGCAATCTCCTCCAGACTCCCACCCTGCAGAGTTCCTTTTCTATTATCACCATGAGCAATTCCCCTCACCTGAGGGCCTGATCACTCAATGTATCACTTCAGAACTTCCACCTAACTGGTCAAGTAACCTTCCCTGACAGGACATGTTTTAAATTTTTCGGGAACTGGAATGGTGGCCTATAATCTAATACATATTTCTGAAGGTGATGAGTGGAAGACAGCTTCAACACACGTGAGGAGCATTTTGAATACTATTTTAAGCTATATGTGATGCCGCAGCTGTGTTCCAGGAATCTGTCACTGATGTTTTCCACAGATTTCCTGTCATTAATACAGTATACTCTAGGGGTGCGCATCTTCACTGGTCTCACGATTCGATTACGATTATCTGGTCAACGATTCAATTCGATTTGATTCCGCGATGCATCACGATTACTGACGAGCTCTCACTTCCGCTGGGGCTGCCTAGGCGGCCCTTCCTCCCTGAAATCTTCAGAGAGACATCACAGGTCCAGAAGATTGCCAGGCTATGCAGGACAGCGCAGTGAGACATGCGCACCCGGCTGTGAAGCTGAAAGCTGTCACAGCCGGATGCCCACAGTAGTATTGTCAGCGCCGTGGACAGAATGGAGGGTTCGGGTGGCCACGTCGCTGGATTGTGGGACAGGTGAGTGTCTTTTTATTAAAAGTCAGAAGATACACTTTTTTTGTAGCTGCTGACTTTTAATAAAACAAAAAATTTACTGAACTCTGCTTTGAAATAAAAATAACCTCACTCCCTTAAAGTGGAGTTCCACACAAAAGTGGAACTTCCACTTTAAGCACTCCTCGCCCCCTGACATGCCACATTTGGCATGTAATTTTTTTGGGGGGGGGTGTCCTCTTTTTAGTTGGACTGCCTGTCCCGGTCGCCTAGGTGACTCCTCCTCTCACCCTAGTTGGCCCCTCCCTGACAGCAATCTTCTGGGACACAACAAAGGTCCCAGAAGATTGCCTGGCCAATTGGCAGAGCACAGTGCACACCCGGCCGTGATGCCGTAAGCTATCATGGCCAGGTGCCCACAGTAGATATGACGGCGTCGAGGAGAGGAGCGGGGAATGGTACGGGGCTCTGTGCGGCCGCATCATTGGACTGTGGGGCAGGTAAGTGTCGGTTTAATAAAAGTCAGCAGCTACACTTTTTGTAGCTGCTGACTTTTAATAAATTAAAAAACGGTGGAACTCTGCTTTAATGAGTGCACTAATCCGGTGCACTACAGGGTACAGGAATTCACGCATGTGGCTGGTGGGAGGTCAGGAGGGATTAGAATCCACAGCAAACAGCCCTGTGAAGTTCCGTGTACTATCTCTGCTGAAATTTCTCTGGGCTCCCAAGTTTGCACATTCCAGCACACTAGGAGTTAACACAGTGGAATGTGCAAACGGGAAGCCGGGGAAATCTCAGCACAGAGCACGTGTAGGAGGTGTAAGCATGCTGCTGTTAAAATACATGTTTTGTAATAAATGCCGTTATAACCCATTAAGTGGCCACGGCTGTATGTGCTTTTTAAAATATATGCAGCTTCTCAAACCTGCATTTCTGTCTGTATACAGTGTATATGCCGCTCATGTGACTCTGTCCAGTCCAGCCCCCCTCTCACCTTACGTCTCTTGTCTCTCCTGACGTCAGTGGAAGTTCTCAGCCCCGCCCACTGACTGTAGCTATCAGATCAGAAGAGAGGCGGGCGGGGCTGATGTCAGGAGAGACGTGAGAGGCGAACAGTCACATGACCGGAATATAAGCTGTATACAGACAGAAATGCAGGTATGAAGCTACATATATTTTAAAAAGCACATGCAGCAGTGGCCACTTAATGGGTTATAACGGCATTTATTACAAAGCGGGTATTTTAATAGACACGCTCGGAGCGCTCTCCCGGGAGGGGTGGGGCAAGTCGGGATGACGTCACCCGACATCGATTATTGGGGTCACATGCATCGATGCCGCATCCGGGACCCCCGAATCGCGATGCATCGATTAAATTCAGCACCCCTAGTATACTCCCTGCTGATTTATGAGAAACAAGAAAAAAAATGACCAATTAGTAAAAGGGTCAGTTGCAAAGGGTCCAAGATAGAGCACTGCCATCTGACTCCAATATACCTTGCCTTGAAAAAGTATTCATACTCCTTGAAATTTTACAAAATTTGGCATGTTACAACCAAAAATGTAAATGTATTTTTTATTCACATAATTGTGAAGTGGAAGGAAAATTATAAATGCTTTTCAACATTTTTTACAAATAAATATGTGAAAAGTGTGGCATGCATTAGTATTCAGCCCCCTTTACTCTGATACCCCTAACTAAAAATATAGTGGAACCAATTGCCTTCAGAAGTCACCTAATTAGTAAATAGAGTCCACCTGTGTGCAATTTAATCTCAGTATAAATGCAGCTGTTCTGTGAAGCCCTCAGAGGTTTGTTAGAGAACCTTAGTGAACAAACAGCATCATGAAGGCCAAGGAACACACCCGACAGGTCAGGGATAAAGTTGTGGAGAAGTTTAAAACAGGGTTAGCTTATACAAAAAATCCCAGGCTTTGAACATCTCACAGAGCACTGTTCAATCCATCAACCAAAAATGGAAAGAGTATGGAACAGCTGCAAACCTACCAAGACATGGCCATCCACCTAAACTGACAGGCCGAGCAAGGAGAGCATTAATCAGAGATGCAGCCCAGAGGCCCATGGTAACTCTGGAGGAACTGCAGACATCCACAGCTCAGGTGGGAGAATCTGTCCACACGACAACTATTAGTCATGCACTCCACAAATCTGGTCTTTATGGAAGAGTGGCAAGAAGAAAGCTATTGTTGAAAAAAAGCCATAATAAGTCTTGTTTGCAGTTTGCGAGAAGCCATGTGGAGGACACAGCAAACATGTGGAAGAAGGTGCTCTGGTCAGATGAGACCAAAATTTTACTTTTTGGCCTAAAAGTATAACACTATGTGTGGCGGAAAACTAACATTGCACATCACCCTGAACACACCATCCCCACTGTCAAACATGGTTGTGGCCTAATCATGTTGTGGGGATGCTTTTCCTCAGCAGGGACAGGGAAGCTGCTCAGAGTTGATGGGAAGATGGTTGGAGCCAAATACAGGGCAATCTTAGAAGAAAACCTGTTGGAGTCTGCAAAAGACTTGAGACTGGGGAGGAGGTTCACCTTCCAGCAGGACAATGACCCTAAACATACAGCCGGAGCTAAAATGGAATGGTTTAGATCAAAGCATATTCATGTGTTAGAATGACCCAGTCAAAGTCCAGAACTAAATCCAATTGAGAATCTGTGGCAAGACTTGAAAATTGCTGTTTACAGATGCTCTCCATCCAATCTGACAGAGCTTGAGCTATTTTGTAAAGAAGAATGGGAAAAATTTCACTCTCTAGATGTGCAAAGCTGGTAGAGACAAAAAGACTACCCAAAAAGACTTGCAGCTGTAATTGTAGCGAAAGGTGGCTCTACAATTTATTGGTACAGGGGTGCTGGATACAAATGCACGCCACACTTTTCAGATATTTATTTGTAAAAAATGTTGAAAACCATTTATCATTTTCCTTCTACTTCACAATTATGGGCCACTTTGTGTTGGTCTATCACATAAAATCCCAATAAAATACATTTATGTTTTTGGTTGTAACATGACAAAATGTGGAAATTTGAAGGCATGAATACCTTTTCAAGGCACTGTAGGACTAAAGCAGTCCTTATCACCTAAAGGAGTAAGAAGCCTATAGGAAATCCATTACAGCAAAGTTAAACTAAGGTCAGGATCCAGCTGTTTAGTCCATTTACATTGGAGAATAATAGGCACTTGTGTGGTAATCTAAAGTTATTACTATCATTTAATCAGATACAGTAAAAGTGGACTCTATTTGTGGAAGGTGGTGTTATAAAATTGTAAGGCCAAATTAACTAGGGCCTTCCATGAAGTATTTTCATTTTAATAAGATTGATTTTTCCAATAAAAGACAGCGGAAAGTTCCTCCAGGCATTTAACTTATGTTTAACCTGTGTAGCACTATCCCCGAAGGAGTTGCTTAGATTTTAACAGGTTCTTCTCCACCACAGTGCAAAGGCAGCCAGGCACACAGCAACAGTCTATTCAGTGGCGGCTGGTGCTCAAAATTTTTGGGGGGGCGCAAACAAATTGAAAAAATAATAAAAATCAATTGCCGCCACTGTGCCCATTAAACGCAGCCACTGTGCCCAAACGCCACCAGTTTGCCCCCTCAAATACAGCCAGTTTGTTTCCATATACACACATATACATATACATACTGTGACAGCAGGAAGGTAAAGTCACCTGGTTGCATCCAGGGGGGTAGATATAAAAACTCCCAGATTCATTAGGTGTTTGCTCATGCCTGGAACCAGACCTGTGTGGACTGTCTAGGGAGAGTGAACCCCTGTGCGGTGAGGCAAAGCCTGTGTGGCTATTTGTTTGGACTTTTACTAAACCAGGGACTTAGGGACTAGGACAGCACCAGGCTGATCCCAGTTGTTAGTTTAGGAAACCTGCATGTTTAGTCAGAGGTCAAACTGACCAGGATTTATTTTGTTTATGTTTCTTTTTGGCTTTGCTGTGTTTTTGTCACTGTACATAGAGAAATAAACCGCACCTTTTGATTTTGAAAACCACAACCTCCGTCTGCTGGCCCTGTTTTTGTGTGGGGAGCCCAACCAGGGGGTCACACACACCCGCTACCGAGTTAACCCCCTCACAGTTGGTGGAGAACCAGTGGCAGTTTTTTTTAAGCCACCATGGAGGAGATACTGAAACAGCTGGCTCTAGCAAATGCCAATCAACAGCAGACAAATGCAGGTTTGCAAAGGAGCCTTGCAGCCCAGCAGCAAGCTCATCAACAAGCCCAGCAGCAATCTGAGGCCTGCTTCATAGACCTGTTACAGAAGCAAGAGCAGAGACTACAACAAATGGAAGCAGTAATGCAGCAACGTCCGCAGACCAGTGAGGAAAGCCGTCCCACTAATACCGCATCCTTTGGGGTGAGTCGTTTATTGACAAAAATGACTGGAGAGGATGATCCAGAGGTATTTTTGACCACATTTGAAAGGACTGCTGAAAGAGAAAAGTGGCCTGAGGAGCAGTGGGCTGGACTGGTGGCTCCTCTGTTAACTGGTGAATCGCAGAAGGCTTACTATGACCTAGAGCCTGACCAAGCAAAAGACTATGTGATGCTAAAAGCTGAAATATTGGCAAGGCTGGGTGTCACCCTGGCTGTCCGGGCTCAGCGTGTGCATAACTGGACTTTCCAGCTTGGAAAACCCCCCAGGTCTCAAATGTATGATCTCATTCACCTGAGCAGGAAGTGGCTACAGCCAGAGACTTTGTCAGCACCGGAGATTGTGGAACGTGTTGTGATGGATCGTTTCTTGAGAGCTCTTCCTACCGCCATTCAAAAGTGGGTAAGCCATGGAGACCCAGAAACGGCCGGTAAACTTGTGGATCGTGTAGAGAGATACTTGGCTACAGAGAACCTGACGGCCTCTTCCAGAGACTCTCGGACTTTCCACCCTAAGACCAGACCATCCCCAGGGGCGGATAAGAGGATTCCAAGGGGTGAGGGTGGAGAGAGTGAGAGGGTGGGAGCTCTACCCAAAGTTTGGCGAGAACAGCCTGGGAAGTCAGGGGCTCAAGAGGCAGCCAAATGGATTGTTTGCTACCGCTGCTGGCAAGCGGGACATATTGCAGCAAATTGCCCGGTTGTGGAGGAACCCATGCAATGTGACTTTCTGACGGACAGACGTCAGTCGCTGTGTGCGACAGTCGCATGCACTGCCATTCGGGGAACTGAGAAACATTTATGCAAAATGTGTATTAATGGTAGAAATGTTGTGGTATTACTGGATTCAGGTAGCCTTGTGACCCTGATAAAGGCTGAATTAGTTAAAACAGAGGTCTCTGGGAATAGCAAGGTAGCTGTTATTTGTGTGCATGGGGACACCCGAGAGTATCCAGTGACTACAGTGTGTTTCGAGACCCCCAAAGGTACCCTCTCTCATCCAGTGGGGTTAGTATCTCAATTACCGCATGATGCCATTGTGGGAAGGGATTTTCCGAAGTTCTGGGAACTGTGGGATGATCCTGAGCCCCCCACTGGTGCCCCTATGTACCAGGAATGTGATAGCCAGAACTCCTCTGAGAGTGGTGAGGACTCTCCAGAATTTCCCTTGTCAGTATTGGCAGGGGAGACTCAAGAAACTGGAGAGGAGCCCACCTCCTCAGACGAAAACCTACCGTCTGTGGAGTTTTCTGATCTGGAGGTTCACAGGGAAAATTTTGCCACAGAACAGTTAAAAGACCCCGCCCTAATAAAGGCACGGGAAAACGTAGTGGAAATAGATGGCGAGTTAGTGAACCCAGATAATACCTGCACTTACCCATACTTCAGCGTAGAGAAGGACCTACTGTATCGGGTGGCAAAAAGGGCAGAAGAAACCGTTGAGCAGCTTGTGGTGCCCAAACCTTACAGGAAGTTGGTGTTGGAGTTGGCCCATGGGCACATTCTTGGAGGTCATCTGGGGACAGAGAAAACCCGAGAGAGGGTATTACAGAGATTCTATTGGCCTGGGTTGATGAAGGACATAGAAAATTATTGTTCCTCCTGCCCTGTGTGTCAGAGGTCGGCCCCGATGCCACATTTCCGTAGCCCGCTGGTCCCTCTACCCATCATTGAGGTCCCGTTTGAGAGAATCGCAATGGATTTGGTAGGTCCTATAATCAAGTCCGCTAGGGGGCACCAGTACATATTGGTTATAATGGACTATGCCACCCGTTATCCAGAAGCGATCCCTCTCAGAAATACCTCGGCCAAAACCATAGCCAAAGAGCTATCTCTTGTTTTTAGCCGGGTGGGTATTTGTAAAGAACTGCTTACGGACCAAGGTACACCCTTTATGTCCCGGGTTATGAAAGAGCTGTGTAAATTGTTCAAAGTGACGCAATTGCGTACATCTGTGTATCACCCCCAAACCGATGGGCTGGTTGAAAGATTCAACAAAACCCTAAAACAAATGTTGAAGAAAGTGGTGGATAGAGATGGAAAGGATTGGGACTGTCTACTTCCTTATTTGATGTTTGCTATTAGGGAGGTGCCCCAATCCTCTACGGGATTCTCCCCCTTTGAGTTACTGTATGGGAGACACCCAAGAGGGCTGTTGGATATTGCCAAGGAAACTTGGGAAAGTGAGAGTTCTCCCCACAGGAGTGTGATTGAGCATGTCGCCCTGATGCAAGATCGAATTGCACAGGTAATGCCCATCGTGAAGGAACATTTGGCCCAAGCGCAGTTGGCACAGCAGAGAGTGTACAACCGTGGAGCCAAGACCCGTACCTTTTCCCCGGGGGATAGGATATTGGTACTTGTCCCTACGGTTGAAAGTAAATTCCTTGCCAAATGGCAAGGCCCCTACGAGATAATGGAAAAAGTGAGCGAAGTGAATTACAAGGTCAGACAACCAGGAAGGCGAAAGCCCGAACAGATATATCACGTTAATCTGTTGAAAGCCTGGAGGGATAGAGAGTCCCTAGTCGCAGAAACTTGGTCACCAGCTCAAACTGGTTGTGTGATTCCGGAGGTTGGAATAGCAGCCACCTTGTCACAACCCCAACAACAGGAGGTTAAGGAGTTTGTGCTTCGCAACAAGGAGGTGTTCTCTGAGCTGCCGGGACAAACATCTGGGGTAGAGCATGATATTATTACCCCGCCCGGTGAAAGGGTGAAGTTAAAACCCTATCGGATCCCAGAGGCCCGACGGGAGGCAATACGGGAGGAAGTACAGAAAATGCTGAACTTAGGGGTGATAGAGGAGTCCCAAAGTGATTGGTCTAGTCCCATTGTGTTGGTGCCTAAACCGGATGGGAGCTGGCGATTTTGTAACGATTTTCGTCAGTTGAACAAAGTTACAAAATTTGACACCTACCCCATGCCACGTATAGATGAGTTGATCGACCGGCTGGGAACAGCCCGATACATGACGACTCTTGACCTCACAAAAGGGTATTGGCAAATTCCCCTGGCCAAGTCGGCCAAAGAGAAAACCGCATTTGTAACCCCAGACGGGGCGTTCCAATGTAAGAGAATGCCGTTCGGGTTACAGAATGCGCCGGCCACATTCCAGCGGAAAATGGACCAGATACTGAGGCCCCATCGGAAGTATGCTGCGGCTTACCTGGATGACGTAATTGTCCATAGCACAGATTGGGCCTCACATCTGCCAAAAGTGCAAGCAGTCCTAGACTCTATCCGGGAAGCGGGGTTTACGGCTAACCCCAAGAAGTGTACCATTGGGCAGGAGGAGGCCAAATATCTTGGGTACACCATTGGCAGGGGAGTGATAAAACCCCAACTCAACAAAGTCGAGGCCATCCAGAGTTGGCCACGTCCCAACAGCAAGAAGCAGGTACGGGCCTTTCTGGGAATCGCGGGTTATTATCGGCGCTTCATTCCCCACTTTGCTTCTAAGGCTGTGCCCCTAACCAACCTGACGAAAGGGAAAGGGTCGGTCATGATTAAATGGACCCCCGAGGCTGAGGCAGCATTCCAATTCTTGAAACAAGCCTTATGTAGCCAGCCAGTGTTGTACTCACCCGACTTCTCTAAAGACTTTGTCGTACAAAGTGATGCGTCAGATGTGGGGTTAGGAGCAGTATTGTCCCAGGTCTGGAACGGGGAAGAGCACCCAGTCATTTACCTCAGCAGGAAGTTGAAGTCCCATGAGGTAAATTACGCCACGGTTGAAAAGGAGTGTTTAGCGGTGAAGTGGGCTCTAGATTCCCTTCGGTACTATCTGCTAGGTAGGCACTTTGACATGGTTACGGATCACGCTCCGTTAAAGTGGATGGCTCAAAACAAGGAGACAAATAGAAGAGTGAATAGGTGGTTCCTGGCCCTACAGGAATTCAACTTCACAGTAAAGCATCGCCCTGGCGTTCAAATGGGGAATGTGGATGCTTTGTCTCGAGTACATGAATGCCTGATTGCTGGTGTTCCAACCCCAAGGTTAAAACAAGAGGGGGGGGTATGTGACAGCAGGAAGGTAAAGTCACCTGGTTGCATCCAGGGGGGTAGATATAAAAACTCCCAGATTCATTAGGTGTTTGCTCATGCCTGGAACCAGACCTGTGTGGACTGTCTAGGGAGAGTGAACCCCTGTGCGGTGAGGCAAAGCCTGTGTGGCTATTTGTTTGGACTTTTACTAAACCAGGGACTTAGGGACTAGGACAGCACCAGGCTGATCCCAGTTGTTAGTTTAGGAAACCTGCATGTTTAGTCAGAGGTCAAACTGACCAGGATTTATTTTGTTTATGTTTCTTTTTGGCTTTGCTGTGTTTTTGTCACTGTACATAGAGAAATAAACCGCACCTTTTGATTTTGAAAACCACAACCTCCGTCTGCTGGCCCTGTTTTTGTGTGGGGAGCCCAACCAGGGGGTCACACACACCCGCTACCGAGTTAACCCCCTCACAATACATATATATATATATATATATATATATATATATATATATATATATAGCCAGTGTGCCCCCATATGCAGCCAGTTTGTCCCCATATATATAGCCAGTGTGTCCCCATATATATAGCCAGTGTGCCCCCATATATATATAGCCAGTTTGTCCCCATATACAGCCAGTTCCCCCCAAATGCAGCCAGTTTGTCCCCCATATACAGCCAGTTCCCCCAAATGCAGCCAGTTTGTCCCCCATATACAGCCAGTTCCCCCAAATGCAGCCAGCTTGTCCCCCATATACAGCCAGTTCCCCCAAATGCAGCCAGCGTGTCCCCCATATACAGCCAGTTCCCCCCAAATGCAGCCAGTGTGTCCCCCATATACAGCCAGTTCCCCCCAAATGCAGCCAGCGTGTCCCCCATATACAGCCAGAGTCCCCCAAATGCAGCCAGCGTGTCCCCCATATACAGCCAGTTCCCCCCAAATGCAGCCAGTTTGTCCCCCATATACAGCCAGTTCCCCCAAATGCAGCCAGTTTGTCCCCCATATACAGCCAGTTCCCCCCAAATGCAGCCAGCGTGTCCCCCATATACAGCCAGTTCCCCCCAAATGCAGCCAGCATGTCCCCCATATACAGCCAGTTCCCCCCATATTCAGCCAGTTTGTCCCCCATATACAGCCAGTTCCCCCCATATTCAGCCAGTTTGTCCCCCATATTCAGCCAGTTCCCCCCATATTCAGCCAGTTTGTCCCCCATATTCAGCCAGTTTGTGCCCCATTTTCAGCCAGTTTGTGCCCCATTTTCAGCCAGTTTGTGCCCCAAATGCAGCCTGTCCCCCCCCCCCCCCCAGCCCTGCACTTACCTTCCTCGGTCCGCGCCGTCCTCGATGTGTTCTCCCGCCCTCGATGTCGCTTCAGCCAATCAGGTTACCGGTAACCAGATCCGGTGAACCCGATTGTGTGGAGGTTTCAAAAGGTAAAGGAAAACAGAAGGCGCACCGACCTAGTGCATTACCAGTGGCTAGGTTTTATTTAAAAAGTTTGAAGGATTAAAAATACTCACAAGGCAAGTATAGTATTGAACACACAATCTTTCCATCAAAAGGAGATAGCCTCCTACTGGAACCGGACGACCAGAGAGTCCAGACAACAAAATTCACAGCCACGGCTGACGCGTTGCGAGGGCGCACCCTCTTCCTCAGAGCCAAAAAGTGATGGTGACTGGACCCCCCTCTCTCTCTGAGCTCCTTTTAATCCATGTGTAAATGGGCCTGAGTGGTCACCTGTCTACAACTCCACCCACCACAGGCCACTCCTCCTCTTGCCTAAAAGGCAAACCCATATAGGCTTAACCCCTCACTATACACTCTCATATGTCTATCTATATCTTTACATGGTAACTATTAGTACGCCATACCTATATACCTAAGTGCCAGCTAGCAAATGGCAAATAGAAAGCCATTGCCTGGCGGGACTTACCCATGCCATTCAAACTATCATGGGCCGCCGATCACTGCTGTCACCCGTCTACAGGTAGTCCAACGTCATGGGAGCTGATGTATCTATCTTCCCACTACTAGATGGGACGCACACTGGCCGGAGAAGCCGGAAGTAGCGGTGGATGTGCGTTCCACCCGCCACTTCCGGTGGATGTAACCGTCACTTCCGCCCTCAGATGGGCTGGACAGGTATCAAAGATTATCCCGGATATGAAGGCGGCTCTCGCACTCGTATCCGGTTTTGTTGATCCTCTCTGTACAGGCGCAATTACCTGCCAATCACAGTGTCCCCGAGTTGCTGATCTGTGCGCGGCACAGCACAAACGTGACCAGAAGCTAGGAGGACATATTGGTGCCAGCACAGCCTCCAATCTATATCGGGTCCCAAAGCCGCTATGATAGTGGTGGCCCCCACACCCTCAATAAATACTGAAAAAAAAAAAAAGGGAAAAGGGGGGGACCCTAAACTATAAGAAAAAGGGCAGTATTATACTAGGTGGCCTGTGAGGGCTATTGCCCCAACACCTGACCCCACACCTATGCAAAGTACCACCAAAGAATATAATTGATAGAATTAATAAATTTAGAATAGTATAAGCACCCGTAGTGGCATAATTATCTCTTGCCCAAATACACATGGAATCAATCTATCAAATACACTAGGTATAGGGAACAATTATTCTTCAGTTGCTCCAGGGGAGGTCCAATACCACACTTCGGTCCATTATAATATAGGACCAGACGACACAAAACTCAGCAATAGAAATATGCATGTGTGCACGCACGCTACCCACCCGGGGCACACATCCGCCCCACCGCATACCCATAGTGGTTGGGCCAGCAGCAGGCGCATATGTGCACCGAGTCACCCAACACCTTGGGCTCGTGCACACGCGCCCACACACATGCACAAACTCCCAAACAATGTAGTAAATCAATATGCGATCATTGTGCAACATTGTAAAAATATCCTGAAGGGCCCACCCGCAGTCCATAATATAAACCCTGTCAAACCCTATTCTTTGATGACAACATCCACCAAAAGGAGATGACCTAACACATACCTCAGGACTATATGTCTAACCTACCACAACCCCACTAGCACAATATTGGATACTTAAGTAAAAACGAATAAATACCTAATTAAAAATTGCTAGATAGCTAAAAAAGTATTAGCTATGCAAACCTCTTTATGGGGTATTGGGAGCATAAGCATATTTGGGCTAACAATCCCTAAGGAGGTAATCTCATCTTATACTCGCGTTACATAGATGACATTCTTATTATTTGGAATGGAACAGACGAAGAGTTAGCTGGTTTCCTGACACATTGCTCAAGAAATTCTTTCGGAATATCCTTTACCCATGTAATTGACGAGAAATCTCTGGTGTTTCTGGATTTGGAATTACAGGCTAATGACGAAGGCATGATCTACTCAAAAACACATTTTAAACCAAGCGCAGGAAATTCTTACCTTCATGCTCGTAGTCATCACCATCCTAGGTGGATTAAAAATGTCCCCTTTGGACAGTTTTGTAGATTGAGGAGGACGTGTACCTTTAAGAAGGATTATGAGGAACAGGCACAGATCCTCAAAAATAAATTTAGCAAAAAAGGCTATGAGGATAAACATATCGATGAAGCATTCCAGAAGTACCTCAAATTATATGATAACACCCTGGTAAACGACTTGGACAATGTGGCTAAGTCGGAGGCCAGCGATGAAAAATCGCAGGTGAGATTCTGTACTAGATACAACAACAACGTTCAAATGATTCAGAGGATCTTTAGGAGAAACTGGAAAGTTCTAAGGTCCGATCCTATTCTACGAACTAGCCTGCCTTTATATCCAAATTTAGTGTTTAGAAGGCCAAGGGATTTGAGAAGTATGGTGGCCCCGAGCAGAGTTAAGAAGCTCAGAAACACAGGTCTAAACAAACCTTGGACCACATTGTTCGACCAAAAAGGCAGTTACAAGTGTGGGGTTGGAAACTGTGGTAATTGTTTACACATGAGCCATCGTAAGAAGGAAGTTCAGGGAACAGACGGGAAGAACCATAAGGTCAGGCAGTTCATTAACTGTGGGACCTCCTTTGTAATTTATGGTCTTCTCTGTCCATGTGGCCTCCTGTACGTTGGTCGTACTTCACGACCAATGAGAACGAGAATGGGGGAGCATAGGAGTAGTATCCTGACGGAAAAAGAGAACTATTCGGTACCCAGACATTTTAAAGAGGCCCATGATAGTTCGGTTAGTGGTTTGAAAGTGTTTGGGATTGAGGCCATATCGAATGATTTTGATAGCGGTAAAAAACACCAGATACTGTGTACTAGAGAGGCATATTGGATATTCACCTTGGGCTCTCTAGTTCCTCATGGCCTAAACAAAGGGATAGAGTTACATAATATAGTGTAGATCCCCCTCTGTCTCATTTGGATCGGATAGCGGTATGTTCTGTGTACAGTCTAGATACATAGGTAGTGTTTACCACTCTAAGCTAGTGGGACCACCTGCTCCGCCATATATAGTGAAACTACGTATCGTGGTCAGGCTCATTGGTCCTCTAGTGTAGTAGGACCTTTAGGCTATTATGTTCTATAGTTTTTATAGCATTTTAGAGGAATTAATTTTAAGTATTGGGGTATGCATTATATTACATTTAATACTTTTTTAGCTATCTAGCAATTTTTAATTAGGTATTTATTAGTTTTTACTTAAGTATCCAATATTGTGCTAGTGGGGTTGTGGTAGGTTAGACATATAGTCCTGAGGTATGTGTTAGGTCATCTCCTTTTGGTGGATGTTGTCATCAAAGAATAGGGTTTGACAGGGTTTATATTATGGACTGCGGGTGGGCCCTTCAGGATATTTTTACAATGTTGCACAATGCTCGCATATTGATTTACTACATTGTTTGAGAGTTTGTGCATGTGTGTGGGCGCGTGTGCACGAGCCCAAGGTGTTGGGTGACTCGGTGCACATATGCGCCTGCCGCTGGCCCAACCACTATGGGTATGCGGTGGGGCGGATGTGTGCCCCGGGTGGGTAGCGTGCGTGCACACATGCATATTTCTATTGCTGAGTTTTGTGTCGTCTGGTCCTATATTATAATGGACCGAAGTGTGGTATTGGACCTCCCCTGGAGCAACTGAAGAATAATTGTTCCCTATACCTAGTGTATTTGATAGATTGATTCCATGTGTATTTGGGCAAGAGATAATTATGCCACTACGGGTGCTTATACTATTCTAAATTGATTAATTCTATCAATTATATTCTTTGGTGGTACTTTGCATAGGTGTGGGGTCAGGTGTTGGGGCAATAGCCCTCACAGGCCACCTAGTATGATACTGCCCTTTTTCTTATAGTTTAGGGTCCCCCCCCTTTTCCCTTTTTTTTTTTTCCAGTATTTATTGAGGGTGTGGGGGCCACCACTATCATAGCGGCTTTGGGACCCGATATAGGTTGGAGGCTGTGCTGGCACCAATATGTCCTCCTAGCTTCTGGTCAGCGCGGGTCACGTTTGTGCTGTGCCGCGCACAGATCAGCAACTCGGGGACACTGTGATTGGCAGGTAGTTGCGCCTGTACAGAGAGGATCAACAAAACCGGATACGAGTGCGAGAGCCGCCTTCATATCCGGGATAATCTTTGATACCTGTCCAGCCCATCTGAGGGCGGAAGTGACGGTTACATCCACCGGAAGTGGCGGGTGGAACGCACATCCACCGCTACTTCCGGCTTCTCCGGCCAGTGTGCGTCCCATCTAGTAGTGGGAAGATAGATACATCAGCTCCCATGACGTTGGACTACCTGTAGACGGGTGACAGCAGCGATCGGCGGCCCATGATAGTTTGAATGGCATGGGTAAGTCCCGCCAGGCAATGGCTTTCTATTTGCCATTTGCTAGCTGGCACTTAGGTATATAGGTATGGCGTACTAATAGTTACCATGTAAAGATATAGATAGACATATGAGAGTGTATAGTGAGGGGTTAAGCCTATATGGGTTTGCCTTTTAGGCAAGAGGAGGAGTGGCCTGTGGTGGGTGGAGTTGTAGACAGGTGACCACTCAGGCCCATTTACACATGGATTAAAAGGAGCTCAGAGAGAGAGGGGGGTCCAGTCACCATCACTTTTTGGCTCTGAGGAAGAGGGTGCGCCCTCGCAACGCGTCAGCCGTGGCTGTGAATTTTGTTGTCTGGACTCTCTGGTCGTCCGGTTCCAGTAGGAGGCTATCTCCTTTTGATGGAAAGATTGTGTGTTCAATACTATACTTGCCTTGTGAGTATTTTTAATCCTTCAAACTTTTTAAATAAAACCTAGCCACTGGTAATGCACTAGGTCGGTGCGCCTTCTGTTTTCCTTTACCTTTCAGTCTTAAAGAATACCAATTGTTCTGAGGAGGGCAGCAAGATTCTTGGTCATTTCCCTACGGAATACTCTGGTTGTGCCACTAAGAGACTGTACATCCGAGCGCAGGAGACTGTTTTTGTGTGTGTGGAGGTTTCAGACAGTCTTCTTCCAGGAACGCACCCCCGTGCGTACCTGGGAGGAGTTTTTGGAAGCCGAATACAGCGTGAGAGCTGTATTCGGAAAGCCTATCAGAGCCGCTGGCTCTGATAGGCGCTTCCAAGTTACACCCACCGCCGGCCGCCGCTCTAATTCATATGGCCAGCGCTCACCAGGAGGCCGGCCATATGTATAGTGGGCAGCTCGGCAGCGGTGACAATACACAGATTCATGCAATGCATGAATCTGTGTATTGTCTTTCAGTGGCGGTGCGGGAGCGAGAGGGGGCGGCGCTCCGGTGCCCTCTATGGACGCACCGCCACTGAGTCTATTCACTTCAGCTCATTGAATAGTCTAAGGCAGGGGTCTCCAAACTTTTTAGCCCGAGGCTCACATTGTAGATTTTATACATATTTGCGGACCGAAAAAATGTATTTAGAAATAAATGAATAAAAATGTAAATAATCTTGTCAGAGCCTTTCCACATGTCTGTGTCCCTGTCAGAGCCTTTCCGCACTTCTGTGTCCCCGTCAGAGCCTTTCCACACGTCTGTGTCCCCGTCAGAGCGTTTCCTCACTTCTGTGTCCCCGTCAGAGCCTTTTCTCACTTCTGTGTCTCCGTCAGAGCCTTTCCGCCTGTCTGTGTCCCCCACCCTGATAACACACCCAGATACCCCCTAATATGATAACACCACTCCTCCTCCACAGATACCCCCCCGCCTGATCACCACCACCCTAGATACCCCCAGTCTGATCACACAGCCCTATAGCTCTCCACTCTGATCACACCCCCCTCCTCATACCTCTCTCCTAACACACCCCTCCACCATCACACACACCTTTGGGTTTTGCATTCCTGCAGACAGTTCCTCCCAGTCCTGCGGCTTCTCCTCCAGATGATGTCAGTGGAGGTATATGCAACACACCAGGGTGGGTTAGCTGTCACTGTAAAAGGCACAATACCTTCCTAGAAATCTGCTGCACAGAGCGGGAGCCTCCCCCACTCCAACCTCGTCCCAGGGCTGGTGCTAGACTAATTTGCACCCTAGGCAAGACCAGCTACTTGCAGCCCCCCCAAAAAATCTAAAATTTTAAAACACAGGCCACTACAGTATGGATGAACAGGGTCTTGGGTAGAAATGCACCTGCATATGTGGTGTCACTAAAAAAATAAATGTCCCTGCATTGATAGTGTTGCTGGAAGGACAAATGTCCTTGTACTGGGCTGTGAAGATGTTGGTGCTATATAGACATTTATATGGTGTGATATTGGGGTGTTTTAGCTCAAGTGGATAGATGCATTTTCTTTCTCGTACATCACGGGACACAGAGCGACATAGTCATTACTAATGGGTTATATAGTTACCGTCAGGTGCTGGCACTGGCAACTTCCAAAACCGGAAGTACCCTCCCCTATATAAGCCCCTCCCATCCGGGAGCACCTCAGTTTTTTGCCAGTGTCTAAGGTGTTGGCCAAGAAGAAACATGTGTTTTTCACTGAGCTTGCGTACAGGTTCTTTTGGGCCTCAGTAAGCTATTCCGGATCCGACCAAAAAAGCTTCATAGCTAAACGGTCGGTACCCGGGCCTTGCAGAGAAGAGCAAGGTTCTGCCTGTAAAGCTTCTCTTAGGAGAGCTGGACCCTGGGATCCAGAGCTCTGGTCATACCCACGACCAAGATGTTTTCTGTGCAGGGTGCTATACAGGTCCAGGGGAGTGGAATCCTTGGGAACCCGGTCCCTGAAGGTTTGATTACAATGCCTGCCGTGATAGGTGAAGTTTGGGCTTTTGTGGACCAAACAAAGTCCTGCGGCGGGGAACAGGTAAGTGGGGGCCCCCAGGAACTTGGTTCTATTGGGGGACCCCCAAGCCTAATTTGTCTTTCTGTCTGTTACCTAACGGTATTCCCGCTAATATCTGTGCATGCCTGTAACTACTAAAAAAAAAATGTAATAATTTTTAATGGTGGTCAAGAGAAAAAAAAAAAAAAAAGAATGTTTTTTTATATATGTTTAGTATATTAAACTGCGGTACCTGTGTTTGTCCACTAGAGGCCGCTGTGGAATGTTTTTCTTGTCATATGGACTAGTTTCTTCTCAGAGAGCAAAGTCCAGGCAGCTGGTGAGTTCTCCTACAGGAAACTGTTTCCTCTGCCATGTTGCAGTGTTCGTCTATCCCCCGGCCTGCGGCAAAGGGGGCCCTGGCTCCTGTCCCTGGTTTCCATGTTTGAAAATTAGCGCCGAGGCGCACGTGGCCGCGCGCGTGCGCGTGCACGCGCCTCTATATATAGAGGTGGCCGGAAAAAGGGGCGGGGCCTGGGGGATGACGCTCTGTGCGCGCCGCAGCGCTTCTGCGCATGTGCGGGCGTCCCAGCAGGTTTTTAAAAAGCCACATTATTGCAGTAAGCTGGCTATGAAGTACAGAGACAGAGCTGGCAACATTTAAAGGCATACAGCAAGCGGTTGATACAGGCATCCCCTAGAAAGGCACATTAGTAGACACCAACTGTGATATAGCAGCAATTGTGCTAGACTATTCTCAGTAAAAGTGGTGTATTACGGCTGGAATACCTCAGCTTTAGGCTTAGGAATATGCCGTCCAGTAGCTCCGGAACTGAATCTTCCAGGAAGCGAAGGGGGTCTCATCGGGCTCTGAGGATCTTGGGCATACTCCTGCTGCACCAGTCTCCCCTGAAGTTCAGAGGTAAGTGACCGTAGAGACCCCGCAGGGGTACTTGGTACTGTGGCTGTCCTCAGTCACCTGCTCCTGTGTATGTAACAGAGGAGGTTTTTTCCTCAGCTCTGGGAGGATTAGAGAGAGATTGTCAAAATTTATCGCTGCCTCCCTGTCAGGGAAAGCACGCCCGATCTCCATCTCCTCCTTCAGAGTGCCTGTTAGCAGAGCAACAGTCCCATACAGGGATCGACCTGCCTGAAGGGGATCAGGATAAGGTTGATTCTGTTATAGAGGAATCAACAGTGGGGTAACCTTTTCTCAGCATCTCAAGCTGAAAGATTATGGGTTCAGTCTCTGACTAACATGGTCCGATCAGCATTTAAAAATGCACCTTGCGGAACCATCAACCACTACTGTATCCTCGTTGGGGTCGCTAGAAGCCCCCAGACTGTTTGTTCTTTTCCACTTCACCCTTTACTGAAAGGGCTCATTTACCAGGATTGGGAACGTCCTGAGAAAATATTTATTCCCCCAAGAGATTTCCGGTGGTCTATCCCATGGAGGATAAGTTCATCAAAAAAAAAAAAATGGAAGGTCCCTACAGTGGACGCAGCCATCTCTTGTATGTATAAATCACTGACATGTCCAGTGGATAATGTCCAAATGTTCAAGAACCCAATAGATAAAAGATTGGAGTCCTTATGAAAATCTGCTTGGTGATACAACCAGCAGTAGCAGCTATTGGGGTCTGCTAAGCAGTGAAGGATCAGTTGAAACAGGTCTTGAGGGACTTGACAGATCAGCAGGCTTTGCCCTAGCTGATCTACCTAGAGCCTTAGGCTTTGCGGTTGACGCCATAGAGGATTCAGTCCATCAGGCCTCCCGCCTTACGCTGTCTATAGTACATATGCGTAGGCTCCTATGGCTCAGAAACTGGTCTGCTGAAGCTCCCTGTAAAGAATGGCTGGTTAGCGTCCCATTTCATGGTGAACGCTTATTCAGGGAAAACCTGGACAAATATATCCAGAAAATTTCCAGCGGTAAAAATACGCTCTTGCCGGTTAAAAGCAGAGTTAGAGGTCCCTCTTTAAGGGGCCTGCTTCTCCAGTCCCTGGGGCATCGGCTGTGTAACAGTTCCGACGGCCTCCTCGGTCAAATCCCGGGGGTAAAAAACAGGGACAGTAGCAGGGTAATGAGAAACCCTGGGTCAGGGGAGGTACAAAACCTCCCCCAAAGTTAAATTCATTGAAGCCCCCACTCAGTCGGGTGGGGGGAGGACTCCAGTTGTTCGCAAAGAGACCTGGCGGGACACGATCAAGACAGATAGGTGCTCTCCGCAGTAGGTTTGGGATACAGTTTGGAGTTAAAAGACTCTCCTCCTTCCCATTTTTGAGGTCAAACGTGCCAAGGGATCCCCGGAAGAGAGAGTCCCTCCTGTTGGCACTAGAACAACTATTGCTCCAAGGAGTAATTATGGAGGTTCCCCTGGAAGAATGAGGGTTCGGGTTTTACTCAAACCTCTTTACAGTCCCGAAGCAAACGGACGGGAGGCCCATATTAATTCAAAAAGGGCCGATGGAGTCGATCCGATCGGTGGCCACTGCCCTACAAGGGGAGGATTGGTTAGCCACGATCGACATCAAAGATGCTTATTTGCACATTCCCATCTTTCCAGTCCACCAAAAATTTCTACGCTTTGCAGTAGAAGGGCGCCATTTTCAGTTCAGAGCCTTACCCTTCGGTCTGGCCACAGCACCAAGAGTGTTCACAAAAATTCTGGCCCCATTATTGGCCAATCTAAGAACACGAGGTGTAACGATAATGGCATATCTAGACGACTTGTTGCTGATAGACCACTCAGTGGAAAAACTAGAAGTGGTTGTTCACGAGACAATCAAGTATCTGGAATATCACGGTTGGATTATCAACCGAGACAAGTCAGCCCTAAAACCAGTCAAAAGTCTGGAATACTTGGGGCTAAGGCTGGATTCAGACCAGAGAAAAATTTTCTTGTCTCGAGAAAAGGGGTCGTCTTTGAGAGATTTGATCCACTTAGTGGGTTCAAAAAGACAGCCATCCATACGCCTGTGCATGAGGCTGCTGGGAAAAATGGTGGCATCATTCGAAGCAGTACCCTACGGTCAATTCCATTCAAGGAAGTTGCAAAGGGCCATACTGTCAGCCTGGAACAAAAAAGTTCAGGCTCTGGACGTACCAATGTCCTTGTCCCCTTCCGTTCGCAGAAGCCTCCGTTGGTGGTTGGTTCCCCGGAATCTGGAAAGAGGGAAATCCTTCAGTCCGATTTCTTGGAAGGTGGTCACTACAGATGCCAGCCTTTTAGGCTGGGGAGCAGTACTGGAGCAATGGTCTCTCCAGGGCAGATGGTCGGATGCGGAAAAGGCCCTGCCCATCAATCTCTTAGAGATACGAGCAGCCCGGTATACCCTAGTAGCATGGACATCCAAACTCCAAGGGTCCCCTGTCAGAGTTCAGTCAGACAATGCCACAGCAGTGGCATATATCAATCGTCAGGGGGGCACCAGGAGTCGTGCAGCCCAAAGGGAAGTAAATTACATCCTGAGATGGGCAGAAAGATATGTCCCAGCCATATCTGCGGTATTCATTCCAGGGGTGGAGAATTGGAAGGCGGACTTTCTAAGTCGCCAACAATTATGCCCAGGGGAATGGTCCCTTCATCCCGAGGTTTTCCGGACAATATGTCAGCGGTGGGGAACACCGGATGTAGATCTGCTAGCATCCAGGTTCAACACGAAAGTGGACAGGTTTGTCTCTTGGACAAGGGATCCCCTAGCGTGCGGCTCGGATGCCCTAGTGTTCCCTTGGGATCAGTTCAAGCTGATATATGCATTCCCACCGCCACAATTGTTACCTCGATTACTCTGCAGAATCAGGGTAGAAAAGAAACCAGTGATTCTGGTGGCTCCAGCGTGGCCCCGAAGAGCATGGTACGCGGAGATTGTAAAAATGTCTGTGGGGAGTCCTTGGACCCTCCCACATCGTCCGGACCTGCTTTCGCAGGGACCGATATACCACCCTTCCTTACCAGCCCTAGGTTTGACGGCCTGGCTATTGAAGCCCACATTCTAAAAAGGAGAGGGCTCTCTAATGCTGTGGTGTCTACCATGATCAATGCCAGGAAACCGGTATCCAGGCAGATCTACTATAGAATCTGGAAGGCGTACATCGCCTGGTGTGAGGCCAGGAAATGGCATCCACGTAAATACGTAATAGGTAGAATTCTGGACTTCCTACAATGGGCTGTAGATAGGAAGCTTGCCTTGAGTACTATCAAAGGTCAGATTTCGGCCTTGTCAATATTTTTTCAAAGGCCCTTGGCTTCGCATTCACTAGTCAAAGCCTTTATACAAGGAGTGATGCGTATTAGTCCTCCGGTTAATATTCCCATATGTCCATGGGATCTAAACTTGGTTCTGTCGGTTCTACAGAAACAACCATTTGAACCATTACAGCATATTTCCTTAGTGCTTCTCACCAGGAAATTGTTTTTTCTAGTAGCCATTTGTTCGGCTAAAAGAGTATCGGAATTAGCAGCTATGTCCTGTAAGGAGCCATATCTGGTTATCCATAAGGACAGAGTAGTGTTACGTCCTCATCCAGCCTTTCTTCCTAAGGTGGTATCGAGTTTTCATTTGAACCAAGATGTGGTTCTTCCTTCTTTTTTCCCCAAGCCTACTTCGGTAGAGGAAAAGTTATTGCATTTTTTGGATGTAGTAAGAGCAGTTAAAGCTTATCTAAAAGCCACTGCTCAGATTCGCAGAACAGATACTTTGTTTATTCTGCCGGAAGGCCCCAGAAAGGGTCAGGCAGCGTCAAAATCTACTTTAGCCAAGTGGATTCGTCAGGTCATAATACAAGCCTATAGCTTGAGAAGTAGACCGCCTCCGTTCAAAGTTAGGGCGCACTCCACGAGAGCAGTTGGAACTTCATGGGCAGTGCATCACCAGGCCTCCCTGGCTCAAGTCTGTAAGGCCGCAACATGGTCTTCAGTACACACATTTACTAGGTTCTACCAGGTGGACGTTAGAAGTCAGGAGGATGTCGCCTTTGGGCGCAGTGTGTTGCAGGCCGCAAAAGATCCTCATGTCTGATAGCGCTCAGCTTATATATGGTGTATCCCCCCCCTCATTTGGCATTGCTTTAGGACATCCCATTAGTAATGACTATGTCGCTCTGTGTCCCGTGATGTACGAGAAAGAAAATAGGATTTTTATAACAGCTTACCTGTAAAATCCTTTTCTTGGAGTACATCACGGGACACAGAGCTCCCGCCCCTCTTTGGGGACACTTATTGCTTTGCTACAAAACTGAGGTGCTCCCGGATGGGAGGGGCTTATATAGGGGAGGGTACTTCCGGTTTTGGAAGTTGCCAGTGCCAGCACCTGACGGTAACTATATAACCCATTAGTAATGACTATGTCGCTCTGTGTCCCGTGATGTACTCCAAGAAAAGGATTTTACAGGTAAGCTGTTATAAAAATCCTATTTTTATGCAGTGAGTCCATATCAGACAGGCATTCTAGTTAAGGGCCTGGTAGCCCACGTTTATTGAAACAGAAAAACAAAAGCAAACTGTCCCTTCAGGATTCCCACGCAGGGGTTTAACTTCATTTAGCAGTCAAAAAATAAGAAAAACATACCAAGCCTCCTGGCTCTCTTGTTAGCAGTTCCCCTGCTTGCTTTAGGTACTGATACCTTTAAACCACCAGATCTTCCAGTCTCACCGTCTTGAACGCACACAGCTTTGGGCTTCCTAAACGCACACAGCTTGAAGTCCCTTAATGCACACAGCTTCTGGCTCCTTGGACGCACACAGCTTAAAGCCCTACAACGCACACAGCGTTTGTCCTCACACAGAGACACTCACTAGCAGCCACTGCAGTTAGCAAGCTGCTCACCATCCTTCACTCTCCTTCACTCTCACAGCCCCTCATTATATTGGTTGTGTGCACCTGAGCACACACCATGCTGGCTGTCCACAAGACCCGGACACAGGGTTGGAGATCCCATCCCACCCAAGACTCTGAAGGATCTCCAAGCCATAGAAGCCCCATGTAGAAATAGCAAAATCTGAGAAAAACTGCCAGAGCAGTTTTCTCAGTTTTTTTTAATTTACGCTCTGTAGCTCTGCACTCAGCCAATATGCAGACTCTGTGTCCACTTTAACCCTTTTTTCACTGGGACAGAGCCTCGCTCTGCCACAATGGATAGAGTGGGGAAGGCTCCTGCTGTCCTTGTACATAGCCACACTCAGTGTTGACACTATACTTGGTGCAGTAGAATGGGGATGGATGGTGTACAGATAATGGGAAGCTGCTCCCACTCCTTTTTTATGCCACCCCCCTCCATGTACACACTGCTCCCCTGTCATAAATATCTCTCAGTGGCCTGTATTTAGGTATGTCTTTACACAGTTTGGGGCGAGCAGGAGGGAACAATGCAGGGGAGGCACAGTACATGGGGCAGGGGAAATAATACATGGAGCATGGGGACAAGAGGAAACAGTACAGGAGGGTACAGTACAGGAGGGCACAGTACAAGGGGTGCAGAGTACAGGAGGGCACAGTACAGGAGGGCACAGTACAGGAGGGCACAGTACAGGAGAGCACAGTACAGGGGGGCCCAGTACGGGGGAAAAGTACAAGGGGGCACAGTACAGGAGGGCACAGTACAGGAGGGCACAGTACAAGGGGGGCACAGTACAAGGGGGGCACGGTACAGGAGGGCACAGTACAATAGGGCACAGTACAGGAGGTGTTACATAGCTCTGTGACCTGGAAAGGACATAGTATCTAGGAGTAAAGTGTCAGGCTTACCATGGCCATCTGAAGATCAAAGCAATCCACGACTCCTGTGTGTAGCTTCAGGTGATCTGACTGCTGTCATGCTTCTCAGTGAAGGGGAGAGATAAACACACATCTGCATATTCTGATGTCTTTTATCCACTCAGTCTGGCCGGTGTAGCAGTTCTTTGCAGGCAGTGTACCCCTCTCTGCATGCAACACGCTTTCAGCCCTTGCCCCTGCGTTAAGATGGCCTTGCCTCCTCAGTGTCTCCACCCCCTCCTAGTCTCCGGGTGTCTGCCTCTCTGCAGTGTCAGTCTCCAGGTTTCCTGCGGGTTCCGCTCACTGCTTTCCCGGCTCCCCATGCCGTTCACATCAGAGCCATCCCCGGCTTAGTTCTTGGGGTGCAGCCGGCAGAGAGGGTGCTGACAGGCGCAGAGAGGGGGTGAAGCTAACTGGCACAGCACGCCTCCTTCCTTCTGCACCATGCCCCCTTCCCCCGTGCCGGGACATGTATATGCAGGACCCTGTCTGACTCCAGCACGCACAGCCAGCCCACATCTATGCTGCCTAACAGCGGGGCCCCGCCTCCTCCCTGCTTGCATGGTAATCCGCCCACCGCTCCACCTTCCTCTGCTTTATTGGATCCGCTCTGTCAGCGGTACACATTCATCGTCCCGCCTGCCTTCTGCTCTGTCCCACTGCCCGCACAGGGGAATTGAAGCAGGCAGACTCTGAATGAGCTGCGGGCCGGATAAAACATCCAAGCGGGCCGGATGTGGCCCGTGGGCTGGGGTTTGGAGACTCCTGGTCTAAGGGTTTGTCTTTTTCTATTTTTATTGCTTGTAGAAACTTGGAAGGGGATTAAAGGTTATGAGCACAATACGCTTGAGCACAATTGTTCAGCGGATAATTCTCTTTTTCTCAAAAACAGAAGTACAGACTTTCACACATAGCTGAGAACCATGAGATAGTTAGTTTGCAGAACATGGGTGGGGACCATGAAGTAGCTTTAGCACAGATACAGCTAGATAGGTTCATGGCTGGAGACCATGGAGTAGCTTAAAGGTGCAGCACAGACAATAGGCTCTACGCACAGAATCCAGCAACAAAATCAGCCCATAGGTGCAGCCTCTTGCAAAGAAACCCAGCTTCCAGTCCAAAAGGCGTAAAGGGCAAGTGGCCCTCCTTCCCTCAGCTCACTGATCCATTCCCTCTGGAGGGAAGAAGACAAACTCGTCAGGGCTCCAGACTATTTACCAGCATCACAGCCATCTACTGGGCATCCCCATGGATTGGCCAGGCCCTGGTCATTTGAATTCTCCCACTCTATGCTCTAGAAATGTCTTCTAGAGGCAGGGGATTTTTTTTTTAAATCAATAGTCGGCTTTCAGGTGGAAGTGATATGAGTGGCAATGAAGCTGCCTGATCACTCCTACAACAGCCACAATGTGAGTGAATAACTTGCATAGCGCTGCAAATGCAAACTAAATCGCCTCAGGGAGCTTATTTCAGTCTGTTGGGGGTGTAGTGTTTTATTTTCTCGCACAAGTATTGAGGAGCGTTTCCTTGTGTGCACTTGTGGGTAAGACAGAGGGTCTTGAATGTGACCCAATCCCTTACGGTTAGCCAATAATGGGTCCTCAGGGAAGGGGTAATGGATTCCCAGGGTTTTTTCCCCATTACCAGTCTGGCTGCTGTGTTCTGGACGACTTGAAGGTGCGAAATCTGGTATTTAGGTAGTCCTATGTAGAGGGAGTTTGCGTAGTCGAGTTGGGAATTGATGATTGTTCCAACTACTACTGCTATGTCCTCTTCTAGGATGAAGGGGATGAGTCTACGCAGCAGGCGGAGGATATGGTGAGATCCGCTGACTACTGATCCTATTTGTGCATCCATCGACATCTCATAGTCAAAGATGACTCCAAGACTTTTGACTTTGGTGCTCGGGGTAATGGTCTGTCCAAGGATGGTGGGTGGTGTCCATGAAGTCTTAGCTTTTGTCTTTCGGTTTGCGTGGAGGAGAAGAAGTTCTGTTTTGGATCCATTGAGTTTGAGGGAGCTCTCAGTCATCCAATCATCGATCAAGGTGAGGCATTTTTCTAGACTGTGATATTGGTCTTTTTTTTCGGTGATGCGAAAGTAGAGTTGAGTGTCGTCAGCATATGAGTTGTAGCACAGGTCCTGTTTGCTAATAATTTTGAGGAGTGGGCGGAGGAAGATGTTGAAGAGCACGGGTGACAGGGGTGATCCTTGAGGGTCTCCGCAAGAAATTGCGCGAGTTTCAGAGGTGAAGGCTGCTAGTTTCACTTTCTGGGAACGATTTTCTAGGAAGGATGCGAACCAAGGTAGATCTGCGTCTGTGACTGCTGATACTTCTTTAAGGCGAATGAGTAGAGTTTTGTGGTCTACAGTGTCGAATGCTACACTGAGATCCAGCAGCACCAGGAGACATGATTCTCCGTCATCTGCTGCTTCAAGGGCGTCATCCCATATTTTGAGAAGTGCTGTTTCTGTGCCATGGCCTGGGCGGAAGCCTGATTGTAGTGGGTCCAAGAGTTTGTGTGTGTCCAAATGGAGTTGTAGCTGTTGTACTACTGCTTTCTCAATGATCTTGGAGATGGTGTTCAGGCTTGTTACCAGTCTGTGGTAGTTTGGGTCTTTGGGGTCGAGGTTGGGTTTCTTTAGGAGGGGCTTGATTATGCCTTGCTTGAGGGAGATCGGAACAATACCTTCTTTGATTGATTGGTTTACGAGACGTGTTATGGTGGGTGCCAAGATGTCGGTACATTCTTTCAGGAGTTTTGTAGAAATAATGTCATTTGGTGATGTGCTGTCTCGGAGGCTTCTGATGATGTTTTTGGTGGTGTCAATGGTGATCGGGACCAGCGAAAATGTTGTCGATTGTATAATGTTTGTATTGATTACCTCTTCTTGCTGTGGCCGAGTGAGGTTGGTTGTTTTTTTCTGTTGAATTATTTCACGAATGTGATGCCCCCCCTAATCAAACCCCTCTCAGTCATGTATACCAGGCTTCGCTTTCCCACCTGCAGACACAGTGCAGACATGGTGGGTGTTGCCTGGTAGGGCGGAGGGCGCTCAACAAACATCCAGTTGTTTATCCTCCCTCCTGTGAATGGACCCCATATATCTTTATGTGGGGGTTTAAATGCCACTGATCACCAATGATTGCTATGGGGGCCACTGACCACTAATAATTGTGGAATTGTTTTGGAGGGCATTAAAGCGTTTATCCTGATATCTAGCAATTGCACATAATGCAACTTCATCCTCTAGGGAAAAAAAATCCGCTAATAATGGAAGACTTGTACTTGGCTTTAGTGGGCAACTTTTAAGGACTAACTGCAACTTCATTTATTTTTTTAACCGCCTTAATGCCACCATTTTTCTTTATTTCCAAGAAATTGAGCAAAAAATTAGATCACCTTGAGGAGTACAGTTTCCAGCGTTATTATTTGGGATGTTCGTACGGTATTGGCATTTTTAATTGCTATGTTTTATACTAGAAAGTAAGTGAAACTGTTTTGTTTACACATTTTTCCTTTTAATAGTACAAAAAGAAAAAAAACACAGTGGTTATGAAATATTACAGAAAAAAAAAGTTCCATCTATCTCAAAAAATTATATGAAATGTATTTGGGTACAGTGTTTCATGACCGAGTAATTGTCAGTCAAACTATCACAGCACTGAAAAATGAAAATGGCCTGGACAGAATGGAAGTCCTGAAGTGGTTAAGGAAAGTTAAAAGGGGCTGACAATTCAGCCTTTAATAATTTTCAAACAAAAAGACTTGTTAAAAACAACATTGATAGTAAAAACACAATAAAAACCTATTATAACTGAAAAACAACATTGATAGTATCAGATTCAATCTAGCACATAAGCTATCACACACAGTAGATGCATGGAGATAAATGTCTTCTTAATTGTAAGTGTGATTTTATACTTTTTATAAAATAAACAGAATTACAATACAAGTCTTTCTTCCTCTATTGATCCTGGTGGGATACAAGTGATACCTACAATGACAGCTACAGATCTCAGGATACCAGCTTGTGGGACACCTAGGAGGGGAGAAGATTTATAGAGCACCCCCTCACCAGCCCCAAGCACGCTAGACCCTTATGCTAAAAAGCTGGGGGTCCATTTCTTCTGGTGGGTAGGGATACGATAGGGGTGTGTGCCACACTTCACTGCATGATGTTTTTGGAGCACTTCAGCACTTTTATTAATATTTGAGCACAAAGCACTTTGTATGAAGAAGGTCCATTATGGAACTAATTTTTCTCTGGGACACTTTAACCTCCCTGGCGGTATGATTCTGTCAGATTTTAGGTGCTGAAAGCGGTACCATTATTTTGCATGGAAATTAGCCGTTTTATATTGTAGGCCTGTAATTCTTAGGAATAACTCACTTAAATCTGTCCAAACAAGAGTCTAGTAGACATCCCGGGTATGATAAAGTTCAAAAAACAAAATCATAAATTATAATATAATAAATAACTATAAATAATTATAACAAATAATAATATAATAATAATAAAAATTATTCAATAATGTAATCAAATCAAAAACACTGAAATTTGCTCAGTTGCAGAATTGTCGCTGTCATTAGATTTAGTGTTTGATGACGAATTTCCCCACAAATCACTATCGCTCAATTCTGCAAGTGATTCTAATTTATTATCACTGTTTTCTAGCTGGTCTAAAACCACTTTTGATGTAAAGGCACACTTTTTGGTTGCTATGGACAATCTCCAGTTTCCAGGCAGAAAGAACAGTTTTTATAATATAAAAGTGCATGCAGGACACTGGACAAACCACTAGGGGAAAAGGGGATGTGTTATTATTTGATACAGTACTGTAATCTGTAAGATTACAGTATACTGTATGTGTATTGTGTGTTTCACTTTTTTAATTTGGCGTCGAACTCCGTCCCCGTGCGCCGCAACGTCGCAGGGAACGGAGCTCAGCGGCACTCGGCAGTGTGGATCGAGGGAGATGACAGCTCGCTCACACAGCGAGGACACATTGCAGGATCCAGGGACAAGGTAACTTCCCCTGTATCCTCCCCTGTATCCTGTGATGCGATCCCGAGTCTGGCTCAGGGTTACCGCTTTAGGAACTGAAATCTTACCCCGAGCCAGACTCGGGAATATCGCTAGGCGGGTTAAGGAGTATTTGGCACTCATTTTGTATTTCACAATTTTCATTTGAATGTAGTATGTGTATATTGGATATACACTGTATGTGCTGTGGTTTAGAAGATAAAGAAAAAAAATAGTATTAGTGTATAACACTTTTGAGCAGAAGCTACAGATGAGAGATACACTTGGTTTAATCACATAGTACACGTTTTTTTGATAGACTATGGAGATGAATAACAACAATAACACATTACTTAAACTGTATGTCTACGGAAACCCCCGTTCTTGTTTTGGATAGGGTGGGAAAGGGATAGATCAGGCTTCCTTAACCAGGGTACTGTGGAACCCTAGAGTTCCTCCAGAGTTTGCTAGGAGCTCCTTGAACAGATTTGTCTCTCACCTACAATGGCCAACAATGTAGGGGAATCAATTTCCACTGACAATCAATGTAAGGTAGCCTTTCTCAACCATAGTTCTTTCAACTGACCACTAGTGTAAGGGGACCAACTCTAAGACGGTATATCCCATGTAAGATTTCTTCTAACTTCCCTTTGCATCTTTGACATGGGAAGTAATGGTAAATTTCTCATTTCTGGTAAAAAGTAAAACTCTATCATTTTTTTTTCTTTTACGTTTTGGCTACACATGTTTAAAGCAAGAAGAACAGTACTAAGTGCATCAGAAGAGTGGACAGTCTTTTTTAGAATAGTTGTGGTCAACTTGAAAATTATAGAGGGACTCAAGTACAGCCCAGGACACTTCTAGAGAGCCATACAATTGCAGTGAGTTTTCGTGCACTGCATTGGTAGCCAGTGGCAGTGTTATTTAGCCACTCCCCCACATTGCTGGTCAGTGGCAGTGCTGTTAAGCCCCCCAACTCCCTGCATTTGTGGTCAGTGGCAGTGCTGCTGATACCCCAGAATTTTTACTTACCAGATCACATGCTCTCGCACCCCCCTTTCTCCTTGATGACATTAGACTGGACCTAAACTTCTACTGTCAGGAAGAGATCACTCCACCTGACAGTACTGGATTATTTCAGTGCCTGGTGCACCTGCTAATCCACTGCCAATCTGCATGGTGCCCAACAGATGGTGGACCCAGCCCAGAAAACACTGAGCTAAACACAGAGAGCAGTTATTTTACAGCTGTAACCCTTTATACATATTTCTGCTACATTTGATGTTTAAATATAATATTCTATGTCCTAATAGACCTTCCCCTCTCTTTAATAAATCAAGTGATGTTGATCGATTTGGTTCCCCTTTTAGCTTGAAACTATCTGAAGTGAAAACACAGACAAGGCCTTAAAGGGTTACTAAACTCACAACAGTAAAATCAGTGTGCATATGCAAGTAAAGCATGCTTGTTATGCTCACTGTGGAACCTAAGGGGTTAATCCTCTGCATTGTGTAAAAAGGCTGTTTGATCCTGTCTTCTCTGATCATCTCCTGCTTCCACTGTCTCCAAAAAATGACCTGATATTTACAGAGCCTGGGGAGAGTGCATGTGATCAGCACAGGGCCAATCGGCACTGTCCAGACAGAGGGCCAGGGGGTCCTGCATTCTCATTGGACAATCTTGGAAAATGAAAACTCCTCCTACAAGCTTTAACCAGACACTCATAGAAGTCACAAGAATGCTCTAACTACTGAAGAAAAAAGGAATTTAGAAGTTTATATTTACTAAAATAATTTAATTTTCATGTTCTGTGTACTGTGGGAGACCAGATATAGTGAATGCAGGGTCCTGGGTTTAGTAACACTTTAAGCAAGGGAACATAGATGGGATTTAGTGCGGACCTTCCTTTCAGTCTAAATGTTAGGATTACCAAGTAGCAAATGTAATCTATTAGTTAAAGTGTAAATCCTCCCAAGGTTGAGTCACCCACTCAAAATGTTAAACTTCATTGATAGCGAAGTGTAAAATTGAGAGTCTTAATTTCCATGAATATTAGTTGAAAATTAGGAAATATCATCAAAATGTTGTCATTTTGGCAAAATAGATTGGAGACAGAAGGAAAGGTGAAAGTACTGTTTTTTTTTTTTTAAGTGCTATAGGCTTTAAATGGCTTCTGAGGGTTACAGAAGCTCTTGATCTAACCTGTACTTGTCCCTGTGCCAAATAATTGCCCTTCATTAGCCTCATTACTTTATTTCATAGAATAAAACAGGCAATGAAAACAGTAAAATACATTTAAAGAGACAGTTTACAGATAGCGATCAAATACGCACAAAAATGGGGGAAAATACAAACAACATTACATGAAATAAACTAAACCAATACCCTACTAAAAATACCCACTAATTATAAAAATGGAATTATGAGTGGATGAGATAAATTCTTCCTAAGCAGCTCAATGAGAACATTTTTGAGTTTTTTCTTTGTAGAAACTTCACGGCTAAATCAAGTTTGCTAAAGGTACTCCTTTCATCCCTATTTGTTACCCTGAATTCTGACTGGATTCAATGGGTTAATGCAGTCTACATTGCGCTGGTTACTGAATAAATTTGTATATGAATGCTTTGTGTATAGTAGTTATGCAGGGCCGGTGCTACCACTAGGCAAACTAGGCAGCCGCGTAGGGCGCACTGCTGTCTAGAGCACAGCCACGGCCTGTAACCTCCTCATCCCTGGTGGATGTCACCTCTGGAGCTACCATTCCTCCCCCGCACACACCGGTGCACCTGCGGAAAGATGGTGATCGCTGCTGGCTGCAGCTGAAGTCATCCCAAAGCCCCAATCGCCGCCTGTCATCACCCGCCAACAGCCTGGGGTGGAGGTGTTGATGTGGCCAGTCTGCAGGAGTTTACCAGAGGAGGCGAGGGAATGTCTACTATGGGGGGGACCAAGCCGAGATAGAGGAATTCAGGCTCATGGTGGAGAGAAAGCTGGAGGATAAGCTGCACCTGGTGGGGCTCCTTTCACGGTCTGTCACCAACCTGCAGTATGGGAACCGGAGGCGGGAGCAGATGGACAAACTCAGCTGCCAGGTGGAACCGTGGAAATACTGAGCTGGATGGCCGGACTAAGCGGGACGGACAGACCAGGTACTCCAGCCATGCGCTGCTATCTGTGTCTGGCAAGGCAGCCCAGGTCAGTTCAATGAGGGGTATTCAAAGTATTGACTCAGGGGGGCTGAATACAAATGCACGCCACACTTTTCAGATTTTTATTTATAAAAAAAATTTGAAAACCATTTATCATTTTCCTTCTACTGCACAATTATGTGCCACTTTGTGTTGGTCTATAATATACAATCCCAATAAAATACATTTACATTTTTGGTTGTAGCGTGAAAAAATTTGGACAATTTCAAGGGGTATGAATACTTTTTCAAGGCACTGTATAAATTCTGAGCATTGTTTGGAAATTCTGCATCTTTGTAAAGGGTAAGTAAGGTAAAAGTTACAAAATAAATACAACATATTACTGCAATCGTTTTTTTTCTTCTTCTTCCTTCAAAGAATCCCAGGTGTGTGTCTTAATTCTGTCCTCTTTGTTTTTGCTGTCCACATACCCAGAATGTGGAATTAAATTGCTTGCTTAAACATAATACACATAAAATTGCATAAAATATACAATTTAAACACTTCACAATATGTAATAGTCAGTGCAGTACAGCAAATAAACTTCCAGTCAGTTCTTTCTTCATTGCTTTTGATTCATTAGAATAAGTAGGTGACAATTTTCACATCTTAATTGGGGTTTTGCTGATTTTATCAGAATTTCTGCTGATGGAGGCACAATGGCTATTTATTTATTTTTGCAATGAAGCTAACTGTTCAGTGCATGCTTAATGTACTGTAATGAATTTTAAACATCTTTCTGCTCAGATTACAGTTTGAATTTGGCTCCTTCAGCTGCCTCTATTTTCTCATTTTAAAGGTTCCAAGTAATTCAAAGAAATTAGTTGCCATGCTGAAAAATTGTATAATTTTCACATACCATGGATTTGCCTTACAAATTTCCATGCACATTTTTTCAGTAGCAGGATTTGTCATATAAATGTTATGAAAAATATATTTAATATTGTACTGCAATAATTCCAAATGTTTTGTCTGTGCCCCAAGACAATATGGAACCTTAAAGTGGATTTTTACCCCGCCGACAATTTTTTTTTTAACCCCTCATACCAGTGGTTGTTCTGTGCACAATTCAGATACAGTACTCACCCACCAAGCAGATTCAGCATCGTCCTGCTTAGATCCTCTCCTGTTTTGCCACTGCTTGGTCCTGTGCTGCAATGTTTTCTGTGATGTCATTGTGGGCACTGGCTTTTCCAGATTCAGCTAGTTGGCCTACCAGTGACACGCCGCTAGGCCCACCCCTCTCTTCCTTTACTGAATGAAGGACAGTGCAAAGCGAAGTGCACCTCATTTGCCTAGGTTAATGACGTACACCTAGGGACAGCCCGAAGAAAAATAAGAGGAGGGGTGAATAGGAGTGAAGATTGCCTGGAGGGTGGAGATCTGCTTTGTGTAGTAACAGGAAGAGTTCCCAATCACACTGACATGGTTTGGAAGCCAAAAGACCACATTGGGGCTGGCCCATAAAGATTTAATAGTGCTTTATTTTTTCCCTCCTTTTTTTTTCTCTTTAGGATTTCAGTCCCCTGTTAAATCACAGTAAGATATTTAAGGTTTAAAGGGGGCTGAACACCACTTTTTTTTTTTTTTGGGGGGGGGGGTTACAGTTTTTAGAACCTATCTTCAGATATATCCACAAGTGTTTTTTTCTTTCTCAAATAAAAATTGTCTGGATTCAGCTGTTCGCTACTGAACACAATAAGCATGATCAGATCTCAGATGAAGACAAATAAATGTTATAATAATGACACTCCTTTGATGTGTTTTGGCTGATTTGATGAATTATATCTTTTCCCCTTTATCAGCTTATTATTGTGTGCTATAGAGAAACATAAATATTCTTATTTATTACAAATGGATACTAATATGGAAGCTTAAGGTTTATTAGGAAAACACTCAGAATAAGTGTAAAAAATAAATAATATTTATTTATACCATGCATTTTTTGATCTTGGAATGAAAAAATAATTGTCTTAAACTTTGTGATTGTTTTCTGTATTTTTCAGTAAAAAATAAAAAATAATAATAATTTGGCCACATACAACATAGGTAATAGAAATGAACCTCCAGATGAGGTGAGGTTTTGGATTTTTGGATTTTAGTATGCAGAAGTATATCTTCAGAAAACAGAGCCTATGGCACGCATTGAAATTGAACCATGTAATAAGTAAGGATGAGCCCCCCGGTTCGGTCCGCACCAGAACTTGCGAACAGGCAAAAAATTTGTTTGAACACGCGAACACCATTAAAGTCTATGGGACACGAACATGAAAAACCAAAAGTGCTAATTTTAAAGGATTATATGCAAGTTATTGTCATAAAAATTGTTTGGGGACCTTGGTCCTTCCCCAGGGGACATGTATCGATGCAAAAAAAAAGTTTTAAAAACAGCCGTTTTTTCGGGAGCAGTGATTTTAATAATTCTTAGTGAAACAAACAAAAAAAATAGTTATTCCTTTAAATTTCGTACCTGGGGGGTGTCTATAGTATGCCTGTAAAGTGGCACATTTTTCCCGTGTTTAGAACAGTCCAACAGCAAAATTACATTTCTGAGGCTGGGTTCACACTGATACGACACAACATTCATCCGACTTTCATCCTACTTTGCTCTGCGACATCAGTCCTACATTGATCCTACATTGGTCCGACATCCATCCGACATTCATGAACAGGATACTACTTTGATCCGACTTTGTGCTAGTCTGACTTGTCCTTTGACCAATCAAAACAATCTCAGGTTGAGATAAATTCCTTTTACTGCTGCTGTAATCACATGTCGGATGTCAAATGTCGGATGGTTAGGACAAGGATCATACTTTGATCCGACTTCAATGATATTCAATGGGCTGAAGTAAGATCAAAGTCGGACCAAAGTAGTACAGGGAGCATTTTCAAAGTCGGACCGACTTGTGTCGGACCAGTTAAGACGGCTCTCATAGGGAAACACTGATTTTCACACGTCATGCGACATGAGCTCCTAATGTCGGAGCGTTTGTCGGACCAGTGTGAACCCGGCCTTAAGGAAAAAAAGTAATTTAAAACTGATCGCAGCTGTAATGAATTGTCGGGTCTCGGCAATACAGATAAGCCCTGGTTCACACTGGTGTGATTTGACATGCGATTTGACATGTCAAATCGCATGTCAAATCGGCGAAATTTGCTGCAAATTGCGGGCAATGGCACCGTCCTAATCGGTGCGATGCCACATCTGCGGCGCTGCACCGATTACAAAAAGTAGTTTCTGTACTACTTTTTGTGATTTGAGCGGCGATTTACATTGACATCTGTTTCAGATGTCTTTGAAATCGCGTCTGAAATCGGGACTGCCAGCAGGAGTGAAATCGTGCGAGTTCAGCTGAACTCGCAGGCTTCACTCCCGCAGCCCCAGTGTGAACGTGGGCTAAAAGTCATTGAAAAAAATGGCGGACCAAAATGTAAAAAAAAAAATTGTGTGGTGGTCCCCCCAAATTCCATACCAGGCCCTTCAGGTCTGGTATGGATTTTAAGGGAAACCCTGCGCCAAAATAAAAAAAAAAGGCGTGGGGTCCCCCCAAAAATTCATACCAGACCCCTATCCGATCACGCAACCTGGCAGGCCGCAGGAATAGAGGGGGGACGAGAGAGCGTCCCCCCCTCCTGAACCGTACCAGGTCACATGCCCCCAAAGCACCTTGTCCCCATGTTCATGGGGACAAGGGCCTCATCCCCACAACCCTTTCCCGGTGGTTGTGGGGGTCTGCGGGAATCTGGAAGCCCCCTTTAACAACGGAACCCCCAGATCCCACCCCCCCATGTGAATTGGTAACAGGGTACATTGTACCCCCTACCATTTCACCCAAAAAAGTGTCAAAAATGGAAAAAAAAGAAGAGACAGCTTGGGACAAGTCCTTTATTAAAAAATAAAAAAATCCAGCGATGTAATCCATCTCGCGCTGCCCGACGTCCGAGGAAAAAAAAACGCAACACATCCGCCTTCATAGGTGGCTCCCGCCGAATGACGCTACTCTCACTTCGACAGCTCTTATACAGCTGAGGGCGGGCCACCTGGTGACATAAACAAGTGACCCCGCCCCCTCTGACGCCACAGGAAACCCCTGTGGCGTCAGAGGGGGCGGGGTCACCCATGTACGTCACCGCGTGGCCCCGCCCTCAGCTATATAAGATATATAAAAGCTATATATGATAAAAAACAAGTGGGGTGTTGGTGCTACCTGGGGTACCTGAAAATGGGGATTCCCACTACAGTAACATAAATCTATATAATCATGTAGTCTGCCTGTAACTAGTTAAGGCACATCCCATAAAAAAGAACTATATTGACAGTGAGTCAGTGATCAGTGGTAATATATAAAACTGTGCATAGATAAACCTCTGAAAAGTGACCAAATATACAACGTGTATATATATATATATATATATATATATATATATATATATATATATATGTATCACAACAATAAACAGTTGCCGGCCTAAGTGGAATAATAAAGGAATGTATATATATATATATATATATATATATATAAAGTCCAACACATCCAGTGCATATGATAGAATTATATATAAATGTTCAGCAAAATTATATCACCAACAAAAAAAAACAAAAAACAAAAAAATCAAAACAATGAATAAGTAGGAAAAATTCTTATAACAAGTTCATTCTCCGGGAAGAATCCAAAAGTGACTTGGTGTGGTATGAAGCAGATAAACGGGTGACTGCGTGCTCCCCCTCCTGTGTCCCCACTCACCAGAAGCCACCACCCCTGCAGGGGTAAATGTAATAACCAAAACTGTTAGGATCCTAAAGCTTCTCCTCATCAGTTAGCCTCCAACCCTACTGCTGGATAAAATCCTGCGTTCCCGAGCAGAGCTGTTGTAATGGTGGCAAGTCCTCAGCAGCGAATCCTCATAGACAAGGGCTCCAGTAGTGTAGTAGCAAATGTTTTTTTTTAAATTAAATTTAAAAGTTTAAAAAACAAGGAGTAGCCCAGCATCAAACCATAAAAATAGCTGGTGCACACTCCAAAGCATACACTCAAAAATCGTAGGTGAGTGTGTCAGAGGCCGGGATGAGCAGGGTGCATCCCAGCTGCGTTCCACCTGATCTCCTCACACCAGGAAATGACGTAGCGTGTGTGGCGTGGCTCCACCTGAAGCTTTTCATCAATGGACATAGTCTGACGGCCTCTGACACACTCACCTATGATTTTTGAGTGTATGCTTTGGAGTGTGCACCAGCTATTTTTATGGTTTGATGCTGGGCTACTCATTGTTTTATAAACTTTTTAATTTAATTTTAAATAAACATTTGCTACTACACTATTGGAGCCCTTATCTCTGCCTATGAGGATTCGCTGCTGAGGACTTGCCACCATTACAACAGCTCTGCTCGGGAACGCAGGATTTTATGGGTTGGAGGCTAACTGACGGGGAGAAGCTTTAGGATCCTAGCAGCTTCGGTTATTACACGCCATTTACCCCTGCAGGGGTGGTGGCTTCTGGTGAGTGGGGACCCAGGAGGGGGAGCACGCAGTCACCCGTTTATCTGCTTCATACCACACCAAATCACTTTTGGATTCTTCCCTGAGAATGAACTTGTTATAAGAATTTTTCCTACTTATTCATTTTTTTGATTTTTTTGTTTTTTGTTTTTTTTGTTGGTGATATAATTTTGCTGAACATTTATATATAATTCTATCATATGCACTGGATGTGTTGGACTTTATATATATATATATATATATATATATATATATATATATACACATTCCTTTATTATTCCACTTAGGCCGGCTGCCCGGCAACTGTTTATTTTTGTGAAACATACTGTAATTATTGGCGTATAACACTCACATTTTTACCCTGAAAATAGAGGGTAAACTGTGCCTGCGTGTTATACACAGGGGACTGTGAAAAGTTTTTTTCCTGAAACTTCCCTCTTAAAGTTTGGGTGTGTGTTATACGCCTGTGCATGTTATACGCCGATAAATACGGTACATATACACTTTGTATATTTGGTCACTTTTCAGAGGTTTATCTATGCACAGTTTTATATATTACCACTGATCACTGACTCACTGTCAATATAGTTATTTTTTATGGGATGTGCCTTAACTAGTTACAGGCACACACACTACATTATTAGGGATGAGCCAAACACTCCCCGGTTCGGTTTGCATCAGAACATGCGAACAGGCAATAAATTTGTTCGAACATCCGAACACCGTTAAAGTCTATGGGACTCGAACATGAAAAATCGAAAGTGCTAATTTTAAAGGCTTATATGCATGTTATTGTCATAAAAAGTGTTTGAGGACCCGGGTCCTTCCCCAGGGGACATGTATCAATGCAAAAAAAAGTTTTAAAAACAGACGTTTTTTCAGGAGCAGTGATTTTAATAATGCTTAAAGTGAAACAATAAAAGTGAAATATTCCTTTAAATTTTGTACCTGGGGGGGGTGTGTATAGTATGCCTGTAAAGTAGCGCTTGTTTTCCGTGCTTAGAACTGTCCTTGCACAAAGTGTCATTTCTGAAGGAAAAAAAGTCATTTAAAAGCACTCGCGGCTATAATGAATTGTCGGCTCCCGGCAATACAGAGAACAGTCATTGGAAGTCATTGATAAAAAAATAAAAATAAATGCGTGGGGGCCCCCCCAAATTCAATTACCAGGCCCTTCAGGTCTGGTATGGATATTAAGGGGAACCCTGCGTCAAATGAAAAAAAAATTACGTGGGGTTCCCCCTAAATATCCATACCAGGCCCTTCAGGTCTGGTGTGGATTTTAAGGGGAACTCCACGCCAAATTTAAAAAACAAATGTCGTGGAGTTCCCCCCAAAAATCCATACCAGACCCTTTATCCAAGCACGCAACCTGGCAGGCCGCAGGAAAATAAACGAGAGAGCGCCCCCCTCCATAACTGTACCAGGCCACATGCCCTCAACATGGGGAGGATGCTTTGGGGGTCTGTGACCCCTCAAAGCACCATGTCCCCATGTTGATGGGGACAAGGACCTCAACCCGACAACCCTTGCCTGGTGGTTGTGGGGGTCTGTGGGCGGGGGGGCTTATCAGAATCTGGAAGCCCCTTTTAACAAAGGGGACCTCCAGATTCCGGCCCCCCTATGTGAATTGGTAACGGGGTACATTGTACCCCTACCATTTTACAAAATATAGTGTCAAAAATCTGCTTGGATAAAGGGTCTGGTATGGATTTTGACGCAGGGTTCCCCTTAATATCCATACCAGACCTGAAGGGCCTGGTAATTGAATTTGGGGGGACCCCCACGCATTTTTTTTATTCAATGACTTTAAATGACTTTTCTTTGTATTGCTGGGACCGACAATTCATTATAGCTGCGAGTGCTTTTAAATGACTTTTTTTCCTTCAGAAATGACATTTTGTGCAGAAACTGTTATAAACACAGGAAACATGCGCTACTTTAAAGGCATACTTTAGACACCCCCAGGTACGAAATTTAAAGGAATATTTCACTTTTATTGTTTCACTTTAAGCTTTATTAAAATCACTGCTCCTGAAAAAACGGCCGTTTTTAAAACATTTTTTTGCATTGATACATGTCCCCTGGGGCAGGACCCAGGTCCGCAAACACTTTTTATGACAATAACTTGCATATTAACCTTTAAAATTAGCACTTTAGATTTCTCCCATAGACTTTTAAAGGGTGTTCCATGGCTTTTTTCTAATTTGCCGCAAACACCTCAAATTGTTCGCTGTTCGCCGAACGGGCGAACAGCCAATGTTCGAGTCGAACATGAGTTTGACTCGAACATAAAGCTCATCCCTATACATGATTATATAGATTTATGTTACTGTAGTGGGAATCCCCATTTTCAGGTACCCCAGGTAGCGCCAAAACCCCACTTGTTTTTTATCTATCATCAGACCCCTTTGTGGAGCTCTTTAGGGGGGCAGCAACCTTTTCTTTAATTTTGTCCTAAGCGCGGTACTCTCCTGCCTGCTATATTAGCTATATATGTTCTGTGTCAGAACACAAAAGAACAGCAAGGGAGATCGCTGTGCTAATATTGTATCGTTAGTACAGCGGCTCCGATCGGAGCTGTCAGGTTTTTTTGTTCAACCAGCTGGGTTGAACGAAAAAAAAAATATTGGTGTGTACAAGGCTTTACTGTGAGCATCATCTTTCTCTCCAATGCCTCTGCAAGCTCAGAAAACGTACACTCAATGAGTGGTGCTTTTTTCCTGAGAATGTTTGCCCCATCCATACTGTTGAATGGCACAGCACCCCTCTTAAATGGCACCCAGAGCACATGCCATACCTTGGATATGCCATTCCTAATATGCTGCAGGGGGCCCCTGTTTTTCACATAAGTGGTGTATTGCTATAAAGAAACTGTAACTAACTCTTGTGATCCTTGGCTTTGGCCTGTCCGCATCTTCATCTTGCTTTTTGTTGGTGGGGCCATGCAACATATTGATGGACCAAGAAGATGGGACAAGGAAAAGCCAATGATCATGAAAATTGGCTGCTGTTTCCTCATCGACCTACTTTCTGGGGCCTGGGGTCCTCTTCAACATGTTAGCATGCTTATGCATACACCTGCAGGTTCCAACTTTAAAGTGCAAATGTCTATTGCATATATTAATTATGGCCGCAGGTTCACTTTAATATAATCTAGCTATCTTTGATAACCATTGCTGTGTTTGTATTTTCTTAACATCTCTGATGATACATAAAGTAAGTTTGTTTACAGCATGAAACTACTGAATTTTGTAATCAAACTTTCCTTTAATGCCCTTAACAGCTATTAACATGATTGATGGTAAATATAAGCCATAAAGTCAAATTAAATTTTTGGACTGTTCTGCACCCTTAATTTTGTTATTTTATTTAATACAGTATACTGATTAAATGGCCTTCATGCCAAGTTTGATTAGAGTCAATTGAATTAAGTGCTCTAGCACAGAACTATTAAATTAATACACATGAATACAAGTAATATCATACTTAATAGGGAGAGTGCTAGAAGCCTAATAACAGCACTGAAACCTACAAAATTAAAAATGTTAAGTGTCTAAAGCCGTACTAGAAATAACGCCAACCCTTGTCCAAAGTGCTGGCATGATGTTTAAATTGTATAGGGAGATTACATGCCCTTTGGACAATTTAAACTTGCTCTCTGCCTGGCCTCCACACTTGCAAACAGATGATCTAATCACTCACACTTTAATTTCACATTCATTCTGATAAACTCAAGCCAACCCCCCACCATTTCTAAGTTACAATGAATGGCTTTTCCACACTCACAGTGCAGTAGGCATATTAAAGCAGCTCTTCACCCCTCCAGATCATCTAAGGCTCTGTACATGGCTGCTACCCTCCACAATATAAATTGGCACCTTATTTCTTTTTTTACAATTTGGGCCTGGTCCCGTCCACCCACCACCATTTTTGCCTAGGCGAGAATGACATGTCCCTGCTGCCTCAGCCTCCTGGGATTCACATATCCTAGCAGGCTGCAGGAGTAGGGACTAACAGTAGATGATAGGTAGAATTGCTGTCGTCATTGATGGCCAGTTGCCTGGACCTGGAAAAGATAGCTGAATACCATTGACTGTGGAGGGCCAAGATGGTGGCGTAGAACCTGGACTGCTGCATCTGATCAGCAGATCACAGCAGGACAAGGCTGGATCCATTGGGCAGTTGAGTATCTGAATTCAGGATGATAGTGCATGAGAGGTAAGCTAAAAAAAAAATCAGAGGAGCGATTCATTGATAAAAATACAAGGCTTCTTCTAAATGGTGGACAAGCACTCAGCCTGAATAGCTTTAATTTCGGCAGCAGACTGACAGCTCTGTTTACTGTATTTAACTAATGCTACTACAGTCCATTACAGCAAACACAGTGGCCACATTTTTCTACAATGGAAATAATTTGTTTGAGGCAGCTTTACTTAAACAAACTAATTAAAGTAAAATTAAACCTGGAATTCTACTTTTAGCTTTCCATAGACAGTTAACCCCTTTATGCCTAAGCCTTTTTCTGACACTTGTTGCTTACAAGTTAAATCTCAATTTTTTTCTAGAAAATTACTTAGAACCCCCAAACATTATATATATTTTTTAGCAGAGACCCTAGAGAATAAAATGGTGATTGTTGCAATATTTTATGTCACACTGTATTTGTACAGCAGTGTTTCAAAAGCAATTTTTTCGGAAGAAATACACTTTCATGAATTAAAAAACAAAAACTGTAAAGTTTTCCCAATTTTTTTATATAATATGAAAGATGATGTTACGCCGAGTAAATAGATACCTAACATGTCATGCTTTAAAATTGCAGATGCTAGTGGAATGGTGACAAACTATGGTACTTAAAAATCTCTATAGGCTACACAATTTCTACAAGTTACCAGTTTAGAGATACAGAGGAGTCGGGTGCGACGTACATATGCGTTTGCTTCTTCGTGCAAGCACGGAGGGATGGAGGGGGCTTTACATTTTTATTTTTCTTATTTATTTTATTTTTATTTTTACCCTGTCCCTTTAAAACAAATTTTTCTGATCACTTGTATTGCTGTCACAAGGAATGTAAACATTCCCTGTGATAGAAATATGCAGTGAGAGGTACTCTTTATGGAGAGATTTGGGGTCTATAAGACCCCAAATCCCTCCTTTGCACATAAAAGCATTAGAAACGCCAAGTTTCCCTGTTTTGAATGCTGTAATTTTTTAAAATTTGGCTCCTTTATGTCTTCCATAAACCGGAAGTGATGTCGTGACATTGCTTCCGGTTACTAGATCCGATACCTGATCGAAGCCGATTCTGACTTTGTTCGGGTCTCCGGCCAGCCAGCAGAAGTGCCACGGAAGACGGCGGGAGGGGGGTGTCCCCTCCCACTGCTTATGATAACAATCAAGCGGCTGCTTAGCTGCATCGCTTTTTATCATAAGAAAGCCAACCGTCGGTTCTAAAAAACAGTACCGGGTTGATGCGCGCAGCTGCATGCATCACCCCGGTACAACCCCTTCAAGCTGAAGGCTGCATATTTGCGTTACATTGGCGTGAACTGGTTAAAACTACTGGCGGCCATGCAAACACTCCCTGCCTTGTCAAAAGAGGATTTAAAAATTGACTGAGCTGGGTGGAAAATTATCAGCCAAACAGTGACAGCATCCAGTGGCGTAACTAGAAAAAATCACAGGGCCCCATAACAAAAATTTTCATGGGGCACCCAACAGCATGTGTTCATAGTGCAGAACCCAGTGGTCATAGTTTATATTTCAAGAGGTAAGTCAAACAGGCAATCGTCAGTAGGTGGAAAAAATGGCACATTGTCAGTGATCAGTAAGGAGAAAAAAATGCCTTGCCAGTGGCCAGTAGGAGAGAAAAAATACAATGGCTTCAGTGGTCAGTAGAAGGGAAAAAGTCCCTGGCATCAGTAAAAGGTTAAAATGACTAAGCATCAGTGGTTAGTAAAAGGAAAAATGCACCAGCATTGGTGGTGGAGGAATAAATAGGAATAAATACTCCACAATTGGTGTCAGCTAGAGCAAAACTATTAGGAACCATGCAGGGGGGCTGGTGGGTATTGTGGGGGACTCTGAGGGTAGCTTGGGGGCTGGGGGCAACCCCCTCACACTTTTGTGAAACTTCCCATGTATCCTCTCTCCAGTCATGTGTCAGGTCACATGATCAGGAGAAGCACGGGACTTCATTCCTTGGTGGACGCCATGCTTCTGAGAGGTCTTTAGCTGCTCTGCATCAGGGGATGCATTGATCTAAAATTCCTCCTTGCATTGGGCACCTGTTGCTGCTCTGCAGAGTGTCCTTGATCCTAGGACACACAAAAGGGAGCTTTCTTTAATCTATCACTCCTCACCCCAGGAGCCCATAGTCACTGCCCTGGCTGCCACTGACTACATCCTATCATATACGATCACTGTTGGGGTATTCAGCAGCTGTGAATGCTACAGTTGCCAAATACAATAACCAGCAGTGGAGATTGCTCCATCCTGTGGGCTAAATAAAATAAATCAAGCCATGTATGGCTATCATCACTGTTTAAATAAATGTTTATTGGATTTTTGCTCCATTGCAATATTTGAAAGTAGAACTAGAAACAATGTCAGTTGGGGTAATGGACGTATGCTAAAGGTAAATTACCATGTGGTATACTGTGCCCAAAATTGGACTGTCTCCAATTTTCTACTTTTTATTGGCATGCTAATTTCTTCAGTTGTTAATGAAGCGAAACATTTGTTACTCTGTCCGGAAATGTCTTCTTAGTGCTTTGTGGACATTTACCAATTACCACTTTGTTTTGACCTGTTGTATATGTATAAAGCTGTCTACCCAGGTAGATTCTTTACTGAGGCAAGTCATTTTAGACCTTTTTGTAGATAATTGGCCTGTTCAAGCCTAAAAGGTGAAGGCTGAATGATGTAAACATGAATGTGCTGCTGTAGTGCACACATGCAGCCTCAAAAAATGTGATGCAATTGTTTCCCAAGTAAAATGGCCCGTCCCAAAAAAAAAAAATGGCCAGTCCCAAACCCAGGCTGACCATTGGTTGCACTTAGCTCATCACAGAGTACGACCAAATCCGATCAGAGCTGCTTTATTATTCTAAGCTCTGTATATTTGCTTTTTCTACCCTGCTACATATGATTTATTTATCCCTTGTGAAGGGTGTTTAACTCTACCCCTGCTGAGTGATGCTAGTCTTATTGAACTGCCCTGACCTTGCAAAAATCTTAGCCTTTCTGACACTTTAAGCCTAGTACACACTAGTAGTTTTCTTTCGTTTAACCCAGCAGGGCTGAACAAAAAAATACTGACAGCTCAGAAGGAGTCACTGTACTAACTATTCAACATTAGTACAGCGATCTCCCCTGCTGTTTTATTGTGTTCTGACAGAAGGATGGTACCCCCAACAGAACATTCCAGTCAGCGCTCTCAGCCATTGGCTGAGAGCGCTGACTGGGAGCCGATCATCAGACCTTTTTTGATCAGCCAGCTTCTGTCGGAACGACTGCAGTACACTGGCCAAAGGCTTTAGTGTCAAACACAAATTAGTAAGCACAGTTCAGTAACCTTGTCACAAACAATACCCAGCACAAAGTAGAGGCAATGAACATGAGTTTCAATAAACACTATTGTATTGTGTATTCCAAAGTAGTTCAGGTTAATAATAGCAACAATTGGTTTGCAGCAATACACAGTCATGTGGTAATATAAAAGTAGGCATATTTAACATAGGTAATAATGAATAAGCAACTTGAAACAGATAACAACAAACCACTGGGTGGAGCAATACAGATTATAGCAGTACTTTCTGAGACCCTGTGTGCCCCTGGAAGACGACAGTTTGTGTCGAAACGACGTAGGGAGGAGCGGCGTGCTGACGTCACCACATACGTATCCCGGAAGCAATGGGTAGCGAGAGCCGGCGGGCTTTACATATAACCACTGCCAATTTTTTGTTCATATGCTGTAAGTGCAATTTTTTACTTTCAAATAAACGTTTTAAATTGGATTACGCTATGGGGCTTTCTTTCTCACCCTAATATGGTTTGCTGAGACTTTGGGGAGACACTGATTCGGATGTGGAGGAAACCAGGACGACATAGGAAGCTAATCAGAGACCCTAGCAGGGATAACAGCTAACTGCTTCGTCTGATCTCTCTCAGGGATCAGTTTTTCTGGTAAGCGGCTTGTGAATACTGCGGTGGTGGATTCCCTTTCTAGTACACTGGCACCCTTCTATAATGGTTTATGCCTAAAGTCACGATCATTTGGAGAAATTTAGCCTCTTCACTTCACTTTTTTTCTGAGGATTGTTTTCTTTTTCGTACATCACGGGACACAGAGCGACTTAGTCATTACTAATGGGTTATATAGATTACCTTCAGGTGCTGGCACTGGCCACTTCCAAACCGGAAGTACCCTCCCCTATATAAGCCCCTCCCATCCGGGAGCACCTCAGTTTTTTGCCAGTGTCTAAGGTGTTGGCCAAAGAGTAACATGTGTTTTCACTGGGCTTGCGTACAGGTTCTTTTGGGCCTTAGTAAGCTGTTCCGGATCCCACCAAAAAAGCTTCATAGCTAAACGGTCGGTACCCGGGCCTTGCAGCAGAAGAGCAAGGTTTTGCCTGTAATGCCTCTCTTAGGAGGGCTGGACCCTGGGATCCAGAGCTCTGGTCATAACCACGACCAAGATGTTGTCTGTGCAGGGTGCTATACAGGTCCAGGGGAGTGGAATCCTTGGGAACCCGGTCCCTGAAGGTTTAATTACAATGCCTGCCGTGATAGGTGAAGTTTGGGCTTCTGTGGACCAAACAAAGTCCTGCGGCGGGGATCAGGTAAGTGGGGGCCCCCAGGAACTTGGTTCTATTGGGGGACCCCCAAGCCTAATTTGTCTTTCTGTCTGTTACCTAACGGTATTCCCGCTAATATCTGTGTATGCCTGTAACTACTGAAAATGTAAAATTTTAATAGTAGTCAAGAAAAAAAAAAAAAAAAAGAGGACCGCGGTACCTGTGTTAAACCACTAGAGGCCGCTGTGGTCCATTTTTCTTGTCATGTGGATCTTTGGTTTTCTCAAGTCAAAAGATCCAGGCAGTTGGTAAGTTTCTCTGTGGGAATCCATTTCCTCTGCCCTGTTGCTGCGCTCATCCACCGCACAGGCCCTCCGGCAAAAAGGGCCCTGGCTCCTAGTCCCTGTTTGATTTTCAAAAAGGGCACCAATGGCGCACGGGCGCACGCGCGGGCGCGTGCACGCGCCTCCTATGAAAAAAAAGGGACGGGGCGGGTGGATGACGCTCGATGCGTGCCACGGCGCTTCTGCGCATGTGCAGGCGTCCCAGCTTGTATAAAGACACAGTACAAGTGTCAGCTGGATGCAAACAGAGCTAGCAACAAACAGTGGCACACAGAGGCGGTTGATGCAGGCATCCCCATAGAAAGGCACTTTAGTGGACACCAGCTGGTATATAGCAGCAACTGTGTTAGACTATTACCAGCAAAATTGGTGTATGACGACGGGAATACCTCAGCTTTGTGCTTATAGGATATGTCGTCCAGACGCTCTGGAAATAGATCTTCCAAGAAGCGAAAGGGGTCTCCGTCGGGCTCTGAGGATTTTGGGCATGCTGTACTGTGCCAATCTCCCCTGAAATTTCAGAGGTCAGTAGCCTTAGGAACCCCGCAGGAGTACCTGGTACTGCGGCTGTCCCCAGTCCACCTGCTCCTGTATATATAACAGAGGAGGTTTTATCCTCAACTGTGGGAGGATTGGAAGAGAGATTAACAGCATTGATCGCTGCTTCCCTGTCACAGGAAAAGCGCGTCCGATCTCCGTCTCCTCCTGCAGAGTGCCTGTTAGTGGAGGAACAGTCCCAGAGATCGACCTACCTGAAGGGGATCAGGTAAGGTTGATAAAGTTATAGAGGAATCAACAGTGGAAGAACCTTTCTCAGCATCTCAGGCTGAAAGATTATGGGTTCAGTCTCTGACTAACATGGTCCGAGCAGCATTTTAAATGCCTCTGGCGGAACCATCAACCACTACTGTCTCCTCGCTGGGGTTGCTGAAAGCTCCCCAGACTGTCTGTTCCTTCCCAATCCACCCCTTATTGGAAGGGCTTATTTACCAGGATTGGGAGCATCCTGATAAAATATTTACTCCCCCCAAGAGATTTCCAGTGATCTATCCCATGGAGGATAAGTTCATAAAAAAATTAAAAAAAAAAATAAAAAAATGGAGGGTCCCTACAGTGGACACAGCCATCTCCTGTGTAAATAAATCACTGACATGTCCAGTAGATAATGTTCCAATGTTCAAGGACCCAATAGATAAAAAATTGGAGTCTTTACTAAAAGCTGCTTTCTCTACAGCAAGCATGGTGACACAACCTGCAGTAGCAGCGATTGGAGTCTGCCAAGCAATGAAAGATCAGTTGAAACAAGTCTTAAGGGACTTACCAGATCAGCAGGCTCTTGCCCTAGCTGACCTACCTAGAGCCTTGTGTTGCGGTGGACGCCATAAAGGATACAATCCAACAGGCATCCCGCTTTACGCTGTCTGTAGACATATGCGTAGGCTTCTATGGCTCAAAAAATGGTCTGCTGAAGCTCCCTGTAAGAAATTGCTGATTAGCTTCCCATTTCATGGAGAACGCTTATCTGGAGATGATCTGGACAAATATATCCAGAAAACTTCTGCCGGTAAAAGTACACTCTTGCCGGTTAAGAACAAGGGTAGAAGTCCTTCTTTTAGGAGGCCTACTTCTCCAGTCCCTGGCACATCGGCTGTGAAACAGTTCCGACGGCCTCCGCGGTCAAATCCAGGGGGCAGAAATCAGGGACAATCACAGGGTAACAAGAAACCCTGGGTCAAGAGAGGTACAAAACCTCCCCCTAAGTCATGAAGGGTTGCCCCCACTCAATCGGGTGAGGGGAAGACTTCAGTTGTTCACAGAGACCTGGCGGGACACCATCAGAGATGGGTGATCTCCGCAGTAAGTCTGGGATACAGGCTGGAGTTAAAAGACATTCCTCCTGCCCATTTTATAAGGTCAAACGTGCCAAGCGATCCCCAGAAGAGTGGATCCCTCCTTCTGGCACTACAGCAACTATTGCCCCAAGGGTAATCATGAAGGTTCCCTTGGAAGAAAACGGGTTCGGGTTTTACTCTAACCTTGTCACAGTCCCCAAACCAAATGGGGACATGAAGCCCATATTAAATATAAAAGGGCTAAACAAGTTCCTACATATCAGGACTTTTTCGGATGGAGTCGATCCGATCGGTGGCCACCGCCCTACAAGGGCAGGTATGGTTAGCCTCGATCGACATAAGGGATGCTTATTTGCATATTCCCATCTGTCCGGCCCACCAGAAATTTCTACGCCTTGCAGTTGAAGGGTGCCATTTTCAGTTCAGAGCCTTACCTTTCGGTCTGGCCACGGCACCACGAGTGTTCACAAAAATTCTGGCCCTACGATTGGCCAAACTAGGAACACAAGGTGTAACGATAATGGCATATCTAGACGACTTGTTGCTGATAGACCACTCAGTGAAAAAAACTAGAAGTGGTTGTTCACAAGACAATCAAGTATCTGGAATCTCACGGTTGCATTATCAACCGAGACAAGTCAGCCCTAAAACCAGTCAAAAGCCTGGAATACTTGGGGGCTAAGACTGGATTCAAATCAGAGAAAGATTTTCTTACCTCCAGAGAAGGTGTCGTCTTTGAAAGATTTGACCCACTTAGTGGGTACAAAAAAGAAAAACCATCCATACGCCTGTGTATAAGGCTGCTGGGAAAAATGGTGGCTTCATTCGAAGCGGTACCCTACGGTCAATTCCATTCAAGGAACTTGCAGAGGGCCATACTGTCAGCCTGGAACAAAAAAGTTCAGGCTTTAGACTTACCAATGTCCCTGTCCCCTTCCGTTCGCAAGAGCCTCCATTGGTGGTTGGTACCAGAATCTGGAAAAAGGGAAACCCTTCAGTCCGGTTTCTTGGAAGGTGGTCACTACAAATGCCAGCCTCATAGGCTGGGGGGGCAGTACTGGAGCAATGGTCTCTCCAGGGCAAGTGGTCAGAAGCAGAGAAGGCCCTGCCCACCAATCTCTTAGAGATACGAGCAGCCCGGTATGCCCTAGTAGCATGGACATCCAAACTCCAAGGGTCACCTGTCAGAATTCAATCAGACAATGCCACAGCAGTGGCATATATCAATCACCAGGGTGGCACCAGGATTCGTGCAGCCCAGAGGGAAGCGAATTGCATCCTGGAATGGGCAGAAAGGTATGTCACAGCCATATCCGCGGTTTTCATCCCAGGAGTGGAAAATTGGAGAGCGGACTTTTTAAGTCGCCAGCAATTATGCCCGGGGAATGGTCTCTTCACCCTCAATATGCCAGCGGTGGGGAACACCGGATGTAGATCTGCTAGCATCCAGATTCAACGCAAAGGTGGACAGATTTGTGTCTCGCACAAAGGATCCCCTAGCTTGCGGTTCGGATGCCCTAGTGTTCCCTTGGGATCAGTTCAAGCTGATATATGCATTCCCACCGCGATTAATCCGCAGAATCAGGGTAGAAAAGAAACCAGTGATTCTGGTGGCTCCAGCGTGGCCCCGAAGGGCATGGTACGCGGAGATTGTAAAAATGTCAGTGGGAAGTCCTTGGACCCTCCCACATCGTCCGGACCTGCTTTCGCAAGGACCGATATACTACCCTTCCTTACCAGCCCTAGGTTTGACAGCCTGGCTATTGAAGCCCACATTCTAAAAAAGAGAGGGCTCTCTAATCCTGTGGTATCTACCATGATCAATGCCAGGAAGCCGGTATCCAGGCAGATCTATTATAGGATCTAGAAGGCGTACATCACGTGGTGTGAGGCCAGGAAATGGCATCCACGTAAGTACGTAATAGGTAGGATTCTGGACTTCCTACAGTGGGCTGTACATAGGAAGCTTGCCTTGAGTACTATCAAGGGTCAGACGGCCTTGTCAATATTTTTTTCAAAGGCCCTTGGCTTTGCATTCATTAGTCAAAGCTTTCATACAAGGAGTGATGCGTATTAGCCCTCCGGTTAGTATTTCCATATGTCCATGGGACTTAAACCTGGTTCTGTCGGTTCTACAGAAACAACCATTTGAACCATTGCGGCACGTTTCCTTGGTTCTTTTCACCAGGAAATTGATTTTCTTAGTAGCCATTTGTTCGGCTAAAAGAGTATCGGAATTAGCCGCCTTGTCCTGTAAGGAGCCATATCTGGTTATCCATAAGGACAGAGTAGTATTACGTCCTCATCCAGCCTTCTTCCTAAGGTGGTATCGAGGTTCTATTTGAACCAAGATGTGGTTCTTCCTTCCTTTTTCCCCAAACCTAGTTCGGTAGAGGAAAAGTTATTGCATTCTTTGGATGTAGTAAGAGCAGTTAAAGCTTATCTTAAAGCCACTGCTCAGATTCGTAGAACGGATACTTTGTTTGTTCTGCCGGAAGGCCCCAGAAAGGGTCAGGCAGCATCAAAAATCTACTTTAGCCAAGTGGATTCGACAGGTCATAATACAAGCCTATGGCTTGAAAAGGAGACCGCCTCCGTTCAAAGTTAGGGCGCACTCCACAAGAGCAGTTGGAACTTCATGGGCAGTGCATCACCAAGCCTCCCTGGCTCAAGTCTGTAAGGCCACAACATGGTCCTTAGTACACACGTTTACTAGGTTCTACCAGGTAGACGTCAGAAGTCAGGAGGATGTCGCCTTTGGGCGCAGTGTGTTGCAGGCCGCAAAAGAGCCTCATGCCTGATGGCGCCCAGCTTATGTATCCCTCCCCTCATTTGGCATTGCTTTGGGACGTCCCATTAGTAATGACTAAGTCGCTCTGTGTCCCGTGATGTACGAAAAAGAAAAAGGGATTTTTATAACAGCTTACCTGTAAAATCCTTTTCTTGGAGTACATCACGGGACACAGAGCTCCCACCCCTCTTTTTGGGACACTTATTGCTTTGCTACAAAACTGAGGTGCTCCCGGATGGGAGGGGCTTATATAGGGGAGGGTACTTCCGGTTTGGAAGTGGCCAGTGCCAGCACCTGAAGGTAATCTATATAACCCATTAGTAATGACTAAGTCGCTCTGTGTCCTGTGATGTACTCCAAGAAAAGGATTTTACAGGTAAGCTGTTATAAAAATCCCTTTTTTGGTGTTTCTTTGAAAACTGTCATTTGAGTTTTTTATACACTGATCAGGACAATGGGTGATATTATTTAAAGTCAGTGTTGAGAGCATATGAGTTTTGTTAATTTTCACTACATTTCATGTTTTCATGTTGTATACACTAATGCACTGAGACTGGAAGTTTATGGTCTTATAACATTTCATGTTTTTATGCTGTATGCGATAATACACTGAGACTGGACACTTTGATCACCGATATAGTTCTTTAATAATTTATTATATTTTAGACACATTGTTGCGCAGCTTATAGTTCTTTATATCATTCATTTTGTGGGTGTCTCCCATTTTTTAGTTGCAGCACAGGTATTTATTTACCCACTTCAGATATTTCTAGGACAGCGCAGTATACCTTTTCCACTATTATAGATTATAGCAGTACTTTCTGAGACTGCAGCACCGGCCTTCCACCTATGCAGTCAGGCTCCACACAGCCACCAGTGTATTATTTGGGAGGAAAGTAGTGGTTCTGTATGGATATAGGTGAGACATCCCAGGGTGGGTAATAGATATCTGTATGCAGGGATGGACTGGCCCTCTGGACTACCAGAATTTCCCGGTGGGCCGATGGCTCAGTGGGCCGTTTAAATTTTTTTTTTTTGTGGGACGTTTTTTTTCATGCAGAGTTTGGCGGCAGCGGGAGCGTGGTAGCAAACAGCGGCAGGGATTCGGAGAAGGTGGCCAGCGAGGAGGGCAGTTGGATGTAAAAGCCAAGGAGGGAGAAGAGCTCCACCCCCTCCCAGACCACTGAAGAGGCGAACAGGAGTGAGCGCGGCCACCCCGGCACTCCCAGAACCTCGATTCCTCCACCTCCTCTCTGCTCCAGGAACCATGCAGCCTGGGCCGGAGGGCAGGCTGACTGGGAGCCCAGAGGAAGAGAACATGCGCCGCTGTAAGGAGCAGAGCAGCGATAGCACCCCCGGATCAAGAGGGAGACTCGACGCTGCCGCTGCTGGCCATCAGGTACCCGGCATCCTACACAAACCTGCCAGGACACTGAGACAGCGGGGGGTGAGCAGAGGAGGGACTGCAGAAAGGGACAGTGCTATGCGGTCTGTCTCAGCCCTCCCCTCTGTCTCTCTGCCCCCTCTGTCTCTCAGACCCCGTGTCTCTCAGACCCTGTGTCTCTCAGTCCCCCCTCTTTCAGCCCCCTCCTCTGTCTCTCAACCCCCCACTATCTCTCAGCCCCCCTTTGTCTCTCAGCCCCCCTCTGTCTCTCAGACCCCCTTTGTCTCTCAGACCCCTCCTCTGTCTCTTAGACACCCTCTGTCTCTCAGACCCCTCTCTGTCTCTCAGTTCCCCACTGTCTCTCAGCCCCCTCTGTCTCTCAGCTCCCCCTGTCTCTCAGCCCCCTCTGTCTCTCAGCCCCCCGTCTCTCAGACCCCCCTCTGTCTCTCAGACCCCCCCTCTGTCTCTCAGACCCCCTCTGTCTCTCAGTCCCCCCTCTGTCTCTCAGTCCCCCCCTCTGTCTCTCAGTTCCTGTGTCTCTCAGCTCCCCCTCTTTTAGCCCCTCCTCTGTCTCTCAGCTCCCCTCTATCTCTCAGACCCCCTCTGTCTCTCAGACCCCCCCCACTGTCTCTCAGACCCCTCCTCTGTCTCTCAGACCCCTCCTCTGTCTCTCAGCTCCCCCCTCTGTCTCTCAGCCCCCTCCTCTATCTCTCAGATTTCCTCCTCTATCTCTCAGCTCCCCTCCTCTGTCTCAGCTTCCCCCTTCTGTCTCTCAGCTCCCCCTGTCTCTCAGCCCCCTATCTCTCAGCCCCCCCTCTGTCTTTCAGCTCCCCCTCTGTCTATTAGCTCCTCCCTCTGTCTCTCAGACCCCCCCCTCTGTCTCTCAGACTCCTCCTCTGTCTCTCAGACCCCTCCTCTGTCTCTCAGACCCCTCCACTATCTCTCAGCCCCCTCCTCTGTCTCTCAGCCCCCCCACCTGTCACTCAGCTCCCCCTCTGTCCCTCAGCCCCCCTCTGTCTCTCAGCTCCCCCTGTCTTTCAGCTCCCCCTGTCTCTCAGCCCCCCTCTGTCTCTCAGCCCCCCTCTGTCTCTCAGCTCCCCCCTCTGTCTCTCAGCCCCCCTCTGTCTCTCAGCCCCCCTCTGTCTCTCAGCTCCCCCCTCTGTCTCTCAGCTCCCCCTCTGCCTCTCAGCACCCCCCCTCTGTCTCTCAGCACCCCCTCTGTCTCTCAGCTCCCCCCTCTGTCTCTCTGCCCCTCCTCTGTCTCTCTGCCTCCTCCTCTGTCTCATTCACACCCTGACTCTTAGGCTGCTTTCACACTGGGGCAGGCATTGAAGGTAAAACGCTGCTAGTTTTAGCAGCACTTTACTGTCGTTTTAGCTGCGCTATTCGGCTTCTAGCAGACGCTTTTAAGCCCCGCTAGCAGCCCATTTAAAGGTTAAATGTGCCCGTGTAGCGCTGCTGCTGAAGTGCTTTGCAGGTGCTTCAGCAGCGGTGGCCATTCATTTCAATGGGCAGGAGCGGTGTGTACACCGCTCTTCCACCGCCCCAAAGATGCTGCTTGAAGGACTTTTTTTAATGCCCTGGCAGCACCCCAGTGTGAAAGCAGTCGGCTTTCACACTGGGACTGCAGCGGAGGCGTTTTTCAGGCACTTTACAGGCGCTATTTTTTAGCCCAAAAGCACCTGAAAAACGCCTCAGTGTGAAAGGGGTCCTACACTCACCCCCTCTCTTTTACACTCACTCTCTCTTACACTCACCCCCTCTCTCATCCACCCCCTCTCACCTCCTTTCCCTCAACCCTCCCCCTCTCTCTCTCATTCCCCTCTCTCTCACCCTCTCATAATATACAATAATGGATGTAGGGGCCTTTTGGTGGGCGTGATTTTTTGGGTGGGTGGGGGGCAGCATTTTATTGAATTAAAGTGGGCCGGTCTGGATGAAGTCCATGGCCAAATTTTTTTCCAAGTCCAGCCCTGTCTGTATGTGGGAAGGAAAAGGTCAGTTTGCATTTGAGGCTGAATCTTGGGCCACCAATGGTTGAAACACTTGAAGTATAGGTGCTGGTGGTTGAGTTAGATCTGCATACAGTGAGAAAAGGGTTGCAATGTCGAGATGGGGTAGAGATGTCTGCTAGCAGTGTCCATATATAAATAAAAGAACAAAAAGCAAAGGCTGGGCAAACTTCCCTCTCCCCAATCCCGATTGAAGATAGGACTCAAACTGCAAGAACATGGGATGAGCAGTGATTGGATCAACAGTAGGATTGAGTGGCAAGTGCATAGTGGGCTGTGGTCATTTTGGTGTGGACATGGCAGATAACGATCAATGCGGATGTCTCTGTGCCCCCAGCTGCCAAGGAAAGCAGTGTAGCTGGGTGTCTGGCACTGGGATGTGCAATGTCACAGAATCTCTGGTGTTGGTGCAGATTTATTCATGGGCTGCTGCATTTGTGAGGCTGGATCGCTGTCTCATTGCACAGTTGCAGGCGGAATGGCTGACCGACCTCTCAGACATCTCCAGGTCAAGAGAGTAAGCCCGCCAGTACCAGTCAAATTCATAGACACTCCTAGGATTCCCTGTTGTTCCGGATCACTGGAAGTTGTAATTCCAAAGTGGCTTCAGGCTTCAGTAAATGCTACTTGCAGGACTACAAGTCCCCAAATCCTCTGCTTCAGGATAGGAAGAGTGATATCCCTCTAGAGACAAGAAATTATGTGATGACCTTATGCTGCAATGTCTCCTCACCTCCATTTCTTAGTAGACCCAGACTTGGCTACCGGTGCTTTGTACAAATTCCCCTAACACAAAGTAATTTTTGATAAATCAAAGTTCTTTCACCTTTAAACTAACTTTTTTTCATTTGTGTCCTGTAAGCACATTTGCTATGAACTGGTTTTGAAGACAAGGACTCACAGCATGTCAGGAAAGCCCTGCCTATGACATCTCAGGCAGTCACACATGCCAGCCTGCTCTGAATGGCTTCATTGATAGTGGCTCCACCTCCAGAAGTGGAAACTGCTGCAGGGGAGTCTGCATAAGTCCTGGAGCAACAGCAAAGTCACCAGCTATGATGAGCCGCTGTGGTTTTCCCCCCATCTACAGCACTGGCTCTGAAGATATGAGTCTAGCGAAACAGCAAAAGATTAGTTATTATTTTATTTTTTTTCTTGTCCATGTTTCCTTCCCCAGCATTTGAGTTAGGTTTCTTATTTTTTATTCTTTCGGGCACACAATCATGCCAGCACCATTTCTACGTATTAACAGATACTTCTGAACGTATACACATGGTGGGACATGTAGTAGCTTCAATGTCCATGTACTAATTAAATAAATAATTTTGCTATGTTTCACTTATATTGGTAAGATGGCTTAATGGTTCGGTAGCACACACCCATATAAATTAACTCATTGACTGTCAACATGCACTTGTGTGGGTTGGTCTGTTTGGTATATTACTGCCCTAAAGGAACAGTATGTTGTATGTTTGACAATTGCCTGTTCAGACTATATTATTTAATGTTGTGAACACACACACGCACACTTACATATACTGTACCTACAGCGTAAACACTGCATGCAATTCAGTCTACATAAACATAGAAACAATACTTGTGAATTTGCATATACAAGATACTAAGCTGCTTAGATGGTAATAAAATTGTGTTATTTTTGAATACCTGTGTGAACAATTCCTAAGAGGCCCAAATCTCCACCATTACAATACATGTTAGGGTTGATCAGAGAGAATCCCAATTTGCCAGTCAGTGACTCTGACACCCTCCTGTGATTTTGGACATAGTACATTAAGGAGTAGTTTATGAGCCTGTTCAGACAGTATTGTACCCAGGGAAACTGTGAGCAGCCTGGGAAAGGAAACAATGAAATAAAGCGGCTGTTCAGAGATTCTTTCCTTGCATTTTACTCACATTTTCTGCTCAATTAGCTTCAGCTGTACCGCTGGGTATATTGTGATCATGTACACATTTCCCCAAACCAACAGATGGAACTAGCTCCAAAGTGTTAGTACAAATTAATCAAACATGATGGATTTTAACTGACAAAAACATCTTTTTCCTGTCATCTGTTCTTTTACCTTTGTGTCTTAATGTCTTGACACACCAGAGGAGTTAAAGGATTTCAGCCATAATTTAGACACAATCTCTTTAGATACAGAATGATAATCCAATTGATGCAGCGTCTTACCCTATTAATGAACTCTCAATGCAGGCTTGTCAAACAAAAGACAGTATGGGAAAATAAAATCATTATTAAGCTCAATTAAATCATAATTAAGCATTATAGAATGTACAACATATTTCATATGATTGCATAATTAGATTTTTAAATGTCTTAATTAGAATAAATACAATGATAACTACTATTATGAAATTGTTTTTATTGTGTTTATTCTATTACAATTTGTTTATGCATAATAGGGCACTATAGTTTTCCAAACATAGCCAATGTAATGTCTGTTTGTGTAATACAATCAATACCCTGTGCTTTAAATACATTTTAAAGAGATTTTCCCATTTTATATAAGTGATGCTTGACAACATGTACATATGAGTACGGACAAATCTGGCTCTATATCCTATAACTGTGGGGATGATTTACTGAAGTCAGCTAGGGTGTTCACTCTGCAAGGGAAGTTGTATCTTGCAAGGGAATTTTCCACAGAGGTAAGTGAATTTGGTAAAGTGTAAACTTTGCAAAGAATACCCAATCATATGAAAAAAAAGAAAAAGGCAAACAGCATTTTTTACTTACACATGATTGGATGATGGAAATTAGCAGAGCCCCACCTTATTTAGTGTGTGGAGTGCTGGGGAAATTCCCTTGCAAGGTGCAACTTCCCTTGTAAGGTTAACAGTCTAGATGCCTTTAGTAAATCAACCCTTAAAAAAAATTTGGGGAACTTATTCACAAAATACAAAGGCTTCTGTGAAGGGGCAGAAGAGAGAAAGGGTGACCATCACTGTTCTGTGTGCTTCTCTGCTCTCTCACAGCAGTGTATACTACAGCAGAGCCATAAACCTATCCGATATTAATACAGGCATACCCCACTTTTAAGTACACAATGGAGTTTATTTACTATCGCTGGAAAGTGCAAAATCAGGCTCACTTCTGCATAGAAACCAATGAGATTCCAGGTTTTATTACCAGGCTTAATTAAACAAGCTGGGGTTAGAAGCTCATTGGTTTCTATGCAGAAGTGAGCCTGATTTTGCACTTTCCAGCGATAGTAAATAAACTCCATTGTGTACTTTAAAGTGGGGTATGCCTGTAATAGAGATAAGTCCAGGAATGAACTTAACATAGAAACATAGAAAAGTGACAGCAGGAAAAAGACAGGGTGGTCCATCGAGCCTGCCCATTTTTTATTTTTTTTTAACTTTTTTGTCTGAGTATAGATTTATGTTTGTCCCAAGCATGTTTGAAGACATTTACTGTTGACTGGCTCGCTACCTTTGTTGGAAGTTTATTCCAGGCTTAAATTACCCTCTTAGTAAAATAATACTTTCTATGATTAGTTTTAAACTTTCCTAAAGGTAATTTAAGGTCATGTCCCCATGTTTTTCATTTTGGTTACATATTGAAAAAACTGCCCTCCTGAACCTTATTCACCCCCTTGATATGTTTAATGGTTTCAATCATGTCTTCCCTTTCTTTTATTTCCTCCAGACTGTACATATTAAGTTCCTTGGACTTAAAGATGGCCATATATGGGTATGAAATTAAAATTCTTAGAAAGAAAATGTGCTAAGAAAGTTTGTTTTTCCATTACACATCTCACCTCCAATCATCCCCCAAGTTGACATTTACCACACAATTCTTTGCCCTCCCTGATACTTAGGAATGGGGCATCCAAGTTAAGCCCTTCCTAGCCACACTTCCAGGCCCTGACATGCAATTATTCAACACAGTTATGTTCTTAAGTATTACCTGGAATTACTCCACTCTTTGTGCACCACTTTTCTAACAAATTTTGAATAAACTATCCTTAATGTGATTGTTTCACCACGTTCTACTGATGCTAAGATTGTTCCCATTCTTGTTTCAGAACTGGATGATTGTACCGATTTTTTATTTTTATTTCAATGCTTTTATTGATTTTTAACAAAGAAACAAAACAGAAAAATAATATTCAGAGTACAAAACATTGATCACATTGTTGACAACGGTTTGAGCTATCCATGTTTGTGTGGCAGAGATTAATGCCATCATGCTGTTCTATTAACATCTATATAAAGGCAAGTACTTCAAACACATTAGGTGGGTGGAGGGAGTCCCCTTCGCCCCAGACACCCCCTATGGGAACAAGCTGTGTCTGGGTCAAGCCAGAGGTACCACGACCCATACCATTCTGTAACTTGCATCTTGTGGTAACAACCAGGACACAGATGTAAAAGTTCTATGGGTCCTCTGAGGAACCAGTCTAGATAGGAATATTGGCATTAGGAAAGACTCTGAGTCTGGTTATACAGGGAAGACCTTAAATCAGATTAACCCTGTCATGTGATCCGTTAACAAGTAGTATAGAGTGAAAATAAGACTAGAGGGAAAGGGGAAAAAGATGGTAGAGTATAGAGAAGAAAGGGAAGGATCGCCAGCCTTTAAGATGCTCTCCCAGATATTTAGGATCCGTTGTTTCCAGGTAGCAGAGAGATGCCTATATACTGGGCCCAGGGTTCCCAAATCACTTCAACTTTTTTGGATGTGTCTAGAATGGTGCTTACTATCTTTTCTTGGGCCATTATCCAAGAGATTTTCCTTTAGTGAGATATTATTGAAACCTTGGGTTGTTTCCAGGTCCTGGCAATAGAGATTTTAGCCCGTTAGGATAAAAAGGATAAATTTTTGGGTGAGTTTGGGAAAACATTCGGGGTGAAACCGTTAAGCAGAGCTATGGACAGGGTCTGTGGGATCAAGCAACCCGTGACCTTGCAGATGAGGTGGAATATTTTATTCCAGAACCCTCTGATTTTTGGGCACTCCCACCAAATGTTGGCTTCTATGAGAGAGGTATTAAAAATACCTTTAAGTGATCTGGAGAATGACTTATGCCAGTCCTCCAATTCCCATGGTTCCTGTAGATCTTTTTTCCCATGCCAACATATATGATAGTTTGGTAGTGTTGTACCAATCGTTAAGCCACAAAATTCCATTGTGATACGTTCTTTGTCTTTCAGTCTTCCCCATTTCATTAAAAATAGCTTTAGTGCCGGTTCATACTGATGCAAATGTTTTGCAAATTTGATTACAAAAAGCCTAGATTTCATCCAAAAACACATTGAGTTCACTGATGGTCGTTCACATCTATAGCCCCGTACACACGATCGGATAACCTATGGATTTTTGTCCGATGGATTTGTCCATCGGAAATCCGATGAAACTGTTTTCCATCAGTCTTGGCCACACACCATCAGTCAAAAAACCGACCGTTCCAAACGCGGTGACGTAAAACACTCCGATGAGCCGAGAAAAATGAAGTTTAATGCTTCTGAGCATGCGTCGACTTGATTCTGAGCATGCGTGGGTTTTTTAACCAATGGACTTGCCCATAGATGATCGGAAATTCCCATCGGTTTTTTATCCATCGGAAAATTTTAAAACAAGTTCTATTTTTTACAACCGATGGAAAAAAGACCGATGGGTACCATACACGATCGGTTGGTCTGATGAAAACCATCCATCCGACGGTTTTCATCAGTCAAACCGATCGTGTGTACGGGTTTATGTGTTGTGATTACTATGCGAACCTGTGCAAGATTACTGCAGTAGACATCAATGGAAACCACACTAAAATCGCTGTTCAGATGTGTGTGAAAACTGCTTTTCTGTGTAGATTTTTACATACCCCCCACCCCCCTCCTGCTACTCCCCTCCTCACTTCCTAGTTCCTGTTAAATGTCTGAAAGCGCACTAAATTCACATTACAATCGCACTGTCTTTAGCACAAATCGCAACTCAAAATTGCACTAAACTCCAGCAAAAAATCTGCATGAAAATCGCACCCATTAGCATTGCATCACTGTAAACCCAGGCTTAAACTGCTTCCAGGGTCTATGTCAATGCTAGTATAACTAAATACATACATCGCTGATGCCCAGGGAGCTGAGTGAGGCTAACTGTTCCAAACTTGGACTTATTTGCATACATACTGGCTACTGTGTATCTGACTGGTTCTCTCTATGAGTAAATTTACACAAGCAATTTTACATGCAGACTTTTTTTTTCTAACAATGAGTAGTGTATGTATCTCCTCTACTGAGATGCAGGAGTTCATCATTAAATAACTGAGGAATTACTTTTCCCCTTTCCCCTGTGCATTGGGGTGTGCAACTAGCATCTACAAACTCTGCATTCATTGTGTGTTATTGCGCTTATGACCTTACTCTAAGGTCTATTTAAAAAAAAAAATCTCATTGTGAATGTTCCACACATCCCTCATCAAAATCCCCTTATTTGCCTAGCATATTTATTTCCTATGATCAGCAGCTCTATCCTGTGATCATTATGTGGTATTTTCCTGAAATACCGTATTTTTCGCACCATAAGACGCACTTTTCCCCCTCCAAAAAATGGGGGAAAATGTCCCTGCGTCTTATGGAGCGAATACTACTTTTGCTACCAACCCCCCCCCCACCCCCGTCGCGGCCGCCGTGTTACATACTGTGTTAGCTGTAGAATGCATGCATCCGGCGTCGTCTGCTGTTACTCACAGGGGGGTCTCTAATCCGCGGCTGCAGCGATCATCTTGTTCGGGCTAGGCCAGGGCCCCAGCAGCATCAAAAGGCTAGGGAAGGGGGCCGGCCTGGCCCGGGTAGAAGAAGTCCCCAGGATGCTTTGCATCAGATGATGGAGTGCGGAGGCACGCAGACGCAGCGTCATGGGCATCAGTACGTGTTGCCTGGAAACCTAGTGTAATCAGGGCATGCGCACTACAACCTATGACGCTGTAAGGTAGTGTGAAACAGGGAGCTTTTGACAGATTACCTCAGAGCCGGATTACCTCAGAAATCCCTTCTAGTCCCTCAGAAATTAGTGCCCGCCCTGCATTCTTTTTTAACAAATGAACAAAACAAATGTACTGTACTAAGCACTGTCTCCATAATTAACAGTAACACGGACCAGGTGATCAGCCACGCCACCCACTGCAGGGACCAGGTTATCAGCCACGCCACCCACTGCAGGGACCAGGTGATCAGCTACGCCACCAGGTTATCAGCCACGCCACCCACTGCAGGGACCAGGTGATCAGCTATGCCACCAGGTTATCAGCCACGCCACCCACTGCAGGGACCAGGTGATCAGCTACGCCACCAGGTGATCAGCTACGCCACCCACTGCAGGGACCAGGTGATCAGCCACGCCACCCACTGCAGGGACCAGGTGGTCAGCCACACCACCCACTGCCACGCCACCCACTGCAGGGACCAGGTGATCATCTACGCCACCAGGTGATCAGCTACGCCACCCACTGCAGGGACCAGGTGATCAGCCACGCCACCCACTGCAGGGACCAGGTGATCAGCCTCGCCACCCACTGCAGGGACCAGGTGGTCAGCCACACCACCCACTGCAGGGACCAGGTGGTCAGCCATACCACCCACTGCTAAGGAACATGGAAACAGAGCAGCAGAGAGACATTTTGGGCCACCTCCAACTGAAAAAATGATAAGAGAGTGGAGGAAACAGGAGGATCAGCTGCAAAAAGCAAATAAAAGTAAGCACACTTTTCGTGGGCATGCTGCAAAGTGGCCACAGCTAGAAGTGGCCCTGAAAGAATGGATCACACGTCACCGAAATAATGGCGTCTCTACAAAAATGATCATATATGAAGCCAAACGCGTTGCTGTAGAGAAAGGCATTCAGGATTTTACTGGATCACCATCGTGGTGCTACAGATTTATGAGGCGATGTGACCTTGTTATGCGCACCAAAACTAGAATTGCGCAAAAAATGCCAAAAGAATATGAATCTAAGATCCTGTCTTTTCATAAATTTGTAATTGATGCTAGGAAAAAAAAACGGTTTTGAAATTGGACAGATTGGGAATATGGATGAAGTCCCTCTAATAGGACCGTTGATCTGAAAGGTGCCAAAACCATAACCGTGAAAACCTCAGGACATGAGAAAACACATTACACGGTTGTGTTGTCCTGCTGTGCAGATGGCACCAAATTGCCGCCCATGTTGATTTTCAAAAGGAAAACATTTCCGAAAGAAGCGATTCCACGAGGAGTTGTCGTACATGTTCATGACAAAGGATGGATGGACGAAAATGGAATGAGAGTATGGGTTGAAAAAGTGTGGTCCAAACGTCCTGGAGGGCTTCTAAAAAAAACTGCCTTATTAGTGCTTGACCAGTTTAGAGCACATATTAGCGAAACGACAAAAAAGTGCTTTAAAGAAGTGAAGACTCATCTAGCTGTAATTCCTGGGGGTCTTACCAGCCAGTTGCAACCTCTCGACGTTTCCATCAACAAACCTTTTAAAGTGTTTATGCGAGAAGAGTGGAACAAATGGATGGCTGCTGGAAATCATGATCTGACACCTACTGGACGGATGAAGAGGCCAACTATCACTCAAGTTTGTGAATGGGTGAAAACATCGTGGCACTCAGTGAAGGAGGAAATAGTTGTGCAGTCATTTAAAAAATGTGGCATTAGCAATGCCTTAGATGGAACTGAAGATAGTATGGTATATGAAGATGTGGAAAAAAGCGATGTCAGTGATTGTGAGCAACTGAGCTTCATAAATTCTGACACTAGCGATGATGAGTTCTTGGGGTTCCCAGAAAACTAGAAGAGTACTCGAGCCTTAAAGTCTCTCCTCATTTGTTAATGACAGTGGTGATGGTTCTTAATGTCATTGTTGACTGCTGTTCACTTTACATAGTTGAAATATTATTCTGTTATTTTATTAAACATTTTTGGTTCAAAATCTTTTTTTTCTTGTTTTCCTCCTCTAAAACTTAGGTGCGTCTTATGGTCAGGTGCGTCTTATGGTGCGAAAAATACGGTACCTCAATCTGAAAAATACTGCATTATGACCACTAGATGGAGCTGACTATCATAAGACATAAAACTTCTAGGCAAATTATGGTGATTTTTCATTATGGCTGTGCAAATGCTTGAGGCATTCACAGAGCAATTACGTGACATCAACGATATTATCAATGATATTATTAGCAGTCAGTATAAATATTTTGTTTCTAAAGTTAATGTGAGAGCTAGAATAACTTTTTGAAAGTGTCAAAGAATGTTTTTGAAATCCATAAATCTAATACGATAGCCCACCAATGACCTTGCACTTATCCAGTATATATATTTTTTTAAGTTTATACTTTATACAGAATGTATTTAATGGCATCACAGTTACCAGTCTGAAATCTTTGTTGACTCTTGACCAACTTTAACAAAGTATACACAACCATTTTATTAGCTTACATAGTGGGTGCTATTATTCTCTGTTATATGTAAACACAGCTATTGTAATTTGAAGGCCATGTATAATAGACCACTGCTGGCTACTAAGGTCTAATTTCCTGAAGGTTAACAAGACAAAGGTCACATGGTGGCGCAATTCACTTAGAAGCTGAAGGTGTCCTGTTGCTCTCTGGACTATACAAGCAGCACTACATTTAAATCTCTGCAAGGGTGTAATTTGTGTAAAAGGGATTTTTAATACCTAGTGCAAGTCATGCCTTTCAGTCACATGCATCATAACATTAAACGAAGAGCTAAGTAGGCTAATGTGTTATTATAAATGTATTTAGAAATGAAATATTTATCATTTATGTATATAATTTATATTTTTTTTACATTGTTGCTGATATTGTTCCCCCTATAATTGTCTATACATGGGTTATTTATTAAAGCGGTAGTAATGACGGAAAAAAAAACCCAGGGAGACCCGCTGCAGGTTAATGCCATAATGTGCTTCCATGCACCGCATACTAACAGGTTAATGCCATAATGTGCTAACATGCACCGCATACTAACAGGTTGATGCCATAATGTGCTAGCATGCACTGCATACTAACAGGTTAATGACATAATGTGCTAGCATGCACCGGACACTAACAGGTTAATGCCATAATGTGCTAACATGCACCGTATACTAACAGGTTAATACCATAATGTGCTAGCATGCACCGCATATTAACAGGATAATGCCATAATGTGCTAGCATGCACCGCATACTAACAGGTTAATGCCATAATGTGCTAGCATGCACCGCACACTAGCACATTATGACAGACTTACCTTTTAAACAAAGCCCTCCAGCGGCACGCTGTCACTGCTGTCTTGAGCCTGTCTTCCTTTTAGTTCTGTTGTTTCAATGGCCGGGCTGTGATGATGATGCCCACCGTTTATGAGATATGAATATCTCCTAAAAGTTTAGGCGATATCCACTGTACCTATAGGTAAGCCTTATTTTACTTATATATGTAGGTATAAGTGTCAAATCAAACTTTACTACCACTTTACCATATCTTATGATGAAAGAAACTTACTTTTTTAGGTGATCAATATGCAAAGTGCACAGGATAGAAAATGTACTTGTACGGCACCTAGTACATGCGGTCATTGCATTGCTGCTTCTGTTGTGTCCTATGCAGTCCAGAAATTTGGCTTAGGTATTAAACACATAGATATCTAATATGACCGCATGATCCTCATTTAATTATGGGTGAAATGAACTTGCAAACTTTTATTTTGGACTGATTAATATTATTAAGAGTATTTTAGCTCTACAATCATGCCATAGGCAAATATTTTGCATACACAAAATAGATAAGCAAAAAACATCCTTTGAAGATTAGCGCTCTCTACGTGCATATGCCTTAAATGCATTGTGCAGCTGAATCATCAATTAGGCAAGCAATACACTATGTCATTTTCTTTCCACAGGTTGAAGAAAAGAAAATTGCTTGATTCCCCCTTCAACACAGTCAGTGTTGATGGAGGAATCCCCATCATCGTTATCGTGTTCTGCCAGTGGAGAGTCTTTCCCACCAGTAGAATACAATGATCACAGCTGGCAGCTATAGATAGAAGCAGTGATAGGGCCAAAATAAACAACAGGCTGGTTGTACTTAATTTGATCGGATCTACTTCAGTACAACCAATGTGCCCATAGAACCAACTAGACATGTTCTGTTCGTTTCGTTCCGAATTAATATTCAGACAATTTTTTCGCAATTCCGAGATTCGGATACAAGCGGTCCCCTAGTTGCAAACATCTGACTTACAAACGACCCCTACTTACAAACAGAAGGAGACAACAGGAAGTGAGAGGAAATCTACCACTAAAAAGGGAAATTCACTTCTGTGATGCCGCGTACACACGATCGATTTTCTCGACGGTGAAAACACCGTCGAGAAAATAGACGGGAAAAACGAGGGAACGGCTTGGTTCCCTACACACGTCCGTTTTTCCCGACATTTTTTTTTCGGTTGAGAAAAACGACCGTGTGTGGGCTCCGTGGCAGTGTTTCCCTATGGGAAAACTGCCGCGGAAAAAAACGACGGGAATCACAACGAGAAAAATTAGAGCATGTTCTAATTTTTCCCGTCGGGAAAAATGACAAAAAGCCCACACACGGTCGTTTTTCTTGTTAAAATTTTTTTAAAATTTTTCCCGACTGGAAAAATGATCGTGTGTACGCGGCATAAGAGTTAATATGGAAAAAGGTACCTCCACTGATGCTTTATCACCAAGGCTTGTTTCCACCACAACCCACAATTTTCAAAATCCAATTGTCATTGGGACAATGACATCTTCTGAACAGGGGAACAGACAGCAAAACAAATGTTACAGGGATGTTATTGTTAACGCTTCCCTATGCTATCCGAAAAGCTTAAAAATTGTTTTTTTGGCTGGAGCTACACTTAAAAAATTTACCTGTCCTGACTTACAAACAGATTCAACTTAAGAACAAACCTACAGGCCCTATCTTGTTTGTAACGCGGGGACTGCCTATATATCCGAATTACAGTAAAAAACAAAGTTTACTGAATGCTCCGAATAACGAAACAAAATTTGTCCGAATTTCTGAAATTCTAATTAAAATTTGAATCAAATTTTACACCGAATTCCATTTGAATTTGTACTGTAAACATATTTCTGAAATCAAAGACTGTGTTGGTCATTAGAGTACCATTTTGAAATAATGCTGTTTTTGTTAGACCAAGGGTGATTTTAAGAGTCATTGTAATCATTTGATGAAGATTTTTCTTTTTGTTTGTTCACTTTGCCGCATTCAAATTGAAAAAAAATATATACAATTTTTGTTGTGACTGTTTTAAAATGTATCGATTTGTACGTTTCAAATCGAAAAAAATCGGTAAATTCAAAGAAAAATTAAAAAAATTCCGAATACAAATTCCGAATACGAATTCTGAATACGAATCCTAAATACAAATTGAACGAATCAACTGAATTTAATGAAACAAAATAACTAGATTAACAAATCGAAACAAAACAAATTTTTTCGGCACTGCTTAAGGTACCTTTCACATGGCGGGTCCTCCCGGCGGACTTCTCTTTGCTCAGCGGGGGATTGCTCTGCTGATCCACGCTGAGCAGGCGGATGACAGGTCCATCTCTGCTCACTGTGCAGAGACGGACCTGTTAGAGCCCCGCTCTCCTCTATGGGGAAATCGGATGAAAACGGCCGCCCATCTGTTTTCAAACGATCCTATTCGATCCGCCAGACGGATGGAAAATAGGGTCTCCATCCGCCTGGATTTTGCAGACAGGATAGGATCCAGATAGCGGCGGGAGTCAGCGGACATGTCACTACTGACATCCGTCGCTCCATAGGGCTGAATGGAGCATCCGATCAGGTCTGCCTGAAAAACTGACAGGCGGACCTGATCGGAAAGCCAGTGTGAAAGTAGCCTAAAATTACTTGAAATTTGGTCCGTCTATGGCTGGCTTTAGTTTCATGTATTTAACTAGGAAACTGTGACCGCTACAGATCACCTGTTGAAAGCAGGTGATAGTTAGCTACCTGAAGCATTTAATGGAAGTTTAGAAAGAAATAAGCTGAATTGTTGATTCGTTTTTCCTGTCCAGCACAAACTCAATATTAGATAATTTGGCATTGGAAATTATCTTAAAGATAAACGTAGCTTACTTTTTATTTTTTTACGAGGGGGTGTTATATAGGATGCAGTCCATGCTGAATACGGTTTGCCTATGCAGAGCAGTTATACAGTATATCATATATTTCTTTAATAATTCCAAATGTAAATATTTTTAAGTGTATTTATTTTATTTTTTAACTACTGTAGCCTCCCTGGCGGTATGATTATGTCAGATTTTTGAATCTCAAAGTGGTACATTGCTTTGCATGGAAATTTGGCATTTTATATTGTAGGCCTGTAATTCTTAGGAATAACTCAACTTAAATCTGTCCAAACAAGAGTCTAGTAGACAACCCGTGTATGATAAAGTTTGAAACACAAAATCATAAATTATAATATAATAAATAATTATAAAAAATAATATAATAATAAAAAAAAAAATTCCCCGCGATCCACTATTGCTTAATTCTGCAAGTGTTCTAATTTACCGTATATACTCGAGTATAAGCCGACCCGAATATAAGCTGATGCACCTAATTTTACCACAAAAAACTGGGAAAACTTATTGACTCGAGTATAAGCCTAGGGTGTCCATCTGCATGCCTCACTGTGCCTCACTTTGCCTCACTGTGTCCATGTGCATGCCTCACTGTGTCCATGCCTCACTGTGCCCATGCCTCACTGTGCCCATGCCTGACTGTGCCCATGCCTCACCGTGTCCATGACTATACTGACGTTTAACATGGGAGTCTATGGAAGGAGTGCCCAGATTTGAAAAATCGGTGCTCCCCGGCCGTAGGTCCCCTAGACAAAAAACTTTGCACACTTATAGAGGAGAAATGGGGCTACATGTGTGCCAAGTTTCGGGTCCAGGGGACCTACGAACAGCCAGTACCCGGTCCCCAAAATCACCGGAGAAATTACCGTTTAACATGGGAGTCTATGGAAGGGGTGCCCGGCTTTGAAAAATCCTTCGGACAACAAACCTTGCACACTTGTAGAGGAAGAGAGAGTGAGGCTACATGTGTGCCAAGTTTGGGGTCCAGGGGACCTACGGCCGGCCGGTACCGGGTCCCCAAAGTCCGGGAGATGTGCTGAAAAACTCAGCTTATACTCGAGTATATACGGTACTATCGCTGTTTTCCAGCAGGTCTAAAACTGCTTTTGACGTAAAGGGACACTTTTTGGCTGCTATGGACAATCTCAAGTTTCCAGGCAGAAAAAAAACTGTATATATAATATAAAACTGCATGCAGGGCACTGGACAAAGCACTAGGGACAAAAGGGATGTGAAATAATTTGATACAGTAATGTAATCTATAAGATTACAGTGTACTGTAAGTGTTATGTTTTTTGTACTTTTTGCATTTGCGGCCTGGCTCCGCCCCCATGCATCACAACGCTCGCAGGGAACAGAGCCCAGAACACAGGACATTGAGCGGATGATCCGGCAAAGGATACAGCGGGGGGACATCGCAGGATCCTGGTAACAAGGTAAGTATGCTGTACCAGGATTCTGCAATGCAATCCTGAGAGTGGCTCAGGGTTACCGCCAATAGTACTGAAATTTAACCCCGAGCCACACTCAGGAATATCGCCAGGAGGGTTAAAATATTTGCATGATTTGATAGGTAATGCAGGATACAATGCTTAGCATGGCTCCTGAGAACTGTTTAGTCTAACTGCATCAGAAGACAGCAATCACCTTCCAGGAAAACTCTCCTGGTATTACATTATTTGTGGCTTCTTAGAATTTCAGCACATAAACGTTTGTGCATACAGCCCCTGCTGAAAAACATTTTTATCTACACACTATATTAGCAGAGGAGCATCAACAACTTCATATCATCCTGGAGCAGGGGAAAATTTGAATCAGGTGTGAATAAGTGCAAGATTTAGCGCAGTTTTTGTTTTATCGTTGAAAGTTTTTGGACTTTGACGTTTAGTAACTCACAGCCAATATTATGGTAGTTTTGCACAACCACAGGATTTGCTCATGCCTCCAGTGCCTATTTTTTTTTTTGCCCATTACAATACTCCTAACTATTTGTAGAAAAAATAGGGCTAATATTTGCCAAAGCTACAAATTTTTACTCAAAAATTTATAGATATTCACTTCAATCATCCAATTATGTGAAAAACTTCTGCTCATGACTAGGTTTTCAAAGTGAGCAAAAAATAGATTGGATAACTAAAGTAAATAATCACACAGATTTTTGAGTGATGATTATCAACTTCTTTATTAAATTAGCCTCAATATATATGAGTTCATAATATTAAAATGTTTTTTTTTGGAATCTTAAAATCTGCTCTAAGGCCCCATTCACGTGTTTGAGCTGCGTGAATGTAATTTTTCAGAAGCTTGCGCAGCTTTTCAGGTGTTGAGTTTTTTACCACGCATTTTGCTATGTTTGCTATGTTTGCTGTCTGCGTTTGGGGTGCCATTAACAATTAATGTCACTGCAAGCGTGAGGCATGTTTTAAGCACGTTTTGGGAATACACGCGGAACTGCTTATGCACGCGCTCCGGGAACACACAAATGCAGCCCAATGATATGTTTATAGATAGATAGAGAGATAATCAAGAAATCATTTTATAAAAGAATATTTATTTAGAAATAAACAGTGTAGTATGGGTATTGTAAAACATTCTCTACTGTCATAAAGCAGAAAGCCCCAACAGCTCGTTTGACATTACTTTGGAACACTTTGGAGTGCTATGCAAACAGTAAAGTTGTTTTCACTCTGCACTTTTTAAGAGGCTTATCACATAGACTGAGCCATTGTTTTGTAATTTGCCACATTAGAGCATCAAAGAGAAAGCTTGCTTTGTTTGTGTGGGCAATTAGAATAAGAAATAGAAATAAATAAAAGGCAACCTAATCACCACTTCCTCTTTTCCTTTAGATCAACATATAGACAAAGACTTGCATCAGTATGTTAATATGACCTTATTCAGGACAAGCCAGTAACTCATGTGTATGTGGGTTTAAGGGTTATATCTCAGCTGGGATCTATTAGTCCTATTAAATGCTCCCTGATGCTTATGTGAAGCTTTGCGTAGATTGCTTGTGTATCTAGGGGAAAGAGTTTGACTTCCTTGTAAGGATTACAACAGAACCCCAATGAAGGAATGAGGGCTCATATACATACAGTACACTCATGTTTCAAATGTTCAGTGTTAGGAGATGGTGCAATTGGTCCTCCTAGCTGTTTGTGCTTTGGTGCCAATATGTGTCACAACATTGCAGACAATAGTCACTTGGGCAGTTAACATTTCATTAGTCACACCTTGTATGGAGCCATTTAGCTTTTTGCACACTTTAGGTCCAAGCATTAGGGGACCACATGTTTTGAACTCATGCCCGTAATTTCTATTTTGATTAGTACTAGAAAGGGCGTGGTTTTAAAGTACCCAAGGGTTTGATTTACTAAATTTTGACCATTCAAAACCTGGTGCAGCTGTGCATGGTAGCCAATCAGCTTCTAACTTCAGCTTGTTCAATTAAGCTTTGCCAAAAAAAAACTGGAAGCTGATTGGTTTCTATGCAGAGCTGCACCAGATTTTGCACTCTCCAGTTTCAGTAAATCAACCCCACGTGTGGTGTCAGTTCAGCCTGAAGCCAACTTCCTATCTGTTGCACTTTAGCTCTCGTTCGCACTGAGGGTGGGTTTGAATTGTGCGAGTTCAGCTGAACTCCAGCATTTCAGTCCGACTTCGGGGGTGATATGACAGACATCTTTGCGAGTTCCTGCACAGATGTCTATTGAAATCACCTACGAAGTCGCCAAAAGTAGTGCAGAAACTACTTTTGGGAATCGGTGCGGCGCCGCAAAGTTGGCGTCGCACCGATTCGGACGGTGCCATTGCTAGCAATAGCCTCTGATTTAGCATGCTCTGTCAAATCGGCCCAATGTGAACGTGGGCTTAGACATGTTTTAGGCCAGGTTAGATTGACTTTAAAGGAATGCCTTATCCACTTTCCTATAATCTGACAATTTAAAATAGTGTGGGTATTGCAATTCTCTGTAGTGGGTCCCAGAGAAGTGCTACAACTGATAGCTGTGACAATCTGATCCCTGGATTAAAGTGGACCTTGCTTTTTTCTGCAATGTGTTGGAGTGCATTCTCATTGAAGACTGAGTTGTTTTTCTATTTTAATCAAACATTAAATTTTTTAGCTTTTATTTGGTGTTTTGCTTTTTATTTTTTGGGAAGTGGAGAAGGAGGACTCCCACGTAAGCTGACTTAGCATCTTTTCTGAGCTTATTGCTTTTGAAAACACGGAGCAATATATTAATATCTTAAAATTTCTATTGCTAAGTGGGCGAAGTGTGCTGGATAAGGTCCAATAAGGTAAAATTAACCAATGAAGGGTGAAGATGCATGCAGCTTATATCGAAACTCATACCTTCTAATCACTCATTGGAAAGATATACTGTTGTGAAGATCAGAGCAAAAGGGATTTAAATGTATTTAAAAAAAAAATCCAAACTCTTTCTTTATTAATGTCACAAAGTGACTGTACATCCAAAAAGTATACAAGGCAATATAAAACACATACAGTGTACAAGAATTAGATACGATTTAAATGTATTTTACACAAAACCTGTCCCACTACCCTCTGTCCGAAAAAAATAATAATAGTTGGGTTAAAATGAAACTTGTTGAGCCATGTAAAAAAAAAATCCACACATTTTCCCCCATCATCAACACAAAAAGAGTCATCTCATATAGGCAATCACAACATTCTTAACTGGGTAAGAGCTAGTAAAACAAGAAAATGTTGTGTGTAAAAGAGATAATCCTAGAAAGAGGGAGGGGGCTGCTTTTTGGGCACCAAAGGTTTTGTACCAACAGGGTGCACTCATAAAAAAAAACTCAGCCCTATGAGAAACCAATCAGCTTACTGAAGTCAACTCAGTTAGGCTCCATGCACTCTATCTTAACAATCGCTGCTTCTATAGGAGTTTTGTGTTCTGCCTGTAGAAGCAGCTCAGTGTTATCCTATGTCTCCATGTACATTAGGATGATTACAGGCATATTTTAAACTCAATGTTTAGAGGCAGGAAAAAAAAAAACCTTCTGGTTTGTGTTTCTGATTGAAGCATTCTGGCAGAAAAACGCAAAAATCTCCTAAACTCCCCTAAACTTTGTACAAAAACTGCTCTAGATGAGCGTTCTTTTCTGCCAAGGGAACTGGCATTTTTTAAAGCCCAGTGTGCATGGAGCCTTAAACAGATTTCCCATTGTTAGATGTATTTTATTGCACCTTTCTTAATCATCAATGTGTTTTGTCCTGCGTCACTGAACATGCTAATGAATTAATAAAATAAATCTGAGATTTTTCCATGTGACACTGAACATCTAACATGAGTTAAACAGTGCAACAAATTTAAATCTAGAAGTGACTTTTGCAATGCAACGTATAACATTTTATGTGTGTTAGTAAAACTCAGGAAGGCTTTAGTACAGAAGAAATTTGTCCGGTGTATTTATTGTACAATTTGCTATGTTAAGTCACTTGTCTCTCTGATTACTGGAAAAGGAAAGTGACTGGAAAATTCTGCAGTACAGTTTAGAAAAGTTGCCCATGTAAGCAGCATCGAGATGAGAAATAAAGTAGCCAGTAAATGCCTATGGACACATTACTTTGGCACACTCCCTACATATTTTATGCCCAGGCACTCCTCGGGCACTGCTTCATGCTGCATATTTATGGAAACACAGCACAAAATCCCATGCAGAGAACTGACAAGGAAATAGCTCAATAAATTGTATGTGGCCTACAAAACCAACAGGCAAAGGAAGGATATGTATTTTTAAAGTGAAGCTTACTTGGGATTTGGGATTGTCATGCCAGCAAATGAAAACATTTCTGCCACATATTTACAGCTTACAAATTCACTACTTATGATGGATTCAATAAAACATTGATAAATATGAACGTAGTTTTAAAGAGAATTTGTGAAATTTAGAAAAAAAAAAAAAAAAGCTCCTGGACATTTAGTAGTTCATCAATTAGATAGGACGCATATTTAAACCAGAACTTCCATATCTAAATGTATGCTAAAAATAATTACTAAATTTAGTAGTGGACTATTTTATAGGTATATCTTTAACATTCAGAGCTCCTATTTCGTGATAAGAAACTTAACTTATCATATTCAGTTTGCTTTGTTGGCTACATTTCAGGTCATATAATTCACTAGAGATCACTGGCATGATGCAAACTGGTTAAGGGGTCCTTCACAACCCCCGACAGTGCCCACTTCTATATCCCACCCTCTGACCTGGAAAGCAGAGGCTTGTGGGAGGAGTACCCTTTCAACTGATTCATGCATTGTAGGCATATATACATTTTTGGTATGTTATTCTTTTGTCTGGAAGTTTTGACAGTAAAATGTCTGCCTTGAATTTTAGAACTCAAATCCAAAGGCATGCCTGCAAAGAAAAGGGGTAATACTTACCTCTCCCATGCCACCGAACAATTCTGTCCAGAGTTACACTTAATGAAAAACTGGTCCCCCTCTGCATTTTGTGTTTCATTCTTCTGGCCTTTATGTCACTACAGATATAGTATTCACATAGGGGCCTGGAGGAAAGAACCACAGAGCAGTGGGGGACCAGGCATTTGACTTTCCTGGTGGAGATCCAAATGCTGAAGATGTTTCACCTAATGCTGCGTACAGACGATCGAAAATTCCGACAACAAAACCGTGGAATTTTTTCTGACGGATGTTGGCTCAAACTTGTCTTGCATACACACGGTCACACAAATGTTGTCGGAAATTCCGAACGCCAAGAACGCGGCGACGTACAAGACGTACAACGACACTATTCAAGGGAAGTTCAATACCAGTCATGTTAGTAGAAGTTTGGTGAGAAACGATTCTCGCTTTTCAGCCTTGTGCTTTTCAGTCCGTTACAGCGTGACAAATGTGCTATCTCCATTACGAATGCTAGTTTTACCAGACCGAGCGCTTCCGCGTCGTACTTGATTCAGAGCATGCATGGAATTTTGTGCGTTGGAATTGTCCACACAAGATCTGAATTTACGAGAACGGATTTTGTTGTCGGAAAATTTAAGAAAACCAGCTCTCAAATTTTTGTTGTCGGAAATTCCGACAGCAAATGTCAGATGGAGCCTACACACGGAGTCGGAATTTCCGACAAAAAGCTCCCATCAAACATTTGTTGTCGGAAATTCCGACTGTGTGTACGCAGCATAAGAGTAATCTAAAGTACTGTTGTGCATGGAGTACATTTTCGTTTTAAGTGTACATTTGGCACTGATGTTTGCATCACATAAAATGGCAATTATCACACCCTAAACCCTAAGCACATTGACTGAGGATAACCTCTTGTGCTTATCCTTAACAATAAGCCTTATACCTAATCATAAAGCCCATGAATGTTGATCTGTGAAAACACAGTGTAGCGCAGAGAACCATCAAAGAAACAACATAATATACAGTGCATTAAAGATGTGTAAACATATAATAATAATGTATACAGAAAAAATAGTAATGTATACAATTTTTTTTATAATAATAAAGTCCAGTGACTGAAACCAGTGAAAACGTAAAATAACCACTATAGTGAGCTCATTAAAGCAAATGTCCACAAAAACATGACTGTTGATCTAACTATTACTTTGACTTTGAAAACATTATGATGAACATTTCTTGCACCGGTCTTCAACTGCAAGTTGAAGCCCTCACTCAAAAAACCTATGCGGACAATTCAATTACTTTATAATTTATTGCTGATTAAACATACCTTATGTTAATATAGGAACATAACTAGAAATTACAAGGCCCCATCTTTGAGGCCCCTATAAGTGGCAGGTGGCAAACAATGCAACCCTATGTACACTATACGTCCTTAACATTGGTGGCCAAAGTTGATGGATATGATTAATACTTTTTACACCAACCTCTACATTGGTAGTCAGGTTTCAGTGACTTCCAATGCACCCCTATATGGCACCATTTAACACTCATGGCCACTGTGGGTGAATAAATACAATTTGTAACTAGGCCTTCTAAAATGCTTACCGTAAAGTCCTCAGGTACAGGCAGGGCTACCAAGGGATTATGGTTACTAATGAGTTGCTACTAAGCTATGTACTGTAAAAAAGCAAATTAATCAGAATTAAGCTGGCTGCATCCGATGGTCGAATGTAATCGGAGTATCTTTAATCCGAATCAGAAATCAAAGTGATCTTCCACTGTGAGAGTAAAAAATGTTACATATTATAAGTGAGATTTAAATTAATTTCCATAAATTTATGTCCACAGATTCTAGAAGCTATTCATTCATTCAAAAGTCTACTATGTTTGACCAGCTTTTGGCCTGTCCTAATGCAGATTCAACAAGAACCATTGAGGCATATGAAACAAGCTTCTGTTTGTCCACATTAAACAATGGTTTGCAATAATAATATTAATAAAAATAATAATATAGAAATGTTGAAATAAAATGTTATGGGCTCATTCACACCAGAAACTGTGTGTTTTTGCATGTACATTGTCACGCATTAATGCGTGTTTTTACGCACATTTACATGCATTTGCAATGCCTTTTTTGTCTAAGCATTTATCGTTTGAGGCCACTTCCTTCTTCTTTTCTTCTTTGTTTTTTTATGTGCACTGTAATGTGCCGTGGTGCTTTTGCAGGCATTTACATGTGTTTGTGCACATATTTGGGTGTTTGCACTGCAGAAAAATGCAGCTTGCTGTACTTTTTTCACTGCACTGCACTGTAATGGTGTGAACTATGCCCATAGAATAACCTGTTTTTTGGACTGTCTATGCAGTGGCAATACAGTCAAAAATGCACTTGACTACATCTGGTGTGAATGGGCCCTAAATTATTATTATTATACAGGATTTATATAGTGCCAACGGTTTATGCAGCTCTTTACAATATAAATATGTTAATTCATGTATTGAATGATGTAAAGGAAAAGCATGTCTGTCTATCTATCTATCTATCTATCTATCTATCTATCTATCTATCTATCTATCTATTTATATACCACATGTTATATACCACATGTTAATAAGAAAATTCAGGGGAAAATGGCCACATGTGTTTAACTGATAGGAAGTCCACAACTGTGATATACAGTGGGGGAGCTTTACTAAAATTGGAGAATGCAAAATGTGGTGCAGTTCTGCAAAGAAACCAATCAGCTTCCAGGTTTAATTGTCAAAGCTTAATTGAATAAACTAAAGTTAGAAACTGATTGGTTTCTATGCACAGCTGCACCAGATATTGCACACTCCAGCTTTAGTAAATCAACCCTACTGTGAATCCATGAAACCATCTTATCTGTTACCATTGCAGGCTGATGGTATAAAGGTGTGTAGCGGGGTGTTCAATTTAAGGGAAGTGTCTGAGTGGTAACCAGGCTCAGACACATTCAATTGATAGGATTCATGGACCATTTTTGTTCTCAGGGGTTAATGCTGGTGATGTGTTCCCTGTGGCCGGTGGGTGGCGCTGCCATTCTGGGCCAGGGTTGAACCGCGAGCGCAGTGCTGTGCCTTTTGTGTCCCCTCTTGGCAGCCGTACAGTGGGGTGGGAAACCTGCTGTGCATGCTGGGAGAGGGTATACAAGGGGCAGACATCTTCTGAGAAGGGTTCGTCCACACCCAGGCACCTTCGGCCTGGGTGTGTGTGTGTGGTTCCATCTCCGGGTGCCCTAGGCCCGGAGGCCTTGTTCCGGTTCCACCTCAGGCACCTTTAGCCTGGGGTGAGGTACTACCTCACCGTTCCTGTCCGCCTGGGCACGGAGGCCCAGGAGTTGCAGTAACGGCCCGGAGCCCAGCAGCCTTCGGCTGGGGTCCACAAGGGATCGAGGAGTCCAGGGTGCCGCCTTGCGAGGGAACCCACACCCTAAGAGAAGGGAGGATCTGTTCCGAAGGACCGATGCTGTGTACGCGGTGAAGGAAGGGGTCTGTTGACTCTCTGCGGGGACGTTTCCTCCCTGAAATGGGCTATGTCCTAGGAAGGAACCAAGGTTCATCAGGTCAGTGGCAGTGACCTTGTTTGCCAGGTCAGTGGCAGTGACCTTATTCACAAGGTCCGTGGCAGAGACCAACCTCATGGTCTGTGGCATAGACCATGCGCCAAAACTGTTTGAGAAACCTGAACAGTCAGAAGAGTTTGAGCTACGTTTGTGCCTGGACCTCCTCCACACCTTAAAGCTGTCCTGCGTCTTTGCTCCAACCTTTCTTCTATCCAAGAGACTATGTGTTGTGCAAGTGAAAAATAAATATTGAGTTGGACTTTCAGCTGGTGTGGACAATTACGTTCCTGGGGAAGTCAAGAACTTGCATCTACACACTGTAGAGGTGAGAATCATACTCAGGAGGACTTTATACTCTGGCTGCAAACAAGGCCCAAAATCAACACCTCTTAACACAGGAGGGTACGGGCTTGTGGTGCAGTGTGCCCCTTTTTCCTGAGAGGAGCTGAAGCAGACAGGTAAAAGGGGGTCTGTGCGCTACACGTGGGGGCTCGAGTCCGGGATTTGTCTGCAGGTTGTAGACCCCCCCAGAGTTTGAACTTTATTCCCCAGTGAAGTTCCGTGGAGGTTGGCCATAGTGAGAACTGTGCCACGAGGAGAACCCTGACTGCGTAGTTCATGGGCGTGCCTATTGAGAAAGCCCACGAACAGTGCAGAAGATGGGAGGAGTCTGGCCATGTGAAGAGTTGCACGTGGGGACTTTGGCGCCAAAAGGACAGTGCGCAATGGAACAGCAAGCGAGCAACATGGCGTCCCATGCCTCATGGATTCCGGCCACAACCACCATGAATATGACCTCATTTGCTGCTTCCGTGATGAATACAGGGATTCGGCTGAAGCCCCGGGATGTTTTGCCCTCTACGTTTGCAGAGATGTGCAGGCCCTCGGAGTGGTTTGTCTCAGCTGCTCGGGACTGGTGGTGCATCTCAAGCCCTTCGGCAGATGCGAGCAATGTAGGGAGTTCTTGAGGTGGAGCAACCTACAGAGAAGCCTCAGGCTTTCCGCCTCAACTGCCTTACAGGCGCCACTACTTCGGAGGAAGGAGCCAGAGCTTTTGCAGCCACCCCTATGCGCACTGTTGAGACTTCGGAGGAAGTCGCGAGCAGAGATGTTCCGGAGATTGAGGAACCGGAATCGGAGAGACCGGAGGATGTTGCCTCGGTCACCACAGAGTCCTTACTCCCACCGCCCAAGAGGAAGATTGGTTTTGTGAAGACTTCCTGCGGCCATGGTGGAGTTACACCCCAGCGCTTACTCGGAATGGATGCATCCGAAGGGAAAAGTTCCGAACGTCCTGGCTCAGCTACAAGCCGAGGTAAGCCGGGGAAAAAGACTCTGTCAGAAGTCCGAAGTGTCGGGGATGCTTGGGTCAGGGATCCCAGGGCCCTTAAACTGGTTAGAGGCAGTGACTCGTCTTCTACCCGGAGCTACTTGCCTGCAGAGGAATGTGACACCTCTGACCTGGAGTCGGTCTCTGATCCGGGAGATGACGCCGCCATTGACGAGGTGTTTGAGCGAAAGGGTTGGGATAAGATGCCCCTGTCCTTGTCCCGTAGAAATAGGGACCCACCAATGTCTACTGGGGAGATCACATCCCGGGTGGAGGCCCCGGAGCCTGAGGAGGGATCTGTCCCCTTGTCTGCCCTTCCACCGCTGGAGATACCTGGATCCGTTGCTGGGATGGAGCGGGTGTAATTGCGGGCCCCTGTGTCTGGTCCTGAGGTAGTGAAAGTACCTCGGCACCCAGATGCCATAGTCATGACTGGTATGGGAGATCGTCTGACCATGCCACCTTTGTCCCGCTTGCAGAAGTTATTTAACCACTAGGTTGCTAGTGAATACGGGTGGGAGTACCCGTACCTGCCAAAGGAACTTTTGTTCGAGGTAGAGGCCTATAGACACCGGTGGTACGCGGACTTTGTATGGACACATATCAAAGTACCCCAGCCCCGCAGGTTCTTTTCATGTTCTCCTACAGCTACCAAGCGGCACAAGGACTGTAGGAATGCCTGGATGCTCGGTCCGCACATACATGCGGACAAGGTGGTTATTTGCCGAAAGGACAAAGATAATGTTGAGTACCATATTGACACCTTTGATAAGCATTGGAAGCCGTTGGTGTTGCCGCATCCACAGTATTATCTGTGAAGAGACTAGACTCTTGCTGTTTGCCTTTTATTTCCGGAGTGCACTCTCTGGAGCCCAGAACTGTTTGCCCACACAGAAGGGGTATTCTACTTATGGAAGAATGGGAACAGTTGTTGTTTTTTCCCCTCTCTCCACACTGCAAAGACACAAAGGCTTTGGGGTAGAATAGTTCAGAGCAGGGCCAAAGAAGAAGAAGAGGAAGTTTTACCCAAAAAGTAAAGTTTTCTTTCAAGACGAGTGTTCTGACGGTGGCACTCCCACTAGGTGGCGGTGTTGCATTGTCTAAAAGAAAAAAGGAAAAGACTCTGGTTTTAAGTAGAGAAAAGAAACGGTGTTTTACTTTTAGAAGGGAAGGATTGTTCCTCCGGGGAGAATCTTTTCATTTCTACTGTGAACGTGTTGAATATGATGTGTTTTCTCCCTCTGCAGGTGGATACCAATCAAGATGCTGAGAATGGGGTGGGGTTGACTAGTGCAGACGGGAAGGGAGTGTAATGATAAAAAAAAATGTTTATGTGACATTTGAGACTGTGATGTGCACATTATGTTTTACTGATCTTCTTTCATTCCTGCTTTTAATTCCATTTTCCCCATGTTAGGTTCCGGCGCAAACAAGCAGTTTTAAATTTGTTTTTGTTTTTTTTGTCTCTGGACCAGGCCTATGCTAACCTGGGTTCAGGAGACATGGGTTTGCTCCAGACACTGGGGACCAGTATCCATTAGTGGGGGGAATGTGTAGCGGGGTGTTCAATTTAAGGGAAGTGTCTGAGTGGTAACCAGGCTCAGACACATTAAATTGATAGGATTCATGGACCATTTTTGTTCTCAGGGGTTAATGCTGGTGATGTGTTTCCTGTGGCCGGTGAGTGGCACTGCCATTCTGGGCCAGGCTTGAACCGCGAGCGCAGTGCTGTGCCTTTTGTGTCCCCTCTTGGCAGCCGTACAGTGGGGCAGGGAACCTGCTGTGCATGCCGGGAGAGGGTATAAAAGGGGCAGACATCTTCTGAGAAGGGTTCGTCCACGCCCAGGCACCTTCAGCCTGGGTGTGTGTGGGTCGTCCACGCCCAGGCACCTTCAGCCTAGGTGTGTGTGTGTGGTTCCATCTCCAGGTGCCCTAGGCCCGGAGGCCTTGTTCCGGTTCCACCTCAGGCACCTTTAGCCTGGGGTGAGGTACTACCTCACCGTTCCTGTCCGTCTGGGCACGGAGGCCCAGGAGATGCAGTAATGGCCCAGAGCCCAGCAGCCTTCGGCTGGGGTCCACAAGCGATCGAGGAGTCCAGGGTGCCGCCTTGCGAGGGAACCCGCACCCTAAGAGAAGGGAGGATCTGTTCCGAAGGACCGATGCTGTGGACGCGGTGAAGGAAGGGGTTTGTTGACTCTCTGGGGGGATGTTTCCTCCATGAAAGGGGATATGTCCGAGGAAGGAACCAAGGTTCATCAGGTCAGTGGCAGTGACCTTGTTCGCCAGGTCAGTGGCAGTGACCTTGTTCGCCAGGTCAGTGGCAGTGACCTTATTCACAAGGTCTGTGGCAGAGACCAACCTCATGGTCTGTGGCAGAGACCATGCGCCAAAACTGTTTGAGAAACCTGAACAGTCAGAAGAGTTTGAGCTACGTTTGTGCCTGGACCTCCTCCCCACCTTAAAGCTATCCTGTGTCTTTGCTCCAACCTTTCTTCTATCCAAGAGACTATGTGTTGTGCAAGTGAAAAATAAATATTGAGTTGGACTTTCAGCTGGTGTGGACATTTACGTTTCTTGGGGAAGTCAAGGACTTGCATCTACACAATGTAGAGGTGAGAATCATACTCAGGAGGACTTTATACTCTGGCTGCAGACAAGGCCCAAAATCAACACCGCCTAACCTCTTAACACAGGAGGGTACGGGCTTGTGGTGCGGTGTGCCCCTTTTTCCTGAGAGGAGCCGAAGCAGACAGGTAAAAGGGGGTCTGTGCGCTACAGGTGTAAATAATGTTTTAATGGCACACATTAGATGCCAATGTGTACTAGTGCATTGTTGCTGATCTAGTACATTAATTTGTGAATTCTAGACAGATGTACCTACTAAAGTGACCAGTGTGTGTTTGTTCATGTGCATAAGTGTGCTAAAATATTTGAAGATCACATTGCTATCATTCTTATAACTAGCTAACTTGTACACCTCAACAAAGATTTTGTTATAATGAAGCCATTGTTATATGTATGTTCTATTAACACAATTTCTGTATTTGTTTTTATAAATCCAATTTTGAATTAGGCATGTCTCCATAAATGAGTAACAACAGCTCTTTATATTTACTGTACCATGTTTTTTTTGTTATACAGTAAGTTCATCTAAATAGAAATGTAGGGCAAGCTTCTATCTATCCAAAGAATGGGAAAAGTCTCAGCACCTACTGGTTAAGCATGTTAAAATTATTTAAGAAGTTCATACAGGTCATGCATTTCAATTATTTGTTCAAAGCAGCCTGCAATTAAGGCTTGCAAACAAGGCTTTTGAATGCAAAGTCAGACAATTAAAATGTTTCATGAGTGCATTAAAGAAAGAAGTTCTGAATTAGTACTTTGAATACACAAGATCTCTCCTCTCTCTAATCTCTGTTCCCTTTCACTCTTTGAAAGAGAGAGTACAGAGATATTTTTTTCCTGACTGATCTTGAGTAGATTGAATCAACCTAATCTTCTACTTGTACATCTGAATGTCTTTTTGCTCCATGAAGGATCATCTCAGTTGCTTTCTAATAGCCCAGGTGCAAAAAAAACTTTGTTCAAGTCTGGCTTCTTCTCATAGGGGGGTCATAAATCACTTTAAACATCTCTCCCCTTTCATGCTATTGCCTGACTCTTCTTTCCTCCTCCTTTGAAGAAGCATGGCTGTTTGAGCTTGTGATTTGTGTGACACTGGCTGCTGCTTCTGTATTTGGCTAACAAGATAAAATGTGGGAGGACCAGTCATAGAAATGTAAAGTTTATGTGACAAAGAAAACAGACTGTTACCAATGGCTGCTTAATGTATGGTCTGCCCGCTTACTGCAAAGTTAGGATTGTAAAAAGCTATATGGCTATATATTAAACTTTAGTCGTTAACATGATTTGTTTTTATAATTTAAAGACCCCTTTTATTAAAGAAATTTGGTATTTTGAATTGATGAAACTGCCTTTGGTAAACCAGTTTATGAATATTTAAAGTGAATGTTTTTATTAAGCAAAACACTTGTTTGAGAAGGATCTGATACAGGCAGCCATTCCAAAGTCATGACTACCACAAGAATGTCTGTTGGATTTCCCACTATGAGCCTTAAAGTGACTCTGTAACAAGAACAAAAAAAGACAAAATAAAATAATACACCTTGAAAAGAAAGGGAATAAAGCCTAGTACACACAATGAGATTATCGAACGAATGATCATATATTTTTTTCATTTTTTTGCATGCTAGGCTCATATCAAAAACAAAGAGGTTACTAAAGTATTAAAATTCTCGTATGACAGAATAAAAATTTGAAAGATGTACAGGCATACCCCGCTTTAAGTACACTCACTTTACATACACTCGCGAGTAAGGACATACCGGCGAGTGTATGTAAAGTGCCTCAATACTACTGTACAGACATTTTTCAGCCGCAATAGAAAGAGCTGAAGCTCCGAGAGCATAGCCTGCCCTGTTCCAGTGTGCCCCTGACACCCCCACTACAGCCCCGAGACCTCAACTACAGCTCTTGACACCCCCACTACAGTCCTGACCCCCTACTACACCCTAGAAGTGAAAAAAGGTATTGTTTCACTTTAAGTACATTTTCGTTTTACATACATGCTCTGGTCCCATTGTGTACTTAAAAGTGGGGTATGCCTGTAATGTATTGTATTTGTATTGTATTTTCAGACAAAAACTGTACTGATTAAACAAAATTTGTACGATCTGGTATTTTTCGTGTTTGTCCCTTTGGATAATTTCAGACAAAAACTGTGTACTAACGATCAGATTATCGTATGAATGATTTCAAAGCAGTATTTTTTGTATGCTTTTCTGAGCGTGTGTACGGGGCTTAAAGTTTACCTGCCCTGCTGCCCACGCCTCCTATCTTTCTACACCTACCAACTATTCTTTAGCATCTGGCCCTTCTGGATATGTTTAGTGCCTGCATCACCCACTGCGCACCATGGTTCACCCTGTGGGCTGCTATATCACTAATATATCTAAGGACACATTAGTGATTTATCATTGGGAGGCATGGCATGCAGGTACCTGACACACATAGGGGGATATTTACTAAAGCTGGAGAGTGCAAAATCTGATGCAACTCTGCTTAGAAACCAATCAGCTTCCAGGTAATATTGCCAAGGCTTAATTAAACAAGGTGAAGTTAGAAGCTGATTGGCTACCATGCACATCTGCACCAGATTCTAAATGCACCAGTTTTAGTGAATCTCCCCCATAGTGTTTGACACTGAAGATTCCATGCAGTGAGGGATTCAAGCACACAACACACTCTGAAGTGTCTGATGCTAAAGATTGTCCAGCCGATTGCAAGGGTTTTCTGGGCCAAATTTTTTTCTTCAGTGTTGATGCTTTGCAAAAAAAATAAAAAAAATTTGCAGTTAGATCTAAGGTCATCTTTGCCTAAAGCTAGTGAAAGAGGAGCTACAGTCGTTTCTAAAAAAAAAAAAAATTAAAAGTCAGCAGTACCAAATATTGTATATGCTGACTCTTGGGAAACACACACCCACAAAGTCCAGGGATATTCACCTGGTCCTGTTCTTCGTTGGTCTTTGGGTCCCTGGCACCACCATTTTGCTTGTGGGAAGCTGGCTGTGACTTCCTGCGCAAGTTGCACTGCGCTTTGTGAAAGGACCCGCAGCCTCCTGGGACCTATGACATATCCCAGAAGTTTGTGGGCAGGGAGAGATGGGGGACAAACTTTTGCTCCAATTACCTAGACAATACAAATGGGAGAGGGTGTGAGTACCTGTGAAAACTAAATACCTGCTCCCAGAAAGAAAAAACGTTTCCAGAAAAGTTGTGGCGAAGGAAGAGGAAAAGCGAAACTTTCCTTTTTAGGTGAAGTTACACTTTAAGGGCACAGAAAATACTCCATAAAAAAAGATAAAAACAATATGAATATGAAAATACATGCAACATATGTATACTAATTTACCAAAGGAGCTGAACATCTTCACCTAATCAACTGTATTATATCACTTCAATCATACTAAATGCACATTTGTGTTTACTTACTCTGCACATGTTTTAATAACTGAAGTTGCATGATTTAGTGGAGTTGATTTCCTGAAGGAAAATGTTTTACTTTGCAAGGGAATTTTCCCTTAGCTTAGTGAATATAGTCAAAATTCACTTATACAAAGAATACTCAATCATGTGCAAGCGAAAAAAAAAGTGCAAATTCCCTTGCAAAGTGAACAGCCTATTTGCCTTAAGTAAATTGTGTGAAGATTCTCAACTTCTTTACAAAATCATCCCAAAAGTTTTATGAGAAATAAAAAGACCTACCTTTGTCTTCTATGATCCACTCTTTCCACAAGTAGGACAACTAAATTTCTAATACAAGTCATTATATCTGATATTTTTTATCACATTCTTGCCACATCTTTTAATACTTACCTTCGGGTCTGTAACTTTGCTTACCCAGCTTTGCCCTCAGCAATGCTTCTTTTTTCTGTGACTCCATCCAATGGCTGTTAAATACACAAATATAGGACAGAATTCAAAGTTTAGCCCCCTAGATACAATTCTTCCACAATGTATAGGCATTCATAATGATAAAGAGTGGAATAAATCTTCAAGGAACCGCTTTGTGCCTTCTATGGGCCACATCTATTAGCACTTTTGTGACTGACATCATAGTAATATTTGCAAACTTACACATTTTTATCCCACAGAGAGGGGTCATAATACATTTTCTAGAGGGCTCATGCACACCAGCAACATCCTCACATTTCACAGAGCGGCCCTGAACCTTCTCTTGTGGGGTCCCCCGCTAGCACTCTTGGCTCCTCCTATTTGTGCCCCTAGCCCCTTGCTATAGGGGAAGACAAGCAGCTTGCTTACTGCATCCAGAAACAAACACAGTGAGGCAAGTTCCTCGCCCCCCCACTCCCTCCTCACAGGAATTGGTTGACGCCAGCAGGAGCCAATGGCTCCTGCTGCAGCCTCTGTGTCCTGTGAGCAAAGGAACACAGACCAGCCTCGCTGCAGACAAGGCACAGCGCTGGATCAAGATAGGACTTAGATAAGTATATACAGAGGTGTGGGTATTGGGGGGGGGGGAGGCGATACAACTACTGGGACATGCTGGGAACACATTAAAGTAAAACTTTAGAACTACTTTAAATATAGTCCATTCACTGTATACATATAATGCTTGTACTAACATTTATATGCACACAGCATCCAGCCCAAATTTGGATGCTGTTGGGTTGCTAGGATGCAGCAACTTTTGCTCACTAGCGTCCTTGGTTACTAGGATGCAGGTGGCGGCTCCCGAAGCCTAGCATCCTAGGTTACTTGAACGCAGGTGGCTTCTGCTGTCTAGTATCTTAGATTGATAGGATACAGGCATCTTCTGGCATCTAGGATGGTAGGTGCAAATGGCTAGACACAAGATCTGCCTTCATTCTAAATCCCCCTACACAAGAGCCTAATGGTGGGAGACAACGGTTGATTTTAAAGAATGGTTTAAAGAAATAAAAATGCCCGACATTTGGCCCATGTGTGTGTCTGTCTGTCCGATAGAAGCTGGCCATTTGGCCAGCTTCTGTCGTACATGCATGCTGGAAAACCAGCAGCCGACCGACTCCGATCAGCGCTGTTTTGGTGGGGGGCCCGTTCCCCTGTCAGAACACAACAGTTCAGCAGGGGAGATCTCTGTACTAACCTTGCATGATTAGTACAGCAGCTCAGACCGGAGCTGTCAGATTTTTTACGTGCAACTCGCTGGGTAGTGTGTACCTGGCTAGTTTCTAGGATTTAGGCAGCTTCCATTGTCTAGCCTTCCCTGTTGCCATGACACTGACTGCTCCTGCCAATTTGTGTCCTAGAATTGCTAGGACACAGGTGGCTCCTGACACCTAGCATTCTTGGTATTCACGGAACACTGTATACATGTAAATATTAGCATAAACATTTACATGCGTACATCGTTATACTGTGTATGGTTTATATGCAGGACCATGGACACAGACTTTTTTATTGCAGCTAAATGCAGCTCCTGGGTTACAGAACTTTGTCCAACTGTGTGCATGGGCCGAAGCATAACATACAGCTGCAATTCGATCCTTAAAGCGGTGTTCCGGCACAAAAAAAATAATTAAAAGCCAGCAGCTAAACATACTGCAGCTGCTGGCTTTTAATAAATGCACACTTACCTGTCCTGGAGTCCCTCGATGTCGGCACCGCATCTGATGTTTCCATCAGCTGTCGGGTGCTGCCGCCGCCATTGCGGGTAAGGGAACCTGGCAGTGTAGCCTTTCGGCTTCACGGCAGGAACCCTACTGCGCATGCGCGAGGCCCCGCTCCTCTTTCCTATTGGCCCGGCGGCCGGGGGAGGAGGAGGAAGCCCCGTGGTGACATCACAGGCCGCGGCTCGGACTTCCGGAAGTGGGAAAGGATACCTGTCAAAGACAGGTATCCTGTCCCCCCTCCCCCCCCCCTGAAAGGTGCCAATTGTGGCACTGGAGGGGGGAAGGAATCAGATGAGCGGAATTTCCACTTTAGGGTGGAACTCCACTTTAAAAATTGCATTATGGATCTGAACGCAGCATATTTTGCACCTGTATGCATGAGCACTAGATGTGTATTTCCACTTTTGCAGACAAATATGAGAAACTCTAACTCTATATTTGTTCTCCGTGTCCGTTCACACAGTATACCTAAAATAATATTTACAAATACTTCTTACCTTTCTAGTTGTTTCTTTGTTGCAGGTTTATTTATTGGACTCCATAGGCAGCTTGTATTGTTACATATTACAAGCTATAGGACTGGAGTTGAGAAACACTGAGCTATAGTTTAGCTTGCAATAAGTGATAGGACAAATTTTCAGAACAAATTTTGTTTAAACGTATATTAGCATACTATGCAGCACCAAGCTTTGAGATCTTTGAGATCATTTTAACTGACAATTGTGCGGTCGTGCGATGCTGTACCCAAAAAAAATTGACGTCCCTTTTTTCCCACAAATAGAACTTTCTTTTTGTGGTTGGTGGTTGTTTTGGAAGGGCAACCAAACTGATAAGAGGCATAGAGGAGCTCAGCTATGAGGAAAGATTAGAGGAACTGAATTTATTAACTCTTGAGAAGAGGAGATTAAGGGGGGAAATGATCAACATGTACAAATATGTAAGGGGTCCATTTAGTGAACTTGGTGTTGAGTTATTCACTTTACGGTCAACACAAAAGACAAGGGGGCACTCTTTACGTCTAGAGGAAAAGAGATTTTACCTCCAAATACGGAAAGGTTTCTTCACAGTAAGAGCTGTGAAAATGTGGAATAGACTCAATGCAGAGGTGGTTCTGGCCAACTCAGTAGATTGCTTTAAGAAAGGCCTGGATTCTTTCCAAAATGTACATAATATAACTGGGTACTAACATTTATGGGTAAAGTTGATCCGTGGAATATCCGATTGCCTCTCAGGGGATCAGGAAGGAATTTTTTCCCTGCTGTAGCAAATTGGAGCATGCTCTGCTGGGGTTTTTCGCCTTCCTCTGGATCAACTGTGGGTATAGAATTAGGTATATGGGATTGTATGATATTATTTTATTTTTTTATGGTTGAACTGGATGGACTTGTGTCTTTTTTCAACCTGACTAACTATGTACTATCTTTGCGTTTTTTATTTTTTGCGCTATAAACAAAAAAAAGAGTGACAATCTTGAAAAAAAATAAATATTTTGTACTTTTTGCTATAATAAATATCCCAATTTAAAAAAAAACAACATTTTTTTTTCTCAGTTTAGGCCGATTTGTATTCTTCTACATATTTTTGGTAAGAAAAATCGTAATAAGCGTATATTGATTGGTTTGCGCAAAAGTTATAGCGTCTACAAAATAGGGGATAGATTTATGGCATTTTAATTATTATAATGTTTTTACTAGTAATGGCGGCAATCTGCAATTTGTATCAGGACTGTGACATTATGGCGGACACATGGGACACTTTTGACACATTTTTGGGACCATTGCAGTTATACAGCGATCAGTGCTATTAAAATGCACTGATTACTGTAAAAATGTCACTGGCAGGGAGGGGTTAACAGTAGGGGGCGATCAAGGGGTTAACTGTGTTCCCTAGTGTGTTCTAACTGTGGGGGGATGGGACTCACTATTAGACATGTGCACATTGAAATATTTTGTTTCGGAATTTCGTTTTCGTCCGAAAAATAAATGTATTTAGTTACTCCCGAAATTCTTTTTTATTTATTTCGTTTTTCGTTAGAGATTGCATTCGTCCGAAAATCTGAATTAATTAAGGTCGAATCTGTCATTGAAGGCTTATGGTGTCTGTCGAATGTTCAAAGAAGATTCGACGGAGCAGTGAAACTGTACGACGCTGCAATCATACATTTCCGGTCGAATGTTCCGCCCACAAGCTATAGAAGAATTCTAATGTTGTATGACTAGTAATAATTATATTTATTCATTACTATTACTAGTCAACCAACATTAGAATTCTTCTATAGCCTATGGGCGGATGCATTTGACCGGAAATGTACGATTGCAGCATCGTACAGTTTTGCTGCACCGTCGAATCTTCTAACTTTCGATGCTTTGTCGAATCTTCGTCATTCTAGCTATTTTACTGCTCCTCCTCTTTGGTTACAATCAGCCAATAACATTCATCATCAACTTTATTTTTATTTTACTTCCCCCACCCAATTCCAGCAGTGATCTTTTCTCTCTATGTCGAATCTTTTCTCTCTATAATAACAAATCTTTTCTCTCCTATGTCGAATCTTTTCTCTCCTATGTCGAATCTTTTCTCTCCTATGTCGAATCTTTTCTCTCCTATGTCGAATCTTTCTCTCCTATGTCGAATCTTTTCTCTCTATAATGTCGAATCTTTTCTCTCCTATGTAGAATAATCTTGGACTAATAGAGTTAAGGTTAGGCACATTCGACCACAGGTTCGATAGATACAGATTGTTATTGTCAGCGTCACGTCGAATCTCCTATCTATATCGAACTGTTGTAGCAACGAAAACGAAAATAAAGCATTTGTTTATGTCGGATCTTTTGGTTTTCGGATTCTGTGCTTTCGTTTTCGTTTGTTAAAACGATAACGAAAATAGCTGAAATTCGGACGAAAATGCATTCGGACGAAAACTAATGCACATGTCTACTCACTATAGGAGATGACAGATCGTTGTTCAAAGCTATTAGGAACTCACAATCTGCCTCTCCTCACCTCACAGAACAGGGATGTGTGTGTTTACACACACACGTTCCTGTTCTTCCTCTCGTGCCCGCGATTGTGTGTGGCTGGCAGTGATCACGACCGCCGGTCACGAGCATCGGTACCCTCGTAGTACAGTGGACGCACGTGCACACCTGCTATCCCGCTTTAAAGGAGCCGAAGTGCAGCTAAGATGGCTCGCGGGATCGTACCGACCTGCTGCCGTTTAATGACGGTGGCAGGTCGGCAAGTGGTTAAAGACTCAATCATATCTCTCAAATTCTTTGCATTAGCAGTTACATGCAGTGCAGTGCCATTTTCAATAGCATCTCATTGCACTAACTGAACGTACTTAGAATGCACACGACATGCAGTGCACCACTAAGCACAGTTATACACTATCGTTACTGTGCATTGTGAAGTTAGAAACATTCATGCAGCCCAGAAAACATCAGATTGACCTATCAGATATAGACTTAACAGGGGTTGATTTACTAAAGGAAAATAGGTTGTTAGTGGACATTGCCCCAGAGCTTAGTGAGTGAGGTGATGCTCTACTGACTTCTATCATCCAATCATGTGTAAGAAATGTTTATTTTATTTTATTGAATGCTATTGGGTATTCTTTGCAAAGTGAGTTCACTAAGCTGTGGGAAAAATTCTCTTTCAAAGCGCAACTTTCCTTGCAAAGTGAACAGGTGGTTTTCTTTTATTAAATTAACCCCAATAGCCTCATTAGGTTCTCCTCTGTAGAATGTAGACAGTGAAAAGACACATCATCATTGTTTAAGAACAAGCTCTACAAACCAAGTGGGCATTTCCTTTATAATTCTAACATGGACTCTTCACAGGAACATGGTAAAACATTTTCACTGTCAAACTATCCACTTTATAAATTACCTCCATCATCTTTTCTAGGGGAAACATTTTTGGAAAGTCAAAGCTTGCCACCTTTAAGGAATTTAAGAAGAATATCCATGAAACATTGTGTGATTCGATGAATGAAGTGCAGTGCAAATGGTAAATCCTCAAGCTTGGTCTTGTGAAAGGTTTCCTAAAGCTGGAAGTGTCCGTTACCTAAACAAGCAAATGTACACTTTTGTTTAACTAACATGTACAGTAGTGATACATTGTTGTTCAGTCCTTTACACATTGGCACATTAGTGGTCTGTTTAACTTGGTACTAAGGTGTTAGTTACTTGGATTATTTATGTTAGTAGCAGATTTTTCTACAACACAAGGGCAATTTCCTCCTCAATTGTATGTCAATTAGCCAGGGTGGAAGCAGTAGGGGTACTAGAGCTGAAAGGCAATTGTGATGTATAGAGGTTGTTTGCTGTTCATGGTTTGATGTCAATCTCTTAATTATTCACAGCTGTCTTTACCATCATGGTTCTTTAGGACATTGAAAACCAATATTATGTATGTCAATATTTTGTAGTCAATCAATACAGCTCAATACAAACCAATGAAAACAAAAGGAAAAGAAAAAAAAAAGAAGCATATATGATACACACTCACAGACAATTGCTGATTGGTAGAAAATGTACTGTGTACAGTAAATGACTCAAACAGTATTAGGCACAGTCAAAACCACGTGTGACCCATTGAGAATATATGAAAACAAAAATTACTCTAAGGCTGAATTTACAAATGAAAATATCTCATTTAATATGACCCAATGTGTTCCAAGAATTCGATACACTAAGCAGTTAATGAAACTTTTTGTTGATTCTGGTCTTGTTGGAAAGATCTTTTATCTCCCCAGAGACACAACAGCAAGTTAAAGAAAAACCCTCCACCCTAAGGGCAAAGCCAACTTATGATATTTGATACTGAAGCAGTTTTCGACATTCTAATTCTAATTGCTGACAACTATAACATTTTAGATGACTTTCTATCCCCAGTACAACAGTCACTAGGATGAAATCTTCCACATACCGCAGTCTTGTAAAAAAAAAAATGGTTTGAGTTGAGCTTCACTTACCGTAATGGCTAATAAACTAAACTGACCATATACTTCATATTACAGTAAGAGGGCAAACACTACATGTCTTATAATTACTGTATATACTCGAGTATAAGCCCACCCAAATATAAGCCGAGGCACCTAATTTTACCACAAAAAAACTGGGAAAACGTATTAACTCGAGTATAAGCCTAGGGTAGGAAATGCAGCAGCTACTGTAAGTGGAAAAGAGGGTCAACAATACCCATTTGCAGCTTCACTGTGCCCATCGCAAGCCTCACTGTTCCCATTACAAGCCTCACTGTGCCCATTGCAAGTTTCACTGTGCCCATTTCATGCCTCACTGTGCCCATTGCAAGCCTCACTGTGCCCATTGCAAGCCTCACTGTGCCCATTACAAGCCTCACTGTGCCCATTGCAAGTCTCACTGTGCCCATTGCATGCCTCACTGTGCCCATTGCAAGTCTCACTGTGCCCATTACAAGCCTCACTGTGCCCATTGCATGCCTCACTGTGCCCATTGCAGCCTCACTGTGCTGATATGCATACCTGATCAGCCCGTGTCATGCAGTCAGATGGCGGCCATCCATCCAGTGTACAAAAGCTGCGCCTCCTCCTCGTCCTCATCCCTGATAGGGGAACACTCCATTTCCCAGCAGTGAGTCAGTGTTCAGTGTTCCGTCTATCACGGACATCCTCTCATCCTCGTCACGGACGAGGACGAGGCGCAGGTTATTTACACTGGTCGGCCGCCGTCTGAGCATGACACGGGCTGATCAGCTATGTAGATCGACACAGACTCGAGTATAAGCCAAGGGGGGCATTTTCAGCACAAAAAAATGTGCTGGAAAAACTCAGTTTATACACGAGTATATACGGTAACATTTTGTAATAAACAAGTTTTGGAAAAGTATAGCAAATATTCAGGCAATGAGCCAGGCACCTGTTATATTATTGCTTTTTTCAAAAACAAATTGAAACTTATCTGAGAATTAGTCAGAGAACCTATTTGATGGCACCAATATATGATTAAAATATACTATTTTAACATTTAGATAATTTGTTCAGTCTCCTGTAAGCATTTCTGTTGAAAAAAAAAAAAAAAAAGGTTATGATTACATTTCCTTGCTAAAGAATATATTAACTTTTGTTCATTTCTCTGCAGTGGCATATCATTATTAAAGAATAGATCTACCTTAATCTTCATTTCATCTAATGAATGCATAATTTGGAGGAATTAGTTATCCTTTGCACTCCAAGTTGTACCTTATTAAATTAGACAGAATCAACACCATCTGAATAGCTGTGAATGCATTAAAATAATCCTACTGTAAAATCACCAACCTTTTTCGAGAACAGTTGATAATCTAATACTTGGTGGTTAAGACACATAGAGATCTGTTGACTGAGGGATCATGGCTACAAACTTGGGCACAACCCGTATTATACGTAACACCATATTTAATTTGTCAAAGAAAAGAAGTCTTTGATAGTGTCTTGTTGTATTTTAATTATGGTTAATTTGATTTTTATATTTATATTGTAATAAATCCTACAGTGGATGAAATATTTTAACAGCAAACATATATTAGAACAATGGAATGTTTTTACTATAGACTAATACTGGACAATTAAAATGGCTAAATAGTGACGACAATGCACCCTTAATTCTAACACTATGTTTGTACATCATAATGTTTGTGTGTAAGTCTCAGAACAGGTCACATCATTGTTGCTGCATGTATAAGATATGTTGATTCCTGCGACTATCCAGCCTTGTGTTTCTGGAAGTGTTTGTAGCTCATCCACCATCATTAGTTTGGTTCATAAATACACATTAAGGTATGGTCAAGCAGAAAGTAAATATATTATGTTGGCAAAAAACAAAAACAAAAAAACAGTCACATATATGGTCAAATCTCTAAGACTTGGGTACTTAATGTATATGTATAACCAAATCTTTCTAAAGCTAAAGCTTCTAAAATAAATCGGTGTTGTGTCTAGTCAAACCTTCAGATGTGGTATGAAATTTAAGGGGGAAACCCATGCAGAAAAACAAGAAAAAAAGCATGAGGTCCCCCTCCAAAATCAACACCAGACCCTGATCCAAGCATGCAGCCTGGCTGGCAAGGCATGGTGGAACAATGAGCATATACCTCCCCCTGAACTGTGTTCTGCAAGCCCACTACAAACTAAACCCATGCTGCATGCTTGGATAATGGTTTATTGGGATTCACAATGGATCTACACTGCTGCGTCATGCTTACCCCTAACAGGTGGTTAGACACTATAGCTGGACACTGTGTTCTTCACCTATAGCAGCCCCCTTTCCCATAAGGCAAGCAAGCCTACCAGTACTCAGTTGCCCCAAGGAATTATACACAATGATATAGTGCCTGGCTATCACACCAGGGCAGGGGTGAATTGAGAAAATCAAACAGATACTTGCAGTTGGCAGACAAGCAGAGTGGTTCAATGACAGTCCAGGTAAAAGGCAGGAGGTCATACAAAGGTGGTGGATATCTAGGGCCCCGTTGTGTTAAAGGGGGCGTGTAGATTCCTATAACCTCCCCTCTCCCCCTCTCAGACCCCTACATCCCTGGACCAGGGAGGGGAAGAACAGGCCCTTACCCCCATCAACATGTGGACATGTTGTGGGCATGTGGCTTAGTATAATTTCAGAAGAGGGTTGTTGCTCCTCCTATTCCTGACCAGTCAAGCTGCATGCTTGGATAAGGGTCTGGCATGGCAGGTAGACCCTATGCTTTTTTTTACATTTTTTTCTGCATGGGGTTCTCCCAAAAATCCATACCAGACCCAAATTGAGCATTTGGGGAGGACCCATGCTGTTTTTTTTAATTTCTTTTTTGTGTGTGGTACAACTTAAAATTCACACCAGATCCTTTTCCTGGATAAAGATCTAGTATAGATGTTTAAAGAAATCCCTGGGCCGTTTTTTTTACAAACTGAAAAAAGCCAACCAGAAAATGTCATGTAGTGGCAAAAGTTTTGTTTTCCTAAATGTCACTTTGCTGTAGTACATCCTAGAGGTTTAGCACACCTTGTTCAGGTTTAAGGCACCCCTCAAGCAGGTTTTTTAAAGGAATTGTGAATTTTTAATATGACCTATTAAGTTTTTTTAAAAGAGCTTAGACTCCCAGTGGGGTACCCTCAAACACCACGTGGCTGGCAAAAGTACAGAGATTAACAAAATGGAGGACTTGATTACCACAGAGAGGGGTTCGAGAAGTTTTTGAAAAAAAAATATTTACTAGCATGATTTTGTGTACACTCAGGCTTACTCAGACCTGTTAAACTCGAAACTGACTGACTCAACAGGCTGAAGTAGTCTAGCCGCGGGTGGTGCGGAGGTGCAAAGAGGCGGAAATCTTCCTTCCCTCCCCCCCCCCATTCCTGTCCCCAATATTTCCCCCTCTCTTTTTTTTCTTTCAGTTTCCACCCCTCCATTTTATTTTATTTTTTTATTTTTTCACATATTAAGAAGTGCAGAGGTTACCAGACACCACAGTGTTAGGGGCGTCTGCCTTCCATATAACAGTTCAGTGCATCATTCTGGCTTGCTTCGACTACTGAGCCAGCATTACTGTCTTCGGGCAAACTATATTGTTACTTTTTTCAAGGCCATACTTACACTTATAATGTTGTATATTACCTCTTTTGCCAACATGTAATTAAGTTTCTATGGATTGTGACCTCTGCTTGGAAATATTTTGCGAAATAAAGAATTTAATAAATAAAACCTCAGTGGGGTTCAGGCATTATGTTCAGGGTTCATGGATTTCAGGCTGGGTGCACCAAACATCCAGCAAATCAAACTCAGGCCAGTTTGCTTATCACAAATTTTAACTAGAGGAACAGGGTCACTTTAACCACTTGCCAACCGAGCTATAGCCGAACGAGAGCTACAACACGGCTAGCCAGTTCTGAGAGGGTGTCAATAACGTCCTCCCAACAGTGCCCACCAGTGCTGCCAATGTGTACCCACCAATGCTGCCAATCAGTGCCCATCAGTGCTGCTAATCAGTGCCCAGCAGGCTTCCTCATCAGTGTCACCTATCGGTGCCGCCTACCGGTGCCTTTCAGTGCTGCCTACCAGTGCCCATCAGTGTCGCCTCTCAGTGCCCATCAGTGCCTCCTATCAGTGCCCATCAGTGCCACCTATCAGTGCCCATCAGTGCTGCCTCATCAGTGCCCATCAGTGCAACCTCATCAGCACACATCAAGGAGAAAACGTACCTGTTTTTCAAATTTTTGGTCTTTTTTCATTTACATTTAGAAAAAAAATATAAAAACCCAGTGGTGATTAAGTACCACCAAAAGAAAGCTCTATTTGTGTACAAATTTCATATGGGTATAGTGTTGCATGACCACTAAATTGTCATGCAAATGGGACAATGCTGAGACTGAAAATCGGCCTGGGCAAGAAGGGTGTAAAAGTCTCCAGTAGGCAAGTGGTTAAAGCATGTAAGGATGTAAGAGGGATAAAAGATGTTCAGAAAAGGTATGTAGCATCCATAAAAGAGGATATTGTTTATGCATGCCTAAGCCAGCAAGCATTCTGGAATAATGGCTCTTTTTATGCTCTAATTTTTATACTAAAAAAAAATCTGACAAAAGTACTGCACATTTGATAAGCAAGTAAATATGATTGTTTAACCTCACTTCACTTCACTTCACTTCACTCATTGAATTATAATGAAAATGACAAGATGTGGATGTGAATTAGATACAGTTGATAAATGTGAGCTTTGTGTATGAGGGAAACCTGTGTGTATGAAGGTAACCTGTTACTTCTACTCTACTTTATGAACATTTGACCCATATCCAAGTATATCCAAGTAATGCAGTACCTACTAGTATTACACTAATGAGAGAAAATCATTCTATCACCAGCTGCTCTGGGTTCTTAGCTGTTCCAAGAATGTATACAGTGGGATTCCTTACATTGCTTTAACTGTTTTCAGTATAGGCTACTGAAACAGAGTTTAAAAAGTTTGTGCAATTCATCATGTTGTCAAATGTTATGTTTTAAAGGTGTGGATTTAACCACATGTTCTAACATTTTAGCACATTATATTGCCATGCTTAGCAACTGATTTATGACTTTTTGTGGAATCCAATCTTTACAAAACAATAAATTCACACTTGCAAACAACTTCAAAGCAACCCAGTTTTTCAAGGTGACAATGTGCTTAAGGCAAGATTGGCAGATAAGTGCAACCTTTCTAGCAGCTAGTCTTATAGGCAAATATACTGTATATACAGCATATATGTAATCACTTCCAAGGCCATAAAAAAAAATGTTGCCCATGTAACTAATCATGCTGCAAGAACCATTGGTTTGTATATCAGGTACAACTTAAAATTACAGGACCATTTTTTTTTTCATTATACATAGAGATGTTTCAGGCTTATATGGCCATAAGCAGTTCATTCCAAGCTATGGAGCGAAGGCTATTAATAGGCAAACATATATTCAATCAGCTTATGGTATGGAGAGACAGAAATAAATGTGATATTAAAATACAGAATTGCTGTCTCCAAATCTGTTTTCCATTCTGTGTCCACCTAAAATGATCTTAGACAAACCTTTCCCAACATTATGAAAGGTGGAAACCCCTTAAAAATGTTTCCAGGTTTTAGGGAGCTCCTGCTACAATGTATTTACAGATCAAGAAACAATACATTCATGTAGCCATTAAAACAGCCACAATAAGAATATTAAAATGAATAGCCAATTAAAAGATAGAAAAACAAAACCTGCTGTACTTTTTGCCTGATAACCAGCATCATTTAATCCTGGTCTTCTGAGCCCAGGTCATTTTTGACCCACCCTAGCCTGTGACTGGACAGTGGAAGGAGAAGTAACACAGTAATGAACTTATCTATTTGCCAATCTCCTTTCTCTTCCTATTAGACATGGGCGCCATCAATAAATTTGTTTCGTTTCGTTCCGTTCCATTTCGTATTGGCCGAAAATTTGTGTCCGAAATTCAATTTGGATGCGTACGAAATACAAATTTTCGTTAGATTCGTAAAATTTTCGTAAAATTCCGAACATTCGTTATGATGAATTTAAAAAGCAAACCCAGGAAGTCAGCAGTGCTGCTGACTTCCTGGGTTTGCTTTTTAAATTCATCATAACGAATGTTCGAAATTGTTACGAAAAGTTAACAAACCTAGCGAAAATTTAGGGGCTCCCACCATCCCTGTGCTGTGCTGACTTCCTGGGTTTGCTTTTTAAATTCATAACGAATGTTCGTAATTGTTACGAAAAGTTAACAAACCTAACGAAAATTCAGGGGCTCCCACCATCCCTGTGCTCAGTGTGCTGTGCTGACTTCCTCCTGGGGCTGTGCCCCTGCTGTGCTCATTATGAGGGGCTCCCACCATCCCTGTGCTGTGCTGACTTCCTCCCCGGGCTGTACCCCTGCTGTGCTAATAATGAGGAGCTCCACCAACCCTGTGCTGTGCTGACTTCCTGGGTTTGCTTTTTAAATTCATAACGAATGTTCGTAATTGTTACGAAAAGTTAACAAACCTAATGAAAATTCAGGGGCTCCCACAATCCCTGTGCTGTTCTGACTTCCTCCTGGGGCTGTACCCCTGCTGTGCTAATTATGAGGGGCTCCCACCATCCCTGTGCTGTGCTGACTTCCTGGGTTTGCTTTTTAAGTTCATCATAACGAATGTTCGAAATTGTTACAAAAAGTTAACAAACCTAGCGAAAATTTAGGGGCTCCCACCATCCCTGTGCTGTGCTGACTTCCTGGGTTTGCTTTTTAAATTCATAACAAATGTTCGTAATTGTTACGAAAAGTTAACAAACCTAACGAAAATTCAGGGGCTCCCACCATCCCTTTGCTCAGTGTGCTGTGCTGACTTCCTCCTGGGGCTGTGCCCCTGCTGGGCTCATTATGAGGGGCTCCCACCATTCCTGTGCTGTGCTGACTTCCTCCTGGGGCTGTGCCCCCGCTGTGCTCATTATGAGGGGCTCCCACCATCCCTGTGCTGTGCTGACTTCCTCCTGGGGCTGTGACCCTGCTGGGCTCATTATGAGAGGCACCCACCATCCCTGTGCTCAGTGTACTGTGCTGACTTCCTCCTGGGGCTGTGCCCCTGCTGTGCTCATTATGAGGGGCTCCCACCATCCCTGTGCTGTGCTGACTTCCTCCCCAGGCTGTACCCCTGCTGTGCTAATAATGAGGAGCTCCACCAACCCTGTGCTGTGCTGACTTCCTGGGTTTGCTTTATAAATTCATAACGAATGTTCGTAATTGTTATGAAAAGTTAACGAACCTAATGAAAATTCAGGGGCTCCCACAATCCATGTGCTGTTCTGACTTCCTCCTGGGGCTGTACCCCTGCTGTGCTAATTATGAGGGGCTCCCACCATCCCTGTGCTGTGCTGACTTCCTGGGTTTGCTTTTTAAATTCATAACGAATGTTCGTAATTGTTACGAAAAGTTAACAAACCTAACGAAAATTCAGGGGCTCCCACCATCCCTGTGCCCAGTGTCCTCCTGGGTCTGTGCCCCTGTTGGGCTCATTATGAGGGGCTCCCACTATCTCTGTGCCGTGCTGACTTCCTCCTGGGGCTGTCCCCCTGCTGTGCTAATAATGAGGGGCTCCCACCATCCCTGTGCTGTGCTGACTTCCTCAGTTTGCTTTTTAAATTCATAACGAATGTTCGTAATTATTATGACAATAATAAAACAATATTAACGAACATTCTTATTTTGTCTGAGAAATTCGGATCCGAAATTCGTCAACGAAATTTAGTATTTCGTAAAATTTGGAAGCATATAAATTCGTATTTCGGATGCCTCCGAATGTACGAATTATCGGAAATTCGTACGAAACGAATCGCTGATCCTTATACCCCTTCTTACTCTTTACACTCTGACTCTACTATATAGAGGATGCAAAAGGAGCGATACCACAAATTCAGGTATTTGCACTACTTGCATTAAAAAATACATCTCTAATGGTGTTTTATTGAGTACAGGGTTGCATTACTTTGTATATTTTGCATTTGCTGCAGCTCAGCTTCAAGCTTTAGGTATAATAATCAATACAATTATAAGGGATGTGGTTTACTTGATGTATTTAACACCCAAAGTGGATCATTTGTGACACCTCCCTATACAACAATACTCTATATTAGTGCTTCTCAACCTTTTTTTCAGTCAAGGCACACTTTATAATTCTGCACACTCTCGATCCAAACCTTTCTAAAACAAAACTAATTGTTTTACATATCGCAGCAGCATCTACACACCTGGGCCACCCAGCATTAGAGGGGATTTATTCCTATCACCTTTGCACACTGGTGCTGGCTAGTATTCACTCACTCCCTTGTTATCTTTCGCCTTGATAATTGCAACTCCCTTCTTATTGGCCTGCCTCTCCATAGGCTATCCCCTCTTCAGTCTATCACAAATGCTGCTGCCAGACTTATCCACCTTACCAACTGCTCAGTGTCTGCCAAACCTCTCCTCCAATCCCTACACTGGCTCCCGATCACCCAGCAAATTAAATTCAAAATACTAACCACAACCTACAAAGCCATCCACAACTCTGCCCCGAGCTACATCACCAATCTTGTCTCCAAACATATCCCAAACCTTCCTCTCCGCTCTTCTCAAGACATCCTACTGTCAAGCTCTCTCGTCTCCTCCTCCCATGCTTGTCTTCAGGATTTATCCAGAGCCTCTCCCATCCTCTGGAACTCACTACCTCAACCTGTCCGGCTATCCCCTACTCTTGCTACCTTCAGGCGATCCCTGAAAACTCACCTTTTCAGGGAAGCCTATCACGTCTCCAACTAATCTTTTACCATTTCCATCAGCTCATTCCCCACAGTTACAACCTTTTTGTACCACTTGCCCCACCCTATTGGATTGTAAGCTCTTCTGAGCAGGGCCCTCTTAATCCTCCTGTATTTTATTGTATTGTAACTGTATTGTCTCCCTTTTATATTGTAAAGCGCTGTGTAAACTGTTGGCGCTATATAAATCCTGTATAATAATAATAATAATAATAATAATTTATCTCCTCCCTTGCCTTTTTCTCCTTCTCTTTGCTAACATTACCCATGTTCTGACAGAGAGGGGCAGGAGAGGGGAAAACAAGGATGCTTTACACCCTTATCAAACAATGTCATTGTTAGGATACCATTGGCTGGTATAGATTTTAAGGGTAACTCCACGCCAAATAAAAAAAAATGGCGTGGAATTCCCCCCAAAAATCCATACCAGATCCTTTATCCGAGCACACAACCTGGCAGACCGCAGGAAAAGAGGGGGGGATGGGAGAGCGCCCCCCCTCCTGAACCGTACCAGGCCACATGCCCTCAACATGGGGAGGATGCTTTGGGGGTCTGTGACCCCTCAAAACACCATGTCCCCATGTTGATGGAGACAAGGGCCTCATCCCCACAACCCTTGCCCGGTGGTTGTGGGGGTCTGCAGGCGGGGGGCTTATCGGAATCTGGAAGACCCCTTTAACAAAGGGGACCCCCAGATCCTGGCCCCCCCTACATTGTACCCCTACCATTTCACAAAGAAAGTGTAAAAAATTGTAAAAAAACACACAGACACAGTTGGGAAAGTCCTTTATTAAAAATAAAAAAAATAAAAAACCCATTCCAGCGATGTAATCCAGTGTCCCATGGTGATCCGATGTTGAGGGCATGTGGCCTGGTAAGGTTCAGGAGGGGGGCGCTCTCTCGTCCCCCCTCTTTTACTGCGTCCTGCCAGGTTGCGTGTTGAGATAAAGGGTCTGGTTTGGATTTTTGGGGGGAACTCCACGCCATTTTTTTTTTAATTTGGCGTAGAGTTCCCCTTAAAATCCATACAATTTTTTTAAAATTTTATGAAATGGTAATGAAATTTGGGGGGACCCCCACGCATTTATTTTTTATTTTTTTATCAATGACTTTTCTCTGTATTGCCGGGAGCCGACAATTCATTATAGCTGCGAGTGCTTTTAAATTACTTTTTTTCCTTCAGAAATGACACTTTGTGCCGGGACAGTTCTAAGCACGGGAAACAAGCGCTGCTTTACAGGCATACTATACACCCCCCCAGGTACGAAATTTAAAGTAATATATCACTTTTATTGTTTCACTTTAAGCATTATTAAAATCACTGCTCCCGAAAAAACGTTAGTTTTTAAAACTTTTTTTTGCATTGATACATGTCCCCTGGGGCAGGACCCGGGTCCCCAAACACTTTTTAGGACAATAACTTGCATATTAGCCTTGATAATTAGCACTTTTGATTTCGAACGTTCTAATCCATTGTATTTAATAGGGTTCTAAAGTTTGCGCAAACTTTAGGTCTGTTCGCAGGTTCTAGTGTGTGTGGGTGTTAGGCTCATCCCTAGTGAAGATATGGTATTCTCATAATAATTCTCTACTAACATCTGTATATTGTACATTACAGCAATGGTTAAAGCAGAACGTGTTATTTCCTGATGACCACCTTGAATAATGTGTCATACTACAGTAACTTTATGTCAGATCTACCATGAGATTTAGAATATGCAAATAAAAAAAAAAGCTGCTATGATTAAATTCATTGTGTTTTGAAGGGAAGCAAACTGTTTGATGAATAAGTAGATAAAGGTTGATATCTCACCAAGAACTTTATAACTGTATGACTACAATGACCTTTAAAATGCCAGAATGTGTTTTGTTTAAATTTTTCCATTTTGCTTCTCTGTAAATGTTAATTAATGTGTAAGTTTCAGATTGTTCACTATAAAGCATTTTAATTGACCCAGGTGTGACAAATGCATCAGAGCCAATATAGAGGAGAAAGAGAGCTTTATAAGGTCAGTACACTATTTTTGTGTTTATTTATATCTTTTATGCTCACAATATATGTAACTCAAATTCAAGTATCCTGCAAAGAAGCATTAAGAGCCAGTTCACACCACAAAAAATGCACTCCAGATCCGTTGTGGATGCGTTTCTGCATGCACGTCTTTAATGTGTTTTTGATGCATCCCGGTGCATTTTTGTTGAATTTTTTTTGTTTTTTTTCCATGTGTTTCTGGATGCATTCCAGGTGCTTTTTTTTCTTTTCCATTGTACTTGGGTCCTGTGCATTTTTGATGCGTTCCAGTGCATTTTTGGTGCATTTTACTGCTTTCCAGTACAGTCCAGTGCAGGAAAAAATGCAGCATGTTCTACTTTTTTTCCTGGAACTGACCAAACTGGTGTGAACTATGCCATTGGAATCCATATAACCTACTTTGCATGCATTTTTGATGCAGAAAAAATGCACTGGACTGCATGTGGTGTGAACTGACACTAAGAGAAAAATAGATAGGGTGATAAGGGTTATGACAGAATATGACTGGTCTGTGTGAATCAGTTTGAATGTTATCTAAATGGGGAAAAGTGACATTTTTATTTTTTAAATAAATCTCCCTACCATTGAAACTCCTGCTTTCTTTCTGGGCTCATAGGGAGGGAAACTGAAGAGCCTGGTGCATCACACGGACAGTCGAACAGGCCCGGTTTCACTTCATGGTTAGTTTTACGAGTCATGCTCAAAAGTCACAAAATCCATTTTCTTATAGCTTATGGATGGGGTGACATTTAAAAAGCACAAATCATGTTTTAAAATACAGACTTGGGACATGAGTTCAAGCTGTATGCATTGTTATGGAACAGCACTATTTCCATAGACAGCCTCAGCAACAGTGTACGCTGGCAAGGCATATTGGGCTGTGGAAAGGTTGTTGTTTTCTTGTAGGCTAGGCTTACATATAGCATATGTAGGATTAATACAATAAAAATCACGAGAAGCCAGAAACTCACTGTCAATATTAAAAATAATATTATTAAACATGTTTGCAGGTGTTAGTGCCCCCTTATATTCTGCTTCTTCTGTAGTGATGTCATGGGTGGTGCTAGTGCCAATATAATATCAGCTGTGGATGAGGCCCAGGAAGAACAGGGCATGGGATCTGGATAAGACTGATGTATCAAGATGTGATCCTGAGTTCTAGTTGCCATAAAGTGCCTTAGGCAGGGCAGGCTGATCGCATAGGGAGAGAAAGAGTGGTATAGGACATGCGGGGACTAACTGGAGTTACGTTGTCTAACCCTGACCTTCTTCTGTGGATCCTCTAGTTTGGTGTGTATGGCCTTGGGGCCTGTGCAAAAGTCCTCTAATGTGCAAGGGAACAGACAACCTGGGAGCAGATAACATCAGGAAGTCTGCCCGACATGGCAGCACTACAGAGGGGACATTGTGAGAGTAGCAGTATGCTGATGGTGGAACTATGCCATCAATTAACCTCAACTGTAGGTCCAGGGGAGTGGAGTATAATGGCCTTGGGCTCGAGACTAGAATACTATTGGGAGGTTGTCTAAACTCTGTGGTGCTTCCTATAAGGGGGATACTTGGAATATGGCAGAAGACATGTAATTGTGTTCTGCACTGATAAGAATCCCATATGACAAATGTATTTGCTGATGATATCCTACACTAAAGTTCTGCCAGCAGGTTGGTCCATCGATTGAAGAAGTATCGATTGCAGTAAAGTGCTAAAATCTATATGTGAGGGGACATTCCTTTATTTCACATTGGCCTATGGTCAAGGATGTCGTGAGTGGGCCTATGGCCAGGAGGACATATCCAAGATGAGGGATACAAAGGCAGGTATGTGGGGTCTCTATCCAAGAAGCAGGGCAGGACCTGGGGCAGCTTGGCACTAACTGCTGTCCAATGTAGGTCCCCTAACAACAGTGGAGAGAGGGCATTTTCATATGGCTTTAAGTGTGACATTAAAAATACACAAATCTTTTAAAGTACAGACTTTGGACATGTGTTAAAACTGTATGCATTATTATGGAACGGCACTATTTTCATATATAATGCAATCTGAATATTTAACTTTAAACATACTTATTTCAGTTAGATTAAGCAATGACACATGCCTTTTCTTCAAGTGGTACTAAGCCTGCTTTGACCAGCAGAAGTAGCAGCTGCAACAGATCTAAAAGCCATAGGAAGGTGTCTCCCTGAATAAACCAATCACAACTAAAACAGGTATAGTTTGCTAAAAAGTGGCCAGTATTACAACATTTTGTGAGCTTTTTCTTTATCACAGCACTAGATCATAAAAGGTATAAAAAAGTCAAAACACTTCACACTGCCACACTACATTCCCCACACCCCCAGTCCCATGCCCATATCCCCTAGTCATCTAAAAATATTCACTATAGCCTCCCATAGTCATCCCAAAATATTCACTATAGCCTTCAAGTATGGTTTGGCAAACACTGGCAAGACAGAAAATACAAAAGGCCCAGATAGGGAAAGAGAATGCAGTTCTTTCCTCCAAAACAAAATTAGAAATCATCCAAAACACAAAATTTTCCAGAGGCAGGATAGTATGTAAGCAGCTTGAATAGGTCTCAAAGAAGGATATGCTGCAAAGAGGTGGCAAAGCAGCTAACAAGCAATGACATTTGTTGCTGATTATATCATGAAGAAAGTACTCCTTAAAATAAATGTTGGGTCTCTCAGTACCACTGTGGATAAGGTGGTGGTGGTGGTGGTGGATATGGTGGTAGTGGGGGGGGGGGGGTAGTGGTAGGGTGCAATGCCTGCAACCTTTAACTTTGGAGATATTACCCTATATATTATATTTTGTAATAAGATGCCTGTCATATAATAACAAGCAAAAAAAAAAGTTATTGAAACGCACAAATCAAGTAATGCAGATTAGTTTATAAATAAAGCCAAACTCCAGGTTGTATAGTTCCCTCTTGGAGCACCTCCAGCATTTTTTTACCTTACTTTTAGAATATGTATCTGGATTGGCAGCTGTCTTTGGTCCAGTCATGTAATGTCCCTGGCCCTCTTTCTCTTCATTCTATTGCTGTGGTGGACAGTCCTTCATGATGCAGGACTCACAGAGCTGGTTGTACAGGGGGTCAGCAAAGCAGAGGATGAGAGATCAGCAGGGGAGTGTACAAGAGTCAGTGGGACAGTGTACATGTGATCAGTAGGGCAGAGGATAGGGGTCAACAGGGCAGAGGATGGGAGGTCAGCAGGGGAGTGTACATGAGTTAGTAGGGCAGGGGATATTGGTAAGCAGGGCAGAGGACAGGGTTTAGCAGGGCACAGGACGGGGTCAGCAGAGCAGATGACAGGGGTCAGCAGGGTGGGGAACAAGTGTTATCAGGGCAGAGGACAGGGGTCAGTAAGGCAGAGGACAGGGTCAGCAGGGTACAGGGGGTTAGGGCGAAGCAAAGTGGTCAGTAGAGAAGAGGACAAGGTCACTACTGGCAGTACACTCAACAGAACTCATATATACAGTATGTTGGACAGTTTCTAGAGACAGTTTACCACATCCACATCCCTGATAAATATTGTGAGGGGGTTAGCTCGGCAGCGGGTGTGTGTGACCCCCGAGATGGGCTCCCCACACAAAAACAGGCCCAGCAAACGGAGGTTGTGGTTTATTTTCTATTTACAGTGACAAAACACAGCAAAGCAAAAGAAACATAAACAAAATAAATCCTGGTCAACTTGACCTCTGACTAAACATACAGGTTTCCTAACTAACAACTGGGATCAGCCTAGTGCTGTCCTAGTCCCTAAGTCCCTGGTTTTAAATGTCCAAGCAAATAGCCACACAGGCTTTGTCTCACCGCACAGGGGTTCACTCTCCCTAGACAGTCCACACAGGTCTGGGTCCAGGCATGAGCTAACATCTAATGAAGCTGGGAGTTCTTATAGAGGCCTAAATGAGCTGACAAGCTTCAGCTGGTCTCATCAACTCCCTGTCTGCACGACGCCCCACACTCTCCCTAGAGGTATGAGTCATCCATGAGCCCACTAGCCTCAGCTGGGCTTATACAACTCTCCACCTAGTTGTATAAGTCGGCGTAAAGCCTGAATCTGGGCGAAATATATCTACCCCCCTGGATGCAACCAGGTGACTTTACCTTCCTGCTGTCACATACCCCCCCTCTTGTTTTAACCTCGGGGTTGGAACACCAGCAATCAGGCATTCATGTACTCGAGACAAAGCATCCACATTCCCCATTTGAACGCCAGGGCGATGCTTTACTGTGAAGTTGAATTCCTGGAGGGCCAGGAACCACCTATTCACTCTTCTATTTGTTTCCTTGTTTTGAGCCATCCACTTTAACGGAGCGTGATCCGTAACCATGTCAAAGTGCCTACCTAGCAGGTAGTACCGAAGGGAATCTAGAGCCAACTTCACCGCTAAACACTCCTTTTCAACGGTGGCGTAATTTACCTCATGGGACTTCAACTTCCTGCTGAGGTAAATGACTGGGTGCTCTTCCCCGTTCCAGACCTGGGACAATACTGCTCCTAACCCCACATCTGACGCATCACTTTGTACGACAAAGTCTTTAGAGAAGTCGGGTGAGTACAACACTGGCTGGCTACATAAGGCTTGTTTCAAGAATTGGAATGCTGCCTCAGCCTCGGGGGTCCATTTAATCATGACCGACCCTTTCCCCTTCGTCAGGTTGGTTAGGGGCACAGCCTTAGAAGCAAAGTGGGGAATGAATCGCCGATAATACCCAGCGATTCCCAGAAAGGCTCGTACCTGCTTCTTGCTGTTGGGACGTGGCCAACTCTGGATGGCCTCGACTTTGTTGAGTTGGGGTTTTATTACTCCCCTCCCAATGGTGTACCCAAGATATTTGGCCTCCTCCTGCCCAATGGTACACTTCTTGGGGTTAGCCGTAAACCCCGCTTCCCGAACAGAGTCCAGGACTGCTTGCACTTTTGGCAGATGTGAGGCCCAATCTGTGCTATGGACAATTACGTCATCCAGGTAAGCCGCAGCATACTTCCGATGGGGCCTCAGCATCTGGTCCATTTTCCGCTGGAATGTGGCCGGCGCATTCTGTAACCCGAACGGCATTCTTTTATATTGGAACGCCCCGTCTGGGGTTACAAATGCGGTTTTCTCTTTGGCCGACTTGGCCAGGGGGATTTGCCAATACCCTTTTGTGAGGTCAAGAGTCGTCATGTATCGGGCTGTTCCCAGCCGGTCGATCAACTCATCTATACGTGGCATGGGGTAGGTGTCAAATTTTGTAACTTTGTTCAACTGACGAAAATCGTTACAAAATCGCCAGCTCCCATCCGGTTTAGGCACCAACACAATGGGACTAGACCAATCACTTTGGGACTCCTCTATCACCCCTAAGTTCAGCATTTTCTGTACTTCCTCCCGTATTGCCTCCCGTCGGGCCTCTGGGATCCGATAGGGTTTTAACTTCACCCTTTCACCGGGCGGGGTAATGATGTCATGCTCTAACCCAGATGTTTGTCCCGGCAGCTCAGAGAATACCTCCTTGTTGCGAAGCACAAACTCCTTAACCTCCTGTTGTTGGGGTTGTGACAAGGTGGCTGCTATTCCAACCTCAGGAATCACGCAACCAGTTTGAGCTGGTGACCAAGTGTCTGCGACTAGGAACTCTCTATCCCTCCAGGCTTTCAACAGATTAACGTGATAGATCTGTTCGGGCTTTCGCCTTCCTGGTTGTCTGACCTTGTAATTCACTTCGCTCACTTTTTCCATTATCTCGTAGGGGCCTTGCCATTTGGCAAGGAATTTACTTTCAACCGTAGGGACAAGTACCAGTATCCTATCCCCCGGGGAAAAGGTACGGGTCTTGGCTCCACGGTTGTACACTCTCTGCTGTGCTAACTGCGCTTGGGCCAAATGTTCCTTCACGATGGGCATTACCTGTGCAATTCGGTCTTGCATCAGGGCGACATGCTCAATCACACTCCTGTGGGGAGAACTCTCACTTTCCCAAGTTTCCTTGGCAATATCCAACAGCCCTCTTGGGTGTCTCCCATACAGTAACTCAAAGGGGGAGAATCCCGTAGAGGATTGGGGCACCTCCCTAATAGCAAACATCAGATAAGGAAGTAGACAGTCCCAATCCTTTCCATCTCTATCCACCACTTTCTTCAACATTTGTTTTAGGGTTTTGTTGAATCTTTCAACCAGCCCATCGGTTTGGGGGTGATACACAGATGTACGTAATTGCGTCACTTTGAACAATTTACACAGCTCCTTCATAACCCGGGACATAAAGGGTGTACCTTGGTCCGTAAGCAGTTCTTTACAAATACCCACCCGGCTAAACACAAGAGATAGCTCTTTGGCTATGGTTTTGGCCGAGGTATTTCGGAGAGGGATCGCTTCTGGATAACGGGTGGCATAGTCCATTATAACTAATATGTACTGGTGCCCCCTAGCGGACTTGATTATAGGACCTACCAAATCCATGGTGATCCTCTCAAACGGGACCTCAATGATGGGTAGAGGGACCAGCGGGCTACGGAAATGTGGCATCGGGGCCGACCTCTGACACACAGGGCAGGAGGAACAATAATTTTCTATGTCCTTCATCACCCCCGGCCAATAGAATCTCTGTAATACCCTCTCTCTGGTTTTCTCTGTCCCCAGATGACCTCCAAGAATGTGCCCATGGGCCAACTCCAACACCAACTTCCTGTAAGGTTTGGGCACCACAAGCTGCTCAACGGTTTCTTCTGCCCTTTTTGCCACCCGATACAGTAGGTCCTTCTCTACGCTGAAGTATGGGTAAGTGCAGGTATTATCTGGGTTCACTAACTCGCCATCTATTTTCACTACGTTTTCCCGTGCCTTTATTAGGGCGGGGTCTTTCAACTGTTCTGTGGCAAAGTTTTCCCTGTGAACCTCAAGATCAGAAAACTCCACAGACGGTAGGTTTTCGTCTGAGGAGGTGGGCTCCTCTCCAGTTTCTTGAGTCTCCCCTGCCAATACTGATAAGGGAAATTCCGGAGAGTCCTCACCACTCTCAGGGGAGTTCTGGCTATCACATTCCTGGTACATAGGGGCACCAGTGGGGGGCTCAGGATCATCCCACAGTTCCCAGAACTTCGGAAAATCCCTTCCCACAATGGCGTCATGCGGTAACTGAGATACTAAGCCCACTGGATGAGAGAGGGTACCTTTGGGGGTCTCGAAACACACTGTAGTCACTGGATACTCTCGGGTGTCCCCATGCACACAAATAACAGCTACCTTGCTATTCCCAGAGACCTCTGTTTTAACTAACTCAGCCTTTATCAGGGTCACAAGGCTACCTGAATCCAGCAATACCACAACATTTCTACCATTAACACACATTTTGCATAAATGTTTCTCAGTTCCTCGAATGGCAGTGCATGCGACTGTCGCACACAGCGACTGACGTCTGCCCGTCAGAAAGTCACACTGCATGGGTTCCTCCACAACCGGGCAATTGGCTGCAATATGTCCCGCTTGCCGGCAGCGGTAGCAAACGATCCTTCTTGCGGCCTCTTGAGCCGCTGATTTCCCAGGCTGTTCTCGCCAAACTTGGGGTAGAGCTCCCACCCTCTCACTCTCTCCACCCTCACCCCTTGGAATCCTCTTATCCGCCCCTGGGGATGGTCTGGTCTTAGGGTGGAAAGTCTGAGTGTCTCTGGAAGAGGCCGTCAGGTTCTCTGTAGCCAAGTATTTCTCCACACGATCCACAAGACCATCGGCCGTCTCTGGGTCTCCATGGCTTACCCACTTTTGGATGGCAGTAGGAAGAGCTCTCAAAAACCGATCCATTACAACACGTTCCACAATCTTTGGTGCGGACAAAGTCTCTGGCTGTAGCCACTTTCTGCTCAGGTGAATGAGATCATACATTTGAGACCTGGGGGGTTTTCCAAGCTGGAAAGTCCAGTTATGCACACGCTGAGCCCGGACAGCCTGGGTGACACCCAGCCTTGCCAATATTTCAGCTTTTAGCATCACATAGTCTTTTGCTTGGTTAGGCTCTAGGTCATAGTAAGCTTTCTGCGATTCACCAGTTAACAGAGGAGCCACCAGTCCAGCCCACTGCTCCTCAGGCCACTTTTCTCTTTCAGCGGTCCTTTCAAATGTGGTCAAAAATACCTCTGGATCATCCTCTCCAGTCATTTTTGTCAATAAACGACTCACCCCAAAGGACGCGGTATTAGTGGGACGGCTTTCCTCACTGGTCTGCGGACGTTGCTGCATTACTGCTTCCATCTGTTGTTGTAGTCTCTGCTCTTGCTTCTGCAACAGGTCTATGAAGCGGGCCTCAGATTGCTGCTGGGCTTGTTGCTGAGCCTCCAGACTCTGTTGCAAAGTTGCGTTTGTCTGCTGCTGGGCTGCAAGGCTCTGTTGATGAGCTTGCTGCTGGGCTGCGAAGTTCTGTTGTTGAGCTGCAAGGCTCTGTTGATGAGCTGCAAGGCTCTTTTGCAAACCTGCATTTGTCTGCTGTTGATTGGCATTTGCTAGAGCCAGCTGCTTCAGTATCTCCTCCATGCTGGCTTAAAAAAAAAAACTGCCACTGGTTCTCCACCAACTGTGAGGGGGTTAGCTCGGCAGCGGGTGTGTGTGACCCCCGAGATGGGCTCCCCACACAAAAACAGGCCCAGCAAACGGAGGTTGTGGTTTATTTTCTATTTACAGTGACAAAACACAGCAAAGCAAAAGAAACATAAACAAAATAAATCCTGGTCAACTTGACCTCTGACTAAACATACAGGTTTCCTAACTAACAACTGGGATCAGCCTAGTGCTGTCCTAGTCCCTAAGTCCCTGGTTTTAAATGTCCAAGCAAATAGCCACACAGGCTTTGTCTCACCGCACAGGGGTTCACTCTCCCTAGACAGTCCACACAGGTCTGGGTCCAGGCATGAGCTAACATCTAATGAAGCTGGGAGTTCTTATAGAGGCCTAAATGAGCTGACAAGCTTCAGCTGGTCTCATCAACTCCCTGTCTGCACGACGCCCCACACTCTCCCTAGAGGTATGAGTCATCCATGAGCCCACTAGCCTCAGCTGGGCTTATACAACTCTCCACCTAGTTGTATAAGTCGGCGTAAAGCCTGAATCTGGGCGAAATATATCTACCCCCCTGGATGCAACCAGGTGACTTTACCTTCCTGCTGTCACAATATATAAAGAATTGGAGAGAGCACACCACTCCCCCATAAGGTGGTGGGATTTTTAAGCATGTGTCAAAACTGTCACTACAATAGTTAACAAGTTAAAAAGTTATAATAATGACATTTGGTCACAAAAAGTGGACCAATGACCAATACAACATTAGCATTTGGTCATAACTATTTGACCATAATTGATACTCAATACACAGGATAAAGGCAGATGCTTGTATATGCGGAAAGCCAAAACTCAACAGAACTCCTCCTTCCATCCCTTTACTGCATATCCCCTCTTCCCCACACAGATCATAGCCTTGATCTGATCTGCACAGTGTGTAGCTGGCTACTGCAGCTGTGCTGCCATTCTAATCTGGGAGTTTCACAGGTCAGAACTGTGACATAGCAGCCAGGTACATACTGCGCAGATTGAGACTGTATGTAAAGGAATCTGATCTCAGCTATTGCTGTGTGGGAAGCAGGGATTCTGTTGAGTGCCCTATATGTAGTGGTAGTGCCCCCCATGGCAACAATGACAAACTGCGCCCCCCACCACCCCCCGATGAGTAAGCATCAGTCTCTGCATAAATCCCCCCCTGAAAAAAAAATCACTGATCAGCATGCTCACCCCTAAGCATAAATTCCCTCAGCAAAATTTCTCCCCAAACAAAAGTGCAAACATTTCCCTCCTCCCAGTCCAAATCCCCCCTCTCAGCACAAATCTTTGCCCCCAATCCCACCTCCTAGCTCAACTTTCCCCCAATTTCCTTCTCCTAGCACAAAGCCTCTCCCCCAAATCCCCCTCCCAGCACAAATCCTCTTCCCCACATCCCCCCCTTCCAGCACAATTCCCCATCCTAGCACAAATCCTCACCCCAAATTCCCCCTCTTAGCATAAACCCCCCCAATCCCCCCCCCCAGCTCAGATTCCCCACAATCCCCCTTTTAGCCCAATTTCCCACCCTCCCCCCAATTACCTGTCCCATGACAAATAGCTCCCCATCTCAAACTAACAGGTGGGAAATCAGAGCAGGGAGGATGTGGACTGTGCCGTGCTCTTGCCCTCCTGTCAGAACAGTGATCTTCTATACAACAGATGGCACAGGATCACTCACAGATCAGGCTATACAGGGCATGATCACCCGCCCCCTATCTTCTCCAAGCACTGCTCACCTCCTGACAGCAGGAAATGTCAGTAGGGGGTGGGTACATGTCATCTGCTGTATGAAGGACCACTGTTCTGACAGGAGTGGGGAGAGCACAACACAGCCCGCACGCCCTCCCTGGCTCTTTGCCGCTGAAATTTCTCCTGTTGGATCTTTCACTTTGGTAATTCACTGTGCTGTCTGCTCCCACTTGTGGCGGCCGGGAGTGTGGGGATGAAGAGCTTAGCAGGCTGGGCGGGGGGAGGGCCTGGGGGTGCACAACCAAATTCTGGGGGGCACAGCCCACCCTAGCACCCCCTAGATCTGGACATGCTGTGTCATTTAACCTGGGAGAGTAGAGGAGGCCAGGACAAGGAGTGCAGTGCAGTACTCACCCTCAGCAGGAGCGTGAGGAGCATTTTAAACCGGGGGATAGAAATAAATGCTGGGAGTATGGCTTTTAGGATATCTGCTAAGCCTGTGAGATCCAGTTTCTCATCTAGATGCTGACCAACACCCCAACCTGCACACACAGTGAGACCAGTTTTAAGTAGAAGACAAATAACTTACCATTACAATTTGGGGAAGAAACTGGAGAACCCTTAGGAAACCAAAGGAATCATGTGTATAATTCAAAAAGACAATGTTTGTTCACAAAAAAGCCACTGTAAGTTCTCACCACTGCAAGAGTGGTAACCAATTGTCCACTGTACCCCTTATAAATAAAATAACTTACTAAAAATAATATGTTATAACAAAGTAATAGAAAAAAAAATCAAGATACAATAAAAAAACTAGATATTCATTTGTTTAAAAAAGTTTGATTACAAATCTTCAGAGGATTTATTAGGCAAGAAAGAGAAATCCATTGTGAATGAGATACAGCAATCCTAGTCTTACTGTCTAAATGAATATTCAAAGAGTTTCTGCAGAGTTTTCTTTTCAGTCAGATTTTTTTTTTTTTTAAATCCTTGCTCACTGATTAACTAAATGCAAAACATCATAATAATTCTATATAAAAATCACAATCAAAACCATGGTGGATTAATTACTTGTATTTGCATTATTTCCAAAATTCACAAGAAATATGTTAAATTTGAAAGCATCCAACCAATCCTTTGATAACTTCATGCATATTTTTGTTGTCACTCTAGGGCAACCTAGCAACCCCCTCAAATGCCTTGTATGTATTGACTGCTTGCAATTGTCTTCAAAGCATGGAAGTCTTAACTGCATCAAATTCCACGGGTGACCAGGCGGTCATCCTTCTCATATTCGTTTTATCAACATATTTTTATGCAACAATGTTTTTAATGACACGTAGTTGAACAACTGCTAAATATTTAAATATGGAATATTTTTATTGTGTACGTTTTAAGGAAACAAACCATGTTAAAAGTTCTTGTGCTAAAAATGCACAGGAATGTTTAGAACAAAACTGGTTATTGTTTTGTAACATGTTGGTACCTAAAGGGTAACTCCATTTTAATTGAAAAAACAATAGCATAATAAAGAAAAATATATAGCAAACATAAATAATTGCAACACAAGCCATTTGTAATTTAATGTTATTAAAAATCTATTTTCCTTCTCAATCTGCAGCACTGTAATTTTATGTAAGGAAGTGTTCTGTACATAGTTGGTGTACAGAAGACCTCCAGAAATGTCCTTTCCTGTTTGTGCGATTGGCTTACTGATTTTAGCAGACGTTTGCACTAATGTAATTTTTAGTGAGATGCTCCTAAAGGGGTAATATTTTCTAAAGGGATGCAGACCTTGTAGCTTTCTTCATTAGAGCACTTCAAGTTCATCAGTTGATCAATAATGAAAAAGTCACTCCCATTCAGAATCAGTACCCAAAAGACATAGACAAACCTTTTGCAGTTTACCATATTAGATATGAGAGGTGCATTCATTTTCTTTTTTTGGGGGTATTTTTCTCTTTATGTTTTCATAGAAATCCAGCAAGTAACACACCCCTGACTTGTGGTAGCTATGCTCACTACTCCAAAAGCATTGTCAACCTATGGAGAGTGTAGTGTTAAATGGACTTTTAAATTAAGGTGGACTTTGTATAAGTTACTAACAAAAAAAAATCCTTACTTTAGCTAACACTTTTAAAGCTGTTACAGCAACATTTTTTTCCCTTGCGATAAAGTTTTTAAAAATATGAATAAATGCTGACCATTGGAAGCAAGCCTGTTTATGTTAAATAGTTGGTCTCAACTTCCTTACTTCAACTTTTGCTAGACAGCTTGGTTTGTTAAAAATGTTGAAACATAACAGGCTTACCTACAGGATAAAAAAGTATTATGCCTATGTTACAGGGGAGACTCAGAAAAGCAAAGACTGCTGTGTTAAAGATAGTGACAGACAGTATCATACAGTGCCTTGAAAAAGTATTCATATCCGTTGAAGTTTTCCACATTTCGTCATGTTACAACCAAAAACGTAAATTTATTTTATTGGGATTTTATGTGATAGACCAACACAAAGTTGCACATAATTGTGAAGTGGAAGGAAAATAATAAATGGTTTTCAAAATCTTCTACAAATAAATATCTGAAAAGTGTGGCGTGAATTTGTATTCAGTCCTTTTTACTCTGATACCCCTAACTAAAATCTAGTGGAACCAATTGCCTTCAGAAGTCACCTGTGTGTAATTTAATCTCAGTATAAATACAGCTGTTCTGTGAAGCCCTCACAGGTTTGTTAGAGAACCTTAGTTAACAAACCGCATCATGAATGCCAAGGAACACACCAGACAGGTCAGGGATAAAGTTGTGGAGACGTTTAAAGCAGGGTTAGGTTCTAAACAAATCTCCCAAGCTTTTAACATCTCACGGAGCACTGTTCAATCCATCATACGAAAATGGAAAGAGTATGGCACAACTGCAAAACTACCAAGACATGGCCATCCACCTAAACTGACAGGCTGGGTAGGGATGAGCCGAACACACCCGCGAACGGACCGAAAGTTTGCACGAACGTTAGAACCCTATTAAATACAATGGATGCGAACGTTCGAAATCTAAAGTGCTAATTATAACGACTAATATGCATGTTATTGTCCTAAAAAGGGTTTGGGAACCCGGGTTCTGCACCAGGGGACATGTCTCAATGCAAAAATAAGTTTTAAAAACGGACGTTTTTCGGGAGCAGTCATTTTAATGATGCATAAAGTGAAAAAAAAAAAAGTCAAATATTCCTTTAAATATCATACCTGGGGGGTGTCTAAAGTATGCTTGTGAAGTGGCACGTGTTTCCGTGTTTAGAACTGTCCCTGCACAAAATGACATTTCTAAAGGAAAAAAAGCCATTTAAAACTGCTTGCGGCTTTAATGTAATGTCTGGTCCCGGTAATATGGATGAAAATCTTTGAGAAAAATGGCATAGCTACCCCATCACCCCCCCCCACCCTACCCCAGCCCATTACAAGCCCCTTTGGGTCTTGTATGGATATTAAGGGGAACCCCGCACACAAAATAAAAAGGGCCCTATATACTCTGAACAGCAGTATACAGGTGGTGCAAACAAGACAGGGACTGTAGGTTTGCTCTTAAGTAGAATCTGTTTTTTTAATTTTGAACAGGTACATTGTTTAAGTGTAGCTCCAGCCAAAAAATATATTTTTAAGCTTTTTGGAAAACATAGGGAAGGGTTATCACCCCTGTAACATTTGTTTTGCTGTCTGTGCCCCTGTTCAGAACATTTCACCTCACTTTCCGTCCCAATGACAACTGTTTTTGAAAACTGGGGTTTTTATTGAAACAAGGATTAGTGATAAAGCATCAGTAGAGGGGAGACACCATTTTCCCATATTAACTCTTACAGGAGAGAATTTGCCTTCCTAGGGGTAGATTTCCTCTCACTTCCTGTTGTCTCCTTCCGTTTGCAAGTAGGAGTCGTTTGTAAGTTGGATGTTTGAAAGTAGGGGCCTGCCGTATATACTCTGCTGAAATTTGCCCCCTACATGTTGGTGTTGCCACAACACTGTGAGCCCTCACAGTTACTCTTGGTGGGTGCTGGAACGCCCTGCTGTGAACTATTATATCAGAAACAAACACAAAAGTTTCTGCGCTGCTACTAAATCCAAAAAAGCGGCTGCAAAACCTGTGGACAAAAAGGTGCATAGAACAAAAGAAGAAAAAATTGCAGCGCTAAATGGGTATGTGTCAAACAAATAAATGAATGAGTGAAATAAACAAATGTGCAAGGAAAAACTAAATATTTCCCTATGTGAATAACAATACAGTTTTTGAAAGAGTCCTTGATGGATGGTCCTCAAAAACACGTACAAACAATTGCAAAAATAAAAGTCCAATAATGTTCCACAATAATCCAAAAAGAATTTTGAGATGATTGGACTACAAATACTTCCAAATCAATATTGAAGAAAAAAAGCCACAACCAATATAAAGGAGGCTTACCAGACTTAGTGGACCCTACTGAACATATGTCCAGAGGGTCAACATAGGCTTTTGATGTATATTCCTGAAGGGTCAACAGTTGATAGTTGAACCAAAGAATGTCTCTCACGACAGCTCACAATGAAGAGGTTGATGAAAACTTGAGAGACGATGACTCAATGATGTTTAAACCGAATCAATAGCACAATGTGAAAGGAAAAGAAGAAGGCACATAGCGTGATACTGCTAAAAACAGTGTATTTAATGTAGGTAATTGCACTTACATTTAAGTGGTTAAAAAGCGCTTCATGAAAATCAATGGCAACAGTGGAAATCCCGACGCGTTTCGCAAGAAATTTGCATCATCTGGAGTATGCATCCACTGCTGCCTCCACACATTATATAGACAACATAACCCCCTAATGGGGTAAGAGTAACCTCACCTGTGAATTCATCACATGAGCAATCAATTCCTGGATCATCCAAAATGGCTCCTCAACGTCTGCTTCCTGCCTCTACGTGGGGTCATGAATGATGTTCAATGTTGATAAATATTCCAGGGGTATGTGGTCTTATAGAGTAAATATATATGGAATTTTAAAAAGCCATACATAAATGAGAGGGGAGTGGACAGACAAAATTCTGGCCACCACATTTGGCTTATATATTAAATATGACCAACATGATATATCATGTGACCGAGCATACAGGCCAGGCACAGGAAATGGACCAAATGTGGTCTATGGGGTGACCGTACACAGACTAGTGTGTAAAAAGCAGAACGTCCGCGCTAATCGCGTCACATCCCGCAACACACCGTCATGTGTTTCACGCATGGCTAATATAATAGATATAGCCAGCATGGTGTGTCATGTGCCCGAGTACACAGGCCGGGCATAGGAAATGGACCAAATATGGTCCATGGGGTGACCGCGCACAGACTCCGAACTGGTGTGTAGAAAGCAGGACGTCCGCGCTATTCACGTCACGTCCCGCAACACACCGTCATATGACTCATGCAGCATCACGTGATGCGCTCCAGGCGTAATCACGTGATGCGTTCCAAAAGAAGGCCGGCGTGACACGTCCGCCCTCCGTACCGACATAATGTCGTGAGGGCTGGACGTCTACACCAACCCCCCTGTCCCACATGTGACCTGTACAACATCACGTGATGCGCACCAGGCGCAATCACGCGATGCGTTCCAGGAGAAAGACGGCGTGACACGTCCGCCCTCCACACCGACGTGATGTCGTGAGGGCTGGACGTCCACACCAACTACATCCCATCCCACATATGGCCTGTACAGCATCACGTGATGCGCTCCAGCTGTAATCACACCATGCGTTCCACACACAATGCGGTGACACAACAAAAACACACAGTCAAAGTCTCAAAGAGACAAAGACTAAAATGTGTGTAATGAATTTCTCTGATAGAAAGTTAGTCAATAAACAATAATAAATTGCCATGACTCCTAACTAGATATTATAACGATCTTATATGGAAAATTAAAATATCAAGTGTGTATAAAAATAAAAAAACACAGGAGATAGTGATCTCCATAGCAATTGGGGGCGACTAAACTAGATAGCAAATCATGGATACACATACATATAAACCAAAACAAAAAATTAATTATAAATTCATCCAATAAGTTTTGATTAAATTAAATTTCAATAGAATTGAATTGATGGGGGAGCTTCATGGATTGGAGAGATGGAAGGCAACAAATGTTGCAGGTGAAAAACCTAACAGGCCAGCCGCTCACTAAATGAATCCACAGACAAGGAAACCCCTCACATCTTACAATGAAGAAATACATTAAATTCAAATTAAAATATTTTTAAAACAAATATGTATGTGACAGCCCTCACACAGATTAATTTTTGCTGCAGCTACTTGTATTCATTCACATGGATGTTTTCGATTATCGTGCTTCCCGCACGGTGAACACAGATGGGGTGTTCACCGCAACGGGGAGCGACACGGAAATAGGAGGTTTGTTTGTTAGGCTCAAGAATGTTATGTCCTCTGAGCTCCATTTACAATGGGACCTTGTGTTTTTAGAACAATACATTTCAGATCGGATGGTCCCGAGAAGCCTCCGATGGGAGGTTCAACCTCAACAAGGTGATCTCGAAATTGAATCATGGTTCAATTATTTTAATGACGCTGGCATTAAATTTTTGAGTGTCCTGATCTCAAAGAAAAAAATGAGGCTGATGGTGTTAGATAAAGAGATTAAGGAGATTAGAGAGAAGTTGTCTTCATACAAAACCTCTCTCGAATATCTCTCTCTTTCGACCAATCTGCAAAATTTTCTTGAAAAAGAAGATAGAGATCAGAAACTCAAAAAACATAAAAAATATTCAAGGGACATGGGAGATTATAAGAATGGTACTGTCTTTGGTTGGCAGAAACTATTTTCAGTAACTTCTGGTGTAGAGATGGATTTAACTCCACCATTATTGCCTTCTTCCTCCCTAGCCCCTGGGGTTGTCAAAGGTCCAACTATGAGTCAAAACCTGGGCGGACCTACGACAGCCTCTACTTCAAAGAACGGATCGGGGAACCACTCACAAATTCCCTCCGGTAAGAGTCCGTCAGTCTAGTTCACATACCCCCCAAAAGTCTCAACCGGGAAGAGTTAAACCTAGAGGGAATAGGGGAGGTAGAGGTTCATCAAGAGGTAATTTCCATCACCCTGGTGGCCAGCGGCATTATGACTATGATGATCATTATTACAATCCCTCTCCTGCCAGACATAGGGATCGTTCAGACCCCCGTCGGGGCCATTCCCCTTATTACTGTCCCCCTTCTATATCTACACAGAATAGAATTTCCCCTCTTAGGGATATGCGTAGTGATAGTTACTATCAAACGCATAATAGTAACCCCTATGATTCATCCTATTACAATCGTGAGCAGTCCAACTCACAGATGTATAGAGGACGGGATTTTCACGAGGACCGAACAACTTACAAAAAGGGTCCAGATCCAAGAGAGGGACCAGAGGGGGACAGAGAGCTCAGAAGAGGAAAAAGAAGGCGCACATAGCGGGTCAAGGTGTATTCAACTTAAGTACCAAGGTATTCACACCAGATGAATTGTTGGTTTTGGATAAAGGCCGCAAGTTCGCCCCTCCAAAAAGACTGGACAAATTTGGTACTTTCATTGACATACACAAATACATACGTAAGATTAACATACAGCGATATCTCATTACTAACCCCATTAGAAATGAGTGTAGGGCGGCTACATCAGGGACAGTACATTCAGGTTTGTCTAACCCTTCGTTATTCAACCCGCCTGTCCCAGCAGCACCTGCTGTTAATATTTTTAGGGACCTAGTTCTTAAAGATCTAGCAGAGATTCCCGACAACTATAAACACCGCCAGACCTTGTCTTTGTGTTCAGACAAGGACCTTGTGATCCGCCCGGCGGACAAGGGTGGCGGCATAGTTGTCTTGGACAAACTCGATTATGAGAAAGAAATGTTCAGAATTTTGCAGGAGCCAAACACTTATCAAATATTACCCACCAATCCCACTTCTCGCTTTAAAGCGGAACTTCAAAAGTTGGTTGATAATGGATATGATAGAAATATATTGAATAAAAAGGAGAAAGCGTTCTTAATACCCACAATCCCTAGGATACCTACTATATATTATTTAGCCAAGGTCCATAAGGACCCTGTGAACCCTCCTGGACGACCGATTGTTAGTGGTATCAATTCGGTCACATCCCGAATTGGTCAATATATCGACCACTATTTACAGCCCTTGGTCAGACGTATACCGTCCTATTTGGGCGATACAGGTGCGACCATCAGGAAACTCGAGAGCATAGATATACGCGGCGATTACATTATGGTAACAGCCGACGTTGCCTCGTTATACACCTACATACCCAACCAATTAGGTTTCGAGGCGGTACAATACTTTCTGAATAAGGAAGAATCTTTGGCTTCCTTTCAGAAAGAATTTATCATGGAGCTGCTTGAGTTTGCCACTAGGAGCAGTTACTTTTGGTTTAATAACCAATTTTACTTACAGTTGAGGGGTGTGGCCATGGGGGCTAAATATGTCCCCAGTTTGGCCAACCTTTTTATGGCCAAGTGGGAGGAGGATGTCATCTATGCCCAGCATGCCACGTCATTGGTGTTGTGGGCTAGATATATAGACGACATCCTCCTCCTCTGGGATGGCAGCATGGCGTCCTTAGAGACTTTTATGAACCATCTCAATTCCAATAACAGAGGGATCTCTCTTTCTTATACAGCCAGTCAAGACAGGATTCAGTTCCTGGATCTTGAAATTAACATCATTAATCGGCAGTTTCAATTTCAAACTTTTTAAAAAAAACTGACCGTAATGGCTTTATCCCTCATGATAGCTGCCATCATAGATCTTGGATCAGTTCAGTTCCCCGCAGTCAATTTATCAGGCTGCGGAGAAACTGCACTGATACGGACACATTTATTTCTCAGGCTAAAATCCTTAAAGATAGATTCATTGACAAGGGTTATGATCCTGCTGTTATTGACAGAGACCTTATGTTGACTTTAGAGACTGAAAGGAGTTCTCTGCTGGAGATAAAACCCAAGCGGGAAGTGGATGAGAGCTATAAATGGTCTATGGTCACCGCTTTTTCTACCCAACATAAACGGGTAAAAGCCATTATGGCTAAACATTGGGGTATTTTGAAAAATTATAGTGTTCTGAGTACTGTATTACCCGATCAGGCCAAAGTAGTGTTCAGAGGGGCACCAACTCTACGGAGCACAATAGCTCCTAATATCATGAACCCCCCCGTACGCCCATCTTTTTTTCACCAATTAGTAGACTATCATCCCTGCAAAAGGTGCAATGTGTGCAAATACAATATTTCGGGGAGAGTAAAATCATTGACATTTAGGTCAACCGTGACTGGTAGGACCTACCCCATTAAACAATTTTGCACTTGTGCTACCACACACATTGTATATTTAATTACATGCCCATGTGGCAAACAGTATGTGGGCCGCACCATCCAAACATTTTCGGTAAGGGTGGGTGAACACGTTGCCCTGATTTTGGGTGGTGATGTTCACCATACAGTACCCAGACACTACAAGCTATGTCATAATAGAAATCCGGCAGGCACCCAGTTTCTTATTATTGACCATTACATACCACCATGGAGGGGTGGGGCTAAAACTAGGGGTGTTTCACAACTTGAAACATACTGGATTTATTAACTCCAGACACACAGGCCTCTCGGCCTGAACGTCGAGTGGGATATAAATTCCTTTATTAATAAATCCTAATGACATATTTGGTACCCAATTTGTCCTTCAATGTGGGTTTTTCTACGTTTTCATCCTTTTTTCAGTTTTTTTCTACATATAATACAAATTTGATACGCTTAGGGATTAATCTGCGTGAGGGCTGTCGCATACATATTTGTTTTAAAAATATTTTAATTTGAATTTAATGTATTTCTTCATTGTAAGATGTGAGGGGTTTCCTTGTCTGTGGATTCATTTAGTGAGCGGCTGGCCTGTTAGGTTTTTCACCTGCAACATTTGTTGCCTTCCATCTCTCCAATCCATGAAGCTCCCCCATCAATTCAATTCTATTGAAATTTAATTTAATCAAAACTTATTGGATGAATTTATAATTCATTTTTTGTTTTGGTTTATATGTATGTGTAGCCATGATTTGCTATCTAGTTTAGTCGCCCCCAATTGCTATGGAGATCACTATCTCCTGTGTTTTTTTATTTTTATACACACTTGATATTTTAATTTTCCATATAAGATCATTATAATATCTAGTTAGGGGTCATGGCAATTTATTATTGTTTATTGACTAACTTTCTATCAGAGAAATTCATTACACACATTTTAGTCTTTGTCTCTTTGAGACTTTGACTGTGTGTTTTTGTTGTGTCATCGCATTGTGTGTGGAACGCATGGTGTGATTACAGCTGGAGCGCATCACGTGATGCTGTACAGGCCATATGTGGGATGGGATGTAGTTGGTGTGGACGTCCAGCCCTCACGACATCACGTCGGTGTGGAGGGCGGACGTGTCACGCCGTCTTTCTCCTGGAACGCATCGCGTGATTGCGCCTGGTGCGCATCACGTGATGTTGTACAGGTCACATGTGGGACAGGAGGGTTGGTGTAGACGTCCAGCCCTCACGACATTATGTCGGTACGGAGGGCGGACGTGTCACGCCGGCCTTCTTTTGGAACGCATCACGTGATTACGCCTGGAGCGCATCACATGATGCTGCATGAGTCATATGACGGTGTGTTGCGGGACGTGACGTGAATAGCGCGGACGTCCTGCTTTCTACACACCAGTTCGGAGTCTGTGCACGGTCACCCCATGGACCATATTTGGTCCATTTCCTATGCCCGGCCTGTGTACTCGGGCACATGACACACCATGCTGGCTATATCTATTATATTAGCCATGCGTGAAACACATGACGGTGTGTTGCGGGATGTGACGCGATTAGCGCGGACGTTCTGCTTTTTACACACTAGTCTGTGTACGGTCACCCCATAGACCACATTTGGTCCATTTCCTGTGCCTGGCCTGTATGCTCGGGCACATGATATATCATGTTGGTCATATTTAATATATAAGCCAAATGTGGTGGCCAGAATTTTGTCTGTCCACCCCCCTCTCATTTATGTATGGCTTTTTAAAATTCCATATATATTTACTCTATAAGACCACATACCCCTGGAATATTTATCAACATTGAACATCATTCATGACCCCACGTAGAGGCAGGAAGCAGACGTTGAGGAGCCATTTTGGATGATCCAGGAATTGATTGCTCATGTGATGAATTCACAGGTGAGGTTACTCTTACCCCATTAGGGGGTTATGTTGTCTATATAATGTGTGGAGGCAGCAGTGGATGCATACCCCAGATGATGCAAATTTCTTGCGAAACGCGTCGGGATTTCCACTGTTGCCATTGATTTTCATGAAGCGCTTTTTAACCACTTAAATGTAAGTGCAATTACCTACATTAAATACACTGTTTTTAGCAGTATCACGCTATGTGCCTTCTTCTTTTCCTTTCACATTGTGCTATTGATTCGGTTTAAACATCATTGAGTCATCGTCTCTCAAGTTTTCATCAACCTCTTCATTGTGAGCTGTCGTGAGAGACATTCTTTGGTTCAACTATCAACTGTTGACCCTTCAGGAATATACATCAAAAGCCTATGTTGACCCTCTGGACATATGTTCAGTAGGGTCCACTAAGTCTGGTAAGCCTCCTTTATATTGGTTGTGGCTTTTTTAGTCCAATCATCTCAAAATTCTTTTTGGATTATTGTGGAACATTATTGGACTTTTATTTTTGCAATTGTTTGTACGTGTTTTTGAGGACCATCCATCAAGGACTCTTTCAAAAACTGTATTGTTATTCACATAGGGAAATATTTAGTTTTTCCTTGCACATTTGTTTATTTCACTCATTCATTTAACTATTATATCAGGAATTATATTTACATGCCATTGTTGAACAGTGGTAGGAAAAATTGGGCCTTTGGTGGTGGTGCTGGTGCCACAACACTGTAAGCCCTCACAGTTACTCTTGGTGGGCGCATGAATTGGGCCTTAGCCACTGGTGCCACAACACTGCAACCCCTCACAGATACTGTACTTGGAGCACAGCAATGAGCCCTGTTGCAAAGTATTGCATCAAAAATTGTAATTACACGCCCCTGTTAAACAGGGGCTGAAAAATTGGGCCTTAGCCACTGGTGCCACAACACTGCAACCCCTCACAGATACTGTACTTGGAGCACAGCAATGAGCCCTGTTGCAAAGTTTTGCATCAAAAATTGTAATTACACGCCCCTGTTAAACAGGGGCTGAAAAATTGGGCATTAGCCACTGGTGCCACAACACTACAACCCCTCACAAATACTGTACTTGGAGCACAGCAATGAGCCCTGTTGCAAAGTATTGCATCAACATTTTTAATTACACGCCCATGTTAAACAGGGGCTGAAAAATTGGGCCTTAGGCACTGGTGCTGGTGCCACGACACTGCAACCTCTCCCAGATACTCTAGTTGGAGTGCAGGAATGAGCCCTGCTGCAAAGCATTGCATCAAAAATTGTAATTACATGCCCCTGTTAAACAGGGGCTGAAAAATTGGGCCTTAGTCACTGGTGGCGGCACCCAGAAACAAAAATGTTTTTCCAAGATATCATCATGAATCGGATCATTGAGGAGGAGGAGGATAGTCAGTCACCATAACAGGACAGTCACTCAGTCAGCATCAGCATCAGTCTTGAAGGGATGTGACATTTGAAAATAAATTATTCTGTTATATCAGCTTCAGGTGCTTGGTAGCTGGTGGTGATCCAAGACTGGTTCATCTTTATGAAGGTCAGTCGATCAACCGAATCGGTGGGCAGGCGCACCCTGTGATCCGTGACAAATCCTCCAGCAGCACTGAATGTGCGTTCCGAAAGAACGCTGGATGCAGGACAGGCCAGTAGCTCAATTGCATACTGTGCAAGCTCTGGCCAGTGATCCATCCTTAAGACCCAGTAAGCCAGAGGATTTTCGGTGGGAAAGGTGTCCAAATCTGACCTTGCCCCTAGGTATTCCTGCACCATGTATATCAGACGCTGGCGATGGTTGCTGGAACCGATCATACCTTGGGGCTGTGGACTAAAGAATTGTCTGAACGCATCGGTCAGACGGCCACCTTCCCCACCGCTATTTCTTTGACTGACTGAAGCCTCAGCAACTCGTTGTCCCAGACCAGGAGTTTGTAACCTCCCAGTCTCTGGGAACGCATTGCACAGACCTTTCTGCAAGGCCTCCCGGAGTTGTCTCATCCTCTGCTCCCTCTGCGACAGTAAGATAAGGTCCGCAACCTTACCCTTGTACCGTGGATCAAGGAGAGTGGCCAGCCAGTAATGGTCCCTCTCCTTGATCTGAAGAATACGAGGATTCTTCTGCAGACTTTGCAGGATCAGGGAGGCCATGCAGCATAGGTTAGCTGAGGCATTAGGTCCGGAGTCCTCTGGGTCACTAAGGACGACATGATCCGCAGCCACCTCCTCCCAGCCACGTACAAGTCCACGGGTTTCTTGGGACTGTAAATCATCCCTAAAAGACTGCTGCTGTTGATGCTGCTGAGTGGCAGGCTCCACCTCCATGCTGACACAATCCTCCTCCTCCTCCTCGTCCTCTTCCTGTGGGATGGGTGGGACAGAAGGAACACTGTCTGGGTAAAGGGGGCCTTGAGAGGCAAGGAAGTTCTCCTCTTCCTGACTCTGTTCTGCCTCAAGTGCCCTGTCCATAATTCCACGCAGCGTGTGCTCCAACAGGTGGACAAGAGGTACAGTGTCACTGATGCATGCACTGTCACTGCTCACCATCCTCGTGGCCTCCTAAAATGGTGCCAAGACAGTGCATGCATCCCTGATCATGCCCCACTGGCGTGGTGAAAAAAAAACCGAGCTCCCCTGACCCTGTCCTGGTGCCGTAGTCTCACAGGTACTCATTGATGGCCCTCTGCTGCGTGTGCAGCCGCTGCAGCATGGCCAACGTTGAGTTCCACCTGGTGGGCATGTCACATATAAGGCGGTTCTTGGGCAGGTTCAACTCCTTTTGCAGCTCAGCTAGGCGAGCACTGGCATTATAAGATCTGCGGAAATGCACACAGACTTTCCTGGCCTGCCTCAGTACATCCTGTAAGCCCGGGTACCTGCCCAAGAACCGCTGCACCACCAGGTTAAGGACGTGAGCCACACAGGGCACATGGGTCAGTTGTCCCTGTTGGAGGGCGGAGAGGAGGTTGGTGCCATTGTCGCAAACCACCATTCCTGCCTTAAGCTGGCATGGCGTCAACCAACCTCTCGGCCTGCCCCTGCAGAGCAGACAGAACCTCTGCCCCAGTGTGGCTCCAGTCCCCCAAACACACCAGCGCAAGCACGGCATGGCATCTTTTTGCCTGCGTACTTGCGTAGCCCCTTGAATGCCTACGGAGCACCGCTGGTTCCGAGGACAAAGCACAGGAAGAGGCCATGGAGGAAGAAGAAGTGGAGGGGGTGGAGGAGAGAGGTGTGTCACAACCAGTAGTAGCATTTTGGAAGCGTGGCCGTGGAACAACCTACTGCACCTTGTCCTGCATCCTTCCCAGCTGCCAAAAGAGTGACCCAATGGGCCGTGAAAGAAAGGTAACGTCCCTGTCCATACCTGCTGGACCATGAGTCAGCGGTAATATGCACCTTACCGCTGACCGCCCTGTCCAGCGAGGCCAAGACATTGCCTTCCACATGCCGGTAGAGAGCCGGAATCGCCTTCCGTGAGAAAAAGTGGCGTTTGGGAACCTGCCACTGAGGAACCGCACATTGCACAAACTCACGGAAGGGGGCCGAGTCTACCAACTTAAAAGGCAGCAGTTGAAGCGCTAGCAATTTAGCCAAGCTAGCATTCAACCGCTGGGCATGTGGATGGCTGGGAGTGAACTTCTTTTGACGGTCCAGCAGCTGGGGCAGGGAAATTTGCCTGCTAGAATCGGACGTCGGTGTACTGCTAGCAGAGTGCCCGCAAGTACTTGGCTGTGACACACCTAATTCTACACCTTCATTCCTCTCAGTGCAGGTTTCAGAGAGGACTGAAGGTATAGTGGGGTTGGAGATCCCAGCTGATGCGGTGCAAGAAGAGGTCAGCTTTGTTCTTTGGTGTGGGTCTTTAAGGTAGGCTTGCCAACGAGCTGCATGGCAGGTCAACATATGTCTGGTCAAGCATGTGGTGCCCAAGCGGCTGATGTTTTGGCCACACGATATACGCTTGAGACATATGTTGCAAACAGCAGCTGTGTGATCTGATGCACTCGACTCAAAAAAGGCCCACGCCAAAGAACTTTTTGAATAACGGGCAGAGGCAGCGCCCTGCACAGGCGGAGCTCTGCTGTGTGATCCAGTCGGTGTGCTGCCCTTACGCTGGCCCCCCGAGGGCATCCTGCCTCGTTGGAGATGTGCCTCCTCCTCATCCTCCTCCTCCTCTCTCCTATTAGGCACCCACGTGGAGTCAGTGACCTCATCATCCCCTCCCTCCTCATCACTGGAGCCAATCTGGCAGTATGCGGCAGCTGTTGGAACATGACTGCCAGATTGGTGTCCTTCTTGAGCATCCTCTCTCTCTGCTCTCACGCTACTGCCTTCCTCTAGCTGGGTATCATCATCAGACCCTTCGAAACGCTGGGCATCCTCCTGGAGCATGTACCCAACACTGTGCTCAAACAGTTCGGGGGACTCCTCAGGAGGACATGGTGGGTCTAGGGAAGGAGTGACTGATGATGACATTGATACCAGGGAAGGGGACGCTTTGGTAGCTGCTTTGCCAGTACCCTGAGCCTGGGTGAGAGAGGATGAGGAGGATGAGGAGGGCTTGGTCATCCACTCTACCAAGTCTTCGGCATGATGCGGCTCAACACGTCCAGCTGCTGAAAAGAAGGACAAGCGTGTCCCATGGCCACGCGCTGATGACGATGCACCGCGTCCACGACCAGCACTGTTGTCTCTAGACACAGAGCCTGCTTGCCCTCTTTTATTGGCTCCTGACTGTCTGCCTCTCCTTGTTTGCCTTTCAGACATTCTAATAGCCTGCAGGGAGATGGGAAAACACAGCAATAAGGCCTAGCTTCAGGAGTATATTTAGCAGGAAGCACACTACGCCCGCTGTAAGTGCTGCAAATGCCTGTTAGTGTAACACACCAGGAAAACACAGCAATACGGGCTAGGGGCTAGCTTCAGGTGTATAATGTGCAGGAGGCTCACTACGCCCGCTGTAAGTGCTGCAAATGCCTGTTAGTGTAACACACTAGGAAAACACAGCAATAAGGCCTAGCTTCAGGAGTATATTTAGCAGGAAGCACACTACGCCCGCTGTAAGTGCTGCAAATGCCTGTTAGTGTAACACACTAGGAAAACACAGCAATACGGCTAGCTTCAGGAGTATATTTAGCAGGAAGCACACTGTCAAGGTCACCTGTGGCCAGGTGACAGATGCACACCGTAGGGGGACAGGAGTGCACCGCGAGGTAGTGAACCCTATGGCTGGCTTCTGCGGATAGGAAACTGGGTGGTTGTGGAAAGCGGGACCAGAGGAGCACAACCGGGATCCTAACGGAAGCTTAGAGCCAAGATTCCCCAGGGCGCGGAGTCTAAGACCCAGCTGGTCTTCTCCAGGGCCTCTAGTGGTGAGGATGTTATGCTGCAGGCTGGGACCAGGTCGCGGCCCCTGGAGTTTCCTAGCTCACGCCCCGTAGGATAAGGGGAAAAGAGGGGAAGCAGCAGCACAAGATAAGAGAGAACCGAATAACAAGCTGAAGGTCAGGGGCCACAAGCAGACAAGGATAACGAAAGAACGAGCCGAAGGTCAAGGGTCACGAGCAGACAGGGATAGTCGGGGACAAGCCAATAACGTAACAGAGAGACAGACGTAGCACACGGCAGGCAGGAACCCAAACACACAATGCCTAACAAACATGTTGATCAGCAAAGCAGGCTTGCAGTGCACAGGTTAATATAGTGTTCTGTGATAGGGCCTGGGGTGGAGTCAGGCTGGGAGGAGATAATAAAGGAAGCCAGGTGAAGGAGGTCTGGTCTCTAAGATGAACACATGAGGAGGAAGGTAAGATGGCAGACAGACATTAATGCATATCCATGACACACACTACGCCCGCTGTAAGTGCTGCAAATGCCTGTTAGTGTAACACACTAGGAAAACACAGCAATAAGGCTTAGCTTCAGGAGTATATTTAGCAGGAAGCACACTACGCCCGCTGTAAGTGCTGCAAATGCCTGTTAGTGTAACACACCAGGATAACACAGCAATACGGGCTAGCTTCAGGAGTATATTTAGCAGGAAGCACACTACGCCCGCTGTAAGTGCTGCAAATGCCTGTTAGTGTAACACACCAGGAAAACACAGCAATACGGGCTAGCTTCAGGTGTATAATGTGCAGGAGGCACACTACGCCCGCTGTAAGTGCTGCAAATGCCTGTTAGTGAAACACACTAGGAAAACACAGCAATAAGGCCTAGCTTCAGGAGTATATTTAGCAGGAAGCACACTACGCCCGCTGTAAGTGCTGCAAATGCCTGTTAGTGTAACACACTAGGAAAACACAGCAATACGGGCTAGCTTCAGGAGTATATTTAGCAGGAAGCACACTCCGCCCGCTGTAAGTGCTGCAAATGCCTGTTAGTGTAACACACTAGGAAAACACAGCAATAAGGCCTAGCTTCAGGAGTATATTTAGCAGGAACCACACTACGCCCGCTGTAAGTGCTGCAAATGCCTGTTAGTGTAACACACCAGGAAAACACAGCAATACGGGCTAGCTTCAGGAGTTTATTTAGCAGGAAGCACACTACGCCCGCTGTAAGTGCTGCAAATGCCTGTTAGTGTAACACACCAGGAAAACACAGCAATACGGGGTAGCTTCAGGTGTATAATGTGCAGGAGGCACACTACGCCCGCTGTAAGTGCTGCAAATGCCTGTTAGTGTAACACACCAGGAAAACACAGCAATACGGGCTAGCTTCAGGTGTATAATGTGCAGGAGGCACACTATGCCTGCTGTAAATTTTTGTTTATTTTAAAAACTACTGCCAGTATATATACAAAAAGAAATAACATATACATTAAAGAAACCCTCACACATCAAACTAACACACGTTACCAAAACTCACCACCACCACCCTTACCCACTTTCCGACCACCCACACGTGGGTTTCTCATTATATATATCCGAAATCCTAAAATACAAGAAAAAGAACACATCACCCACTAATCTTACAAAATCCTAATACTAACACACATCAAACCTAACACTAACACCAGACCTAAACGCTAACACCAACCACCCACCGGCTACTTACAGGCGAGAACACAAATAAGGTCTAGAATGCCTGCAAGCCCTATTTTAAAAAAAGAACCCAAAATCTAAGGGGGGTGAAAAGGACAGAAAGAACCACCCCCGAAAGAAAAAGGCCCAGAATCCTCAAGGAGGCCGGAAGGAGAAACCCCTCCACAGCCAGGCACTCCTATTGGCTCCAACCCTTTCCCTCTCAAGACTCCTCACCTTCACCAACTCCCGAAAGATATCACCCACCACCTCATGCGTGGACAGGACTTTGCCCCTAGTGGACACCAAACACCGAGCGTGCCATGTGTAATAGAGAGCCACTAAGCTAGCTAAATAAAGTGACGATAACTCAAACCCTCTGTGAACCCTAAAGTCGCCGTACACCACCTCAGAGTAAGTCAAGGACGAGAGTCGGGGATAACCAATGGCTTCCCCTGCCCCCTCGCGAACCTCAATGTTGAAGGGGCATTCGGCCAAAAAGTGGTCCATGGTCTCCAATGCCCCCCCACATTCTGCACGAGGACAACCTCTGTCCCCTAGGTTCCTAAACTTTAGGTTTCCACGGACATAGAGGCATCCGTGGAAAGCCCTCCACGCAAGATCCCAAAACTTGCTTGGGACTCTTGGGGAATTCAGAAGGGCTAGTCCCTACTCAAGGACTCTCTCCGGGCAATCCCTTAAAGACAGTGGCCTCAAAATGTCCGAGGCCATGACTCTTGAGTACAGCTCACGCCGACCCAAAGAGCCCACCTCCAGGGCAGTTATCCGCCACTGCCTCAGTACCTTCAAAGCTTGGGGGACATAGGACGGGAGATACCCGTGTGATCTACGAAGATCACCAGGCCGACCCCCATCCTCCCACCTACTCAGGAACAGCAAGAGCCAGTTCTTGCATGAGCGCTCCCACAGAGTAGGCAGGTCCACAAAGATAGACTGCAGGTTGAATTTCACAAATAAGGTGATGAAAAACACCACCGGATTGATCATATCCAACCCACCATGCCTCCTCTGTCGGTACGTGACTTCCCTCTTGATCAGATTTAGCCTGTTTCCCCACAACAGCAGGAAAAACAGGCCAGAGATCCGGGCATAGAGAGATGCAGGCAAAATACAAATGTAGCTGACATAGAGGAACTCTGGCAGTAGGTATGTTTTGACCAGGCTTACCCTTTCCCTCAATGACAGCTTCCAGCCCTTCCAGGCATTCACCTTCCGAGATGCACCGACCAGTCTGCGCTCCCAATTTAGCTTGGGGTAATCACCCGGGCCAAATAGGATGCCAAGAATTTTAACTTCTGGCTGGGGCTGGGGAAACACGTCCGGAAGAGCGAACTGCTCGCCTTCCTTCCCCAACCAGAGAACTTCGCTCTTGTCCCAATTGACCAATGAACCAGATGCCTCGAAGTAGCTCCCAATTTGCGTTTCCACAAACAGGGCCTCCTCGCGGTTGGACACCACCACCGAGACATCGTCCGCGTAAGCCACCACCCTCACTGCCGGATCCAGACCAATGCAAGGCTCCACCGGAACCCCCCTCAAACGCTCACAGTCGAGCCTTCTCACAAAGGGATCGACGGAAAAGACGTAGAGAAGGGGGCTCAACGGGCAACCCTGCCTGACCCCAGAGTCCACAGCAAAGGCAGGACCCACCCAACCATTGACAAGAGGGAAGCTCACCGCCCCCCTGTACAATACTTTCAGCCAATTCACAAATTGCTCAGGCAAACCGTACTTTCCCAGAAGAAGCCAGAGGTACTCATGGTTCACCCGGTCAAAAGCCTTGGCCTGGTCTAATGCCAGCAGATACCGCCCATCTCCCGTTGCCCTGCACCTTTCCACGGCCTCCCGGACGTTCAGGACGGCACTAAAGGTGCTCCGGCCAGGAATTGCGCAGTGCTGGGAGACAGAAAGCATCTCGTCAGCGACTGCTGACATACGCAAAAAGAATATTTTCGCCAACAACTTCCTATCTGTAGTGAGAAGGGCGATCGGGCGCCAGTTCTCAATCACAGTCGGATCTTTCCCCTTTGACAGCAGAATCAAGGCTGACCTTCTCATTGAGGGAGGGAGCCGGCCGCTGGCCAAACACTCATTGAAAACCTCCCTCAAATGAGGAGCCAAGAGACTCTTAAAGGTTTTATAAAATTCAGCCGTAAGCCCATCGGGCCCCGGTGACTTTTTCAAGGACAAAGAGTCAATGGCCTGCTCGATTTCTGCAACCGAGATTTCTGCCGTCAGAGAGTCTGGGAGATCAGGCCCCGCACGAAGCGGAGTCTCATCAAGAAACACCCTGGCTTTCTCCATATCTAAAGGCTTCCTACGAAGGAGGTCTGAAAAATGGTCCCTGATGATGCCCATGATACCCGGTCTGGACCGGACCAGGGACCCCGAGGCATCCCTCAAGCCATGTATGGCCTTCGAACTCACCGCCTCCCCACAGCTCTTGTAGGGATCCGGGGAGGAAAACTTCCCGTAATCCCTTTCAAGGACCAGGGAGGCAAGACGGTCATACTGACACCCCTTCATCTGAAGTTTCAGATCGGATATCTGTTCCTGAGGGCCCCCGGCTGAGACCAGGCGGTCTAACTGCCTGCAGAACCTCTGGTAGGCCATGTACTTGGATGTCGCCCGGTACCTAGAGATCCTGCGGAAAAAGCCCTCCGACCTCTTCTTCACCACTTCCCACCATTCCCGGCGGGAGCAGCCACTCTCAAGGAGCGAGGCCTGATCCGCAAAGAAGATCTCATAGGCCTCCCTAACTTCGAGATCCTCGAGCAGCGATCCATTAAGACGCCAGAAACCTCGACCCTTCTGAGGAGTGTCGGCCACATTCAAAGTCACAGAAACCATACACTGATCGGAGAACTCCACCGCCTGCAGCACAGGTGCCGCAAAGGTAGAGCTCCCCTTTAAAAAAAAACTATCTAACCTACTCCTACTATTACCTCGGGCATAGGTGAACCCAGTGTGGTTGGGGAGGCACTGAACATGTGCATCCACCAACCCGGCTTCCCTTACTATTCTATTCAAGAAGATACTATCATATCCCAGGGGGCCTGAGGCGCCTGCCCGATCCTTTGATCTGGTGACCATGTTGTAGTCACCACCAAAGACCACCTGCTGGGACATAAACAAGTAGGGCTTGACCATCGTGAGGAGGCTCCTCCTGTCCCTCTTGGTCTGAGGGCCATAGAAGTTAATCAGCCTCAGGAATTGCCCCCTCACGATGGCGTCCACCACCAGGCACCTACCGACCTCTACCTCAATCACTCGTCGACAAGCCACCGGACCAGTCTTAAAAAGGACTGCAACTCCACTGCAGGGCTCGGCCGCAAGAGACCAGAGGGAGGGCCCGCATCTCCACTCCCTCTTTGCTAGATGCATCTCTGCCACTGATGCCAGCCAGGTCTCTTGCAAAAACAAAATATCAGCTTCAACTCGGCTGAGAAAATCGAAGGCCATGAAACGAGCCGCCGCAGAACGCACACTTGCGACATTAATGGTCGCAACGCGTATTGGAGAGGGTACCGCCATTCTTAGTGATTTTGGCCCGCATTCTCCTCTGCGTTTTTGCCTATACCCCAGGGTCCTCCTCAGAGTCGGAGAGGTCCCCGTACATATTCCCTAGGATCACTGGGGGGCCCCCCATGGTCCCTACCAGGGACAACCCGGGGTCCCGCAACCCCCCCAGGATCCTTCTTCTTCTTCCTCTTCCTCACCTTCCTCTGCAGCCAGCCCGCCTGGGTCTGGTCGCCCACCTCGTCGCCGGAGTGCCCGCTAGAGGCCCCCATGGGCCTCTTGTGCAGGCCCCTCGACGACACGGCTACCTCCATCTCCCCCCCCCCGAATCCTGGGATAACACAAGGGGATCCAGGATGGAACGGGAGGGGGAAATGGGCAGAGAGGAAGGGGGAAGGGCAGAAGGAGAATAGGGAGAAGGGGGGAGAGGAAGGGAGAAAGGGGGGGAGGGGGAAAGAAGGGGGAGGGGGAAGGGTAGGGAGGAGGGGGGAAAGAGGGGGGGTAGAAGGGGAAAGGGGTATGGACAAAAGAGGGGGAGAGGGAGGGGGGAGGGGGAGGTTCCCAGCAGAGGGCCCCTCACCCCCTTCGGCCCCTCACCCCCACTGGGCCTGATACTGGCGCACCCGGCCCCCCAGAAACAAGTCCCGAGGGACCAGGCACATACTCAGCAGGGGCCCCAACTCCGCCACGCCTACGCCCGGGCCTCTGCCTCTGCGGCAAAGGCCCCTCTGGGCCACCAACCCCAGGCCCATCTCCTGGGCCTGCCCGAGGCGCCTGGGGGCCGATGTGTCATCTGGGCCTGGCCCATCCCCATCAGCCGCACGCCCCCGAAAAGCCTTAGGGCAGCGGCTGAATGGGTGGCCGGACACCCCACAGAGGTTGCAGACAATTAGTCTGCATGTCTCCGGGGAGTGCCCAGGCCTGTTGCACCTGACGCACCGGGGTGTTGTGCAATCCGCACTCAAATGGGTGGGACTCCCACACTTGAAGCAGCGACAGGGCTGACCGGGGTAAAAGACCAGGATCCTATCTCTCCCAATAAATGCACTTCCGGAGACATGGGTCACACTAGTCCCCTGGCGCTTGAGACGGATCCTGGCCAACCACGCCCCGGTCCAGACCCCACGCTCATCCAGGTTTTTGCGGAGGGGAGACTGCAGCTGCCCATACCTCCCCAACCAGGTGGCAATGTCCTCAGGTGGAAGGGATTCGTTCCTGACCAAAATGGTCAGGGACTTTATATCTTCCTGCCTGGACAGGGGGACCACCTTAAAGAACTTCCAAGGCTCCGACCTCTTCAGGAGCTCATAGACGGTGAGAAAGAGCTCCATTAGCACCAAGGAGGAGAAACTGACATCAAACTCCTTGGTGCCCGTGGGATGGATCACCGCGAAGAGGTCGGCTACCTTGAAGTTGGCCCCCTTCAGCAGGAGATCCACTACCTGCCCTCTGCTGGGGCACTGTCCAGGTCCCTCCCACCGCAGCTGCACGACATTGCACCTGCGCCTCTCTGGACCCCCTGTACCCCTCGACCACGGGTTCACCCCTGGAGCTGGTCTGCGGGGGGAACCCGGAAGTTTTGGGCACCAAACTGGTCGTACAGGGGGGCCAAAGGGACGCTGGTCCCTGCCACCCAGGCAAAAGACCTGGTCTCCCTAAGCGCCTCGAGTAGTACTGCCTCCTGGGCCTGCCCCAAAACACCCTCAGCCTGAGTGCCAGAAGTGCCCTCCGCTGCATCACCAGGGGCACCCTCAGAGGGCACCCCAGCACCCATGGCTGACTCACCAACCGGGGGAACCCCCCGGCCTAATCCAGCCGGGGGGGGTCCCTCCCATCCACCACCCCCCCGGAGCAAGCCACACCCACAACATCCCTCCTCCTAACACTGGGAGGAGGGTCCACCACTGAGGGCCCGCTGGAGCAACAGGCACGAGCCCCAGATGGCTCCCCCCCCTGCTCCTGCAGCCGTGACTGCTCCTTCCCCTTTACCTGGTCCCCCTGAGACTCCATGCCTCTGATAAAGGCCACAGCTGGGTGATCCCCGAGAAGTTCCCCAGCCTCAGCCTCGCTCCACCTGCCCACCCTCTGGGCTGGGCTCAGATCCCCTGAAGAAAATACTGGCACAACACACATTTCTCCCCCCCCCACATACCTCCATCCCATCTTCACCTTCAGGGCCATCAATGGCCGCGGACCGGAAGTCCCCAACCACTTCCGGTTCAGGACTCACTTCCTGGTCAGCCCTCCTGCACACTTCCGGGTCAGGCTGACCAGAAAAACCGGAAGTGGCCGTACTGACACCGCTAGCCCCTCCCACATCCTCCCACCGCCCAGACTCCCGCCCCAACTCCTCCCCCTGGCCCCCCAGCCCGCCCAGGCTCTGTCCACTGGCCACACCCCTACTGTCAGCAGTGGATGTCACACATCCCGGCGCCATAGTGTCCATTGTATGTGCGTTGCTTACAGCATCCAATCCTCCTCCATCTCCACTGGAAAATGGCGCCCCCCCACCCTCACCACGAACCTCCCCCACACCCACTGCAACCACCACCCCACCACCTCTACAGTCCCTGACAAAAGTCTTGTCGCTGGTGTACAAATTGACCTGAAGTGCTGCTAAAATATTTTTCTAATCAAGATTTTGTTACAAGAAATGGGTCATTTTAATCCCAACAGCTTTTGAAATAATGTTTCAGTGCAAAACGAAACTGACAAAAAGTATTCTAATATTCACAGCTTGGTAAAGCCCATTGAGTCAATTTTTGCCAAGACATAAGTGTTGTCGCCTTGTTATATGAGCTTCACCTGTGACTAATAATGGATCAATTAGGTCTCAGGTGTGTATAAAAAGAACACCAGTACACTAGACCTTCTCAACTGCAACTAGACCTCTGCAAACATGCCTAAGATTCACCCGGAGACTAAAGTGTTGATTATCAAGAGGCTGAAGACCAGATCCACTGCTGATGTGGCAGACACCTTCAATGTGTCTCAGTGTCAAGTTCAGAGGATAAAAAAAAGATTCGAAGAGACTGGAGACGTTTTGGACAAGGCCGGGTCAGGCCGACCCCGCAAGACAACTGCTCGAGAGGACCGTTTGTTGGCTCGAAAATCCAAGGCCAGCCCATTTTCCACTGCAGCAGAGCTCCACGAGACCTGGTCACCTGAAGTCCCTGTGTCAACCAGAACAGTTTGTCGGATTCTGTCTCAAAATGGCCTCCATGGTCGAATCAGTGCCCATAAGCCAGCACTAAACAAAAGACAATTGAAAAACCGTGTGGCATTTGCCAAGGGCCACAGCCTGCTAAAAGGATGGACTCTGGAAAAGTGGCAGAAGGTGGATTTTTCAGATGAATCTTCTGTTGAATTACACCACAGTCGCCACAAATATTGCAGGAGACCAACTGGAACCCGCATGGAGCCGAGATTTACCCAGAAAACAGTGAAGTTTGGTGGAGGCAAAATCATGGTCTGGGGTTACATCCAGTATGGGGGTGTGCGAGGGATCTGCAGGGTGGAAGGCAACATCAATAGTCTAAAATACCAAGAAATCTTAGCTACCTCATATTCCCAACCAAAAAAAAGGCCATATTTTGCAGCAGGATGGTGCTCCATCGCATACTTCCATCTCCACATCAAAGTTCCTTAAGGCAAAGAAGATCAAGATGCTCCAGGATTGGCCAGCCCAGTCACCAGACATGAACATCATTGAGCATATGTGGTGTAGGATGAAAGATGAAGCATGGAAGACGAAACCAAAGAATATTGATGAACTCTGGGAGGCATGCAAGACTGTTTTCTTTGCTATTCCTGATGACTTCATCAATAAATTGTATGAATCCTTGCCAAACCGCATGGATGCTGTCCTTCAAGCTCATGGAAGTCATACAAGATATTAAATTTGGATCTCACAGCACCACTACTTAATTTGCTGACATATTTTTGGATTTTCAGTAAAGTTGTTAAATTTCTGTATAGGCGACAAAACTTTTGTCTTGCCAAAATTGACCTGTCTGTCTTGATTAAATGATAAATCTTTTTTCAGTAAAACTAATTTATTTCGGTGAATTAAACATCATTTGGGAGGGCTTTAGCTTTTCATAGGAGCTATTTCTAACACCAATTGATTAATTAAAAGTCAGGTAATAGCAGGAGTTTCTACAAAATAGAGAAGCGACAAGACTTTTGTCAGGGACTGTAGTTTTTTCCCCCCCTAACACCGGCACACTTGCAGTCTCTGCTTTCCCAGTCTCTCCTGCAGCTTTTGGGATAATAACTCCTGTGGCAGTCTCTGTCTGCATAGCGAACCCCTCTCCCTCCTCCACAGCATGTGCAGTTTTTATGCCACATGCGGGATTCACAGGGGTCCTGGGGGCCCCGCCATCTTGCCTGGCTGCTTCCTTTCTCCCTGCTTCTAGCCTGTCCCCCGGGAGAGGCGTTAGGACCACCACCGCAACTCCCCCCAATTTTCCCACTCCCAGAGTGCACCCGTCCTGGCCCTTCTTGGCTGTATCATGGGGTACCCTACCCGAGACTGCCTGCGTGCCGGCAGATTTTCCTGGCCGCAACGCTGCATGGACTCGGGGACCCTCCACAGCCGGGACCACAGGGACCACAGGGACCACACTTCCCAGGAAGGGGGGGATGGGGGAGGGGGGAGGTCCCTCACCATCACCGGGGCTTACCACCTCCACAGGCTCTTGAGGTTGCGGATGGTCCTGCGGGTTTTTCTGGCTGTTACGCCTGGCAGCCTGGGAGCCCTCCTTACTCGCTCTCCGGAGCTCAGTCCTCACTTCTAGGAGGAATTCTGTCTCCCCACGGCCTCTCTCACATAGCCTACCAAGCAGGGTCCACAGGTCGTTATTTTGACCGTTATTAATGTCCTCAGCATACTCGCCTCTTCTAAAGCTGCTGGCCCGGTCCCTTCTGTTCCTCAAATCCGTTAGGACTGCGGTCCTCCCACAGAAGGCCCGGCTGGCCTTCTGGATCAAGTCCTTGACCCTTTCAACCCTTCTTAGCAACTTTGCAGGACCCTCCCCAGGCTGGGGCAGGGTCCAATCCATAAGCTTGAACTGTGTTTTTAAAAAGAGTGTCTCCTCCCTGGACAAGTCCTTAATCCCCAGGGAGGAGGCAGCAGCATCAGGCCGGGAAAGCTGCCCCGGTCCTGGGCTGGAGGAGGCCATCACACCCCCTCCTCCTGGAGCTCCAGGAGCTCCCTACAGGCACGTCCTCACAGTCCAAACTCCTGCAGCAACTGAATCACCACGCCCGCTGTAAGTGCTGCAGATGCCTGTTGATGTAACACACCAGGAAAACACTGAAATACGGGCTAGCTTCAGGTGTATATTTTGCAGGAATCACATTACGCCTGCTTTAAGTGCTGCAGATGCCTGCCTGTGTTACGCAACAGGAAAACACAGCAATAAGGGCTAGCTTCGGTTGTATACTGTGCAGGAGGCTTAGCAAAAATATCACTGACACTGTCCCTACCTATCCTTCTCTCTCCCTGCACACAAGGTTTAGCAGAATATCACTGACACTGTCCCTACCTATCCTTCTCTCTCCCTACACACAATATCACTGACACTGTCCCTACCTATCCTTCTCTCTCCCTACACACAATATCACTGACACTGTCCCTACCTAACCTTCTCTCTTCCTACACACAATTTCTCTAACACTGTCCCTGCCTATGTACGACTTTCCCTGCGCCGGAACACACTACACAAGGCCGCCGCGCTGGCGGCCTTTTATAGTGTGGGGCATGTACTAAACCCCCCTGAGCTATAATTGGCTGCAGGCATCCTGCCTGTGGCCAATTATGGCTCTCCTCGCTGCTGGCGCTGTGATTGGCAAAGCATGCGGGGTCACAGTGCATGCTTGGCCAATCACAGCGCCGGGATTTTGGGCCGTTCACATCACTCGAAGTTGGCGCGAACGACCCAAAACGTTCGATCTTCGTCGAACGATCGAACACACGATGTTCGAGTCAAAACGTATGTTCGACTCGAACGCGGAGCTCATCCCTAAGACTGGGCAAAGAGAGCATTAATCAGAGAAGCAGCCAAGAGGCCCATGGTAATTCTGAAGGAGCTACAGAGATCCACAGCTTAGGTGGGAGAATCTGTCCACAGGATAACTATTAGTCGTGCACTCTAAAAATCTGGCCTTTATAGAAGCGTGGCAAGAAGAAAGCCATTGTTGAAAGAAAGCCATGAGAAGACCCGTTTGCAGTTTGCGAGAAGCCATGTGGGGACACAGAAAACCTGTGGAAAAAGGTGCTCTGGTCAGATGAGACCAAAATTTTGCTTTTTGTCCTAAAAGCAAAACGCTATGTGTGGAGGAAAGCTAACACTGCACATCCCCCTGAACACACTGTGAAACATGGTGGTGGCAGCATCATATTGTGGGGATGCTTTTCTTCAGCAGGGACAGGGAAGCTGATTATAGTTGATGGGAAGATGGATGGAGAAAAATACAGGACAATCTTAGAAGAAAGCCTGTTAGAGTCTGTAAAAGACTTGAGACTGGGGTGGAGCTTCACCTTCCAGCAAGAAAACTGCCCTAAACATACAGCCAGAGCTACAATAGAATGGTTTAGATAAAAGCATATTCATGTGTTAGAATGGCCCAGTCAAACTCCAGACCCAAATCCAACTGAGAATCTGTGACAAGACTTGAAAATTGCTGTTCACAGACACTCTTTATCTAATGTGGCAGAGCTTGAGCTATTTTGCAGAGAAGAATGGGCAAAAATGTCACTCTCGCTGTAATTGCAGTGCCAGTGAAAGGTGATTCTACAAAGTATTGACTCAGGGGGGCTGAATACAAATGCACGCCACACTTTTCACATATTTATTTGTAAAACATTTTGAAAACCATTTATAATTTTTCTTCCACTGCACAATTATGTGCCACTTTATGTTGGTTTATCACATAAAATCCCAATAAAATACATTTAAATTTTTGGTTGTAACATGACAAAATGTGGAAAATTTCAATGGGTATTAATATTTTTTCAAGGCCCTGTATATGTAATGTTTTGATTTTGCCTGTAGTTCCACTTTAACCACTTGCTTACTGGGCACATATACCCCTTCCTGCCCAAGCGAAATTTCAGCTTTCGGCACTGTCATGATTTGAATGAGAATTGTGCGGTCGTGCGTTGTGGCTCCTTTTTTCCCCACAAATAGAGCTTTCTTTTGGTGGTATTTGATCACCTCTGCGGTTTTTATTTTTTGCGCTATAAAAAAAAAAAAAAATTTTTGGAAAAAAACACAATATTTTTTACTTTTTGCTATAATAAATATCCCAATAAAAAAAAAAACAAAAAAAAAAAACTATTTTCTTTCTCAGTTTAGGCCGATACGTATTCCTCTACATATTTTTGGTAAAAAAAATCGCAATAAGCGTATAGTGATTGGTTTGCGCAAAAGTTATAGCGCCTACAAAATAGGGGATAGAATTATGACATTTTTTTACTAGTAATGGCGGTTATCTGTGATTTTTGTCAGGACTGTGACATTATGGCGGACACATCGGACACTTTTGACATATTTTTGGGACCATTCACATTTATACAGCAAACAGTGCTATAAATATGCACTGATTACTGTATAAATGTGACTGGCAGGGAAGGGGTTAACACTAGGGGGCGAGGAAGGGGTTAAATGTGTCCCTATTAGTGATTCTTACTGTGGGGGGAGGGGAGTGACAGGGGGAGGTGACCGATCTGTGTCCCCATGTACAAGGGACACAGCATCGGTCTCCTCTCCATGACAGGACGTGGATCTCTGTGTTTACACACAGAGATCCACATCCTTGACTGTGTAACAGCCGATCACGGGTAACTGGCGGACATCGCGACCGCCAGGCATGCGCATCGGCACCACAGGGACGCGGCGGGCACGCGCGCGGCCCCCAGTGGCCGGAGGAGGCGTCATGTGACTATGGCCCAGGCTCCAAGCGGTTAATAACACCAATAATGGAAATTATGATAATGTCATTACTTTCATATATAGTTCCAGTAAAGAATTAGGTGACTTAATATTCTTTAATAGGAGCTTGCCTGTGGAAGATGTGCCCAAAAAAGACAGGCAGGGGGCAAAGGTCTAGTAATAAACATTACGTGTGGAACCCTGATGTCGATCTTTTCCCTATTACTAATCTACTCTGCAATGTTTCACACAATTGGGCTAATTAATACACACTTGTACACACTAATAGTGTTTTTTCTGGTTGAACCCCAAAAAAATGGATAGCTCCGGTTGGAGTCAATGTACTAACAATCCAACGTTAATACAGCACTCTCCCCCGCAGAACTTATGGCTTATGGCTGAGAGCGTTGATCGGGAGTCGGTTAGCTACTGGTTTTCCCGCATGCTTGTCTGTCAGAAGTCGGCTGACATACACACGACAAAATGTCGAATGTTTTTTTCTGAACCGGTCGATGAAAACGCCCACAGAGGTTCACTCCATCAGACTTTCTGTGTTCCTCATTTGCTATTCTTGACCTGCTTAGCATTCTCTTTATATTTATTCAACTTTTAACTCGCCTACAAGCAAGCATGCAAACATATACAGATGCACAGACACTGTGAATACACACTTCTAGAAAACTTCTTAGTTAGTATCACCAACAAACTTGTAAAGGATCCAGAAAGTGTTGCCCTGAAGTAGTTATTCTACAAAAAAATGCAATATGGTACTATTTAACTTAAACCATACGGAAAGCAAAATTATACAAAAGCACCTGTTTTGCAAAGTTCTGTTGTAAACAACTAATTTATTGATAATTGAATTAATTAGTTTGAAAGTCTTCTATGAATTCATTTTATAAAGAAAAACATATCATAAATACCAAAAGATCATTATTATTTAAGGTATCAGTGAAAATAGCTTTTTAAACTGTATCACATAATATAGTTTACAAATTTCAAGACATTCACACAAAAAACATAAATAATATTTATTTTATGGAATATAACATGGGTAAGTATTTTCTTATATTTATTTGTATATTTTTTACATTTTGTATGAACTGTATGCATATAACATAGTATGTCGTTTTAAAACCCAGATGCACCCTCTTTATTTGTTAATATACTGCAGTTAGGATACATATGCAGCAATAAATATGGTGCTGTTTAAGCCTTTTTTATTTGATGATGACTGCAGGCAGGGTTATCATGTTCTGTGCTGGCCACGTATTGTAAGGTCGGACCATGGCTCTCGCACAAAATACAGTAGCTCGGGTATTTCAGCCCTTATTGTAGCACATAGTAAGTAGAAAAAAACACACAAGCGGCATATTTATTACTATAATTTTAGCCTGATTACATCACAGTAATAAATACAGAGAGTTCTACTACGCTTTGAGGGATTGTCAGGTCTTTACATATCACATGCAGACTAAGGACAAGTCTATCTCTCCACTCATCCAACCATTTTGAGATTTATGTTACCGTAATACTAAACCCATTTGCACATGCTTAGACATATAGGTAGTGAAAAATAGCATTAAAATCTTTGTCCAAAGATAACATCTTTTTAATGATTCTTTTTCTTGATGCCTTTTTTTTTAAAATCTGTAACTCAGTCCAATGATCATTTTCAACTTCCTCTGCAACTCAGTGGACAATATGTGGGTAGAGCTTATTTCTTGCTTGTGATGCATCCTGCATGTATCACTGCATGATCCTGAGTTTTGACTGGAGCTGGTTGGTACTCTGGCGATCACATGACAATTTTAAGAAAAATTGGTGTAGCGCCCACCCCAATTTTGGGGTGCTATATGTGTAAATTAAAGGGCAGTGTGAGCCAGTAGTTGGGCTCAGACCTATTATAGTTAAAATTGTTTTCTCTGCTCTGGGTGTGATACTGCCCGGCAGTGTTATTCTCCTTTGCCTGCAGGTGGCACTGTCACCGCTGGCACAGGCTGGATCACGGGGGTATCACAGCACCTTGGGTGTCTTCTCTCAGCAGCCGTGCAGTGGGCATGGTCTACCTGCTGTGCATGCTGGGAGAGGGTACAAAAGGGGCGGACACTATTCGGCGTGAGGCGATTACAGGGGGACCCCAAGGCGTTCGGGGGGACCTCTGGTCCAGTGAGCATGTCTCATGGACCTCATGGCACGGGATGTGTGTGTTTGGTCTCGGGCACCTTTAGCCCGAGGCTCTGCTGCTGCATAGTAGGCCCAGCTCTCCTATCAAGGGCCTACACTTCGGAGAAGGATCCCAGGCTGCCCGGTTGAAGGGGGCCCATCTTTAAGGAAGAAGTTCCAGGGGAAGATCAGTCCCGGCGCAGATAGCGACGGTACTGCTGTCTCGGGGAGAGTCCTGGAGGCCTACCTAAAGGGGGATCCATCATCTCTGACATCCGTGCTCCACTCCGGTTGCTAGGACCGCTCTCAAAGGGACTATCCGGGTGAGCAATACCCACTCAGGCTTGAGTGGCGACGAAAGTGTTCTCTAAGTGTTGCGTGCCTGAACCTTCCCCTACTCTGTCGTTTCTACTCTCTCTCTTTTACAAGTTTTACCGCAAGAAAAGAATAAAACCTTGCTGCTTAGGTTTTACACCTGTGTGGACATTGGCTTTATTACAAAGGGACTTCCGCCTAGACAACGGAGACCAGGGATCCACTCTGGAGAGGTAACTCGCCGCAAGACCCAAAAACATTAACACACGCTCGCCCCTCTCTACACAAAAAGGGGGGATATCGGGCAAGTAGCAGGTGTGCCCTGACTGCAGAAATGGCGGAAAAGCAGAAACAGGGTGGTGTGTGCTACATTGGCTTAAAGTGGTTCTAAAGGCAGAAGTTTTTTTTTTTAAATCCTAATGCAGACTATGCATTAAGATAAAAAACCTTCTGTGTGCAGCAGCCCCCTTCAGCCCCCCTAATACTTATCTAAGCCCCATCTCGATCCAGCATTGTTGCCGAGAACCTTGGCTGCCCAGGACTCTCCCTTCTGATTGGCTGAGACACAGCAGCAGGCACCATTGGCTCATCAAACTGATGAGGAGAGAGAGGGGGTGGGTCCGGGCCATGGCTCCATTTCTGAATGGATACACAGAGCAATGGCTTTGCTCGGATGCCCCCATAACAAGCTGCTTGCTGTTGGGCCACTCAGCAGGAGGGAGGGGCCAAGAGCACCGGCGAGGGACTCGAGAACAGGAGGATCGAGGCTGCTCTGTGCAAAACCATTCCACAGAGCAGGTAAGTATAACATGTTTGTTATTTTTAAACAAAAAATAAATAAAACAAATAACAAGACTTTAATTTCACTTTAATATCAATAAGATTTTGTTTTTAAAAAGCCCCTATGGGTAATATTTTCTTACTTATTCTTTATCACTTATTTACATAAAAATGTAATTCTTTATTATTTTCCCAGCCACCCCACAAGACACCCCTGTAGTCTTATGGGGTGACTAAGGAACTGTGATTGACAGTGGCTTCTCCTTCTCCTTCTTGTTAGCCACCCCACATCATACTCCTAAGCGCTTACTTCTGAAAATAGGAAGTGATCCACTGTCAATCACGTTTTAGAAATGCCACTTGGGACAGCTGAGGGAAGATGAAGAGCCTTCCTAACACTGAAAATAGAGCATTACAGAGGAGAGGCGACCCAGGAGATTGAGGATCAGCCAAGATAGCGTTGCCAGTGCCTCTCTGAACAAGGATGCATTATGCACTGGCTGGATTGGCAGGTATTTACTTTCTACTAAATATTATTTTTTTAGGTTTTACCTCATGTTTTTTGGAAAATTAGCACTAATATTAATGAATGTCAAAGCCTGGTACCAACCACATACTTCTGTAACCACTTTTATATACTGGGTGTGCAGCGGTTGTTAAAGTTGCATTTTAACCACATGCCGACCGCCGCACGCAGATATACGTCGGCAGAATGACACGGCCAGGCAAAAGGACATATATATACGTCCCCTTTAAGAAGCGGCATTGTGGACGTGCGCGACGCACCCGCCGCGAGCTCCGTGACTCTGACCGCGAGTACCCGCGATCGTGTCAAGGTGAGGAAGAAGGGGGAAATGCTTATGTAAACAAGCATTTCCCCAGTCTTCCTAGTGACAGGACAATGACCACAGCTTCCTGTAATCGGAAGCAGTGATCACTCTCTTGTCACACACAGCCCATCCCCCCTACAGTTAGAAGCACTCCCTATCCCTATGGCACACTTAACCCCTTCAGCGCCACATAGTGGCTAACCCCTTCACTGCCAGTGTAATTTTCACAGTAAGTGCATTTTTATAGCACTGTTCGCTGTAAAATTGGTCCCAAAAATGTGTCAAAAGTGTCCGATGTGTCCGCCATAAAGTCGCAGCCATGATAAAAATTCCAGATCACCGCCATTACTAGTAAAATAAAATGAATAATAAAAATGCCAGAATTATATCCCCTATTTTGTAGACGCTATAACTTTTGCGCAAACCAATCAATATACGCTTATTGCGTTTTTTTTACCAAAAATATGTAGAAGAATACGTATCGGCCTAAACTGAGGAAAAAAAATGTTTTTTTATATATTTTTTAGGGATATTTATTATAGCAAAAAGTAAAAAATATTGCATTTTTTTCAAAATTGTCGCTCTATTTTTGTTTATAGCGCAAAACATAAAAACCGCAGAGGTGATCAAATACCACAAAAAAAAATCTCTATTTGTGGGGAAAAAAAGGAGGTAAATTTTGTTTGGGAGCCACGTCGCACGACCGTGCAATTTTCAGTTAAAGCGACGCAGTGCCGAATCGCAAAAAGGGGCCTGGTCCTTTAGCTACAAAATGGCATGGGGCTTAAGTGGTTAAGAGGGGCAATATGGTTATTGTTTTTTTTGTTTTTTTCATAATCAATCACAGTTTTAGTTCTGAATTGAGTGGAGAATGAGTAAGACCCCTGTTCGGTTTTCTCTTTTCTTCCTCTTTGCTACTTGTGTCTTGTCAAATGATTAAACTGATGTCACATCATGTGCCATCTTCACAACATTGGCAAGATGTATTAATTTTAGAAAGTTCATTGCAATAACCAATAATAAGCAATAATAAAACATAATAGTATTTTTGTTTTGGCAAATTACAAAGTTCAGTAATAAGAGGCTGCCCTAAATATTTACATGATATTGCATGCCATAAATTTTATACACGTAACATATTTCATATGTTAACAAGGTTTCACAAAGTACATAAATAGTAAATATTCTGAGACACTGAGCCCTTCCTTCACTCTAATATCTTCTTGGATAAAAATTCAGTTGCCTCCCACCGATATAATTTGTTTCAAACTCACAGCCTGGCAGCATGAATCAAATGCTGACATTCCAATTTCATGCACACATGGGTATTTGGCAAATGAATCCATTTCTGGACTATTCAGTATCTGGGAACCTGTGCACTCAGAGGTAAGGGGTTTAAACAGACAGGAAGTAAAGGAAATCTCCCCAACAGGAATGTAAATAAAAACAAACTGATAGTCTAACCCTCTAACCCTCCCACAACTTACTAAAACAACTAGTTTTATTGTTGTATGTGTCTTTGTTGCAATGTTTTCTCCTCCGTCCTTGTCTCAATAACTGGGAATTGGGTATTGAGGGAAATGCCATAGACAGCAAAAAATCCAAACCTTTTCTGACTATTCAAAAACAATGTTGTCTAGAGGTCAACTTTAGTGATTTCAAAAACTTGGTTTATATGAATATGTTTTAATTATATTTGTATAAGGGGGCAGCCATGTTTGCATAATATATAGGCAGGCCCTACTTCCTGCTTTTCTTAGCTATTAGATGTACTGCTTCTTCACACAAAGCAAGTTTTGTGGTCTGATGGCTCCCTAAAAAAAAGTCCCCTTATTTCAGTAGTTGATAAACAGAAAGACCGAGTAATTAAAGTGAAATATACATCCCTTGGATGGCTAATTTAGAATCATAATATAGTAACAAAACATAGAAGAACAAGCAAGTTAAAATGTTGTAACTCATATCTAGTTATATACATTGTAGTTATTTAGTTGAAAAAAACACAAATCCATCAAAATCAATCAAGAGAAAAATGAATGAATAAATGAATTGAAAGCTTTCATATAAAGAACCACAAACCCATAGTTGATTGTGTAAAGAGAAAAACCCTTACAAACCTTGGTCCAATTTGTTCCGACAGGGAAAAGGAAAAAATCCTTCCTGGTCACCTAAGGCAATCAGATTTTCCTTGGATCAACAATCTACGGTTTTATTACTTATAAATGGATAGCCATATACACTGATCATCCATAATTTTACAACCACTGACTGGTTCAGTGAATAACATTGACTATCTCATTACCATTGGCATCTGAAAGTCAGCGGGATTTATTAGGCAGCAAGTAAACATGTTGTCTATGAAGCTGATGTGTTTAAAGCAGAAAATATGGGCATGGCAGTTTTCTGTTTATGGGGCTGCATAGCTGCAGACCAGTCAGGGTGCCCATGCTGACCCCTGTCCACAGCCACAAACGCCTACAATGGGCACATGAGCATCAGAACTGGACCACAGAGTAATGGAAAAAGATGGCCCGGTCTAATGAATCATGTTTTCTTTGCATCATGTGGCTGGTCGGGTGTGTCACTTACCTGGGGAAGAGATGGCATCAGGATGCAGTATGAGAAGAAGGCAAGCCAGCTGAGGGAGTGTGATTCTTTGGGCAATGCTCTGCTGGGAGATCTTGGATCCTGCTATTCATGTGGATGTTACTTTAAGACGTGCCCACTACCTAAACATTGTTGCTGACCAAGTACATCCCGTTATGGAAACGGTATTCCCTGATGGCAGTGGCCTCTTGGAGCAGGATAATGACACACTGCAAAAATGGTTCAAGAATGGTTAGAATAACAAGTTCAAAGTGTTGACTTGGCCTCCAAATTCTCCAGATCTAAATCCAATCGAGCATCTATGGGATGTGCTGGAAAGTCGAATCCATGGAGGCCCCACCTCACAACTTACAAATCTTGAAGGATTTACTACTGATGGCTTGGTGCCAGATTCCACAGCATACCTTCAAAGGCATTCTTGGCTTGATGGATCAGGACTGTCTTAGTGGCAAAGGGGCTGTTTAGGAGGCAAAATGGGGACCATCTCATTATTAGGTGGGTGGTCATCTCTCCTAGATGTCTTTCCTCCTGCCAGCTGCAATTTTTGGCCGAAAAAACAATTGATGCTTATAAACGCATTTAGGTGCACCAAGAGCTTGGGTGTTAATCAATTGTATTGGCCAGAATACTAATTTATTCTGGCCATTGAAATTAATTAATGTTCAAGCCTAGCGTTAATGCACGTTTAAATGTGGTTAGATACTTTTACACACGCCAAACATTTTTCCGCCAAAATGCCAGAATGCGCTGGCAATGTTTTTCTTTCTGTCTCTGAATGCTCTGCCTCTTAACTCCTATAAACTCCCATGTGTGCATGGACACATATGCTAACATGCAAGGGCTTTTAGAGGCAGTAAAAAAAAAAACAGACACCCCTGAGAGCAGTGTTAAAGCGGAGCTCCACCCAAAAGGGGAAGTTCCGCTTTAAGGCCTCGTTCCCCACTCCTCTTGAACAATTGGCACTTTTGAGGAGTGAGGGGAGTAGGTACCCGATTTTGAGCGGTGCTGTGTCAATGAATTCTGCTCTCTCCCAGGGGGTTACTTTGACACGCCAACACCACTAATCCGTTGTACACACTTTAATACAGCTCTGAGCATGGTATATTCCTAAAGTTTGGATACAGCTGTGTTTACTTGTCTTTTGGACACTTTGGATTGGAAGATTATATCTACCCGCATATATATATACTTTGTATAGGAGTACTCTATGCTCCCTGTGTTTTTTTGTTTTTTGCTTTTTGTAAACCCCCCCTGATTGAGGCTACAACACAAGGACACCATAACTTAGGAGCCATATGGTTCCCTTTATTCCCTGTTATGATAATTGCTCTCTCCCTGTGAGCCTACCCATTCTTCCTTTATCGGACAAAACATCTTTAACTATATGTTGACCAAGATTGGCTCTCCTGCAAGATAGTGGGACCCGCTTTCCTTGTTCTTGCAACCAATGAATCCCGAATGCGTCCTGATGAAGCTTAACGGCGAAACGCATTGATGCACTGGGGCTCATATCATATACTGTGTATTTCTATGTATATGGTTTTTAACAATTTTTTTTCTGTCTTTTTGTATACCATGTATGTGTCTATGTTTTATTAAAGATTATTTTTCTATATCCCTACTGTTTACTGTACCATTCGACCAGGGGTTACCCTTTGGGTCCCCTATTTTTGTATTCCTGCTGTTTTTAGAAATTCAGCAGCTACAGTTTTTGCAGCTGCTGTATTTAATTTTTTTCATAGGTGACTGAAACTCTTCTTTAAAAATGTCCAGTGTGCATGAGATCTAAAAGACTTTCCCACATTCACCTTTTTTGGCCATTCATCTTTTATTGTACTTATAAAGCACATTTGCCAGATGGGGTTGCATTGGCCACTATTTGAAAAAAATCTGGATTTGAATAATACATGGATAATACATTTAAAGTGGGAGTAAACTCCCATGGACAATTTTTACCTATAGGTAAGCCTATAGTAAGACTAACCTATAGGTACAGTAAATATCTCATAAATGTGCACGCGTCACTGACGCATGCGCTCTGAAGGAATGGCATTACGTGCCGTTCCTTCAGAGCCCTGTGCCGTGAACATGTGCGTGGGAGTGACGTCATCATTGCTCGTCCAGTCAAAGGACAGGAGCCCGCCTACCCAGAAGGATGGCCGGGTGAAGATGGAAGCCCTGTCAGATGTGACAGCGCACCGCTGGAGGGCTTTGTTTTAAGGTAAGTTTAACATAATGTGCTAGTATGCAAAGATTTTCTCATATTGTAAGCTCTACTCATTTACGCACATATTTTTTAAAACAGCCCTACAAGGTTATTTCTTCTTCTTACTGAACCATATACTTGCCAGATGACAAGAAACAACATTACTAGATTTATTTTTTCCATATTTGTCCGATTTAGACAGATATCTTGCAAAAACAATACTAGCCAAATACATCAAGCACCTGCAACACACTACAACACACTATAAGTTTGCATCTGTTATATCCTCCAATGATGGCAAAATAACTATGCAGAATTAATTAATTGATGAATTAACTGGATGGAAATGGTGGGCAAAGACACTGGCTTGTCAGCTGCAAGGAGTAGGCCAGGCCTCAATAACATCATCATCAGATGTAAGGACCTTACTGAGACTTTTCTTTCTCCACATTTCTCCATCTCTCCAAGTAACCAAGAATCAAAAGACTTCTCACACACATCAACTGGCCTTCTAACTCTAGAATTTAATTTATTTTGCCAGATTATGGAGTGCACCAGTAAAAAATGTTTAACCATGTCTAGCAAAGCTGTCCGTGACATACATATCCACAAGCTGGTCCTACAGGTGAAACTCAATTTTTTTTTATATCGTGCAAAAGTTTATTTATTTCACTAATGCAACTTAAAAGGTGAAACTAATATATGAGATAGACTCATTACATGCAAAACAAGATAGTTCAAGCCGTGATTTGTCATATTTGTGATGATTATGGCTTACAGCTCATGAAAACACCAAATCCACAATCTCAGAAAATTTAAATATATTGAGAAAAGGTGCAATATTCTAGGCTGAAAGTATACCACTCTAATCATCTAATTAAGCCATAACACCTGCAAAGGGTTCCTGAGCCTTTAAATGGTCTCTCAGTCTGGTTCAGTAGGAATCACAATCATGGGAAAGACTGCTGACCTGACAGTTGTGCAGAAAACCATCATTGACACCCTCCATAAGGAGGGAAAGCCTCAAAGGGTAATTGCAAAAGAAGTTGGATGTTCCCAAAGTGCTGTATCAAAGCACATTAATAGAAAGTTATGTGGAAGGCAAAAGTGTGGAAGAAAAAGGTGCACAAGCAGCAGGGATGACCGCAGCCTGGAGAGGATTGTCAGAAAAAGGCCATTCAAAAGTGTTAGGGACTTTCACAAGGAGTGGACTAAGGCTGGAGTCAGTGAATCAAGAGCCACCACACACAGACGGATCCTGGACATGGGCTTCAAATGTCGTATTCCTCTTGTCAAGCCACTCCTGAACAACAAACAACATCAGAAGCATCTTACCTGGACTAAAGAACAACAGACTTGGTCTGTTGCTCAGCGGTCCAAAGTCCTCTTTTCTGATGAGAGCAAATTTTGCATCTCATTTGGAAACCAAGGACCCGGAGTATGGAGGAAGAATGGAGAGGCACACACTGCAAGATGCTTGAAGTCCAGTGTGAAGTTTCCACAGTCTGTGTTGATTTGGGGAGCCATGTTATCTGCTGGTGTTCACTAAGTCCAAGGGTCAACGCAGCCGTCTACCAGGAGATTTTGGAGCACTTCATGCTTCCTTCCGCAGACAAGCTCTATGGGGATGCTAACTTTTGCACGATATTCAAATTTTTAGAGTTTCACCTGTATATCAATGTTCTGGGTTGATGTCACTGCCAACAAGTTCACCAGTGGCCATAACTAGAGGTGAAACACAAAGTGCATATTTTTTGCAGTTTCACATCTGACCAGAATGAACTTATTGAGTAGAAGCCCACCTCATTGTTCACTTTCCTATACACAACAAGACCATACTTCAAAATGCAGCACCTAGCACATGAATCAGCAGAAGAAAATTAGCTATGAGTATGTAATGCAAAATTTCTGTAGCAAACTAAAGAGTGTGGGTGGGGGTTAAATCCTTCCTCCTTCCCACTCATTAGCATCTCACCAAAGAGGCTAGTCGCACCCTGTGTGCCTTGGTAGGGTAGATTATGTTTGTAATTATGAAAACATGTAATAATAATAATGTTAAAGTTCCAATATATATATTGATGGCAGCAGTAGAATCCTAAAACCCTGACGACTGTCATTTTACTACTGGCTAATAGATGTGGAAAACCACACAGGAGGAAGTGAGCATGAGAGTTTCCAACATCGCCCTATGTTTCATGAGGAGTAGAATGACCATGACTCTGGCCCCACAATTTGGGATTAAGGCTTCCACAGTCTCTCTCAGCATATCAATGGCATTGGTTATAATTCAACATTAGCTACTGTATAGGGCAGGGAATGTTAAAGCCTAGTTTCAGGTAAACACACCAATAAAATAAATGTATAGGAACTATTTCTGTCCCCCCAGACCTGAGATTTTCCCTGAGATCAACAACACAGCAAGGTGAATTACATCACTTACAGTTAAAGTGGAAGTAAAGTAAATTTTTCCAAAATTTGCAGACAGGCAGGGTATGTATGACAGAACAGACCCTATCAGTCTCTTCTGCCATAAATGCATCCTCCTGCCTGTCATCCATCATGTACACTGAGGCACGCATGCTTGGATCCAAGTGCGGGAGTGATGTCATCGCGGCCCAGCCTATCAAACAGCCAAAGGCACGGAACCTGGAAGGAAGACCAGGCAAAGATATAACCCACCGGGGGGGGGCGGGGTCCTAAAATAAAATGTTATAGCAGAGTTAACGATCGATTTAAAGAATATATTGGAGCCCTCTCTCCATCCCAAACCTTAAGAATGGATAGTGAAAGAACAGCAGAAGACTGATAAGGTCATCTCTCTGCTCACTCTTCTCTTTCCTTATATCAGAATGTTCCTTGTCCATACATTTAAATGCAGCAAACCTAATTGATTCCCAGTCCTTCCTGTCTGTCTTCCAGTCTGCTGTATAGGGAAATAAAAGATGCTGGTACCAACACAGGTCCTTACATAAATTTTATCTTTAAAAAATGTATACAGAACATTTTGAAAAAAATAGTTTTACTTAGTTTTTTTAATACATTTTTCTCTGCTAGGCACTGATGTGGTGTCACTTATGGGCACTGATGAGGAGGCACTAATATGCCACACTGATGGGCACTGATAAGTGGCACTGATATGCGGCACTGATGAGCACTGATAGGCAGCACGGATAGGCAGCACTGATGGGTACTGATGGGTGGCACTGATGGGCACTGCTGGAAGGCAATGATGGGCAGGCACAGATGGCCACTGAAAGGCAGCACTGACTGGCATCACTTATGAGCACTGATTGGTGTCTCTGATGGGTACTGATTGGTGTCACTGAAGGACACTGCTGGGGCTTTACTGTAATCGCCTGTTAGTGTAAGGCAAGGAGAGCCGATTAACGACACTTCCACATTTATATGTGACCGGCTGTGATTGGACACAGCCCATTGCATGGTTAAGGAGCTGCGTCATCAGCTCTTTACAGAGATCGGGGTTGCGCGAAAGCGGCCATGATGTCATGACGTCCACCCAGAACGAGAGCTGCACGGCTCCTCCATAATTTGACGGCGGGTGGGCAGCAAGTGGTTAAAGTATAACTAAAGGCAAAACTATTTGTAGAGCCCCAGAGGTTTAGTCAGGGAGCTCTTCGCCAAATTCCTTGTCAGGGGTAGCTACCATAGTTAAATTGTTAGAGATCCATTGAGTTCTCCCTAAGTTGGGCCTTGTTGTACTTTTCTCTTCTACCACTAGGTGGCCGGGCACTTTCATGGTACTAGATATGAGAAGGGCAACTCAAGGTCAGGTTATGGGTATATGGGGTATCTCAGCCAATGGGCAGAGGTTTTCATGAATCCCTTGGCCTGCTGGGAGAGCCTATATATTTGGGGAGAGTCAGGTGATCTATGTTCTGTGCCACCCGGACTGCCATCTGGGTGGACATATGTCTTCTGCCCCAGGCTGCTAGACCAGAGATTGGGCCTATCCTGGGGGCATCTGGCTGCCAGTGACACGTACCTTGGGAATGAGCCTGACGTGCAGAGGGAGACCTCTCATACCGCCCTGGTTCCAGGATCACTGGGGTTGAGACAGTGACCGTAGGAGCACAGTGAGGTATGAGTGCCTGCAGAGTTCTCTGAGATTGGAGATGAAGACCAATGAGAGAGGCTGGAGCCGGCTGGAGCACTGTAGGTGCAGGTCAGCTGGATGCAGGTCAGCGGATGCAGGTCAGCAGATGCTGGTTAGCTGGTTACTGGTTAGCTGGATGCTGGCCAGCAGGATGCAGGTCACTGGATGCAGGTGCCCAGATGCAGGTCAGCGGATGCAGGTGTGCCCGAGAACAACAGGCGCACACAAGTGCAGACGACAGGCAGGAGAGGAGTCAGACAAGCCAGGTTATACACAGAGGATCAGTTCAGGCAAAAGCAGCAGGCAAGGAATGGTCAGAGTTCAGGCTGGATTCCGCAACAGAGGATCTGGCAGACAGGTAAACAGAGCAGGGTCAAGGAAGCCAAAGGTCAGGGCTGGAGATGGCAGCGGAGTCAGAGAGCCAGGTCAGTAAGATATTAGGTGCAGGTTTAGGATCAGGTCTCAGGATAGGTTGCAGATCAGACAGCAAAGACACAGTGCTGCTGAGGGGTTTAAATAAGGCAGCCTGTTGCCAATCACTGAAATCAGTCTGCACTATTAACCCTTAGGTGGCAGATCCCTGACAGCCAGGCTGTGTGAGGGCCTATCCAGAAGTAAGAGGGCAGCACAGGGTTGGGACTGCGGCTTGCAGTCCAACCAAAAGTGATGGTTCTGCCGGCCGGAGAACCTTTCATGGTCAGAGGTAGAAGGGAAGCTGTCGCCACTAAGGGAACACCCACCTTTAACAGATACCACAGTGAGTAACTGAAGCAAGAACCAGAGCAGTATTCTCACCGAACGGGCACGGTGGAGAATTGGGAAACTTCAGGAGGTGATCAAGTCAGGGACCCAACCAGCGGAGGTGAGGCTTGCAGAGCAGCCTTGTGTGTCAAGCTAGGGACAGAGCCGATCAGCATAGGTGAAGCATGAAGGTATCCGAAGTGCCAAGCTAGGGACCCAGCAGGGAAGCATCGGTGATGCTTGAGGGAGATACCACTGCGAAAGCCTTGAGGAGCTCACAGGATTCAGAGTTAGTGAATCAGAGGGTCCGGTGAGAGACCAGGAGCTCCAGTGGCTGAGGAACTACAAGTATAAGTTGTAGTAAAGCTGAGAGAACTGTTACGTTTGAATTTGAAACTGTTAACAGTACTTTAGCCATAGGGGACAGCAAACCTGCACATGCAGAAGTGGCACCTTGCTGGGGCCTTTCCTTGTACGGCTGTCCTCCTATTGAAGCCTTGGAGTCTGCCTATTGAAATTGCTTAAGGGTGTCCTGGCCCCAACCCTCTTTCCCTTGCAAAATATAAAAGGACTGTTAAAAGTAATAAAACCTCTTTTGCGTCCAAGTAGTGTCTGGTGCCCAATGACTTTTACCACCTTTGCACCCACTATGCTTCACAACTCACTACATATTGAAGGATGTAAGCGGTCTGTGGCCTCAATGATTCATTAGACTGTAAAAGGTTAGAGATTCTGCTACATATTTTTTTATATTTTAGATAGAGTAGAGAGGGACTGGAACACCTATCTGTTTTTATTGCTGTTTGTGCCCTTGCTAAGGAAATTCACCCTCTCTATTTGTCCTGTTTACCATTATTGCTGAAAGTGAAAGTATTCAAATAAAAATTGTTTGGGGAAAAAAAAAAAAAGCGAGTGAATGTAAAAGAAAAGCCCAAATGTTGGGTTGTCCCCAGAAAATTAATAGAGAGTAAATCTTCTAATGGGGACACTATTTCTGGTGACCTGAGGGTCCCCAAGACTTTTCCCTAATTTTCAGTGTTTTCTCTCACTTCCTGTTTTGGTTATGGGACAGGAAGTGAAGGTAAATATCCCCAATGGGACAAAGATGGCAAAAATAAACCTTATAACCCCTAGTTCTACTTTAAGTTACTGGGTCCATGGACTGGACCAGTGGCCTAAACTTTCCAAGTTTTTTTACGAAAGTGCTTAGCTGACCTTCTGTGAAAGCAAGAGTGAACAACAAAGTAAACAAAATGCACACTCTTTTCTGAGTGTATGGAAAGTTTGTCATTCATCAACATGAATTGGAAATGGATTAACCAATAAGTTCTGCTACTCAATTTATATACCACAAAATATATATACCATCAGTTGTCACTAACCACTGCAAAAATAATCTATCTTCTTGTTCCTCGCAGTAGATGCCTTACAAAACTTCTCATGCACTAGTTAAATTGATAAATGAAAAAAAAAAGAGTTTGTGGTCCCTACTAGGAATTACACTTTCCTTTCTGCTATTATTACTGGTTCTAGCTTTTATGTGGGCTCCAGTGTAAACGCTATTTTTCCCATACACCAGCATCATCATGTGTGCCTGATCTCTTTGTTTAGAGTGCCTCAAATCTTCAACTGTTAAAAAAAAAAAACAAAAAAAAACACTGTATATACTCAAGTATAAGCCGAGTTTTTCAGCACATTTTTTTTGTGCTGAAAATGCCCCTCTCGGCATATACTCGAGTCACCTTTTGCGCCTGATCTCCCGAAATTTGGGGACCCGGTACTCGCCGGCCATAAGTCCCCTGGACCCCAAACACATGTAGCCCCACTCTTCCTCTACAACTGTGCAAAGTTTGTTTTCTGGGGGAGCACCACGGCCGGGGAGCACCGATTTTTCAAAGCTGGGCACCCCTTCCATAGACTCCCATGTTAAACTGTAATTTCTCCGGTGATTTGGGGACTCGGTACTGGCCGGCCCTAGGTCCCCTGAACCCCAAACTTGTCACACATGTAGCCCCATTTCTCTTCTACAAGTGTGCAAGGTTTTTTGTCTGGGAGACCTACGGCCGAGGAGCACCGATTTTTCAAAGCCGGCACCCCTTCCATAGACTCCCATGTTAAACGTCAGTGTAGTCATGGACACAGTGAGGCATGGGCACAGTGAGGCATGGGCACAGTGAGGCATGGACACAGTGAGGCATGCAAATGGACACAGTGAGGCAAAATGAGGCACAGTGAGGCATGCAGATGGACACCCTAGGCTTATACTCAAGTCAATATTTTCCCCAGTTTTTTGTAGTAAAATTAGGTGCCTCGGCTTATATTCGGGTCGGCTTATACTGGAGTATATACGTTAATACCCCTTGGCAAATTTACCCTCCTATTTTATCAACATTTTTCTTTCCTAGGCAAATTTCCAAATATGGAATGTAAAAAATGTTGGGGGAGAAAAACCCTTGCCAGCATTCCCCCTAATGAATAACATGGTGCATTTTTCAATGTGCATGCTGAACGTTTGTTACTGGAATAAGTTGCAAATCCAATTTGTCTCAACAACCACCACAACACACAACCATCACCATTTTGAAGACTTTGGCTACAATGAGATAGTAGTGATAGCATCCTTCTGATAATCTAAAAAGTTGCCATTATTGAAATAAATCACAAAATTAAACAGACACTGGAAATAAACACTTACCATGTAAACAATTATACTAAGAGAGAATGACATAATCAATTATCCCTGTCATCTAATTTATTGACTCGAGTTCTTAACCTGTTATCGCCCTTTGTGCTTTAAAGTATCAGTAAGATTTACTGTATATTCTGTTTTTCCTGTACAATAAAAAGTATAAACAAATATAGAAAAATACACAACAAATATTTGAGTTATACAGTAATATAAAAAGTACATGAAAGACTTCTACAGTGTAAATTTTTAGATTACGTTGCAGTATAGCAGAGAATTTTCTCAACTACTCAGTGATGGATTGTAGGATTTGTAATTAACTGAAGTCAACGTTACCTCCTACATATAATCTAAGGACTCTAAATAATTGAAACCAAGCAGAACATTGCACAATTGTTTGTATGTCAACTAATACCTAATTGTTGTCAATAACAATACTCAGATTAGTCTCAAGGCTAGTAAAGATCACACAGACTTGGATAGATTTGCAAGCGTCACGGTGCAAAATACTGGATTACAAGGTTTTCAAAACATGTTAATATGTGGTTAAATCCTTAAATTCCTCAACACCTCCTGTAAAGAAGCCCAGACACGCATCTCCAGAGTCTAGATCTGAACACAAATTTAGCATATCTAAAGTTGACTTTCTTCTAAGCAAACCTTCCATTTGTGGACACAATTTCTACAGTGAATGTTTTCTAACATGAGCAAATTTGATCAACATTTTGATAAGCAAAAACAAAGTGAACCTTATGGTAAGATTTCTACTCTTTGTCTTTTCTTTCATCTTTGCCATCTGGTTGGGCCAGAAGATAAAGAGGGCTGGAAGGGAGAAGGTTTTTTTTTTCCTTAATGAGAACTTGGCACAGCAGCTTTTTAAGCTAGAGGGCTCCCAGATACATCGACATCTCGCAACAGTTGACAAACTGCTGTTCTGTCCATAATCCTGGCAAGAAAACGATAAAACTGCAACCAAAGTCATTAGCAGTAAGTTTTTTTCCTGACACACTAAAAAGAAATCCACAGTAGGAATAAACAGCAGCCGTAAATGGACATATATTGGTTAAATTGCACATGGTATTTCATGTTTGATTGTGAGCTTCAGAAATATCTTTAACAATGGGAAAGTGAATGGATGAGGGCTCACTGTGGATAAAAATGCATTGTGTATAAAGATTGATTAGCCTTCCAGATCCCACAGAAGCAATACTTTTCAGCAAAAGGCTTAATTTTTTGTAACAGACCCCCCACATATTTTCTTTGACCTGGTTGATCCAAATGCAATATGCAAACCCAGGAATTTCTTACTTCTTCATTTTGTGTTGGATGAGTAGTTCTCAAATGTTTGATACTGTACAGAGAAAGTGAATAAAGTTGCAAATAGAATACCGTATATACTCGAGTATAAGCCGACCCGAATATAAGCCGAAGCACCTAATTTTACCACAAAAAATGGGAAAACTTATTGGCTCGAGTATAAGCCTAGGGTGTCCATCTGCATGCCTCACTGTGCCTCACTGTGTCCATGTACATGCCTCAATGTGCCCATGCCTCACTGTGTCCATGCCTCACTGTGTCCATGACTAGACTGACGTTTAACATGGGAGGCTTTGAAAAATCCGTGCTCCCCGGCCTTAGGTCCCCCAGACACAAAACTTTGCACACTTATATAGGAGAAATGGGGCTACATGTGTGGCAAGTTTCCAGTCCAGAGAACCTAAGCACCGGAGAAATTACTGTTTAACATGGGAGTCTAAGGAAGGGGTGCCCGGATTTGAAAAATCGGTGTTTCCGGGCCGTAGGTCCCCCGGACAACAAACTTTGCACACTTGTAGAGGAAGAGTGGGGCTACATGTATGGCAAGTTTCGGGATGTCAGGTGCAAAAAGGTGACTCAAGTAGAAGCCAAGGGGGGCATTTTCAGCACAAAAAAATGTGTTGAAAAACTGGGCTTATACTTCGAGTATACAGGTCCTTCTCAAAAAATTAGCATATTGTGATAAAGTTCATTATTTTCTGTAATGTACTGATAAACATTAGACTTTCATATATTTTAGATTCATTACACACAACTGAAGTAGTTCAAGCCTTTTCTTGTTTTAATATTGATGATTTTGGCATACAGCTCATGACAACCCAAAATTCCTATCTCAAAAAATTAGCATATCATGAAAAGGTTCTCTAAACAAGCTATTAACCTAATCATCTGAATCAACTAATTAACTCTAAACACCTGCAAAAGATTCCTGAGGCTTTTAAAAACTCCCAGCCTGGTTCATTACTCAAAACTGCAATCATGGGTAAGACTGCCGACCTGACTGCTGTCCAGAAGGCCATCATTGACACCCTCAAGCAAGAGGGTAAGACACAGAAAGAAATTTCTGAACGAATAGGCTGTTCCCAGAGTGCTGTATCAAGGCACCTCAGTGGGAAGTCTGTGGGAAGGAAAAAGTGTGGCAGAAAACGCTGCAAAACGAGAAGAGGTGACCGGACCCTGAAGAAGATTGTGGAGAAGGACCGATTCCAGACCTTGGAGGACCTGCGGAAGCAGTGGACTGAGTCTGGAGTAGAAACATCCAGAGCCACCGTAAACAAGCGTGTGCAGGAAATGGGCTACAGGTGCCGCATTCCCCAGGTCAAGCCACTTTTGAACCAGAAACAGCGGCAGAAGCGCCTGACCTGGGCTACAGAGAAGCAGCACTGGACTGTTGCTCAGTGGTCCAAAGTACTTTTTTCGGATGAAAGCAAATTTTGCATGTCATTTGGAAATCAAGGTGCCAGAGTCTGGAGGAAGACTGGGGAGAGGGAAATGCCAAAATGCCTGAAGTCCAGTGTCAAGTACCCACAGTCAGTGATGGTCTGGGGTGCCATGTCAGCTGCTGGTGTTGGTCCACTGTGTTTTATCAAGGGCAGGGTCAATGCAGCTAGCTATCAGGAGATTTTGGAGCACTTCATGCTTCCATCTGCTGAAAAGCTTTATGGAGATGAAGATTTCATTTTTCAGCACGACCTGGCACCTGCTCACAGTGCCAAAACCACTGGTAAATGGTTTACTGACCATGGTATTACTGTGCTCAATTGGCCTGCCAACTCTCCTGACCTGAACCCCATAGAGAATCTGTGGGATATTGGGAAGAGAAAGTTGAGAGACGCAAGACCCAACACTCTGGATGAGCTTAAGGCCGCTATCGAAGCATCCTGGGCCTCCATAACACCTCAGCAGTGCCACAGGCTGGTTGCCTCCATGCCACGCCGCATTGAAGCAGTCATTTCTGCAAAAGGATTCCCGACCAAGTATTGAGTGCATAACTGAACATAATTATTTGAAGGTTGACTTTTTTTGTATTAAAAACACTTTTCTTTTATTGGTCGGATGAAATATGCTAATTTTTTGAGATAGGAATTTTGGGTTGTCATGAGCTGTATGCCAAAATCATCAATATTAAAACAAGAAAAGGCTTGAACTACTTCAGTTGTGTGTAATGAATCTAAAATATATGAAAGTCTAATGTTTATCAGTACATTACAGAAAATAATGAACTTTATCACAATATGCTAATTTTTTGAGAAGGACCTGTATATGGTATTTAAATGTTTTTTATTATTATTTTTTTATGCAAAAATGCAGTTAACAATGAAAATGACTGCAACATTTGGCCAGGAGAACAATACAAAATGTCAGCATACAGTTTTTCAGTATAGTTTGAAAGCCAGGTATCAGTGCTGTGTCGAAGGATGGACATTAATGAACAAAAAGACAGATGGCTCTAACAACTAGCAGTTTAAGAAAAGAAGGGAGGCCTCAGCTGTTAAAGTGTAAAATATATTTTAATTTTAAGTGGAGAGTAGGATATCAGTTGGGGGGGTCGTTGGTTAACAGTCTGATTTGAAACCATTGGGTATATTGAAACATTGTACTATCAATTGTTGGGTATTTGTAGGCAAGGTTTGAATGAAAGACAACATTTTAATTTTAAAGTGTTACTAAATCCAGGACCCTGCATTCACTATATCTGATCTCCCATAGTACACAGAACATGGAAATACAATTATTTTCGTAAATATAAACTGCTAAATACCATCATCAGCAGTATATAGCAGTCTTATGACTTCAATCAGTGTTCCATTGAGCACTGGTTAAAGCTTGTAGGAGGAGTTTTCATTCTACTCTGACTGTCCTATGAGGCTGCAGAACCCCTGACCCTCTGTCTGGACAGTGCTAAATGGCCCTGTGCCAATCACATGCACCCTCCCAAAAAAAAGTACACACCAAACCGAGCATGTGCAGAGCGCCCCCAAGGATGATTAACCCTTTAGATTCCACAGTGAGTATAACAAGCATGCTTTACTGCATATACAGACTGATTTTACTGTTGTGAGTTTAGTAACACTTTAAGTAGTATTATATACTAAAGGAATAGAGTCATGGACATCTCTAGTCCCCATCATCTGGGGCATGTGATTTATGTCTGTAGCTTTGTGTCTTAGGTCTAATGACACAGAGCCAGCATGCAGGTAGGATAGATTGATCTCTTGCTCGGCAATGTCTACATACAGTAGTTCCAGCAAAACATTACTCAACAAAGCTAGATCTGATGGAACAGAAGAAAGATCTTTTCCTCTCATAGATAAGTGACCACTGACAATGATTTCTTTGACTCTCAATAACCACCAACGTATTGGTACTATACAAACAAATATTGCAGGAATGCTACACTGATCATAAATGTAAGGGGTAAATACTCTATTGACCAGAAATGTAAAGGAGCACTATACAGCTTTCATTTGGCCAATTTTCGGTGTGTATACTAATGGCGGATCAGTTTTTAAAACTGGCATACTGCACATTGAATAATCTCGTACAGAACATAGAGAAAGCCACTAATGAATGACTTTACTAGAAACTTTGCAATATGCTCATGCTGATGTACGACCATTCTATACTCAGTAAGATCTACATGTGTTAACATCAAGTGGATGGATAGCTGAATATTTATTCTCACTGAGTGTTAAAGTGGAGAATTTTGGTTCTTTAAAATAATTAGATTCCACCACCATTCCATGGAATTTAAGCGTTATATGTTAAGGTCAGAGACCTACCGGTATATGATGTGGTAATCTCTTGGGCCCTGGGGCATATATGTGTCGCTTTTTCCCATCTTGATTATTGTGTTTAAATATTAATTGTCTTTTTGTCCACGCTGGATGTTTGTGACATATATATGCTAGACGTTGCGGACATTTAATTTGTGTACATTGTTTTGTTTTATAAGCACTTTAGTGTTTCTTGAATTGAGTGTAGTAAGCACTATGAGGTTGATTTACTAAAACTGGAGAGTGCAAAATCTGGTGCAGCTGTGCATGGTAAACAACCAGCTTCTAACTTGAGCTTGTTCAACTAAGCTTTGACAAAAAAAAAAAAAAATTGGAAGCTGATTGGTATCTATGCAGAGCTGCACCAGATTTTGGACTCGCCAGTTTTAGTAAGTCAACCTTCATGTGTCATTATTGTGTCCTTATTATTAAGTAAATTTAATAATGTTTTACTCTTTTAAATGCTATCCAAATAAATTGTTAAATGCATACCATTATGCCTTGTTTGCCAATTGTGTATCCACTTTTCTACCCAACCACAGGACTTTACCCTGTGGAGTAGGGTGTTTCTTGTGTATAGCACTATAGCACTAGAGCACTATACTTTGCTGGCCTTAGTACATTTTATATATTACACTTTGTAAGCTGTACATTACATATCTTTAGCTGTTGTTGTCAAGTAGTCGTTTACTATTTTATTGAAGTTCTCTTCTAAAGAAAACTAGCAAAATATATTAGCGCTACATCTACTATAAATTCTATGTGCAAAAAAGGATATGTAGTGAATGAGTGAATGAGTTTATTTATTTATTTTTTAAATCATACTATGTCTTGAGGTTTATACGTGCGTGTGGCACAGTAATTAAGGCATTGTTTGTGGGTAAAAACACGGCAGCATATGTGTGCAGTGTATACAGCAAATATGCTCAGTTTCTATTTAAATATGCTCCTTTAAAGAGGGGTTGTAAAGGTTAATTTTATTATTTTCTAAATACCGTATATACTCGAGTATAAGCCGAGTTTTCAGCACTTTTTTTGTGCTGAAAATGCCCCCCTCAGCTTATACACGAGTCACCTTTTTGCACCTGATCTTCCGGAATTTGGGGACCCGGTACCGGCGGGCCGTAGGTCCCCTGGACCCCAAACTTAGCACACATGTTGTCTCACTCTTCCTTTACAAGTGTGCAACGTTTGTTGTCCGAGGGACCTACGGCCGGGGAGCACCGATTTTTCAAACCCGGGCACCCCTTCCATAGACTCCCATGTTAAACAGTCATTTATCCAGTGAATTTGGGGACCTGGTACTGGCCAGTCGTAGGCCCCCTGGACCCAGAACCTGGCACACATGTAGCCCCATTTCTCCTCTATAAGTGTGCAAAGTTTTTTGTCTGGGGGACCTAAAGCCGGGGAGCACCGATTTTTCAAACCCGGGCACCCCTTCTATATACTCCCATGTTAAACGTCAGTCTAGTCATGGACACAGTGAGACATGGACTCAGTGAGGCATGAACACAGTGAGGCATGCATATGGACACAGTGAGGCAAAGTGAGACACAGTGAGGCATGCAGATGGACACCCTAGGCTTATACTCGAGTCAATAAGTTTTCCCATTTTTTTGTGGTAAAATTAGGTGCCTCGGCTTATATTCGGGTCGGCTTATACTCGAGTATATACGGTAGGTTCCTTTAAGCTAGTGCATTGTTGGTTCACTTACCTTTTCCTTATATTTCCCTTCTAAATGTTTTTATTCTTTGTTTTCTTTGTCTGAATTTCTCACTTCCTGTTCCTCCTCAGTAAGCTGTTCAGTAAGCTGTTCTGGCTGACTCCACACCACTCGGATGATGGTGTGAAGTTTAGTGAGGAGAAACAGGAAGTGAGAAATTCTGACAAAGAAAAAAAACATTTAGAAGGTAAATAGAAGGAAAAGGTAAGTGAACCAACAATGCACTAGCTTAAAGGAACCTATTTGGAAAATAAAAAACGAACCTTTACAACCCCTTTAAGCCATTTCCCACTGCCCAGCACAATGTAGCCATGTACACTATTTGTGTGCTGCATATTTTCCATCTTCAGGGTGCCTTTAGTCTTTAACAATCCTAATAACTCCCCTAATTACATGTTTATTGAATAAAAAAAAAGTATGTGTTATTCTGTACATGATCATATAGTGCCATACGATTAGTCAAGCCTAGTGTCACTGTGATTAGGGTACTGCCGACACTTATTGTTATAGTGACAGCAGTCTTTAAAGGGAGCCAGTCAGTAATAGGAATTTCCCCAAAAATTAATAATAACCCTTGCATTTTTATAATAGCATATCCTTACCACTCAAGCTTATTTGCTTGCATTCTGGAAATGCACTGAATCAAGAAAAAAAAAAAAAACTATATGGCAGGGAGCAGCAATTTTTATGGTGCTTAACATTTCAAAAATGCTATATTCCTTTAAAAAACATGCTCAGGGGATGCCCTGATCCAGCCTCTGAAGTGATGAATCTGTGTGAAGTATACAGTCTACTACAGCGAAACTGACATTTACAAAGAAAAACGTGTGATAAGGGTCTCATATTCTTATATAGATATCAATGGGCTTGTTTTTTTGAATCACATAACTTTTTATTTAGACAAATACAAACATACATAAGGACATAAGTGTAAAAGATTTTCAATAATATGTCATGCAGTTAATGAGGACCATATACGAAAAAGAGATCAATGCAATGGAAAGATAATGTATACGGTACCCAAAAACACAGTACAAAATAATAAACTGGATCGGGGTGGGAGGTACAGACCCCTTTATGCGGTTCTGCAACGAAAAATAGAACAGGAAAAAGAGGGAAAAGAGAAAACTGAAAAATACCTGAAAAGCGCTCGAAAAGCCACCACTAAAAAAGGAAATGGTACATGCCCCAGTGAAACCATAGAAATGGTTTACACACTATCCCGCTACTATAGTTCAGAAAGTGACTGAATTGCTATAGGCCCATCAGAACGTCAACGTAGTGCATACTTTGCCGGGTCGAAGCTATCTTCTGCACCAAGTGTTTCCATACCCATGATGTTGTTAAGAATCTGGGCCCATTCCAAAAGGTGAGGGTTGTAGAAGATTCCCAGTGATGGGATATGGCTACAAGGGTGGCTAATAAGCAATGATTAAGGATGCCCTTTTTGATTTTGGAAATGGATCCAGTAATCATCAACAGTAGGGTGACCCCCTAGAAGCATAGATGTCAGATATACAGATAAAGTTATAGGATGGAAATATGCTCTGCCAGAATGGGAAGAGGAGCCTACAATATGGAGATAGGAGCCCTCGGCCTCCAGACAGCGCCAGCCCAAACTAGATGATGCCTTGGCTTTTTTTCAATGAATAGAAGGCTTCCTCTTATTGGCTGAGTTTGAGAGGCAGGCAGTTGGTGTCATGATTTCCACTGTGGCCAGTCAGATAAAGATTTGTTTTCACTGACAAAAATACAAGGCTTCTCCTGAATGGTGAAGAAGCAATCAGGTCAACTTGATTTAGTTCAAGTAGCAAACAGGAAGTTGCGCATGCTGTTGTGGAACACAGTGCTGCACAATGTGTATAGTGCAGGGCACACCGTGGCCACATCAGTTAGTAATGGGAAATTGTTTGTTTGGTCCAGTTTGGTCAAAATATTGTAGCATGTAGCACAATCATTTAATGCTTTTTCAGGACCCACACCAGCTAGCTTTCATTAGGCAGCATTATCAATAGGATCCACACCAGCCAGCTTTTAATTTAAAAACTCAGTATTCACTTTTTTCACTGAAAAAGGCCCAAAAAATATTGTAATGAGTATGTGCACAATCTTTTCACACTTCAACTAGGCCGTTTTGTCAACAGGACCCATATTAGCTATCTTTTAGTGCAAGAATTAGCCTTAAGCCCTGTACACACGATCGGATTTCCTATGGTTCGTAAAACGATGGATTTTTCCATCAGTCTTGCCTACACACCATCAGTCAAAAAACCGACCGTTCCAAACGCGGTGACGTAAAACACTCAGATGAGCCGAGAAAAATGAAGTTCAATGCTTCTGAGCATGCGTCGACTTGATTCTGAGCATGCATGGGTTTTTTAACAGATGGACTTGCCCATAGACGATCGGAATTGGCTATCGGTTTTTTATCCATCGGAAAAATTTAAAACATGTTTTATTTTTTGACACCGATGGAAAAAAGACCGATGGGGCCCATACACAATCGGTTTGTCCGATGAAAAAAATTCATCGGACTGTTTTCATCTGTAAAACTGATCGTGTGTACGCGGCTTAAGAGCTTTCTTTTTTACACACGATCAGAATTTCCGACAACAAATGTTCGATGTGAGCTTTTGGTCGGAAAATTCCGACCGTGTGTAGGCTCCATCGGACATTTGCTGTCGGAATTTCCGACAACAAATGATTGAGAGCTGGTTCTCAATTTTTCCGCACAAAAATCCTATGCATGCCCGGAATCAATTTGACGCATGCTCAGAATCATTGAACTTAATTTTTCTCAGCTCGTTGTAGTGTTGTACGTCACTGCGTTCTTGGCGATCAGAATTTCCGACAACATTTGTGTGACCGTGTGTATGCAAGACAAGTTTGAGCGAAAATCCATCGGAAAAAAAACCACGGTTTTGTTGTCGGAAATTCCGATCATGTGTACGCGGCATAAAAAGCCTCCCAAAATTAGCATTAGCGTTTTTATAAAAAAAGCCCACGTGAGTATGTGCACATACTCTTACTAGGCCACTTTTTCAGCAGGGACCACTACAGCTACCTTTTAATAAAAATAAATCAATATTAGAGGGTATTTATTTCACAGTAAAAAGCCCCAAAAATAATGTAGTATGTACATGCAATCTTTAAAGACTTTGATAACAGAACCCACACTAACAGAACCCACACTAACCGCACTTTAAAAAAAAAAATCAACATTACAGTGTAGTTATGTATTAGAAAAAAAACAAGTTTCGAACTCTTACTAAACCCTGCTCTCTTTTTTCCCTCAGATTAAAAGTAAAAAAAAAAAGAAAAAGGGGAGAGGCCAGCAGATAAATAGTATTACAACAGTCAGCAGTTCTAAGCTACCAACAGCAGCACACAAAAGCAGTTACCTAGCTGTACCCAATTGTTTATAGAATCACCATGGGGCCCCTGTACAAGACCAATATTTAGTCCCCTTATTTAAACATTGGGAATTTAAATGCACTTATTCATGATGTATCAATCGACAACTAGATAAACGCGAGCAGAGTGCAGAGGTGGTCAGGAACGCAAGAGGAACAGCAACCTCTATATAACCTTAGCCAGTGTTAAAGCATATCTATACCTAAATAGAAAAATGTAATGTGTTGCAACTTGCCAGCTCTTAAATGTGGAAGCTAAATTAGCTTTTTTCCATTTTTGTTTTTCATTTTTTATCTGGAGATTCTGCCAATAACACAAATGCTGTCCTTGGGTGACAATGGTCACTCAGTATATTATATCTGTGGAGTAGCCACAATGTCGCAATGTGTACTGCGTACTGCAACCACCCTGCTCATTTTTATGGCAATTGCTATACTTTGGGCATTCAAGACATTGCTTTTGGGTACTTCTGGTGGCGAGACAGTGTCAAGCCAAAGGCCAATTTTGGACCGTATACTGGTATCACCCCTTATACTGGTATCACCTCCCATAAGAGCTTCCAAATTAGGAGTCCTAATCAGAGTTCCCCCAACAGGGGTTAACATCAAATCCCCCCATCAGGAGCCCCATCAGAGCCCCCCCATCATATTCCCCCCATCAAAGTCTCCTGGTCAGGAGTCCCCATCAGAGTCCCAAACAGAAGCCTCCATCAGAGCCCCCTTCCCCCCATCAGAGGTCCCCATCTCTCAGTAATGTCAGTGAGAGGAAAAATGCTCAAATGTCAGCAATGTCATGTGAAGATGCACTATATATACTGCTGGCTCCAGGTAAAACTATCCCCATTCCATCTGCTTATGTGCCACACCACCCCACTCTTGCCTGCCTGTAAACTTGAAGAAATAGCCCATGCAATTGCTTGCACCAGTCAAAAGATTTAGTGAAATGAAAGGAATTAGTTGGTACCTGAAGATTTTGTGACTTTACTTTCAATTAATCTGTGCTTCCACCATTTGTCTTTTTGATTCTTGTTGGTGATGTGAACCAGAGGAAAAAATGCCCCAGGATATGTTATGCCCTGTACACACGATTGGATTTCCGATGGAATAAAATCTGATGGATTTTTCCATCGGAAATCCGATGAAGCTGACTTCCATCAGTCTTGCCTACACACCATCAGTCAAAAATCCGCATGTCCCAAACGCCGTGACGTAAAACACTCCGACAAGCCGAGAAAAATTAAGTTCAATGCTTCTGAGCATGCGTCAACTTGATTCTGAGCATGTGTGGGTTTTTTGTCCGATGGAGTTCCACACAGACGATCGGAATTTGCTATAGTTTTTTTTCCCATCGGATAAATTAAAAACATGTTCTATTTTTTCTCACCGATGGAAAAAAAGCCGATGGGGCCCATACATGATCGGTTTGTCCGATGAGAAAAGTCCATCGGACTGTTTTCATCAGTAAAACCGATTGTGTGTACACAGCATAAGAGGAACAGCAACCACTAGATAAACTGAGATGGAGGAGACCAGATTTTGTGGTGGACTACTGGGGAAGTCCCATCCAGGAGGCCTTAAGTGAGATGTGTGAATTGCGGTCAATGCTGGAGATGCTGCCCTAGAGTTTGTAAGGCCCATCTTGGAATTGTAGTGAGATTTGCTTGCATAGAAGCATATTAAATGAACATATCCACTCTTCTGTGGCACAGTCGTTACAAAGAGAAGACATTGGGGGAGATTTACTAAAACTGGTGAATACAGAATCTGGTGCAGCTGTGTGTGGTAGCCAATCAGCTTCTAACTTCAGCTTTTTCCTTTAAAGGTTGGCAATAAAACCTGGAAGCTGATTGGTTTATATGAAGAGTTGCACCAGATTTTGCATTCTACAGCTTTTGTAAATAATCTCCATTCTCACTTCTGTAAGGTCACCACCATGAACCACAGATAAAAACAACTTACTGGAGCAATGTTGTTAGTTAAAGTTTGCCTAAACCCCACAGGAGGTATCCCTATGGCCACATATACTTTATGTCTACCTCTAGGAAGGCATCAGTTATACATCAGGTTTACGTGGAAGACAAGGTACAACCATAGTCCCAGTGGTAATGCTCCTTCTAAAAAGTCAACTTTCTCTTTAAAATAATCCACAAAAGCTTTAAGGTAATTATAGTTGATTGAACTGCCCTGATAATATTTGAACAGGCAAGCAACACTATAAGCATCATTCAGGTTTTATAAATGCACTCTATCTCTGTTTCTGCCCTACTTTTAAGTCACAGCTCAGGTGCATGCATGTATGATTGATTGCAGAACTGTAAGGGTTTAAACAGAAATTTGTCTTCTCTTTGTCCTTAATCTTGATTTGCCCTGTAGGTTAGTCTTATCATAAAGACAGTATGAATGACTGTCTCAGCTCTTTTGCTCATTAATACAGTCGGAAATTGATGAGCAGCGCTTGCAAACTGTGGGTTTTCTGGTCTAGAATTATAGCCCTTATTTATTCTAGAGGAACCATGCAGCTTTCTAAGTAAATATATGTAAAATGCTTCATCCTCCCAAAAATAAACACTGTAATTAATGGCCTGATATATGAAACTGACACTTTGGATTTGTATTAAGCCTGAGTTAGGTAAAAATCTAATTTTCTCAGTGGAATATTGAGAATGTGTTATATTTAAAACACTGGTATGCTTTGAAAGAGATGAATAATGTCATGCTTTAGATTTTCAATATTTGGGACACTTTCCTTCTATTTGTACCTTTCTATAGACCTCTAACCTGAGTTAATTTTTTATGGATTTATTTTTTTCAAATAAGCATTTAAAGGGACAGTGTACTACAGAATATGAATACACACAGGTTAGAAACATGTACATTAATGTTTATATCCTTTTCTATTTTAGCAAAAATGACTAGTCTGTGGACATTTGTTTTTATGTTTTGCTCCATCTAGCTTCAGTGACAATCAAGAGCAGTCACTGCCAACTACATTTATATTCAGCATAATAGAAAAGTAGATGAGGATGAGGACTGTATCTGCAAGTGAGCAAAAGTTTAATTCTAGTTGGCATAGGGCAGCATGGGTTAAGTCATCAGATTCATAACACAAGTTTTGGTCCATCACATCCATCAGGTTTGGCACTTGGGACATGTACATGCCTAGTTCAGCCTATCATATATATATATAATACAAAGACCAGAGGGTATTTAACAAGATAACAGAATATCTATGTTGGGCATCCTGTGCAGATTGTTTAATCGTTTTTGAATGTTTCATGCATATTATGTGTTCTCATTATTGTGCTGTGTATTCATTGCCTATGATTGTTTTCAAATACATGTCGTTATGTATTTGTAATTTCTGTCTTGGCTTTTCAACATCAGAACTGCATGTTGAGTTTTGTGGCCAGATGTGCGGCCGGCCAGCCGCGATCCTCTATCCTGCATCTTTGATGCGGATTGGGCTGCGGCACTGTGGCACTGCAGGGCCAGGTTGGGGTGATCTTCCCTTGGCCCACTCCTCCCACCGGAGCTCATTAGTGCCATCTTGCCCTCTGGGCTGCATCCGTTCCTCTGGGTATACCGTGCATTCGTGGCTCCCACTGTGCACTATGTGGAGGCTTCGCTAGGGGGAGCCCTTCCCCTGTCTGCCCCACATTGGGATGCTCACTCCTCTGCTCTCGCTTCATGCCTGTTCCCTCTGACTGTGCATGTGCAGGTGGTGTCCTTGGTGCAAGCGCATCCTTTACTAGCCGGGTCAGATCATGCGGAAGCCAACGGCGCCGCTCACCTGATTGGGACATACATATAAGGCTCACCATTGAGCCTTACACTGTGGCGGCTCTCTCCTCCACACTCCTGCGGTTGGCTCTGACATTTGTCTGTTTAAACTGGTCTCTAGGTATGTACTGGGGTAATAGTAATCTCTTGGCTGGTTGTTTTTTTGTATCCTTGATATATACTTATAAGTACTTGTGCTTATCTTGTTTCTAGACTGTCTCTATGTGACCTTACTTGATGGAATACTATTGGTGCATATTACCTTTCTTTAGGTAAGGCCTTTAATGTTAGTGCAAAGCGCCACACTTATAACGTTTTTTTTGAGTTCCCAATTATCTATCTAATTATGATTATATGGAACAGCATCCAATAATTTCTCAGGTTAGAATTTAACATGCTCTATTTGTTTCCTTTTCCTCCTTTCCCTCCCCTTCCCTCCCCCTCCTCCCCCTTTCTACCCCATTTCCCTCTCCTCTCTGCTTCAATAGCTTATTACTAATTTTCCGTGTTAAAGTTGTGCTTTGAATTTTTCTATATACATATTTTTACACATTTATAGATGTCCATCTTTGTTTATGGCCCTACTGACAGTTTACATATAAAGGCCCACTGCTACTTAGTATCTATTCTGTGAGATTACTATTAGTATTCCTTACTACAGTATTTGACCTGTGTCAGAGGTAGATGTACTGTATACTCTCTGTGACTATTATTCTTTAGTGCCGCTGTTATGGCCCACGTCTTCACTCTATTATGTGTATAGTAGCAGTAGCCCGTGGTGGTGATCCTGACCCCTTGTCTCCTTATACATACTTTGAATTAACACAATATGGTGTCTATTCTATTATCTTTTCTGTGTACTTGGGTTCCAGGTATGTCCCTGTATTTTTCCACAGCTCACCCATGCATGCAGTTCTCTCTTTGATTGCTGGATTTCAAACACAGTCCTATCTATGATTTTTTTATCTAAGCATTACATTTGATACATATATATTTACTTGATGTCTCTCTATTCTATCTAGAAAAATGTATATAATCTCCTGAAGAAGCAGTCTCCGCAAAACATGTGGAGCTTTCTCATTATCATTATCCAGTTTCTTCAGCCATGTTGACATATCCGGGGTCTTCAGGTTCTGCAACCTCGATTCAACCGGCTGAAATTAGAGATATTAAGTTCCTACCTGTAGTTCGCTACAGTAATATTTTTATATATGTTTTTAAAATCTATATGCAAATTACTATAAATATTTATTTATTTTTATCAGTGGTGCCTACAAAGTCCATGTTACTTTTCCCAAACAAAAAATATATATTATGTTGGGAATCCACCAGTTGGGCTATCAGGAATGTAGCCGATGAAGGTATGTATGTGACCAGAACTATCTTTCTGTTAAGTATTTTCTGTTTCTATATCCGCATGTTCATATGTCTACATTTTAATTATGTCAAATAAAACAGAGACCAGCTCCTTTAAATAATGTATAATTGATGACTACGGCCATTGTAACCCTGTTTGATTTATGAATGTCCAAAATGGACTTACTAATAAAAGGTTTCACAGTTATGACAGAACCTAGAGCTACATTTAAGGTAAAGCATTTCCCGCCTTTACCTGAGGGGATGTGTGCTGTGCAAAGCAAAGTCATTATGACAATTGATTTAACAAGGTGTTACAAGTAAACAGTGTCAAGCGAGCAAAGTTCAAAAAGAGAGCAGCATTCAGCTTTTTGTTAACCACTTGATCTCCATAAGGTTTTATCCACTTGATAACCAGGTCATTTTTTGCTATGTGGCACTGCGATACTTTAACTGTCAAATGCGTGGTCATGCAATGCTGTACCCAAACACATTTTTCATCTTTTTTTTAACAAAAATAGAGCTTTCTTTTGGTGGTATTTTATCACCTCTGGCCTTTTTTTTTAATTATTATTATATAATTAAAAAAAGACAATTTTGAAAAAGAAAACACAATTTGCTTACTTTCTGCTATAAAACTTATCCCATAACAAAAAAAATAATCAAATCTCTTAATACATTTTGGCCAAAATTCATTCTGCTACATGTCTTTGGTAAAAAAAAAAAATCCCATTAAGTGTATGTAGCGGGGTGTTCCCCTTTAATGCAGAGAGACTACATTACCCAGAACCCCATTCGGCAATGTTTCCACCCCAGAGACTCATGGGAGGGGTTATATAAGGAGGAGGCGCGGCTGCGCTCGGCCTCTTTGGGACACGAGACTTCAGGGACTGATCCTCCTGTGCGGATGTGTCGGAGTGCAAGGCCTGAAGCCTGAGACCTTGCGCAGCACCAAAGAGCCTTCCACCCCACTTCGAGCCTGGGTGGCATCTGACTTTGCTTATCTACAGCCTTGACCGGATCGGGGACCCGATCGCTAGAGACACTGTGTGTGTGTGTGACACAGTCGGTGGAAGTTCCCCGGACTGGGACCGCGTCCGGATGGGTGAGAGGGCGTATGCCCAGACCATATACTGTTGTTGCTGATGGGCCTATAGACTGCCGTGGCCCACAAGTTATTTCTGATACTCTCATTAGAGAACCTTATCAGAGCTGAACTCGGAGTTTACATAGCAAAGTGTTTATTTCATCTCTACCTCCTCATTGGATTACAAATGGTATTCTGTTAATGTGCACCACCTTTAAAGACCTGCCGGTGAAGAAAACCATCATCCCCTATAGACTGAGTTGTAGATATCTGAGCTAGGCCTGGCCAGCTAGTTAGTTTATTTGGTTACTGCGTCACAGGACGCCTAGCTAACGGTCGCCCGCGCGGCGCACCTTTACTGTTCATTCTAATGCATAGTGTGTTATTTATTATCTGTGAACTGTTACCACTGTTAACCTTTCTTATCAAAAGCTTAAGTAAATCTTATACCTTTTACTATTATTGTCTTGGTGTCTGGGTTTACTCATACAGTATAAGAATAGATATATTGCTGCCAATACTAACTGTGCCAGTAGGGGGTCGAGAACATTGCCGGGGGGTTGGCGAAGCTGTTTTCAGGGCCCAAGCTAAATTTTCGGCCTTCTTAAATGGAGGTATCGCTAAACGTGGGGGTTCTCGTCCGGGATCCTGATACAGCAGGTGAACGCCAGAAGTGCCGGCATGGACCCTATGGATCCACAAGCGATAGAAGAGTGGTGCAAAGCTGTTAGGGCAGAGCCAAACAACTCAATAGTCATCAGCCTCCCAGGGGAGGAATGGAAGACTGAGACGGTAGAGGAGCTGATGAAGTCAGTGTCCCCAGATCACACACCGTGGGTGATAGACATAAAGGAAGATCCAGACACTTCATATCAGTATGCACTGGTGGAATACAGAGACGGGATACCAGAGGCTTGCAAGCGCAAGTGTGTAAAGACGCCAGACAATAGAACCTATAGGTTGGCGCCTGCTTTAACTATAAAGAATGAACCATCACCGATGGGATCACCGCAGGCTGCGGCCCGTACCTCACCAGTAAAAGGAGACGGGGTGACGCCCCCGGTGACACCCGCACCTGCCACTGCTATATCACCAGAATTGATAAAGGCGATAGGGGATCTGCTAATCAAATGTCAGAAGACAAGTACGGTGCATGTAGAGACTAGCTACTGGAGACTGAAGACATTCTCAGGGAAGCTCCCTGTCCCTGCAGGAGAAGAAGATTTTGATACCTGGGTGGAGCAGGCATTGCAGGCAGTAGAGGCATGGGAGGTGCCTGAAGCGCAGAAGAGGCAACGAGTGATAGAAAGCCTAAAAGGCGCAGCAGCAGAAGCAGTGAAAAGTTTTCGGTTTGGGAATGCAGATTGCACGGCTCAAGACTGTCTAGCCATGTTACAGGAAGAGTTTGGTCAATTGGATAAGGTGACAGAGATGGTATACCAATTTGAACATACTTTCCAACAACCAAGGGAGAAACTGTCAGAATATGTTAGGAGACTAAACAGGTTGCTGTGCAAAATTGTGTTGAAGAAGGGAATGAAGCCCCAAGATACAGATGCGGCAAGAATGAAGCAAGTCTTAAAGGGAGCGTTACGCTCGGATCCAGTCTGGCTGCACCTGAAAACCTCGAGAGGAGGAACGTTGCTGACTTATGCTGACTTGATAAAAATCATCAGAGATGAGGAGGCGCTACAACAGGACCAGCAAATGACTAAGGCAAATGTTGTCCCCGCACAGGTGCTAGTCAATCCAGTGATGACCCCTGAAAGAGACTCAGAGGTAGACACTTTAAAAGCACAAATGTCCAAGGTGTTAGAAATGTTGACCTCTCTGATGGCAAAAGACACAGAGGGTCCCAAGAGAGAGGTACCACGGAAGGAACTATTCCCAATTGCTTCAGCACCCGCATCTTTACAAGAATGGGGAGATATAGTCTGCTTTAACTGTGGAGGAATTGGCCATATTGCAGCTACCTGTTCCAGTCCCAAGAAAAAGCTAGACAACCGCAAGCCGGCGGGAAACTCCAGAGGGCCCCGGTGAAGGAGTCAACCGGGTGCCCATCACCTTCAGTGAGCTCCAAGCTGAAAGCGAAGCAGAAGGAAAGAGGAGATAAAACACCTTAGAGGAAACACAACATTCCTCAACAGAGATACACCCCAGAGAAAGGGGGCAAGACCCCTCAGAAGAGGCACAGCACTCCCCAGAGGGGGTGCACACCTAAGAAAAATAATAGTATCCCTCAGCGGGTCTGTACACCCATTAAGAGGAAGGAAATTAATGCATACCAGGCTCAAGAAAGATTAAAGTCCAAAGGGAACTGGATGAGAGAGAGTCCGAAGGGAAAGGGCCAGAAGAAGGCGACCCCTGCCAGGCCATATCCGGAGAGGCTAGTAGGCCCATCTCCTATAGTGCCCATTCAAGTGGAGGGAGTCTACACCAGAGCCATCTTGGATACTGGGGCACAAGTGACCCTGTTATACCGAGATTTCTACGAGAAGCACTTGAGTCACCTGCCCATCCAGAAGATAGAGGGACTAGAGATATGTGGGATTGGGACCCAGAATTTCCCCTACAATGGCTATTTGCCTGTCAAGATGATCTTTGACCCATCCGTGGCTGGGAAAGCCGAAGTGTTTGACACTCTGGCGGTTGTGTGCCTTCGGCCGTCAGGAGCCAACAAGAGTTCCCTTATAATAGGAACAAACACGGACCTGGTCCGAAGACTTCTGACCCCTCTAGTGAAAGAGAAGGGGTCGGCGGCCACCAAGATTCACCCCATGCTGAAGACGGCTTATCAACGGCTAGTCCTAGAGCAGAAGACCCCTGGAGAGGGGATAGGGAAGGTGTGGAGACTTGGAAGAGGAGGGATAGTGTTGCAGCCCGGCGAAGTAACCTGTCTCAGAGCCACTGTGAAGCTTACTTGGGAGCAGCCTGGACCCTTTGTCATGTTGGAGTCTGACCCAAGGGAAGAGTCCCCCGGCCTGGAAGTGATACCAGAAGTGATTCCGCTGAGGGCCCTGAAGAAGGCCCATTGTAGAGTTCCAGTGAGTGTTAGGAACAATACAGATGGCCCCATGGAAATCCCAGCCAGGATGCTGCTGGGCCAGGTGAGCCCTGCTGCCCCGGTCAACTTGTCGGAAGTAAAGGGGGCGGGCGAAGGAGGAGATGCTTGGGAGAAGCTATCCATGGAAAACCCGAACCTGCCCAGGGCTTGGAAGGAGAAAGCCAAGGCCCAGTTGACCAGATGGGAGAAGATCTTCTCCAAAGATGAGTTCGATGTGGGGTGTGCAAGGAGTGCCACCCATCGGATCCGCCTCCAAGAAGATAAGCCCTTCAGGGAGAGGGTCAGGCGGGTCCCACTAGCGGATCTGGAGGATCTAAGGGAACAACTTGCAGAACTAAAAAGGACTGGTGTGATACGGGAGTCCAGAAGCCCTTATGCCTCCCCGATAGTGGTGGTCAGGAAGAAGAATGGATCGTTGAGGCTCTGTATCGACTACAGGACTCTTAACAGGAGAACCATACCCGACCAGTACACCACTCCGAGGATAGAGGATGCCCTACAGAGCTTGTCTGGAGCCAAGTGGTTCAGCGTTATGGATCTCAAGAGTGGGTACTATCAGATCCCTATGCACCCAGATGACAAGGAGAAGACAGCTTTCATAACCCCAGTGGGATTCTTTGAATTCGACCGGATGCCCCAAGGTCTGTCTGGAGCCTCAGCTACTTTCCAACGTCTCATGGAGAAGAGTGTGGGAGACATGAACCTCATTGAAGTCCTGGTATACCTGGACGATGTCATTGTCTTTGGAAGAACCCTGGAGGAACACGAGGAGAGGCTGGAAAAAGTCTTGAGGAGACTCAGTGAGGAGGGACTCAAGCTTTCGCCTGAGAAGTGTCGGTTCTACCAATCTTCTGTGAATTATCTGGGGCACATAGTGTCTGAAGAAGGGGTGGCCACAGACCCTGAGAAATTGGAGGCAGTTACCTCCTGGCCACGACTCACCACAGTAACAGAACTCAGGTCCTTCTTAGGGTTCTGCTCCTATTACAGGAGGTTTGTGGAAGGATTCGCCCGAATTTCTAGACCATTGAATGAACTGCTCAAGACTGAGGGAGAAGAGGACGACTCAGGACCCAGGAAGCCGGAAGAGTCAGTCAAAGATCAGTGGAACCAGAAATGTGAAGAGGCCTTCCAGGCATTGAAGAAGAGCCTAACCACTGCTCCAGTCTTGGCCTACGCAGACCCAACCAAACCCTATGAACTACACGTAGATGCTAGTCATGACGGTCTGGGAGGAGTGCTTTATCAAGAACACGAAGGGCAACTACGGCCTGTTGCCTACGTGAGCAGGAGCCTGACCCCCTCTGAGAAAAACTACCCCTGTCATGGATATGCATTAATGTCTGTCTGCCATCTTACCTTCCTCCTCATGTGTTCATCTAGAGACCAGACCTCCTTCACCTGGCTTCCTTTATAATCTCCTCCCAGCCTGACTCCACCCCAGGCCCTATCACTGAACACTATATTAACCTGTGCACTGCAAGCCTGCTTGGCTGATCAACGTGTTTGTTAGGCATTGTGTGTTTGGGTTCCTGCCTGCCGTGTGCTACGTCTGTCTCTCTGTTACGTTATTGGCTTGTCCCCGACCATCCCTGTCTGCTCGTGACCCTTGACCTTCGGCTCGTTCTTCGTTATCCTTGTCTGCTTGTGGCCCCTGACCTTCGGCTTGTTATTCGGTTCTCTCTATCGTGTGCTGCTGCTTCCCCTTATCCTACGGGGCGTGAGCTAGGAAACTCCAGGGGCCGCGACCTGGTCCCAGCCTGCAGCGTAACATCCTCACCACTAGAGGCCCTGGAGAAGACCAGCTGGGTCTTAGACTCCGCGCCCTGGGGAATCTTGGCTCTCGCTTCCGTTGGGATCCCGGTTGTGCTCCTCTGGTCCCGCTTTCCACAGCCACCCAGTTTCCTGTCCACAGAAGCCAGCCATAGGGTTCACTACCTCGCGGTGCACTCCTGTCCCCCTACGGTGTGCATCTGTCACCTGGCCACAGGTGACCCTGACAACCCCACTCACAAGCTGGAGTTCCTGGCCCTTAAGTGGGCAGCAGTAGACAAGCTCAAAGACTACCTGTATGGGGCAGAGTTCACTGTGAAGACCGACAACAACCCCCTGACCTACCTATTCACTACAGCAAAGCTGGACGCCACTGGACACAGGTGGATGGCCACCTTGTCTGGATTCAATTTCAGCCTAAAGTACAGGCCAGGGATTGGGAATCGAGATGCAGACGCTCTGTCCAGGAGATCTCATGGTCCCAACAGTGACATGGAAGACTGGACTCAAGTGGCACCTGATGGGGTGCGGGCCCTTTGTCAAGGGGCTGAATTACAAGCCAGAGGGGGCTCAAGGGCGGAAGAGATAGGAGTTACCATGGTAGGAGTCTCCAAACAATACTGTGGAGTAACTCAGCTGGGGGAAGACCATCTGCCAAAGTTGTCCAAGAAGGAACTAAGGTGTGACCAATTAGAAGATCCCATGGGGAAATTGGTTCTGGAAGCCCTGGAGAATCAGGATCCAAACAAACTCCTGAGTCACTCCTCAAAGGAAGCCCGCCTGTTGAGGAAAGAGTGGGACAGGTTACAGGTACATCAGGGAGTGGTCTACCGAAGGGGCCCCTCTGATGACCTGGAAGATAAATGGCAATTGTTTCTTCCAGAAAAGCATCGAGAGACTGTTCTGATTGCCCTACATGACAATCACGGCCATCTAGGGGCAGAGAGGACCTTTCAACTTGTCAGAAGTCGGTTCTATTGGCCCTGCATGAGGGCAGAAGTAGAAGAGTGCTGCCACTCATGTGCACGTTGCATCCAGAGGAAGACTTTACCTCATCAAGCTGCCCCAATGGGCCATCTGGTATGCATTGATTTTCTCTGCCTCGAACCCGACCTGAGTGGACTGGGAAATGTTCTGGTGATAACCGATCATTTCACCCGGTATGCCCAAGCTTTTCCAACCAAAGACCAGAAGGCTTCCACTGTAGCCAAGATACTTATGGAGAAGTATTTTGTCTATTATGGGCTGCCCCAGCGACTTCATTCAGATCAAGGAAGGGACTTTGAAAGTCGGCTGATCCGGAAACACTTAGATTCGTTGGGAATCAAGAAGACTCAAACTACACCTTACCACCCACAGGGAAATGCTCAGCCGGAGAGGTTTAACCGAACCTTGCTCAACATGTTGGGGACTCTGGAAAGTGAGAAGAAGCAACATTGGAGCAAACATATAGCAGCCATAGTACATGCTTACAACTGCACCACCAGTGATGCTACAGGTTACTCCCCATATCGACTCATGTTTGGGAGAGAAGCGAGACTACCTGTGGACTTGGCCTTTGGCACCTCTCTGGACCATTCCTCAGCCACATCCCACAAAGGATATGTGGACAGGCTCAGACACAGCCTAAAACTGGCCTATGAACAAGCTCAAACGGCCTCAGATCAAAGAGGGGCTCGAAACAAAAGAAACTTCGACTTGAAGGTCCGGGTACAAGACCTACAGCCCGGGGATAGAGTACTGTTACGCAATCTGGGGGTCCCTGGGAAACACAAACTTGCAGACAGATGGAGATCTGAACCCTCTGTCATCTGTAGGAAGTTGCCGGGCCTACCTGTTTACAAGTTGAAGCCAGAAGAAAAGGTAGGCTCACTGAAGAGGTGGCATCGAAACCACCTGCTCCCACTTGCTGAGGCAGTCAGGATACCTCCCGTGAGAGATTCCCCTGAACCGGTCTCTATTCTGGATACTCCCAGGCCAAACACTCGGTCGCAGACCTCCCGAGCTGAAGATGGAAAGGTCTCTCAACTTAGTGAAGATGAAGAAAGACAACTTGATTGGCTGTGGCCTTCCCCAACTCCAGGAACTTCTACTATAGATCTTCCACCCACTGAAGACACTCCAGATGGAACACTGAACCCAGAAGCCACAGAGTTCATCCCATCTAGTCCTTCATCAGATTGTAGGGAAGATGCCCGTGATAGTTACTCAGAGGAAGAGGAGCCTGTGGCACCAGAGCCAGAAATCTCAAGAGAGCAAAGGGCTCAAAGAGTCATCCGGCCTCCTAAGAAGCTGACCTACCCACAAATGGGGAATAGCTCAGAAGACTCTGTAGTTACTGCTAGGAGAAGTGCTGAAAGTCCAGATCCCCCCACTGTCCATTTGGTGGAGGGCAACCCCAACTCACTCTCTGGCACAGTTAGGCAGGCCACCCATGATAATGTGACCTGTGGGCGAGGGAGTTCTACCCCTCAGTTTTGGAGGGAATCCCCTATGCCAACTTCGTTCGCAGAATTGTCTAGAGTTGTACATAGTCTTTGTTAAGGTTTATCTTTGGGGACCAAAGAGTTCAAGTGGGGGGAGTGTGTAGCGGGGTGTTCCCCTTTAATGCAGAGAGACTACATTACCCAGAACCCCATTCGGCAATGTTTCCACCCCAGAGACTCATGGGAGGGGTTATATAAGGAGGAGGCACGGCTGCGCTCGGCCTCTTTGGGACACGAGACTTCAGGGACTGATCCTCCTGTGCGGATGTGTCGGAGTGCAAGGCCTGAAGCCTGAGACCTTGCGCAGCACCAAAGAGCCTTCCACCCCACTGCGAGCCTGGGTGGCATCTGACTTCGCTTGTCTACAGCCTTGACCGGATCGGGGACCCGATCGCTGGAGACACTGTGTGTGTGTGTGACACAGTCGGTGGAAGTTCCCCGGACTGGGACCGCGTCCGGATGGGTGAGAGGGCGTATGCCCAGACCATATACTGTTGTTGCTAATGGGCCTATAGACTGCCGTGGCCCACAAGTTATTTCTGATACTCTCATTAGAGAACCTTATCAGAGCTGAACTCGGAGTTTACATAGCAAAGTGTTTATTTCATCTCTATCTCCTCATTGGATTACAAATGGTATTCTGTTAATGTGCACCACCTTTAAAGACCTGCCGGTGAAGAAAACCATCATCCCCTATAGACTGAGTTGTAGATATCTGAGCTAGGCCTGGCCAGCTAGTTAGTTCATTTGGTTACTGCGTCACAGAACGCCTAGCTAACGGTCGCCCGTGCGGCGCACCTTTACTGTTCATTCTAATGCATAGAGTGTTATTGCTGCAGGGCTCTGCAATTTATTATCTGTGAACTGTTACCACTGTTAACCTTTCTTATCAAAAGCTTAAGTAAATCTTATACCTTTTACTATTATTGTCTTGGTGTCTGTGTTTACTCATACAGTATAAGAATAGATATATTGCTGCCAATACTAACTGTGCCAGTAGGGGGTCGAGTACATTGCCGGGGGGTTGGCGGAGCTGTTTTCAGGGCCCAAACTAAATTTGCGGCCTTCTTAAGTGGAGGTATCGCTACATGTATATTGATTGGTTTGTGTGAAACTTATAGCATCTACAAACTATGGGATATATACTGGAATTTGTATTTATTTTACTGTAATTTTTTTTTATACTAGTAATGGTGGCGAACAGCGACTTATAATGGGACTGCAATACTGCAGCAAGAAATCTGACACTAACTGATGCTGGGGGAGAACTAGCTGTCACTGACATCACCAGTGACATTATTAGTGATCAGTGCTAATAATAATTGCACTGTCACTGTACTAATGAAACTGGGCAGGAGGGGGCATCTAGGGCAATCTAGGGTAATCAAGGGGTTAAATGTGTGCCTAACGCAGAGTAATCCCAAGTCTAACTTTATCATGTGATGCATAAAAAATAAAGAATTGAAAAAAATGCTCAGCAGGAAATGAACAAACAATGAGATCCCCTGTCACTGAACTCTATGCTATAAAACAAAAGACAACTTAACTTTTGAATTTGGGTAACAGAAAAGCCTGGTGACAGTAGATTTATTGTGAATTCAGATGCAAAGCTGCTAAATTAGTTCAAAACTGGCTATGCATAATTCAACCGTCACCTTAACCACTTCAGCCCTGGAAGATTTTCCCCCTTAACCACTTCAGCCCTGGAAGAATTGGCTGCACAATGACCGGGACATTTTTTGCGATTTGGCACTGCGTCGCTTTAACTAACAATTGCGCGGTCGTGTGACGTTGCACCCAAACAAAATTGACGTCCTTTTTTTCCCACAAATAGAACTTTCTTTTGGTGGTATTTGATCACCTTATTTTTTGCGCTATAAGCAAAAAAAGAGCAACAATTTTGAAAAAAAGCAATATTTTTTACTTTTTGCTTTAATAATTATCCCCCAAAAATATATAAAAAAACTATTTTTTCCTCAGTTTAGGATATGTATTCTTCTACATATTTTTGGTAAAAAAAATCGCAATAAGCTTATATTGATTGGTTTGCGAAAAAGTTATAGCGTCTACAAAATAGGGGATAGTTTTATGTCATTTTTATTATAATTTTTTTTTTACTAGTAATGGCGGCGATCTGCGATTTTTATCGTGACTGCGATATTGCGGCGGACACATCAGACACTTTTGACACTATTTTGGGACCATTGTTATTTATACAGCGACCAGTGCTATAAAAATGCACTGATTACTGTGTAAATGACACTGGCAGTGAAGGGATTCACCACTAGGGGGCGATGAAGGGGTTAAGTGTGTCCTAGGGAGTTATTCTAACTGTGAGGGGGCTGGGCTACGAGTGACACGACAATGATCACTGCTCCCGATGACAGGGAGCAGTAGATCACTGTCCTGTCACTAGGCAGAACAGGGAAATGCCTTGTTTACATAATAAAAATGCAATAATCATATATTGATTGGTTATAGCGTCTACAAAATAGGGAATAGATTTATGTAATATTTATGCCATTTTTATTATTTAAATTTTTATTTATTTTTAACTAGCAATGGCAGGATTTAGCAGGACTGTGATATTGCGGCTGACAGATCGGACACTTTTTTGGGACCATTGACATTTATACAGCGATCAGTGCTATGAAAATGCACTGACTACTGTGTAAATGTCACTGGCAGGGAAGGTGTTAACACTAGGGGGCAATCAAAGGGTTAAATGTGTTCTCTCATGTGTGTTTCTAACTGTGGGGGGTGGGTCTGACTAGAGGAGGAGACCGATCGTTGTTCCTAATTACTAGCAGATCTGTTTCTCCTCTCCTGTCAGAACGGGGATTTGTACAGGTACGGCGATTTGCGGGAACAAGCTGACCTGCCGCTGTATAACGGTGGCTGGTCAACAAGTGGTTAATGTTTGCAGAAGCAGTTCCTTCCACAAAAAGGAATGCTATAGCAGAACACATGTTGCTTTTTAGACAATGGATGAGGAAAAGAATGATAACCAGATTTCCTCCCAAGTCTTTTTGGTTAATACCCCAAAAATGGTCATGCAGGGCTGACTGAAGGAGCATTATAAACATTGGAGCATTCACAGATTTGGCCAAAGATTTGGAAACTGTCATCATATATCTATGGGCAACATAAACAAAAAGAAAAGCTGCTGGCAACAACACAACAGGATCAATCTGGATAAACATGAAACAAGAAAAAATGTTGCTGTGCTAAACATAGATATTGAATAAACAAGTGTCCATAAAGTGTGAACAAATGGTGCTGTTCTAAATACTGCAGATTAATTCCTTGATGAGCATCCAATAACGATAAATATAATTGATGTTTTGATTAACCAAGTTCACCTCCACCGATAGAAAATGTCTCCTTACCAGAGGTATATACTCCAAATTATAAGGCCTCATGCCCACGGACATTTTTACAGCCGCGTTTTTGAGCGTTTTTTACAGCTTAAAAACGCCAGTCCATGTTATTGTATAAATTTTTCGAGTTTTTGTGCGTTTTTTAACGCTTCGCATTTTTTTATGCCTAACGCCGACAGCCGCGGAATGCGCTGGTCCTGGGTTTTTTTTTACAGCTTAAAAACGCCTATGCTATTTGCAGCTCAAAAATGCCTAGGTGGGCATGAAGCTATAGACTAACATGGACAGGCGTTTTTAAGCTGTAAAAAACGCTCAAAAACGCGGCTGTAAAAACGTCCGTGGGCATGAGGCCTAAAGCCCCGTACACACGATCGGACTTTTGGCCAACAAACTTCATTTTGAGCAAGTTGGACCAACAATCCGACCGTGTGTACGCTCCATCGGACAAACTTTTTTTTTTTTTGTGTTTTTATCGGACAAAAGTTGGGTCTGCAAACGGACAAACTTTTGGCCAACAAAAGTCCGATGGAGCAAAGTCCGACCGTGTGTACAGAAAACCATAGGACTAATGTTAAAATCAACCAACAATAGCAGAAGTTGACCAAAGGGTGGCGGTAAAGAGCAGAAAAGAGCTGAAAAACCACGTGATGTTGCAAAAAGTTTTGGGAAAGTTTGCAGAAAAGTCCTGTGGTGTGTATGCTATGGGTGTGCCCAACCAACTCCCTCGGGAGGTTGACGCGCTGATGTCATCGCTGAATGGGAGACTGCATGCCGGCCGGCTCTTCCTATGTTTTTATGCCTGAATTTTACCTATTTGATGTAAGTTACCACCTTTTTATTTGAATAAATGCTGTTTGGACGATATACACTATGTGGTTTCCCCTTCTCATTTTTATGACTGGTGAATACTGAGTTCCAATATCGCAAGAGTTCCTTTCCATCCTTGGATATCCATCTACTGCAAGGAAGCGAGTGATTCATAGTCTGGCATTCCAATAGCTTGCCTCTGGTAAGCACATTATTTTGGTGGTGGTGCACGTGTGCATTTTTTTGGTGCAATTTAGGAGTTCACCCTTCTTCCAATTTGCATTGCAATTAGTTTATGTTCAGAATTTATATGGACTCTTATATGGACATTTATATGATTAACCGTTATTCCTTTGGGGTCAAACTCAATAATGTGTCGGTTTATCATATCATACCATACATTATATAAAAAAAAAAAAAAATTGGCACTATGTATTTTTTTGGGCACTATATTAAGTTATAGTTATTGCACAATATTTCCAGATTATTGTTAGATTGTATATTTACTGTATACAGGTTTGCGCAGCTCTTTTTTCCTTTTTTTCTGCATCTTGGTGTTTGGTCTACACATGTGAGTTTGCTGCATTTTTAGGGTTCATCAATCTATTCATTCAATCATTTTTTATTTCTCTTTATCCATTTAAGCGCGGTATATCCTCCTTCCCATAGTTCATTTACTAAAACCAGAGAGTGCAAAATCTGGTGCAGATGTGCATGGTAGCGAATCAGCTTCTACCGTCAGCTTGTTCAGTTACGCTTTGGCAAAAAAAAAACCTGGAAGCTGATTGGGTTCTATGTAGAGCTGCACCAGATTTTGTACTCTCCAGTTTTAGTAAATTAAACCCACTGTGAAGTTGATTTTAGTATTGCCAACCCACCAGACTGATAGCTTTTCAGGCGCTTTTCAGGCATTTTTTGTGCTAAAAAATAAAAAGAGCCTCTCAAACAATCCCAGTGTGAAAGCCTGAGTGCTTTAACACTCAGGTGGTGCACTTGGAGGATGAGAAAAAAAAGTCCTGCAAGCAGCATCTTTAGGGTGTTGCGAGAGCTGTGAATTCACCACTCCTAAAATGCCCCTGCCATTGAAATCAATGGCAGCGGGGCTTTGCGGGAGCTTTTAAGCCTTTGTTCAGCCGCTAGCGGGAGGTTAAAACCGCCGATAAAAATAGTGGCACTTTACCGCCGACGCCCATCCGCCCCAGTGTAAAAGTGACCCGACACCCCAAATTTACTGGCACAGCCAAGTTTTTACTTGCACTTCCAAAAGTTACAAAATTATAGTTTTAAGTGAAAATTACAGTATTTAGGCTACAAACACGTATAATATGCAATTAGCAATGTGATTAAGGTAGATATTAACACAAAAAAACGTTGTTTTACAATTTAGTAAGTAAATAACTCAGGAACAGAACTCAGGAGGGCAAAAAATTTGTATTCACAGGCACACACATAAACATTAACTCCCACAGTGACACTGACAGATGATGATGACACCTCACTGACACGGGGTGTCACCTCCTGAGTCACAGTGATAGTCTCTCTCCATGCCAGGTAGTCCCTTCAGTCCACTCCAGTCCAAACAGCAATGGCAGTCCCGCTCTTGGCTTGCCTTGCTTCCATCCCGCAGACCCGCACACGAGGCTCCGGACACTTTGCTCAGCTCCCTTGCACCATGACATCACTAGACACGCTCAGGCACTGCCTCCTCCAGATCCGCCAGCGCCGCTCAAATACACTGAAGCAGGCACTCTGAGTTGGATGGTCTTGGCTGGCTCTGGACGGGAACTGCGCATGCGCTATTCCGAGCCGAACGTCACAGCCATATTTTTAACTGACAACATTTTTCTGTCACTGGTATAATGTATTTACTGGCAGGAGAAAAATTAGCTTTTTTTACTGGCTGCCTGTAAAAATACTGACAGTTGGCAACACTTCTTGATTTACTTAAACTGGAGAGTGCAAAACCTGATGCAGCTCTGCATAGAAACCAATCAGCCAATAGATTTTTTTTGTCAAAGTTTAATGAAACAAGCTGAAGTTAGAAGCTGATTGGCTGCCATGCACAGCTGCACCAGATTTTTCACTTTACAGATTTGGTAAATTAACCCCACTTTGTGCATTCTTTTTTCATAATTTTCTCAAATGATTTCCAATGCTTTGTGGATGTTAATAGCTTAGCACAATATGCACAATATGCATTTTTACTCTTCTGATTAGGTAGTTTTAGACCTCATGTACACTGCTGCTGGTAAACGGACGTTTAGGAGCAGTTGGGCATTTTTTTCAACTGCCCCAGAACTCTCCTCTATGTTATCTTATCAGTACATGTACACAGGGTCGTTTATAGTAGTTTCTAGGCAGTTGAGTTTAGAGGCTTTTTCTGGAACCCAAAAAAATGCGTTCAGAAGCTATGTTTAGAGGCATTTCAAGCGCCAAACGCGGCTAAACGTAGTTACTCGCGTTTAGCAGTGTTTCATTCACAGACGTTTTTCATTTTAACGTCAAACGCTTCTAGACACGGCTAAATGCGGCATGCAAACGAGGCTAAACGGACGTTTTTAGATGTCGGTTTCTAGCTGACAAGTTAAATCGTTCAGAAGAGGTTGAACAACGTCCCGTGTACATGGGGAACTTTGCAAAGATTTTCCTTCTTCCAAACATATATATACATGTCTAGCAAGTATGCCACCTGATATTGGGGGGTTGTTTGCTAAAGTGACGTAAACTGAATATTTAATCATTTTAAAACATCCCATAATGTATCTATGTATTCTAATTGGGAACAATTTTAAATTTAGTAATAAGTCTATGTATAATAACAAGTTATTATCTAAATGTGAAAGTGGCAAAATTGTACACCGTGGCATTTTATGGAATCTTTTCCAGCTTGGTTGCTCTACATTCGAGGAAAGGAAGACTTCTGCACAAGCTACAACAACCAGAATTCTCCTATTCACTTAGGCCCTAAATACCCTATGGCTATAAAGGCTTTTCAAAGCATATTGCTTTAATGAAAACACCTGATCTTGTTTCTAATTCAGTTGCTGATTAGTATATCACTCTTTAATGATACGCTACAATAAACAGTTGAAGGCTCATTGTTTAACATATAGTTCAGCAAGTACACTATGAGGATCATTATTCAGGAATTTATTGGGTGCATAGATAGGTGTTCCAGCATCCCAGGTGCATGGCTTTAATAAACATGGGTTTGCAATGTACAGCTGCAACATTACAAACTGGTTAGACTTCAGCCCGTGCTTATCCTAATTATCAATGTGCTTAAGAAAAAAATGGATGCCATCTTTGATCAGAACTAAAAAGCAGAGAACTTTCTTTAGAAAAACGATTCTCAGGAACAAATCTTCAAAGTCAGGACTTTTCCTGGAAATAACCATGGCAGTGAGTTATAATGATTACAGCTCAGTAGAATCGAACAGACAAAATACTCAGAGATCACAAATACAAACACCTTTAATGAGTTCTATTTTAATGAGCTCCACCTTCAACCAGAAAGTTGCTTCTAGAAATAAGTAAGCATTTTTTAGTGGATGAATCATGCTACTAAAATCACTAGTGATAACTCAGAGCAGTGATCGATCTTTACATTGATGGAACAACTGACTCCCTATGGTGTAAGCTACACAAGTAGTATGTAGTAACGATTAAATGCTCATGATTGCACAATGCCCCAACAGTGTGCAACCAATTGTTCTATTTGTGTATAGAACGATAGCTACTTTTAGAGAATAATCCTTAATGACTTTAGTTGCGTGAACTACTAACAACTGCTGGACTGATCCTAGCCCGATGTCTGCTTTGTCAGTCATATTTTTGTCTGTGTTCTACTCACTGTTTGTTCTTGGCTGTCTTATCTATCAGACAGCAATGATAGCATTAGGAATCAGAGACAGAAAAATCACTAAGTGCTGGTTTACACCACAAAAATGCACTCCAGATCCGTTACTGCCTGTGCGTTTTAGGTGCATTTTTGATGCATTTCCGTATGCATTACAGATCCTTTATTTCCTTTTTTTTCACTGAATTCTGGTGCGTTTTTCATGCATTTGACCGCATTCCAGTACAGTCCAGTGCAGGAAAAATGCAGCATGTTCTACTTTTTATTATGGAACTGGAACACCCTGGAACTTACCAAACTGGTTTGAATTATGCCACTGGAAACCATATAACCTACTTCCCATGCGTTTTTGATGCAGAATAAAATGCACTGGACTGCATATGGTGTGAACTGGCCCAAAAAAATGTTGGCCAGACACTACAAAACGTAATTTCATAAGACCTTAATTCTTATCTGATTCATATATTCTCTTTGAAATGTGTGAATCCCCACAAACATCAGATCATAGCACTGGCTTATAAGCTATATCAGCTGAGAACAATGGAGAATAATGAATATTTTCAGTTAAGTGTCAAAATATGAATGTTTGTTTTTCCCCATTTATCACAGATTTTTATTATGTTCCATCTTCAGTATGAATCCATTCAGTATCAATTTTGTCCTATCAATAATCAGATGAAAACAAAATTTTGTCTGTTTTATGCACTAATTTACAGAGCTTTTTGGTAGGAGTTATATCGTATATACTCGAGTATAAGCCGAGTTTTTCAGCACATTTTTTTTGTGCTGAAAATGCCCCCCATGGCTTATACTCGAGTCACCTTTTTGCGCCTGATCTCCCGGACTTTGTGGACCCGGTACTGGTCCCCTGGACCCCAACCTTGGCACACATGTAGCCCGACTCTTCCTCTACAAGTGTGCAAAGTTTGTTGTCTTGGGGACCTACGGCCGGGGAGAACCGATTTTTCAAATCCAGGCACCCCTTCTATAGACTCAAATGTTAAACGTCAGTCTAGTCATGGACACAGTGAGGCATGGGCATAGTGAGGCATGGGCACAGTGAGGCAAAGTGAGGCATGCAAATGAGGTGCCTCGGCTTATATTTGGGTCGGCTTATACTCGAGTATATACGGTATGTTATTTTCATTGAAGGAAAACGGGAAAAGTATATTTTCTCCCTATTGATTTTTCAGCTAATTTCAGCCGTTTCACTTTTTTGCACATTTTACACCTTTCTTATACCTTTTTTATACCATTTTCAATTTTCTTTCAATACATTCAGTATTTTATAAATCACGTAATTTATAAATGACAGATTTCAGTTATTAAATCTAGGATTATTGTATAATGAAGCATAGTAAAGTACAGTGACTAAAGAAAGTACTCTCTCAGTAGTGGTAACTGACAGGTTATTGAGTTGTTAGCAGTGGCAGAGGTGGCACTTACTCATGTGTATTCTACTACTACTGAAAGGACGAGGGTAATTACAAAACACACAAGAAACAAATACTTGCAAAGCATTGGCAGCCTTTTAATGTAAATTAACACCTTGGGTTTTCTTTAAAATAATTATTTTAATCATGGTTATAGGTTTTATTTTAAACATAGAAGCAGAATAAGTGTCCCTGCAAATCAAAAACAGTTATTTTACACAATGCAAAAAGTTACATTTTAATATAGATTTCTCATTCACACCTTTGTGTGTGCATTATTAAGTGTTCTAATGCACTTTTTTTTGGCTTTCTAATGCATTGACGGGCATCATTGATGTGTGTTATGTACATTTTATATGCTTCTTTGTGTGCGTTTTTTGTCAATGAAAAGAATCACATAAAAAACATGTCCATTGCACTGGAATGCAACATACCATATATACTCGAGCATAAGCCGACCCAAATATAAGCCGAGGCACCTAATTTTACCACAAAAAACTGGGAAAACGTATTGACTCGAGTATAAGCCGAGGGTGTCCATCTGCATGCCTCACTGTGCCTCACTTTGCCTCACTGTGTCCATGTTCATGTCTCACTGTGTCCATGCCTGACTGTGCCCATGCCTCACTGTGCCCATGCCTCATGGTGTCCATGCCTCACTGTGCCCAATCTCCGTACCTGATTTCCGGTGCTGTGTGACTAGACTGATGTTTAACATGGGAGTCTATGGAAGGAGTGCCCGGCTTTGAAAAATCGGTGCTCCCTGGCCGTAGATCCCCCGGACAACAAACTTTGCACACTTGTAGAGGAAGAGTGGGGCTACATGTGTGGTCCAGGGGACCTACAGCTGGCAGGAATCGGGCGCACAAATTTGAAGATGGACACAGACTCGAGTATAAGCCGACTGGGGCATTTTCAGCACAAACAAATGTGCTGAAAAACTCGGCTTATACTCGAGTATATACGGCAGGTAACGTTGAGTTTACTGGGGTTTTTTTTCCTTCATTGAGTTACGATGTATTGCATGCGTTATATTACATTGGTGTGAACGAGGCCTTAGCATCATCTTGATACCCTCAAGCTTCTTTGTACATAAAAACACGTGCAGAGATAAAAATGAGATGCACGGGGGAAAACTAAATCTGCATTGTGTATCCCTAATTTCCTACATCTGTAAATGACCTTTATTGTCTGCAAATATGTGCTCAGTGAATTTGCCCTCTACGGACACAGCTCTTCCTTGAAAATTAATGAACAAAAACTGAATTTCGCCTCTTTACCCTCATCACTGTAGCAAACCTAAGCTAAATAAATATGTGACCATTCAATCTTTTCCACTTAAGGTTAATTTGAGTTTATTATTCAGGCTACTGCCCTTGTGTATTAAGCAAAGCATAAATTATGCATACTAATTACTTGGATGGGGCAGCTATTTAAAGAATTCTTTTAATTAAACCACAATACTGTGGTTGCACAATAAGGCCTATATTTCATCTTTAAACTGTGTTAACCTTCATCTTTGTCTGGCAAATCAGGCATGTAGAAAAAGTTGTTATAGATTAATTTTACCACTGATTATCACTGCAGATAGTTTGTTGTCTTTATTCATGAGCACACCAGCTTAACAAAGCTGTCCTTCTCTGTAGACATATCAACATATTAAAGCTAAATTGCATCCAGATTCAAGAGATTTTAGATGAGTGCTTACTGCCTACTCTACTTACCTACCTCCTCCTTCCCTAAATCCCCCTCATCCCCTGAACTACTTAAAAAAATCCAAATATATCTCTCTACTATCCTTCTACATTTCCTGCAGTGTTCCAGCGTATCCACTGCCATCACGGGTCCTTCCTCTTCCTCCTTAGTTGCAGAGCAGTCAGGGCCGTGGAGTAAGGAGATGCCACCAGTCCTCCTGTGAAGGTTCCAGGCCAGCAGGGGAGCCCAGGCAGCTTGGTGCTCAAGACAAGTTATAACACAAAGGTTGCACCGCTCTAGGTAAAGTCTGAGATCTCCCCTTGCTGTGACAGAGTGCCGGATGACAGCCTTGGTCCGCAACCAGGATATGTACAACAAAGAAAAAGGAAAGTGGCGGCACCACCGGCATGAAAAATAGAAGTTTATAGACATGTGCACAACAAAAAATGTTGTTTCTTTTAGTTCCGTCTCGTTTCCGTACGTTCGTAAAGATTCGTAAAAATTTGTAAAAAAGACACGAGTTTTCATATTCGGACTCGTTCATATTTTCGGAAGATTTTTATTTTCGTTGATACTGATTGATTCGTAATTCTGTCTAATTTATTTTCTTTGATTCGAAATTCGTAATTTTGTTAGATAATAATTTTCGTTTATTCGGTACACTACTCGTAATTTAGTAATTGTTACTTTTGTGAGATTGCCTTTTCTGTTGATTCGTAACATTGTTTTGTCTTCGTTGATTTGTGTCTACTACCGTGCTTCGAATGGATTTGTACTTTCGTAAATACATCACGGTCATTCGCAATCTCGTATTTTAGTTTCGTTTTCAACACGCGGCTTCTAATAAGTCCTGTACTTACTCCCAGTCCACTCCCTCAGTCACGAGACCTGACTCAGTCTCCTCCTCAACTGAATCTAAAAATATTCAGGAATGCATTGTGACTTAGACACAAAAGAGATAAGCCGATTGGCTAAGATATTAAGTAAGATACATCACTCACTACACTGCCCATTCGAAAAAACGATTTGAGAACACAAAATTACGAACAGACAAAGAAATACATTTACGAACACACAAATGAAATACGACCATACAAAATTACGAACAGACAAAGAATTGAAAATATTGGAATGCAAATCATTCGTTATAGATGTCATTTTCGTTCTTTTACTGTTTCGGTGTTTCGGATTTTCGTAAGTTTGTCCATTCGTAAAATCGTATTTTCGCATGTTCATTATTTTGCTTATTCGTAATTTCGTAATTTTTGTATTTTGGTTCTTTCAGCTATTCGGATGTTTGAATTGATCCGAATGTACGAATACTAACAAATTCCTACGAAAATCCATTTGTTACGAACCGAATCGCACATGTCAAGTAGTTTATTGAAAATCCATTAAAATTAAGAACACAATATGCACACACTGTTCGTGTGGCTGCAGCAAACTCATTTCACACACATATGCTTAGTCATTGCAACGGAGGGTAACCGGCATTGCGGAGGGCAATTACTGGAACCGATCCCCTGTTTGGCTCTTTTTGCAACAGCTGAAAGCAGGTTTCTTATCTTCTCCATCCAGCTGGCTTTCAGCTGCTGCAGAGAGAGCCATGCAGGGGATCGGTTCCAGTAATTGCCCCCCCCACCACACCCATCACCCTCTCTGTGCACCATACATTTCCCCCTGCTGCCCAGGCCCCCCTTTGTGCCCTCACCCCCGCAGTGCTAATGGATTCCCTCCTCTCCTTCCCACCGGTAGATGCAAGCTCACAATAGAATCCTTCAGGATGGAGAGTGGGCGAAGGGTCTGGTAAATGTGTCACATTTACCAGCCCCTTGCTTTCCTAAATGAACAAAATGAGTGATCAGTACCAATCAATCACTGTGTTCATTCATAACTGAAGCATAGTAAAAAAAATTGTAGGGGGGGCTGTCAAGTTGGCTGTATGGGGCCCTGTAGTTTCTAACAGCAGCCCTGGCAGCAGTGCTGCACTGATGTAATGACATGTGAGCACCACACTGTCCAGGAGAATGTAAGTCAGTGTGATGACTCTAGGGGGCATATTTATGATAATCTGGACTCACATGACATAGGCCTCTTAGTGGAAGAGAAAAAGTAGTAGGGAGGACAGACAGCTCCAGATTTGAGGCAAGTATTGCAGTTCCAGGTTTATTTTTATTTTTTTTACCTGCTGGGCCTCCCTTCATACATTTTTTTTAAAAGATGTAGTTGAGCTTTAACCACTTCACCCCCGGAAGAATTGGCTGCTCAACGACTGGGCCATTTTTTGCGATTCGACACTGCGTCATTTTAACTGACAATTGCGTGGTCGCTCGATGCTGTACCCAAACAAAATTGACATCCTTTTTTTTATCACAAATAGAGCTTTCTTTTGGTGGTATTTGATCATCTCTGCGATTTTTCTTTTTTGCGCTTTAAACAAAAAAAGAGCGGCAATTTTGAAAAAAATAAAAAAAATTTTTTGCTATAATAAATATCCCATTTTTTTTTATAAAAGTGAATTTTTTCTCAGTTTAGGCCGATATGTATTCTTCTACATATTTCTGGTAATAAAAATAGCAATAAGCGTATATTAATTGGTTTGCGCAAAAGTTATAGCACCTACAAAATAGGGGATAGATTTATAGCATTTTTATTATTATTATTTTTTACTAGTAATGGCGGCGATCTGCGATTTTTATCGGGACTGCGACATTATGGCGGACACTTTTGACACATTTTTGGAACCATTGGCATTTATACAGCGATCAGTGCTATAAGAATGCACTGATTACTGTAAATATGTCACTGGCAGGGAAGGGGTTAACACTAGGGGGTGATCAAGGGATTAACTGTGTTCCCTAATGTGTGTTCTAACTGAAGGGGGAGGGGACTGACCCAGAGGAAATTGCAGATCGTGGTTCCTAGCTATTAGGAACTCACGATCTGTCTTTCCTCAGCTCACAGAACAGGGACATGTGTGTTTACACACACACACGTCCCTGTCCTGCTTCTCATGCCCGGAGATCGCTCACAGCCGCGGGTCACGAGCATCTGCACCCCCGCGATGCAGCAGGTGCGCGCACGCGCCTGCTAGCCCGCTTAAAGCGACCGACGTACAGCTACGACGGTTCGCCCATCGGAGCCAACCTGCCGCAGTATAACTGCGGCGGCTGGTCCGCAAGCGAAAACAGAAAACACTAACTACACTACTTCATTTGTTTGGGGTTAAAAATCATGGCTTAAAATCTGTAGCAGGAATTTTATAGTATGAACAGAGAAATTCAGAATATAATTTTTGTAGCCGTAAAGACGCTTAATCATTTCATACAATTAAGGGGGCAGTTGGGCGTGCAAGCAAATGTGACTGCAACAGGAGCAGAAGACAACCTTTCAATCCTGCAAGCTTGTTCAGCTTAAAGGACATCTACATACATGAGATCATCCACCAAGCACTGCTTGTTCCAAACAAATATAAGTGAAGGGGGAAATGAGAGGTTTGGGAGCTCTAGAAGGACATTGCAAGGAGGCAGAGAAACACTGTAAGAAATGATTTAATAAAAAATAGATTACAGGGCCATTAAGAGTGGATATGTATGGATTATTTTTTATAGACTAAGGGTGTCGTTTAGTGTCACTTTGGATATTAAAGTTAACAACATAGCAACATTTTATAGGGGATTGCATATAATATGTATATTATGGTATTGATGTGTATCAAAATGTAATCATGCACTAACTGGAGAAATGCACCTTCATTAAGCAAAGGTAACTATCTTGGGGAATTGCGTAGCTTATTTTTGGCTCTTCCCCCATAGAAAGACCAGCCCGTAGCATGACTCTTTGCCATTGGGAAAAACTGAATGTGCCTGCAAGGCTTATTTAATGTGACATATGTTTTTTGACATACAATCTGCTCTGTATTCCCAGGTGACACATATTAGATGCAGCAACTGTCATATGTGCACTACCGTAAGAACACTTCATTCTGAAACTGTAAAGGATTTTCTTTCATGTCAGTACAGAACGCTGTTAAAGACTTGTAACATGTCTTTTTGGTAAGTGGCGGTATAGTTAGTAGCTTCTCTTTCTACATTGGTTTGACTGGGATGACATATGTGCTGTGCTAACCCTGAAATGATTAAAATCATCACATATGATCTCCCTATGAACGTGTCTACTAGTATTGTAAAATACAGAAAATATTTAGTAGTTAAAGTGTTACTAAGCCCAGGACCCTGCATTCACTATATCTGGTCTCCCACAGTACACAGAACATGGAAATTCAATTATTTTTGTAAATATAAACTGCTAAATACCTTTTCTCATCAGCAGTATATAGCAGCCTTGTGACTTCTATCAGTGGCTGGTTAAAGCTTGTGGAAGGAGTTTCCCTTCTACACTGACTGTCCTATGAGCCTGCTAACCTCTGACCCTCTGTCTGGACAGTGCTCATTGGCCCTGTGGTGTTCACATGCACCTTCCCAAGAAAAATAAAACTCTCTAGCAATACACACCAAACTGAGCATGTGCAGAGAGCCCCCAATGCTCTGTACTATCAAGAGATGGATTGGGAACAGTAAAAGAAGAGGAACAAAGAAGACAGGATCAAACAGCCTTTTTACACAATCCAGAGGATTAACGCCTTAGGTTCTACAGTGAGTATAACAAGCGTTCTTTACTGCATGTACAGACTGATTTTACTGTTGTGGGTTTAATAACGCTTTAACGGAGATGTAAAGGCAGAAGATTTTTTTTTTATCTTAATGCATTCTATGCATTAAGATAAAAAGCCTTCTGTGTGTATCAGTCTCCCCCAGCATCCCCTAATACTTACCTGAGCCCCCTCTCTGTCCAACGATGTCCACAAATCCCTCGGTTGACTGGGACTCTGCCTCCTGATTGGCTGAGACCCAGCAGCAGCACCATTGGCTCCTGCGGCTGTCAATCAAAGTCAGTTAGCCAATCAGGGAAGAAAGGGGGTGGGGCTGAGCGGCAGCTCCGTGTATCCATTCAGACACGGAGCTGCGGCTCAGCTTGGGTGCCCCCATGGCAAACTGCTTGCTGTGGGGGCACTCTATAGGAGGGAGGGACCAGGAGCAGTGAAAAGGGACCCAAGAAGAGGAGGATCCAGACTGCCCTGTGCAAAACCAGCTACACAGAGAAGGTAAGTATGACATGTTTGTTACTTGAGGAAAAAAAAAAAAGAGACTTTACAATCACTTTTAGACCCCTTTCACGCTGGAGCGTATTGCAGGCGCTATAGCGTTAAAAATAGCACCTGCAATCTGCCCTCAAACAGCTGCTCCATTGTCTCCAGTGTGAAAGCCTGAGGGACAAGTGCTATGGGCGGCTCAGTGTGAAAGGGGTCTAAGTGCAGTTGGGATATGGGGGGGGGGGGGCGTTAGGGTTAATTTTTTTTTTTAAAGGTAAACTAAGAATTTAAGGCAAAAATTTCCAACCCAATCTCAAGAATTAGAAATGGAATGTACCTTTAAGTAACTTAAATAGAACTTAATCAACAAACTCTAAAATTTATTTGTGATATTTACATTTTGTAATAAATGATGTATTTATTGTTATTAACTAGATAAAGCCTGCTTTGATTCTGCCAGTGCTCTCAAGAAGCAGCATCAAAACCTCACAGTAAACAGAGTTGATAGCCACTCCATCTGTATTATGGGACACGATGATAGCTGGGTGTTAAAGGTTTGATATATAGATCTATTTTTTATTGCCAGCCCTACCCCTGAAGAAAGTATTAAAATTTCCAGATGAGTAACCAAACAATAAATAGATGAGACAGTTGCTGTGAATATAATATTTTTGCATAATAATGAGAAATTGCAGGATAATGCAGTTTGCAGTTCACAGTTTGTCTATATTATCATTTTGAATGGCCAAGTGTACAAAAGATTCACAGATAAACCTACCTGAAATGCTTTATTATGTTACATTTAACTCCTTTGTTATTTGGAGACTCAGCAAATATCTATATAACACAAGCTCACCAAAGATCTCAACACAAGGAGACATTTTTTTTTATCTTAAAGCCAATCTCTTGCATTTGAAATAAATATCAGTGTTATAGGACACACTATTTTGATGTTTCCTACACTTAAAAAAAAAAAAAGTAATCTGCTGTTACTGAGTAGTGATAAGACAAACTGTCCTGGGTTCAGATCGAGCAAGGTTTGGCGAACTTCAAAGAAGTTCAGTTTCTGAACCCAAACCCCACTGAAATCAATGGGAGCCAAAGCTGTCAGTTTGAAAATGCTGATTTTCTGGTCTAATTGGCAGGGGTGCTCATGCTGCAAGGGTTAATGGCTCATTTTTGTCTAGGGGAGCAATAAAAGGAGATAAAGTTACCTGATCCTCCGCTGCTCCCTGCAGCTAGACTGGTCCCTGCACCCCCGTGCTCTAGTGATCTAGAGCAGCCTTTTTCAACCAGGGTGCCCAGGCACCCCGGGGTGCCTTGAGGTCTCTTCAGGGATGCCTTGGTAAAATGCCTAAAAATTGTCCAAAAATTGTATACAAGGTGGCGTGTGGATGAAGTCTGCCTTTTAGTTACGCAAAGCCACAGGTTTTAATTGTGCACCATTATGACCTTTTAGCTGCCAACATAGGCGTGCGCAGCCTATTGCATTAGGGTGTGCACCACAAACCAAAGCTCAAAAACACGTGTATCTGTGTATATATATATACACACACAATATATATATATATATATATATATATATCACATATACAATTGGCTTGTCAGCGAAAAAGTATGTAATATATATATATATATTACATACTTTTTCGCTGACAAGACAATTGTATATGTGATATATATATATTATATATATATATAAATATATATATATCTATATATATATATATATATATATATATATATAGATATATATAGTTAGTTAGTGACAAGCCAGGGTAAGGTAAGGTTTATCAATTGGTTGGCTATTTTGGCAAATTTTTTTTTTTATTTGTGCACAGACGCAGACCACAGTGCTGTCTCTCTCACACTCGCTCACCTCGCACACCTTGATTAAACTGGCTGCCTGCCTAAAGCCACTCGTCTGCCGGTGCCACTATCCCGGCTACTCCGCTGCTTCTGATGGAGTCAGGAGAGAAAGGCCGGAGGGGGGCCGGAGTGCAGAATTAGATCACTCCGCCGGCGCCTGCGGGACCTACAGCTGGAACTATAGAAGCTGCATCGGCTTATGCGGCTCCCGGCTGTGTTACTCCACGGCTAGTTCCCTTCCTGCTCCTTCCTCCCACTCACAGCAAACAGCTGTATTTGCCAGCCGGCGGCCAGACATGTCCCCAGGCAGTGACTGAGTGACTGGTACAACAAGGACATGAACATTGCAGGCACAGTGAGTGCAGAACAAGGGCACAGCAGGGATGATTAGGGTGTGCCTGGGCACAACCGGCACACCCCGTGGGCACGCCTATGGCTGCCAACCTGCTAACAACCAATGACATCATCAGTCGCCTGCATAGCATCCTTTTTTGATCCTCCCCTTCCTCTCTCCATCAGTTTTGGGGTCACATTAACTGAGTGATGGAGAAAAAACCGAGGAAAATAAGAAACATTGGAATACTAGTCAGTACCAGCTTGCACGCCTAATGTTGAGTGTCCTACGTGTGTGGATAATGCTAAATTATGTAAAACTATTAGAATCGTTTTTACATTTTAGGAATGGGGTGCCTCAAGACTATCCATTATTTTAAAGGGTGCCTCGAGATTGTCCATAATGCCTTGACTGAAAAAAGGTTGAGAAACACTGATCTAGAGTAATGACATCACCAAGACCACAGCAGGGTCCATAGCCCTGCTCTGTGCATGAGGATGCCAAGGTAAAGTCCACTGCTGGAACGTGGGGAAGCGCCTGACACCCCTCCAGCCACACATCCTTTCACCGGGAAGCTCAGGGTGCTCCCCCAGCTCTTAGTGCCGGTTCACACAGGGGCAGCACGACTTGCAGCGCGACTTTGCAAGGCGATCTGCACATGACTTCAGTGGCGGCTTGCAAAATGACTTCTGTATAGAAGTCAATGCAAGTCGCCCTGAAGTCATCCCAAAGTAGTACAAGAACCTTTTTCTAAGTCGGAGCGACTTGAGTCGCTCCTATTAGAACGGTTCCATAGTACAGAACGGAGCGCGATTTGTCAGGCGGCTGAGTCGCATGACAAGTCGCCCCTGTGTGAACCGCCACTTATGCAGCTGAGAACAGAGATTATGTGATCACATAAAAAAAGGGAAAAAAGGGTATCTAGACACAAATGCTTTACCTTTCATTTCTATTTTAAACTGAGTGGGTTGTTTTACAAGGTGAGGGTTTACATTCACTTTAAGCATGCTCAAGCATTGTTTTATTGATGACAACAAACTGTATGTGATGTGATGTATTACAATGTATTACATATAACAGGTAATCAAATAGGTTATATTGAGGTGGGTTAAAAGTCCCACTATTGTGTGAAGCACAGTGGAGCCTTTTTAACCACTTCAATACCAGGCACTTATACACCTTCCTGCCCAAGCCAATTTTCAGCTTTCAGCGCTGTCGCAATTTGAATGACAATTGCGCGGTCATGCTACACTGTACCCAAACAAATTTTTTATCATTTTGTTCCCACAAATAGAGCTTTCTTTTGGTGGTATTTGATCACCTCTGCGATTTTTATTTTTTGCGCAACAAATAAAAAACAAAGTGAAAATTTTTGAAACATTTTTTTTCTTTGTTTCTGTTAATTTTTTTGTAAATAAGTACATTTTCTTCTTCAATGATAGGCACTGATATGGCTGCACTGACGGGCACTGATAAGGTGGCACTGATTGTCACAGATGAGGTAGCACCAATGAGGTGGCACTGATGAGGTGGGGCACTGATGGACACTAATGATGGGCACTGATAGGCGGCACTGATGGGCACTGATAGGTGGCACTGGTATGCTGCACTGATGGGCACTCATAGGGGGCACTGATAGGCACTCAAAAGCGGCACTGATACGTACTTATGGGTGGCACTGATAGGTGGCATGGACGGGCACTGATGGGCACATATGGGCACGGATGGGCACTGATAGGTGGCACTGATGGACACTGGTGGGTGGCACTGATGACACTGGTGGGTGGCATTGCTGGGCATCACAAATTTTGTTTGTGCCATGATGGTGCCAGTCAGTGCCCATTTGTGGGCACTGATTGGCATATGTTATGCATACATTTGTACATGTGGATGGCCATGGGGGGACTTACCTGGCCATCCACATGTTAGGTGCTTCCCTGGTGGTCCTGGGCGGCATCCTGGTGGTCCAGTGTGGGCATCCGAGGGGGGGCTGCGCTGCAGTGGCGGCTGGTGCTCAAATTTTTTGGGGGGGCGCAAACAAACTGAAAAAAAATCATCAATTCCCGCCACTGTGCCCATTAAACGCAGCCACTGTGCCCAAACGCCACTAGTTTGTCCCCAAATGCAGCCAGTTTCCCCCCCATATGCAGCCAGTTTCTCCCCCATAAATGCAGCCAGTTTCTCCCCCATAATGCAGCCAGTTAATCCCCCATAATGCAGCCAGTTTCTCCCCCATAATGCAGCCAGTTTCTCCCCCATAATGCAGCCAGTTTCCCCCCCATAATGAAGCCAGTTTCTCCCCCATAATGCAGCCAGTTTCTCCCCCATAATACAGCCAGTTTCCCCCCCATAATACAGCCAGTTTCTCCCCCATAATGCAGCCAGTTTCTCCCCCATAATGCAGCCAGTTTCTCCCCCATAATACAGCCAGTTTCTCCCCCATAATACAGCCAGTTTCTCCCCCATAATGCAGCCAGTTTCCCCCCCATAATGCAGCCAGTTTGTCCTCATAATACAGCCAGTTTGTCCCCTATATGCAGCCAGTTTCTCCCCCAAATGCAGCCAGTTTCTCCCCTATATGCAGCCAGTTTGTCCCCTATATGCAGCCAGTTTCTCCCCCAAATGCAGCCAGTTTCTCCCCTATATGCAGCCAGTTTCTCCCCCATATGCAGCCAGTTTCTCCCCCATAATGCAGCCAGTTTCTCCCCCAATATACAGCCAGTTTCTCCCCTATATGCAGCCAGTTTCTCCCCCAATATACAGCCAGTTTCTCCCCCATAATGCAGCCAGTTTCTCCCCCTATATGCAGCCAGTTTCTCCCCCATAATGCAGCCAGTTTCTCCCCCATAATGCAGCCAGTTTCTCCCCCATAATACAGCCAGTTTCTCCCCCATATTGCAGCCAGTTTCTCCCCATAATACAGCCAGTTTCTCCCCAATAATACAGCCAGTTTCTCCCCCATAATGCAGCCAGTTTGTCCTCATAATACAGCCAGTTTGTCCCCCCATAATGCAGCCAGTTTCTCCCCCATAATGCAGCCAGTTTCTCCCCCATAATGCAGCCAGTTTCTCCCCCATAATGCAGCCAGTTTCTCCCCCATAATAGAGCCAGTTTCTCCCCCATAATACAGCCCAGTTTCTCCCCCATAATGCAGCCAGTTTCTCCCCCATAATGCAGCAGTTTCTCCCCCTAATGCAGCCAGTTTCTCCCCCATAATGCAGCCAGTTTCTCCCCCATAATGCAGCCAGTTTCTCCCCCATATGCAGCCAGTTTCTCCCCCATAATGCAGCCAGTTTCTCCCCCATATGCAGCCAGTTTCTCCCCATATGCAGCCAGTTTCTCCCCCATAATGCAGCCAGTTTCCCCCCATATGCAGCCAGTTTCTCCCCCATATGCAGCCAGTTTCTCCCCCATAATGCAGCCAGTTTCCCCCAATATACAGCCAGTTTCTCCCCCATATACAGCCAGTTTCTCCCCCATAATACAGCCAGTTTCTCCCCCATATGCAGCCAGTTTCTCCCCTATATACAGCCAGTTTCTCCCCCATAATGCAGCCAGTTTCTCCCCCATATGCAGCCAGTTTCTCCCCCATATGCAGCCAGTTTCTCCCCCATAATGCAGCCAGTTTCTCCCCTATATACAGCCAGTTTCCCCCCCATAATGCAGCCAGTTTCTCCCCCATAATGCAGCCAGTTTCTCCCCCATATGCAGCCAGTTTCTCCCCCATAATGCAGCCAGTTTCTCCCCCATAATGCAGCCAGTTTGTCCCCCCCCCAGCCCTGCACTTACCTTCCTCGAGTCAGCGCCGTCCTTCTTCCGTCCTCGATGTCTTCTGCCGCCCTCGATGTCACTTCAGCCAATCAGGTTACCGGTAACCAGACCCGGTGAACCTGATTGGCCAGGGAACGCACCCCTGTGCATCCTCTCATTAGGTATTTAGAAGCCGATTACAGCCCTCAGGCTGTAGTCGGGAAGCCTATCAGAAGCCTGCTGGCTCTGATAGGCACTTCTAAAGGCCAATCAGATGCTGTGACCCCCCATAATGCAGCAGTTTGTCCTCATAATACAGCCAGTTTGTCCCCTATATGCAGCCAGCTTCTCCCCCAAATGCAGCCAGTTTGTCCCCTATATGCAGCCAGTTTCTCCCCCAAATGCAGCCAGTTTCTCCCCTATATGCAGCCAGTTTGTCCCCTATATGCAGCCAGTTTCTCCCCCAAATGCAGCCAGTTTCTCCCCTATATGCAGCCAGTTTCTCCCCCATATGCAGTCAGTTTCTCCCCCATAATGCAGCCAGTTTTCTCCCCCAATATACAGCCAGTTTCTCCCCCATAATGCAGCCAGTTTCTCCCCTATATGCAGGCTGTAGTCGGGAAGCCTATCAGAGCCTGCTGGCTCTGATAGGCACTTCTAAAGGCCAATCAGACTCTGTGACCCCCCATAATGCAGCCAGTTTGTCCTCATAATACAGCCAGTTTGTCCCCTATATGCAGCCAGTTTCTCCCCCAAATGCAGCCAGTTTCTCCCCTATATGCAGCCAGTTTGTCCCCTATATGCAGCCAGTTTCTCCCCCAAATGCAGCAGTTTCTCCCCTATATGCAGCCAGTTTCTCCCCCATATGCAGCCAGTTTCTCCCCCCATAATGCAGCCAGTTTCTCCCCCAAATATACAGCCAGTTTCTCCCCCATAATGCAGCCAGTTTCTCCCCTATATGCAGCCAGTTTCTCCCCCAATATACAGCCAGTTTCTCCCCCATAATGCAGCCAGTTTCTCCCCTATATGCAGCCAGTTTCTCCCCCATAATGCAGCCAGTTTCTCCCCCATAATGCAGCCAGTTTCTCCCCCATAATACAGCCAGTTTCTCCCCCATAATGCAGCCAGTTTCTCCCCCATAATACAGCCAGTTTCTCCCCCATAATACAGCCATTTTCCCCCCCCATAATGCAGCCAGTTTGTCCTCATAATACAGCCAGTTTGTCCCCCATAATGCAGCCAGTTTCTCCCCCATAATGCAGCCAGTTTCTCCCCCATAATACAGCCAGTTTCTCCCCCATATGCAGCCAGTTTCTCCCCCATAATGCAGCCAGTTTCTCCCCCATAATGCAGCCAGTTTCCCCCCCCATAATGCAGCCAGTTTCTCCCCCATAATGCAGCCAGTTTCTCCCCCATAATACAGCCAGTTTCCCCCCCATAATACAGCCAGTTTCTCCCCCCATAATGCAGCCAGTTTCTCCCCCATAATGCAGCCAGTTTCTCCCCTATAATACAGCCAGTTTCTCCCCCATAATACAGCCAGTTTCTCCCCATAATGCAGCCAGTTTCCCCCCCATAATGCAGCCAGTTTGTCCTCATAATACAGCCAGTTTGTCCCCTATATGCAGCCAGTTTCTCCCCCAAATGCAGCCAGTTTCTCCCCTATATGCAGCCAGTTTGTCCCCTATATGCAGCCAGTTTCTCCCCCAAATGCAGCCAGTTTCTCCCCTATATGCAGCCAGTTTCTCCCCCATATGCAGCCAGTTTCTCCCCCATAATGCAGCCAGTTTCTCCCCCAATATACAGCCAGTTTCTCCCCTATATGCAGCCAGTTTCTCCCCCAATATACAGCCAGTTTCTCCCCCATAATGCAGCCAGTTTCTCCCCTATATGCAGCCAGTTTCTCCCCCATAATGCAGCCAGTTTCTCCCCCATAATGCAGCCAGTTTCTCCCCCATAATACAGCCAGTTTCTCCCCCATAATTCAGCCAGTTTCTCCCCCATAATACAGCCATTTTCTCCCCCATAATACAGCCAGTTTCTCCCCCATAATGCAGCCAGTTTGTCCTCATAATACAGCCAGTTTGTCCCCCATAATGCAGCCAGTTTCTCCCCCATAATGCAACCAGTTTCTCCCCCCATAATACAGCCAGTTTCTCCCCCAAATATACAGCCAGTTTCTCCCCCATAATGCAGCCAGTTTCTCCCCTATATGCAGCCAGTTTCTCCCCCAATATACAGCCAGTTTCTCCCCCATAATGCAGGCCAGTTTCTCCCCTATATGCAGCCAGTTTCTCCCCCATAATGCAGCCAGTTTCTCCCCCATAATGCAGCCAGTTTCTCCCCCATAATACAGCCAGTTTCTCCCCCATAATGCAGCCAGTTTCTCCCCCATAATACAGCCAGTTTCTCCCCCATAATACAGCCATTTTCCCCCCCATAATGCAGCCAGTTTGTCCTCATAATACAGCCAGTTTGTCCCCCATAATGCAGCCAGTTTCTCCCCCATAATGCAGCCAGTTTCTCCCCCATAATACAGCCAGTTTCTCCCCCATATGCAGCCAGTTTCTCCCCCATAATGCAGCCAGTTTCTCCCCCATAATGCAGCCAGTTTCCCCCCATAATGCAGCCAGTTTCTCCCCATAATGCAGCCAGTTTCTCCCCCATAATACAGCCAGTTTCCCCCCCCATAATACAGCCAGTTTCTCCCCCATAATGCAGCCAGTTTTCTCCCCCATAATGCAGCCAGTTTCTCCCCTATAATACAGCCAGTTTCTCCCCCATAATACAGCCAGTTTCTCCCCCCATAATGCAGCCAGTTTCCCCCCCATAATGCAGCCAGTTTGTCCTCATAATACAGCCAGTTTGTCCCCTATATGCAGCCAGTTTCTCCCCCAAATGCAGCCAGTTTCTCCCCTATATGCAGCCAGTTTGTCCCCTATATGCAGCCAGTTTCTCCCCCAAATGCAGCCAGTTTCTCCCCTATATGCAGCCAGTTTCTCCCCCATATGCAGCCAGTTTCTCCCCCATAATGCAGCCAGTTTCTCCCCCAATATACAGCCAGTTTTCTCCCCTATATGCAGCCAGTTTCTCCCCCAATATACAGCCAGTTTCTCCCCCATAATGCAGCCAGTTTCTCCCCTATATGCAGCCAGTTTCTCCCCCCATAATGCAGCCAGTTTCTCCCCCATAATGCAGCCAGTTTCTCCCCCCATAATACAGCCAGTTTCTCCCCCATAATGCAGCCAGTTTCTCCCCCATAATACAGCCAGTTTCTCCCCCATAATGCAGCCAGTTTGTCCTCATATACAGCCAGTTTGTCCCCCATAATGCAGCCAGTTTCTCCCCCATAATGCAACCAGTTTCTCACCCATAATACAGCCAGTTTCTCCCCCATAATACAGCCAGTTTCTCCCCCATAATGCAGCCAGTTTCTCCCCCATAATACAGCCAGTTTCTCCCCCATAATACAGCCAGTTTCTCCCCCATAATACAGCCAGTTTCTCCCCCTAATGCAGCCAGTTTCTCCCCCCATAATGCAGCCAGTTTCTCCCCCATAATGCAGCCAGTTTCTCCCCCATATGCAGCCAGTTTCTCCCCATAATGCAGCCAGTTTCTCCCCATATGCAGCCAGTTTCTCCCCATATGCAGCCAGTTTCTCCCCCATAATGCAGCCAGTTTCCCCCCATATGCAGCCAGTTTCTCCCCCATATGCAGCCAGTTTCTCCCCCATAATGCAGCCAGTTTCCCCCCAATATACAGCCAGTTTCTCCCCCCATATACAGCCAGTTTCTCCCCCATAATACAGCCAGTTTCTCCCCCATATGCAGCCAGTTTCTCCCCTATATACAGCCAGTTTCTCCCCCATAATGCAGCCAGTTTCTCCCCCATATGCAGCCAGTTTCTCCCCCATATGCAGCCAGTTTCTCCCCCATAATGCAGCCAGTTTCTCCCCTATATACAGCCAGTTTCTCCCCCATAATGCAGCCAGTTTCTCCCCCATAATGCAGCCAGTTTCTCCCCCATATGCAGCCAGTTTCTCCCCATAATGCAGCCAGTTTCTCCCCCATAATGCAGCCAGTTTGTCCCCCCCCATCCCTGCACTTACCTTCCTCGAGTCAGCGCCGTCCTTCTTCCGTCCTCAATGTCTTCTCCCACCCTCGATGTCACTTCAGCCAATCAGGTTACCGGTAACCAGACCCGGTGAACCTGATTGGCCAGGGAACGCACCCCTGTGCATCCTCTCATTAGGTATTTAGAAGCCGATTACAGCCCTCAGGCTGTAGTCGGGAAGCCTATCAGAGCCTGCTGGCTCTGATAGGCACTTCTAAAGGCCAATCAGATGCTGTGACCCCCCCATAATGCAGCCAGTTTGTCCTCATAATACAGCCAGTTTGTCCCCTATATGCAGCCAGCTTCTCCCCCAAATGCAGCCAGTTTGTCCCCCTATATGCAGCCAGTTTCTCTCCCCATAATGCAGCCAGTTTCTCCCCCATAATGCAGCCAGTTTCTCCCCCATAATACAGCCAGTTTCTCCCCCATAATGCAGCCAGTTTCTCCCCCATAATACAGCCAGTTTCTCCCCCATAATACAGCCAGTTTCTCCCCCATAATGCAGCCAGTTTGTCCTCATAATACAGCCAGTTTGTCCCCATAATGCAGCCAGTTTCTCCCCCATAATGCAACCAGTTTCTCCCCCATAATACAGCCAGTTTCTCCCCCAAATATACAGCCAGTTTCTCCCCCATAATGCAGCCAGTTTCTCCCCTATATGCAGCCAGTTTCTCCCCCAATATACAGCCAGTTTCTCCCCCATAATGCAGCCAGTTTCTCCCCTATATGCAGCCAGTTTCTCCCCCATAATGCAGCCAGTTTCTCCCCCATAATGCAGCCAGTTTCTCCCCCATAATACAGCCAGTTTCTCCCCCATACATGCAGCCAGTTTCTCCCCCATAATACAGCCAGTTTCTCCCCCATAATACAGCCATTTTCCCCCCCCATAATGCAGCCAGTTTGTCCTCATAATACAGCCAGTTTGTCCCCCCATAATGCAGCCAGTTTCTCCCCCATAATGCAGCCAGTTTCTCCCCCATAATACAGCCAGTTTCTCCCCCCATATGCAGCCAGTTTCTCCCCCATAATGCAGCCAGTTTCTCCCCCATAATGCAGCCAGTTTCCCCCCATAATGCAGCCAGTTTCTCCCCCATAATGCAGCCAGTTTCTCCCCATAATACAGCCAGTTTCCCCCCATAATACAACCAGTTTCTCCCCCATAATGCAGCCAGTTTCTCCCCCATAATGCAGCCAGTTTCTCCCCTATAATACAGCCAGTTTCTCCCCCATAATACAGCCAGTTTCTCCCCCATAATGCAGCCAGTTTCCCCCCATAATGCAGCCAGTTTGTCCTCATAATACAGCCAGTTTGTCCCCTATATGCAGCCAGTTTCTCCCCCAAATGCAGCCAGTTTCTCCCCTATATGCAGCCAGTTTGTCCCCTATATGCAGCCAGTTTCTCCCCCAAATGCAGCCAGTTTCTCCCCTATATGCAGCCAGTTTCTCTCCCCATATGCAGCCAGTTTCTCCCCCATAATGCAGCCAGTTTCTCCCCCAATATACAGCCAGTTTCTCCCCTATATGCAGCCAGTTTCTCCCCCAATATACAGCCAGTTTCTCCCCCATAATGCAGCCAGTTTCTCCCCTATATGCAGCCAGTTTCTCCCCCATAATGCAGCCAGTTTCTCCCCCATAATGCAGCCAGTTTCTCCCCCATAATACAGCCAGTTTCTCCCCCATAATGCAGCCAGTTTCTCCCCCATAATACAGCCAGTTTCTCCCCCATAATGCAGCCAGTTTGTCCTCATAATTCAGCCAGTTTGTCCCCCATAATGCAGCCAGTTTCTCCCCCATAATGCAACCAGTTTCTCACCCATAATACAGCCAGTTTCTCCCCCATAATACAGCCAGTTTCTCCCCCATAATGCAGCCAGTTTCTCCCCCATAATACAGCCAGTTTCTCCCCCATAATACAGCAGTTTCTCCCCCATAATACAGCCAGTTTCTCCCCCTAATGCAGCCAGTTTCTCCCCCATAATGCAGCCAGTTTCTCCCCCATAATGCAGCCAGTTTCTCCCCCATATGCAGCCAGTTTCTCCCACATAATGCAGCCAGTTTCTCCCCATATGCAGCCAGTTTCTCCCCCATATGCAGCCAGTTTCTCCCCCCATAATGCAGCCAGTTTCCCCCCATATGCAGCCAGTTTCTCCCCCATATGCAGCCAGTTTCTCCCCCATAATGCAGCCAGTTTCCCCCCAATATACAGCCAGTTTCTCCCCCATATACAGCCAGTTTCTCCCCATAATACAGCCAGTTTCTCCCCCATATGCAGCCAGTTTCTCCCCTATATACAGCCAGTTTCTCCCCCATAATGCAGCCAGTTTCTCCCCCATATGCAGCCAGTTTCTCCCCCATATGCAGCCAGTTTCTCCCCCATAATGCAGCCAGTTTCTCCCCTATATACAGCCAGTTTCTCCCCCATAATGCAGCCAGTTTCTCCCCCATAATGCAGCCAGTTTCTCCCCCATATGCAGCCAGTTCTCCCCCATAATGCAGCCAGTTTCTCCCCCATAATGCAGCCAGTTTGTCCCCCCCATCCCTGCACTTACCTTCCTCGAGTCAGCGCTGTCCTTCTTCCGTCCTCAATGTCTTCTCCCACCCTCGATGTCACTTCAGCCAATCAGGTTACCGGTAACCAGACCCGGTGAACCTGATTGGCCAGGGAACGCACCCCTGTGCATCCTCTCATTAGGTATTTAGAAGCCGATTACAGCCCTCAGGCTGTAGTCGGGAAGCCTATCAGAGCCTGCTGGCTCTGATAGGCACTTCTAAAGGCCAATCAGATGCTGTGACCCCCCATAATGCAGCCAGTTTGTCCTCATAATACAGCCAGTTTGTCCCCTATATGCAGCCAGCTTCTCCCCCAAATGCAGCCAGTTTGTCCCCTATATGCAGCCAGTTTCTCCCCCATAATGCAGCCAGTTTCTCCCCCACAATACAGCCAGTTTCTCCCCCATATGCAGCCAGTTTCTCCCCCATAATGCAGCCAGTTTCTCCCCCATAATGCAGCCAGTTTCCCCCCATAATGCAGCCAGTTTCTCCCCCATAATGCAGCCAGTTTCTCCCCCATAATACAGCCAGTTTCCCCCCCATAATACAGCCAGTTTCTCCCCCATAATGCAGCCAGTTTCTCCCCCATAATGCAGCCCAGTTTCTCCCCTATAATACAGCCAGTTTCTCCCCCATAATACAGCCAGTTTTCTCCCCCATAATGCAGCCAGTTTCCCCCCCATAATGCAGCCAGTTTGTCCTCATAATACAGCCAGTTTGTCCCCTATATGCAGCCAGTTTTCTCCCCCAAATGCAGCCAGTTTCTCCCCTATATGCAGCCAGTTTGTCCCCTATATGCAGCCAGTTTCTCCCCCAAATGCAGCCAGTTTCTCCCTATATGCAGCCAGTTTCTCCCCCATATGCAGCCAGTTTCTCCCCCATAATGCAGCCAGTTTCTCCCCCCAATATACAGCCAGTTTCTCCCCTATATGCAGCCAGTTTCTCCCCCAATATACAGCCAGTTTCTCCCCCATAATGCAGCCAGTTTTCTCCCCTATATGCAGCCAGTTTCTCCCCCATAATGCAGCCAGTTTCTCCCCCCATAATGCAGCCAGTTTCTCCCCCATAATACAGCCAGTTTCTCCCCCATAATGCAGCCAGTTTCTCCCCCATAATACAGCCAGTTT